>OX451348.1:17301621-17929272 GCA_949629155.1 Myopa testacea | reverse complement strand
ATTCCAACTTCTCGCCATATCATTCTTCGCGTCATATTATTTTCTGGTGTTCCCATCCACAGCGGCTCTCCATCGAGCAGCTCCAGAGAACTTACGCAGCGTTGCAACGTCAGCCGATAGAGAACGGAATGAGTCACTGGGTTGCCCTGGAGCTCGAGCTGCACCAGATTCGGGCACATGCCAAGGAAGGCCAACATGGCCAGGTCACTGATGCGATTGTGTCGCGCACTGAGACGCTTTAGAAAGAGCAGATCGACCAGTGGACCCACCAGCTGCACCATGTTGCCATCGGCGATCAGCTCCTGAAGTCCGGGAAAGCCACTGGTGCCGTCGAAGTTCCTGAGGCCGCAGCTGGTGACGTTGAGGTGCGTCAGATTTTGTAGACTGCAGCCGAGATCGCGCAACGAGTGCAGCACGCTGCCGCTGAGATCGAGAAAAACGAGGCGTGGCAGAAATGATGACAGACACGACAATCTGATCATGTTCGGAATGAGTTGCAACTTGACGGATTCAACGTTTTGCAAGTCCTTGCGTCCGGTGACAAGAATCTAAAAAATGCACAAATAAAAAAGATAATTAATTTAATTTAATGCATCGAGTATTTGTAGGCCTTTAATTTCGAATCTATAGTTTCAATATTTTATTTTTAATATTGAAGGATACTTTTTTGAATTTGGAGGATTTTAAAAATAATCAGTTTTCTCTTGTTATACCAGTAGCTCTTCCAAAGCTTTGTCTCGGAGCTCTGGCTCTGTGACTCCCCTCGGCCAGTCCTCTTCCGATTCGTCGAAATCGAAAGAGAAGCGTCGTAGCGACAGCTCATTGAATTGAAAAGTTGGCAACGCTGCTCTGTTTGGCGGTGGTTCTAAGCTGAGCTGCATTTGTTCGGCGGCTCCGGCCCCCTCCTCGTCTTTTTTTGATGGCGGCAAATCGTTTGAATCCGTTGACGTGTCGGACGACGAGTTTCTTAACTCTACTGGGATTTCGCGGAAAGGCATCAAGAATGCTGGTCTTCTTATTCACACAAAATAACTGAAAGAAATTATTTCTTATCTGGTTTTTTGATAATGTAAGAAATTTTTAAATGCTTACTTTTGGTATTTCGAATGAATTTCTGCTTTTATTGAATAAACGAATGAAATTTGTTATTTTGAAACAAAAATTCTGGTTACCATGGCTACAAGTTGCGTGAATTTTCTCGGTTGCTGAGTTTTTCAGTCAAACTGAGTGTAAAAAAAAAAAATAAAATTTTCTTAAATTTTCAAATATTTAGAGACTTTTAATAATCATCATCAGCGTCCTTTCAAATTAATCCTTATCAAAATTATTCAAAAATTTAGAATTTAATAAAATTATTGCGTCCTTTTTTTTTGCCTGTTAAAAACATGATGCTTTTAGTTTTTCATGATTTAATTTTTATCTCTTTGTTTATAATACTTCTTCAAGTGTCACTCTCAACCTTCAAATGCGTCTACGAGTTTCTCAAAACGCTTTTCTCTCCGTAGGTGGCCTCTCTCTTCTTCTCTGTCTCATCGCCGTCTCTTCGCCACCTGCCGTCTCTCCTTGTATGTCAATCAGGAGACCGCTTTTGGAGGTCTCGCTAGTTTTCTATGTCACAATGACACACAAAAAGTTTTGCGAAACGAGCATAAATTAGTTATCAAGCTCTTAACGGAAGATGAATTGCACCCACTCCAAGATGGAGGTACCGAGTGGAGGGTACCGCGAGAACACATCAGGTTAAGTGCCATTTGAGGTTAGATAGCCACGAGTAGCGGCGGATAGTGGGAGGGAAGGGGGAGTGTTTTTTTTTGGTCTTGGTTCTCTGCATGAGCGGATAGCTCTTTGATGAGGTACTAAAGTGTGGCCTAAAATTATAGTAAAATACACTTTTAATTTAATATTGAAATGTTTTTATATTTTTTATTAATTAGAATACTCGTAAATAAACGACAACCTCTGCGACTGTCCACGTGTACCTTAAGGGATAGCATGGTGCCCTCATTGTAGAGCATGGAACACCAACCAAGCTTCATAAGGAGCCTCAGCTTGGGATGACTTCAGGCATGCACGATAGATCCGAGGGGACGCATTATGGCCTCAATTATTATTATTAATATTATTATTATTGTTATTGGTTTTCTTTCTTCATATTTTTTCTTTCTTAGTTTATTCCATTCGTTTATCCTTTGGTATTCGCTTTACTTGCTCTGTTCTTTTGTTCTTATTTTCTTTCTCATTTCAACATTTTGGCATTTAGCTCATTTTGTTACTGACGTCAGCGGCAAATCTCCAAAATTTGTTTGCTGCTGACGTCACACACACAAAAGTTACCCAGAAAGAGAGAGAGAGAGAGAGAGAGAGAGAGAGAGAGAGACAGAGAAGCCTCGAGGGAGCATGCCAAATGTACCGTTAAATAATTTTAAGCAGCTGCGAAATGATGTGATTTTTTGCGTGTGTATTGAAAACTTTGATGCAATAGTTTTTCTTGTAGGATTTCATGAGCCACAGCAGAGACACTTAGTTTAGTTTTACAGTTAGTCCGTGTTATTTTCTGTGTTGTTGTTGCCCTGTTGTTGTTGCAACTGTGTTGTGCTTCAAGAATCGGGACAAAATCACGTCGTAATGTGGGCCTCCATGGTTTCTTTGTTGAATTTTAAGCTAGTTATTATGCATGCTAAATTATTAAATATGTACTAATTAAATGGCATGAAATATATGTCTCTAGGAAAAAAGATTTCAATTTCTTTGATATTCTCTATTATTTTTGCAATTGCTAGTGATTTAAAGCATCCTTCCACCGAATTCAAGCTGTCGAAAATCACTCGCATCGTCATCATCACCATCATCATCGAGCCTGTTTTCCCACGCAAAATTTATGAATGACTCGCGAAATTTCCACACATTTGCAGCATCACTGCGTGTGTGTGTGTGTGTGTGTGTGTGTGTGTATGTGTATATTTGTGTGTGTATGTGTGTCAGCTAAACATGAAGGCGTATGCGTGAGCGTATCGTATCTGGTCCCTCCCGCACTCCTTCTCTCGCTCTCTTCGCCCACACTTTCACTCTCTCTCTTTCTTTCTCTTTCACTCTCTCTTTCTTTCTTTCTCTTTCACTCTCTCTCTCTCTCTCTCTATCTCTCTCTTTCTCTTTCTTTATATCTGGCTCGTTGTTTTTTTCTCTGTA
Organism: Myopa testacea; assembly: GCA_949629155.1. NCBI lineage: Eukaryota > Metazoa > Arthropoda > Insecta > Diptera > Conopidae > Myopa > Myopa testacea. The sequence continues at coordinate 17,926,086 of OX451348.1, read as the reverse complement.
ACTGAGTTTCTTTGGGTTTGTTTAGCTTTTTACGCCCGCTTTTGCCGGTATTCTTAAATAAAACATAGATACATATACACACATACACATATATTTATAGTGTATATAAAAAGCTAAGCTTTTCCATTGACGTCACAGACGTAACCTACGTAACATGACATGCGCTTAAGTTTGTGAAAAGCACGTAATCAATTATTTAGTTTGAAAGGAAAGCTTTTTAAATATCATAATAAAATGAAATAAAAGTACGATAAAGAAAAAGAATAAAAGAATAAAAGAAAAGAAAAGGATCTCAAAGAGAACGATGAAGAAAGGAAAAGAATGTAAAAAAATTATACTACAATAAATTTAAAAAAAAATTAAATAAATAATGTACAAAATAAAATTCGCAAATCAAATCATGAAAGAGATCAGAATTTCAAATATCTTTAGAAACATTTTAAATAGCAATGAATTTGGAAAAATAATGAAGTTGATCTTGGAAAATACAATCAATGCACTTTATTTCAATAAAATTATTAAAGAATTATAATATTTTTACTTATTTTTGCTAAGTAATTGAATTGAGGTTTTTATTTACATAGTTTTTTCATAGTTTCATTACAAAAACTAACATAAAAATAACTGCATGTACATTTTTCATATTTTCAACATTTATTTCCATACATTCACTAAGTATAAATAATAAATTGAAAGTTAAACGTATAAAATTCTTCATACAAAAATGCATAAAGCATAAGAAAAGCCGCTTCAAATGAAAGCTTTTCAAATGCCAAAGCTTTTATAGGATTCTATGTGAAGTGAACAGACACACGTACAACTTTTTGAATGCCACAAGGCACACACACACACACACACACACGCACACCAACGCACTCCTCTGAACACTGAACACACGTTCACACGTTCAAAGTGAAAGATGGGAACCTTTAAATGTCACTTGCAAAAACGTAATAAGTTGTTGTTGTTGCAATTGTTATTATTAATATTTTTGCTGTTGTTGTTGTAGTTATTATTACACATTTAGGTATTATATTGTTTATACAATGTAAAAATAGAAATGTTGAAGGTGTTGAAGAGCAACAATCAACAACATTAACAACTACAATAAAATAACAAAAATAACTACTAACATTCATAATAACATAAACCAAGAACAACTACTACACACTATACTCGTAATTAACCATAATTATTAGAAAAGTATTCCAGCTAAAAGTAAATTTAACATAATAATAATAATAAAATTATAGCGACAACAACAGTAAAAATATTGTCAAAAACTAAACAACAGTAACAACAACAAAAACAAAGAAAATCCGCATGCACACAACCTCCTCCACTCTGCAACAATAGGGAGAGAGAGAGAGAGAGAGAGAGAGAGAGCGAGAGAGAGAGAGAGAGAGAGAGAGAGAGAGATTAACAACAAAAAAACAATACGAACGCTTTGATTTATGCTTTCGGCAGGCGCTGCAACAACTCAACGGCGTCTTTTCGTCTCTTTCTTCCTTCACATCGACAACAAACACTGAACACAACAACAACAACAACAACAATAAACACTGAACATATGCAATGCGGATGGTGTTTCGGGTGGTAGAGTTGATTCTATAGTATCGTACATGAAGAACAGACTCTGGACGTTGAGGTTAACGCATGTGTTCTTGTGTGCTATTATGCATGCATGCAGTGTACATTCGTGTGCCGTTTGTTGTTGTTATAGTTACCGTTAAACCAAAAACATTACATTCCATTTGAGTTTGCTTGCTGACGTCATCGAAAAGCTCCACAGCTTGCTGGAGGTTTTATTCCAGTTATTGTTGTTAGTGGAGCAACTCAAAACAGCCAAGTTTGCTTTCAAAGTCTTCTCTAGAATTCAGTCAACTTCAAGAAGCGCATTAAAACGGTTCGAAACGCGGAACACAACGAAGGAGCAGGTTAGCATCAGCATCGGAGATTAGAGAGAGCGACAGAGAGAGAGCGAGAGAGAGAGAGCGAGCGAGAGAGCAGAAAAGCCAACTAAATAAGAATTGAAAACCATGTGAAAAAAATATGAAAGTGCAGAAAAAGTTAAAAAAAAACACTGTTTAAATGGAAAAACTTTACGGAAACCTTCAATAAATATAAAAATTGTCAAAAGATAGCGAAAATCTCCCAACGAAAAAATAAAAATGAATATTATATTCATCTAAATGAATATATATTAAGTAAAAGTTATTGTAAACTATATAAACAACAACAAACATAACAATAATTTAAATAAAACACGGAATAAATAAAAATAATAAAAAGAAACTAAATAAAAGAAGAATAAAAAATAAAAGAATAAAAATTGAAAAGGATATCAAAAAATAAAATTAATCATGAAATTATGAAAAAAAAAGAATAAAATTTTAACAAAAAAAAAAAACATTTTTAGGTCAACGCAAAATCGATTCGTTTTCTCAGTTTTAAAAAAATACTTGATCTAAATGCATAAAAACTGCAAAAGCGATTCGATTGAGCGGAAATTCGGTAAAAGAAACAAAAAAAAAAAAAAAAAAAAATCAGTAATTTTAACGGAAAAAATTAAATGAATTTAATTAATCAAATAGAAAAAAATATCAGAAGCATCAAACGAAAGGAACTGAAAAACAACGAACGACGAACAGACACAAAATGTTTGTAGTTGCATCCAACGAAAAACAACGGGAAAAATCCATAAAAATTCTAAGAAAAAATGAAACCAAAAGAAAACCCGAATAAAAAATAACTTGGTTGCTTTTTTTAATGTTCTTCTTGTTGTTGTTGTTGTGTTTGTTGTTGTTGATGATGTTGTTGTTGTTGTTGATGTTGTTGTTGATGATGATGTTGTTGTTGTTGGTGATGTTCTGGTGCAGGTTCTTAGCAGCTGTTTTCCTCAGCAGCTCTGAGAGTGTATTTCGATATATTTTTCACAAAGCTCACAACGCCTCTGCTCGCCCCGCCACGCCCACACTTCTTTCTCACTCTCTCCCTCCCTCTCTCTCGGCTCGGTTTTTTCCTTGATGATTTATTCTCTCTTTCTTCGGTGCTCTACGAAGAAAGTAAAAACGAATAAATAATTTATTAAAGAACTCGTTTTTTTAAAGCCTTAAAAGAATGTTGTTGTTGTTGTTGTTACAGTAGAGAGCCCCCTTAAATTAGACTCTAAAAAGAACGAGCTCAGCCCACATACTCTCACACACACACACACACAAAACATGAGCAGTGTGTTTATAGTTTTGTTATTTTTTTGCTATTTTTATTTGGAACTCAACAAGAAATCGCCGAAACTATTCGCCAAAAAAACTTCGCAGAGTTCTTTAAAGCTTTGCAAATCAATTATCTTTACTCAAAGTGAAAAAATATTATTATTAAAAAAAAAAAAAAAAAAAAAAATTGAATTTTGTTGTTTTCCAGGCACAAATAAAAACCGTGACTTTAGAAGAAAATATTTTGAAATGAAAAAATAATATATGTAAATGTAAATTATTATAAATAATTAACTTATTATTATAAAAACTAAAAAAGTGAGTTCATCTAATTATTTATATTTTTAAATTGCAAAATTTCAGAGAAATAAAGAAAATCAACGTACTTAAAATACTAAAAACTTTACGATACTGAAATAATTTAAAAAAAATTAAAAGTGTGCGAGGCATCAAAATAGTTCTCGAGTACCTGGAAGCAGAAGCAGCAATAAAAAAAGCTGGAAAACAAATAAAAACATCACCCAAGCATCACCGCAGGAACGATACAGAGAACAACCACAACTACAACTGCAAGAACTACACATACAACAACAACAACAACAAAATCAGCATCAGCTGTAGTAATAAAAAAGTTTTAATTATTAACGAGTAGCGAGATAAAAGCGACATCGTACTTTCACTTTGTGGAGAGCAGCGCAGAGCAGCTCAGAGAAGAGCAGAGACGAAGGTCAAAGCTGAGCGTGAGCAGCTGCAGTCGCAACGCGATGGAGGAATCAGCGTGTTTTTAGGTCAACTCGTCATCGCTGTCGGTATTGCAGTGCATGCAGTGCTTTGTTTCTCCTGCCAACTGTTACGCAACAGCTTCAGTAACCAGCAACCAGTGCAGCAGAAGCAGCTGATTTCACACCTCGAGCAGAGTGCTATAGACAGCAACAAAAACAACGAGAATAACAAATTCACACACAAGCACACTGAACTTCGTCAGTTATGGAAGCTGTGCCGAGAGTTCATCGTCATCGTCATAATCGGCGATCGAATTCACGACGTCACCAGGAGCGAAACAGCAGCGAGCTGATGGCAGGGACGATAACAACAACAACAACAACACCAGTGGCGACATCGGACAGTCACTCACATTCACCAGCAATAACAACAACAACAAATATTGTAGCTGCCGAAGAGGGACTGGCTGGCCGCAGTTCGTCCTCGGCAGGCGCCGCGCTTCTGACTGCTGCACGTACGCGACTCATGGAGGAGAACGAGCGACAGAATGCATCCGAAGCTGTGATGGATGACACAGAAATTGAGTGCTCTGTGTCGCAGCAGACGGTGTTGCTGGTGAACGGTCACAGCGTGCAGGATCCGGAAGCGAAGCCGAACCATGAACTCAAACGCCAGGCGGCTCAAACTCGTGATGAAGATAAGGACGAAGACGAGGAGCAGCTCAAGTCGCCTACTGAACCTGGTGGCAGCAAAAGCAAAGGGTCACTTCAGGCGGACGATGCTGTCAAACGCTCCGAATCACCGCAGCCCACCGCGAACGGCGGCAGCAGTCGCAACTCTTCGGGCGACGCGTTGAGTCTGCGCGAAACGCTGCAGCAGCTGCCAACCACGCTGACGAACCACGCCTCCTCGCTGATGTCCGGTGTGCATCACCATCACCATCATCAGCAACAGCAGCAGCGGCGCCGAACTTCGCCTTCGCCGGGGCGTCGTAGTCGCCTCGATGAGCCCGATCCAACTACGAGCTACTTTCATCGCGGCATCATTGGTTTCATGGACCGCGAAATCAAGACGACGACAAGCGGCAGCGCTCTGGGCTCGCCTTCGCCGACACCGTCCGGAGCGACGAAGAAGCTGCAATCACTCTCCGATCCGCAAGCCAGCCCCGCCCAACGTTCGACACGCAGCCGCAGCAGTCTGGAGAAAAGTCCTCGTCGCAAGCGTAGCAAATCGGAGTCGCGTCGACGTCGCGAACGGAAACTGATTGCTGCCGGCGAAATGGAGGTGCGGCAGGCGAACGAGACGCTGATGCGTTACCTGAAGCAGTGCACGGACATGAATGACGCGTCGCTGTCTGGCGAGTTGGAAATCAACCAAAATCTGGATGAGCGACGCGTGCATCGCAAAACGAAGTCGGAGCGAGACAAACGCGGACACATTATGAGTGAGTGAACAAGCAAATTTTATGTTCCCTTCAATATTTATTTTCTCCTGGTTACTATCGATACTATAGTATTGAAATAGTATTTGTATTAAGAATACTGAAATTTAGTATTCAGTAATAGAAAAGCTTTTTCTTTTTTTCCGCCCAGGCAAACTCTACACAGCTGGCGGACTCTCATCGATACTGAAAGAGCTTTCCGATGACATCGTCCCCGCAGATGGTGAGGAAATCTACAACCCCTTCACGCCGGTCGTCTCGCCCACGGACGACATCCCCGCCCACATGGACAAAATGTTCATACAGACGTCATCGGGATATCGACCCGTGGATCACTGCTACTACAAACACTCGTTCGTGGGTGCGAACCGGTTCGGAGTCGCTGGTGGAAGCAGCGCTGCGGCCAGCGGCGGCGGCGGTGGCGGTGGCGTTTCCGGAGCAGTTTTCGAGCATGGTTCTCGCGGCAGTTTGGTGGGCGTTCGTGGAAGCCAAAGTTTCGGAGAGTCACGATGCTTGCTGGATGCTCAGTGCCGTAGGTGAGTGGGTGCCAGGGAGAAGGTTATAGAAAGAGAAGAGAGGAGAAAACACTGTAAAAGAGAGGGAGGGGGAGCTAAGAAGCTTTTCTAGGTATGTATAGAAAAAACGTGAGTGAGAAAAGAATAGAGAGGAAGATAAAAGGAGAGCGATACGAGAAGATGTCGAGAGCGACAAAGACAAAAGAAAACAGAAGGGACGAAACAAACTCAGACACTGGTAAAAATAGGATAATAAAAGAAAAGCGAAATAGTAAATTAGAAATCGAGAGACACTTGGGAAAAGACAAATAATGAGATGGAAGGGAGGGGAAAATAAATATAAATGCATATCAAAATGAATATCATGAATTTTGATCTTCACGTTTGAGTTTAATTTTTGAACCTTTTTTATTCTTCCTCGCCATCATTCAGCTCTGAGATCTTCTCCAACCTTCACCTGGCCTGCGTGGTGCAACGTATCTGGCTGCTGCTGGCAAACATCTGTCACGGTCTGTTGGCCGGATTAGCGTTGGCGCATCTGCTCTTCGTCGTCAGCAGCCATCCCACGGACTGGTCCCAGATCGTCAACGATATCAGTTTAGCGCAACAGCAACAACTACAACTGCAACCACACCAACTACAATCACCATCATCACCGCTAGAGCCACAACTACAAACGGAACCGAAACTACAACCAACGAGCGACGAGCAACACGGCTACGAATCGGATTCAACGGTCGCCCGCAACGCGCAGCAGTCGTGGGTCGTCATCGCCGACTACGCAGCATTCGCCGAAATCTACGCGAACACATTTTATTGTCTGGCTATCGTTTGCTTGGTCTCCATATTCGATCGGTAAGTAAGGCGCCAGGGCAGCAGAAGGTTGAGAAGGGCTTCAAGAAGAGTCCATTGTTCAAGACCATAGAAAGTCCTTTGAAAGGATTTTCTATAAATAACTTGTAAAAGAAAGGAGAAACATATCCATATGTATGTATGTATGTATGTATGTATGTATGTGTGTATGTATGTATGTATGTATGGATGTATGTATGTATGTATGTATGGATGTATGTACATATGTATGGATGTATGTATGTATGGATGTATGTATGTATGTATGTATGAATGTATGTATGTATGTATGTATGTATGTATGTATGTATGTATGTATGTATGTATGTATGGATGTATGTACATATGTATGTATGGATGTATGTATGTAAGTATGTATGGATGTCTGTAATTAGGAGGCTGTGTGAAAGAGAAGAGTTGAATAATACGTTTATAAAAATCACATGATAAGTGTAAAGGGAGGTTTAAGGTCAGGAAAAGCTACAATGAAAGCAATAACCACAACGAAGAAGAAGAAGAAAATCATGTCCTTCGTATTCCATTGAGTTGTAATATTAGCTTCTCAAGAGTGTTTCGCTGTGGGGCAAACTTTATGAGTGCTGAGTCATAAATTAAATTAAATTTCACTATTAAATTTCCGTTATTTAAATTATTGCATCAAAATCATACATTATATGAGATAAGGAACAAAAGTAATTAAGAAAAATAAATAGCTTCAGTCTAGAAATATCTACGAAGCTTTAAATTAATAGAAAGTTCTGAGTATATAATTGAATATAAAATCAAAAATATACCGAAAACGTGTCCGAAAGTATTTAAAATAGCCGACACCTTCAAGTTTTTATTTTCCGGTTTATTTTCAAGTTCAAAACAACAACGAAAACGTATCCTTTTTTCTTTGATGTTGTTCGTGTCTGCCAACGATTAAGCAGCGATAATTGACCTTTTACTTTGCCCATTTGTCCCCCCCCCCCCCCCCCGCCTTCGCAGTCACACGCCACAAAACACACCATCAAAGTGATGGCCAACTTATAGCCTTTACTATCAACCGGTAAAACTCATGTACGTTTTAATTTGGTTGCCCTTTGATTTGAGTCTTCAGTTATAAAAGCCAAAGCAGCAAAACAGGCAAAAAAGGGGGGGGCAAAAAATAAAAAAACTCGTATGAAGCACTTAAAAACATTGAGAATCACTCTTGTGATTGTGGTTGACCTTTGAGCGTTCGACGTGCAGTGAGAATGTAACGGTGTGTGCGGAGGGAGGGAGCCACCAGGTGTTGGTGGCTCCCTGAAGTCACTTGACAAGTGAGCATTTTAGCTATTTTTCACATTTTGCACACTTTTGTGAGTAGGTGAACAAAAGAAAATAAAAATGAAAAAAAAAAATAAAATAGTTTTGAAAAAGATAAATTAATTACAAAATTCTTATAAGAAAGTTTTCTTCATTCAACTTTTATTTTATTCTGTTTTACGCTAATTAAATTAATATATTATTTTACATTCATTGCTTTATATTGTGTAATGATTTTTTTAAAAGTTTTTTAGGATTTTTGAAAATTTCTAGTTTTATTAAAATAGCTTTTTATTTCTTTTTCACTCAGTTTCTCTCTTAATTCTGCTTAAACCCATTTCTTGCACAATTTGTATTGTTTTTGCTTTTGTTGTTTTTGTGAGGTTCTTTGGAATATTTTTCCGTCTCCAGTTTTTTTTTTGGTATTATTTTTATAATTATTTTCACACAATTCAACTTAACAGTACTTTTGAAATTTTGATCTTTTCATTTTTGTTGTTGGCAGGATATTTTTATTGTTTGGTTTCTGCTGCCTTTTTTTTTGTTTCGCTCCTACTTTATTATGCAATCTGCTGCTCTCGTTGTTGTTGTTGTTCTTGTTGTTTCCCCTTTTATACCAGGTATGCTGACATTTGAATGTCGTCTTATTTTCTCAATTTGTTGTTATTGTTTTTGCTCTTCCTATTCTTCGCCTACTTCTTCTTCTTCTTCTTGTTAACGTTTTCTGAGAGCGGAAAAGGCATCAACTGTTGTTGCTGTTGTTGTTTTTAGTGGAGGTGAGAGCGGGGTTTGCTGCCGCCTTCTGGAAAAATGTATTCACTAAATTGTTGACCTTTCGACAATTTCTCTCTTCTTGGAAATAAAATAGTTGCATATGATTACAGAGTTCTTAGCGTTAATTAAGTTCTTACAATTTTGAATTTAAAATAAAATAAATATTAAATAAATGAAATAAAATGAAAAGTATTAGGTTCATTAAATACAATACATTTAACTTTAATTTATTCTTTAATTTTATTCTAATTCAGATTTGAGTTTTGAAATTGTTCCTTAAATTTATCTTTGTATTTATTAAGTATTTCCAAATTCAGTTTTATATTAATTGAATTGTATTATTTTATATTCACATAATTTTTATGGTTTGTTATAAATCAATTGAGTGAAATTGTTTATATAATGAATTGTTTCCGAATTATTGCTTCTCTTTACAGCATGGACGTCTGTAGTCTGGATCTCTCGAATGCCACAGAACTGGTCTCGTTCCGTTGGATCATCATAGCGATGATTTACATAGCGACAATAATACTCTCCATATGTTCCAATTCAATCGATCAGAAACTGTATTTTAATAATTCGGCCAACGTAACTCTGGCACAACAGGAAATGGTAAGCGATCAGGTAACCCATTTCATTTATTTTAAACTTATTACTTGAGTTCCTTCCTGTGCATCGATGCTGGTGCGTGGTTTCCCAAATTGTGGGGGTTTTTATTATCCTCTGGCATGGCTAAACGATTACAATCCGTGCAGTTCTCTGATGCAGACCTTGGTTCGTGTGAAGGTTCAGTTATTCGAGACGTATCGTAACGTGGAGTGACAGCTGCTTCTATCCAAAAATTATGGAAAACAAAGAAGTGTTTGTTTTATTTGAGTGTTATTTTTATTTCAATATATTTTCCGACATTTAACTGCATGACTTAAAGTTTAACTCAAAATTGATTTGTTTTTTTCCAATTTTTTCTTCCTGCCACAGCTGAGCACTCAAGTGTTTAATGTGTGGAACAGTCTGTCGGTGGCACGCAGTCTGGGCGCCGTTTGTGGCTGGTTGCTGATCGGCTTGACGCCCCAGGAAGATCTGCTCTACGAACACCTCCTCGATATGGCCAGTTATCAGACGACCGGTTGAGAATATTCGATGCATTAAATAATACAATTATTATTAGAATTACTATAAAAAGTATTTGTTTCAATATGATTGGAAGATATGATAACCAACAGAAAATAGAAAGAATATCACACAAAAATAACAGTAAAGTAGAATTGTGTGTCTGTGTGCGTGTATTCTTTGTTTGTAGCGCAATATTTATCTACATATACATACATATATAAAGTGTTTATATATTTATAGCAACCTTACAGTTAAAAATTACAACAATAGCAAAATAGTTACGAGTATATATAGCAAACCGATATGAAGTACAGTTACATAACAGGCAGCTGATTACAATCTTAGGTCTCTTTATATATTATGTACATCATTTAATTAATTTAAGCTTAAATTTTATTTTTAAATTAAAAAAAAAAAACAAAATTATATTTTTAAAAAAGAAAAGGACATTTTTTAAGTTAATAGTTTTTTTCGATATTCGATATTTTGAATTAATATAATAAAAATAAATCTTTTCGTTTAGTTATCAGAGAAATAATAGTAGCAATCATTTTTATCAAAGCTTTCTATGTTAGAGTCTCAAAAAAAGAAAAAAACGTACAAAGAAAAATGCAAAAAAAAAAAATAAATAAAAAATAAAAATAGAAAAGAAATTTTGTATATAAAATAAAATATATACATATAAATATATATATTACCGAGCAAAATTTAAAGCTTAAATGAAATAAAATTTCCATTTAAACAGAAGGAGACAAAAGAAAGGAACAAGAAAATATAAAAGAAAGAAATAACATACGAGATACGAGACATGAAAAAGAAAAAACTTTTAAATTGTGAATTCGGCCAAAATATTTATTTTCAAAGAAATTAAAGCAAACAGAAGGAAACAAAAAAAAAATGTTACCAAAAAGTTAAGTTAAAAGTTCTTCAAGATATATATAGAAACAAAATAACTAAAAACTTGACAAATATAATAGAATACATATGTATATTAAAAAATAAGAATATATATACTATATGCTAATATATGTAATTTGTGCATATGTATACATATATATATACTATGTACAATTATATAAAGTTAAAATAAACATTTATGAAGTTAAGTCCTCTTCGTTTAGTGAACTTTTATTATTCGAGAAAAGCAAATACAAATACAAGAAAGTACTCCGAAAGTATATAATTATAGCAGAGAAAAAAGAAAGAAAAGGAAAACGAAGATCGAAGAAAATAATAGAATATGCAGGAAAATCTGAGAACGAAATCAATTGGAAAATGTTTTGTGATGTAACAGAAAACAAAAGAGAAACAACAACAAGCATAAACTAAAAACTTTTACCAAAAATTAAGCAATGAATGAAGAAAGAAAAGTAGAGGAAAAGAAGAAGAAGAAAAGAATATGTAAGGAAGGAAATCTCACGCTGTAAATTAAAGCAAATACAAATACATATGAGAGAAAAGGAAATCGAAGAAACATCGAACATCAAATCATAGGAAGTTTTTCTTCATATCTGTATTTGCTTTAAATTATAACAATATATATCTATATAAAATATGATTATTATTATTATATATTATTATGTTATAATGAAACTAATTGTAATTATATTTTTATTTATAACATGTTATACATATAATATAATATACATATATAATATAATATACATACATATATAATAAAATAATTATATGTTCTGAGTCTTATTAATTACAACAAATAATTTAACATAAACTTGTACATTATTTATATAACACACATAAAGTAAAAAGAAATACAAATACAAATATTATGAGCAAACAACAAGTTATTTAGTTAATTATTTAAATAAGCGCATTTTTTTAAAAAGTGGGCGGGCCACACCCCTAAGCGAAAGAATACTTAACGCTGTCACTATGAGCATATATCTTTTCTTTGCTTACTCTGATGCTCGTCTATGGTTAGCAATGGGCGGATCACGCCCTTTTTTCAGGTACAGTCAATGAAAATCCAGGATGTTCGGAAATTACATTTTGTCGTTATAGTTAAATGTTCTGATGTGCTGTTTAAGGAGGAGGTTCTTTAAGTTTTAGTGTCAAAAAGTGGGCGTGCCTCTCAACCGGTTTCGCCCATTTGCATTCCCAAAGATATCTCATTACTTTGCTCTCAGTCGTGATTTCCAACAGGTTGACTTTGAGGACTTTCCCTTCCCCCAGAAAAGCTTGCGCGAATAAAACTTTAGAAACAACGCTTTCCCAAAGCTCTATTACGGATTTCTATTACGAAAAGCATTCAAAATCTTATACAAAAGCCTTTTTTGCATAAGTTCTTCTTCTATCGGTGAAGTCTTGCAAGTTGCAAAGGTTGTTGTCTACGCTAAACGTAACACGGTAATTAATTTTAAAAAACTTCGAGTTAAATTCTTAAAGAAACCTTAGAACCTTACCTTAGTTTCATATTTATTACAATTTTCAGTTTATTAATTTTCAGTAAATTGAAAAAATATTCGTTAAGTTAAAGTATTCAATTGAAGACGAGACAAAAAACTAATAAAATCAGTTTTTCTAGAGCATTTTTTTTATTTAAATTTATTTCTTTATTATTTTCATTTATGATTATTATTATTTTAATTATTATTATTGTGTTTCTCGATTATTCGAAATTATAAGTATCAAAGTTTCAGTTTCTTCCACTGTGCATGAATCAATGGCCACTAATTTTGATAATAAATCAAGGATCTACCTTGAAATTCGCAGCGTTGCCATGATTTATTATTCTTTCGTGGAACCTTGAGAAATATGTATGTGATTGTGTGAGTGTAGACATTCGTGGTGCGTAACTGCCAGGGTAAGTGTGTGAGTGGGTGGGTACAGAGGCGCTCTAACGTTTTAAGAACTCAGGTTTCTTTCTTTCAGGTGGATATACAAAACCGCTTTGGAGAGGGAGGTCCTCGGAGAGACAGACTTCGAAAAAACATTGACGTTCCTTAGACAGACATCATACATCCTTTAAAGGACTTATAGACGATATATATTTTGTTCCGTAGACATTTAAGACATCTTCGACAGACTTCAAGAAGCTTTCCAGACATATCCATCGGCCTTGGAGAAACATGATGTCCTTTTTGACTCTCTACATCGTCGTCATGCGATCTGAAGAGATACAAAATCATGATCGATTGCGGCCCTAACTTAGAACAGCCATAAAAGCTCTTAAAATGCTGGTATTCAAGAAATTTAAGTTAGAATTAAAGATTTCTTGTACCTGAAAGGTATATAAAACAACCACAACAAATTTAGAAAATTGCACGAGAAACACAACTTAAGTGAATCTTGGATTCTGAATTGGAAAACAAATTCAACCCATATAAAAAAATTGTGGAAATTCCATTTCGTAGATGATCAGGATGTTGTTGCAATTGTTGCTGTTGCTCTCTCTCTCTCTCTCTCTCTTTTACTTTTTTCATGTAAACTCTATTCATGTGATTTATGAAATCTGTAAATTTCTAAGATTTATTCTCTCAGTAAATTGTTCGTGTCAAAAACGAGTATTTTATGATTTTATGATGTCGGCCAAATGCAATGGAATGATGAGATGGAATGCGAAAGGATGAACGGGTGAACAACAACAACAACACCAAGAAAAACAACAAAGAAAAGAAAAGAGAAAAAAACGACGACCTCAAAATGTCCGGAATGATTAAGGAACTGAGACCAAAGGATTCTGGATCTCTGAACTCTACTGAAGAAGGTCTTCTCACTTCGAGAATAAGAGAAACGAAGGAAAGAAGAGAAAACGAGAATACAGAGGAGCAGATTGAGGAGCAGGCGGAGAGGAACAAAAATGGGTCATCTTAGGGACTATTTTCGTTCTTAAGTATGTCTGTGGATTTAAAAGGGCTCGAAAAAGGATTGAGAAAGAATTGAGAAGGACTACAGAAGGATTGAGAAGAACTAAAGAAGGATTGAGAAGGACTAAAGAAGGATTGAGAAGGACTAAAGAAGGATTGCGAAATAATGGAAAGGATTCAAAAAGATTTAAGGATTGTGAAGGAAAGGATACAAAAGACAGAGACAAAAGTGGATAATTTTAAGATATTCGAAATAATAATTCGTCCAAAAGCTAAAGTTTGTTTCCATCTTCATTGACAAACAAACTTAATCAAAAACAAAATGTTTTCTCTACAAAACTAAGAGTGAAAATTACAAATTCCGACAGCTGAAGGATCCGAAAGGACTCCTGAGTGACCTGAATTTGATTCGTTTAGTGTGAAAATAAAGAAATTTTTCTTAGTTTCTTGCTACGCCAAACAAGCCAACCTTTCAGACATAAAGTTAAATGCTGATACTGGATATAATCCCACAAACAACAACAATTACAAGAAATGTACTCTTACACAGACACACATACACAAAGACACTTGTTTCTTTCTTCCCTCTACTGTCTCTCTCACTCTCACTCTCTCTCTCTCTCGTTGTTTGCTAAGTGGTCTAGATATGACAATTTATTTATTATTTTTACTAAACATGAAGGTAAATTAATTAACCTTGTTTGACAAACGAGTGTGAAGGAAAAAAGAGACAACAAAACAAAGCAGTCACATGATTGTTCATCTTCTTCTTCTTCTTTTGGGTTGTTTGTTTTATAGAATTACATCAGTAAAAAGAGACAAAAAATAAATACAAGAGCCATAAAATGCATGAAGAGTGTGAATATGGGCGAGAAGAATAAGAATAAGAATTAGATTAAGAATTGAAATAGAAGAAACTATAAGAAAAATTATGAAGAAGAAGCAAAAATAAGAAGAAGAAGCAGAGGCATTAGAAGACAACAAGGAAAGAAGCCAAAACTTCTGTGAGGATAGAAGAGGCAACATCTTTAAAGTAACGGCTGAGGAAAGAACAAGAAATATCAGAGAGAAAATGAGGCCCAGCAGGAAATGAAGAAGATTGAATAAAGAGGAACAAAAAGAAGAAGCAGGAGAAGAGGTGGAAGAAGAGGTGGAGGAATGTCCTGTGGAGGACTTCGACTCATCGATTTATGGCTGTTGAAAGAGCGTTCACACTGTGCGTAGTTTAACAATAACAACAACAAAAATATACCCACAACTGCTAATAGCTAACCGTAACGGCAATAACAATAACAACAACAATAACAACGATAACAATAACAACAACAACAACAACAACAACTGGATGATGAAACCACTCGCAGTTGTGAGTAGTGAGGCTTCTAAGCTGATGCTACTCTCAGCATGCGACACACGTACCGCCAACCGGATGTCAGTGGATACGTGCATGTGTATGTAAACATGTGTGTGTGTTGGTGTGTGTCGGTGTGTGTGTGCGTGCATGGCTACGTATAGTACTCGTCTTTAGCTGTGTGACCTCGTGTTGTTGCCACTCGCTGGTTCGTGTGTTTGTTTTTGTAGATAATTGAAAAAACAGCAGTCGTTTCTGACACTAACGACATCTTGCGGTGAACGTCTCGCGGTGCGAAATGCACACCTCAAACACTCATCTATGTACGTAATTAGTATGTGTGTGTGTGTGTGTGTGTGTCTGATAATTTATGGCGTAATTATTTATGAGAGTTTTTAAAGCCATCTCAGAGAAAAAAAACCAAAAACAAACAAATAAATTACAAGAATAAAAAAAAAACTCAGACCGCAGATATTTGAAATGCTTTTTTGGAGCTTTAAAGCTCCAGAGAATTCATTAAATTTTGTTGGAAAATCACAACGATTTCGAACTCATTGGGAAAGTTGATAATTCTTTGAAATTTCGTGGATACTCGAACAACTTTTGGCAATTTTCGCAAATAAATGCAATTCTTAATTCAGAAGTGCTCCATTTTTTCGGCGTGTCCGTTCCTTTCCTGCATCGCGTCACGTAAACGTTTTCATTTCCGGCGAAGCACTCATCAGGATTCATTTGAAGGACGAGTCGTAGTCGTAGTCGTAGCTGCAGCTGGTCGCTGGGGTCGCTGGTGTTCGTCGATTTCCTTGGACAGAAGTGATTCATTCTTCGGACGCTTTGAACGCTTTCCACGCTTTGAATGCCTGCTAGAAGCACTTCCGTGTCACTCGTTCGCTTTTCGAATGCAGTTTTTCACTCTGCCTATCTTGTTTCTGTTTTTGTTTTTCTTTTCGTTACACGAAATCGCGTTGTCGACTTCTGTGTACTTTCATGTTTTTCCTCAATTTATAGCATTTAAGATTCTTCTTTCGTACATTAAAAAAAGTCTCGATAACTTTTTTTACACTCAAACATTTGTACACTTACGTAATTTTGTACACTTTACATAATTCTATAATCTTAAGGTTTATAATAATTCTGTATAATAATTCTGTATAAAAAGATCCACGCTTTAAAATTATTCAGTTTCAATTTCGGTTTAAGGAATTTTTTCCAATTTTTTTTCAAGGACGAAATACGTTCTTCATCTCCATTAAATTTCTATTTCACAGTACTCACAGCATAGTATTCAAAACAACAACAACAACAACAGCAAACACATCATCATCGTTTATTTTAATAGCTTACACTTGAACAGCACGATTTTTGGCTGTATTTTAAATCCGAAAGCAAAAAAAAAGAAAGCTACGATAAAAAGCGATAAAAACCATTATAATAATAATAAGAAACGAATAATAATAAATGTAAACTGAAACACATCATAAAAAACAACGCGAAACGCAAATAAAAATTGAAAAAATATGTTCGCAATAATAAAAAAAGCGACGCGCCTGAAAGTAGGCTTCACTTTTTGTGGCACGTTCAAACGATTCGAATAGCAGCGAATCAGCAGCCAGAATTTCAACATTATTTGGACAGTTAACAAATGTTAACGCTGGAAGTTATTATATAACAAGGATTCACCTTGATGTGCTCAACTTTGAAGGGTGTGCTGTTCATGCTGTTCAGACGGCTTTTATTATTCAATTTATACGACTGCTTCATTGCAATAATTTGCTGATTTCACGTACTTTCACGTAAAAATTATCATCACTTCTCAAGGTTAACACAATCAAAATCAATCACCATTCTTCAATCAATTAAATGGACTCGAATGTAGACAATATAACGAATGTTTATGGTTCAATTAGTGGTTCATTCTGTTCTTCAAGGATGTCAGAGTCTACTGATGCTTAGCCTGGTGCTTGTTATTAAAATTAGCAACTCGCGTTAAACTGTGTTAAATGCTTGCTAAATGTAAAAACAAGTGGAAAGTGTAAGGAGCAGGGTAACATGTCCCTGCAAAAGTCTTCAAAAGTCAATCAATTCGAACGGAAAAGCTATCCACTCGGTCTCGAAACCCGTCCAAGAGCAGTTCTTCAAGTGAACCTTTTTTAAAATTCCACACACAGACACATACACACACACACACACACACATGGTTGAATGGTGAAGCTTAATTTTAGCTTTATTCCTCGTTTCTTTGAGTTATTGAAGTAATCTGATGCTTTTTCGGAAGATCGGCCTTAAATTGAATCCGTTGATTGCAGCGAGCAGCAACAAATCTGATTTCCATGACTCTTTGCATTGATTTTATTACCTGTTCGCTGCTTTCACCGCCCCCCCCCCCCCCTGTGCTCCCCTTCCTCTCCTCTCTCCTCTCTATTAATTTTAATCCGATTGCCAGGCGTTTCAGTAAACTTTAAATCAGATTTCAGTGGAGAATCGCTCACTCGAGGGCACTGATTCGCGTTCTGATTACCTCGAATAAAGAACCCAACCGATGAGAATCCTTTCTTCTATCCTCTCCTCTCCTATCCTCTCCTCTCCACTCGTCTCGTCTCGTCTCTCCCCCTTCCTTCGCTCTTCTTTCCTTCCCACTTCTTCTCCTGATGAGTCCACGGGTTGCCTGGCACGTTGAGTTAACGTTTTATTAGACGCTGCTGCTATCGCCACCATCTGTTAACTTGGCCATTAACAACTTGGCAAATTCTAGTCAGCCGGAAGTACGCCATCGGGTTTAATTAGGTGCACAACGAGGCAAGTTGTGGAGTTGTGGGGGGGGGGAGGTTCTTCTGGATCAACGCTTCAATCAGCAGAGGAAAGATTTTGCACCCGCGTTTAGTTTCGTTCATAACAAAAGGTTGAACCCTGTGACTTATTTCCTTTCTCCAACTTTCTCTCTCTCTCTTTCTCTCTCTCTCTCTTTTGTTTCATTTCTTTATGTATTATCTACGTACTGTTGTTATGCTTTATGCTTGTGTTGCTTTATTACGGTTGTTGTCATTAAAACCCTACGATCTCTGGTGACATCTGCAGCTCTGTTGCATTTTTGACTCTTAAATTATATCGAATAACTTTTGCAATTTTTATTT
This sequence comes from Myopa testacea, assembly GCA_949629155.1. Classification (NCBI taxonomy): domain Eukaryota; kingdom Metazoa; phylum Arthropoda; class Insecta; order Diptera; family Conopidae; genus Myopa; species Myopa testacea. Next base: position 17,907,857 of record OX451348.1, on the reverse strand, counting down.
TAACATCCTACAGAGAACAAGAGAAAAGCGACCCAAAATAGAGAACCACATACAGAGAAATAAGTTTGACTTTTCTTATTTTTAGCTTCCATATTTAACGCCTTTCTTCCTCGCCTGTCCTTCTGTCGCCTTCTTTCTTTTCCTCTCTTTCCTCCTTCCAACCTTTCTGTCTCTCTCTCTCCTCCTTCCAACCTTTCTGTCTCTCTCTCTCCTCCTTCCACATTCTCTCTCTCTCTCCTCCTTCCATCCTCTCTCGCTCTCCCTTTTCTCACACTTTCTCTTTATTTCTCTGGTTTATTATTTCTCTAAAATATCAATAAAGAAATGGTTCCGAAGCCATTGAAAACTGAAAACTTTTTGTGTGTGAACTTTTGTGAAGGGGGATGGCTGAGGGGGGGAGGGGGCTGAGGTGAGTAGGGAGGGGACAGAAATGGGACGAGTGGTTAAGGTTTTACATAAGATTTCAATTTATTTATTATTATTTCTTTTACACACTTTTTAGGGTTTCGTTTAAAACTCCGTCCTGATTTCGAGAAAAGGAGGAGGACAATAAAAGAGCACCACAATGGAGGGGAGGGCGGGGTAGGGGAGAAGGGCGCAGGGGATGCATACAATCCACTCGTTTTGATGTTTATCAACTGTTTACATAAAAATAAAATAAAATAAGAAAGAAACTAAAAAGTTATTTGGTCATTTTTTATTTTGATTGGGGTTATTGAACCGAGTGTCAATTTAAAAGATTAAAAGAAATTCAAAGGACGGACACGGAGGAGGAGGAGAAGAAGAAGCACACAAATTAACAAAAGGAATGAAAAATGAAAGTAATTAAAATAAAAACATGTAAAAGAACAAGAAGTAGAAGAAGAAGATAGGAAGAAGAAGAAGGAAGAAGAAGAACGAGAAGAAGAGTAAAGGAGAACATAAGAAGAAAATGAATCGGAAGAGGATGGATGAATAAAAAGAAGAAGAATGATAAGAAGCACATTATAACCGAAGTTCAATTTTTATTCCACGGAAATTTTAGAGAATTTCAATTTCAAGAATAATTTAAGTGAAATCGTTTCTAATTTTTTATGTTCTTTCAATTTGGAATTGTTTTTTAATTGACGCATTTTTATAAGACGCATTTTCGAAACACTCGGAGTGGAAAGTAATCCACTTGAGCCCTCACTCCGAGACCCAAGAAATTTCTACTAAATAATCATCCCATCCAGCAACTGAATTCAGCTTGATTCAGCTTCATTCAGCTTCATTCGGCTTCATTCAGTTTCATTCAGCTTCATTCAGCTTCATTCAGCTTCATTCAGCTTCATTCAGTTTCATTCAGCTTCATTCAGCTTCATTCAGCTTCATTCAGCTTCATTCGGCTTCATTCAGCTTCACTCAGCAGCACTCGTTTAGTGCTGAATTCACTTCAGTAATTCGAATCAAATTATTTACACCATTTTGGGGCTTTCGGAAGAACTCCTGCCCCGAGAAGAAACCTTATTGTCCATGGCAGACACGCACACATACACACAGATTCTGGACCCTTTCAATTCGCACTCTGCACTAAAAGTTCTCTCTCTGTTTGACTTTGATTTGATTGCGATAACCTTCGACTCTGACCTCCCTCATCTGCCTGCCCTACTGGATTGTGGTACAAATCGCCTCACCTCCGCTCACCTCCGCTCCCCTCCCCTCCCCTCCCCTCTCTCGGAGGGTTTTCGGTTTGGGTTGGTTTGGTTTTTCTTCTATTTTTTCCCAAACTGGCTGCTAAACTTTTGGCGCATATGAAATGAGTTATGCTCTAAATTCATCATAATCTGTTTCTTTTCTCATCGCCCTCATCATCGCTCGTTCTCATCGTCATCATCAGCATCATCATTATAAATTTTGTTCTCATCATCATCATCATCATTATAAATTGTGTTCTCATCATCATCATCATCATTATAAATAGTGTTCTCATCATCATCATTCAAATTTTTTTTAATACTCTTCTTTTGCAGCCGTTCGTGAGAAGTTTTCATCTTTTCCCTTCTCTCCTCTCTTTTGTCCACTTCTTGTGTCTGAACTCTTTTCGACCTCTGAACTGCATGAGTTGCGAGCGTGTCTTTGTATGTGCTCCTTTTTTGCCCCTTTCGAAAGCACTTCAGATGCACTTTAATTTTGTTTGCAGCCCCGTTTTTTTGTTGCTTTTTTACTTCATTTGGCATGTTGGCATGTTTTTTCTTTTGTGGATTCATTTTTTATCGATGTATTCTTTTTTTTTATCATACTCAAAGTTGATTTCCTATTCAAAGTGATTTTTTCCTCACCCTTTTTTTGGAAAAATGAGAATTCTTTTGTATTTGAATGAGGATGTCGGTGACGCTGTCTCTATGCATGTGTATGTGTGTGTGTTTGGTTGTGTGTGTGCGTGTGTTTGTCAATGATTTCTATTTTGTCTCTGATATTTCAAAACAATCACATTTTTTTTTATGCCTTCAATTATTTTATTATATTTTTATTTTTTGGGTCAATATACTGGGAAAGATCTATAAATTATATCGGAAGACAGCAAGAGAGAGCGAGAGAGAGAGGGAGTGAGAGAGAGAGCCAACTTCTTTAACTGTTACCATGTTTAATAAAAATATAAAACGTTTTCGAAATAATGTCTGTATTGATTGTGTTTTTAAAGCCTTTTATTTGACCTCTTGACACAAATTAATCGGATGAATAGCAGCAGCAGCACCGGCCAGTCATCCTGCCAGTTGATCGGGATGCAGCAGGATACCCAAAGGATCGAACGTCTGAGCGAATAACTCACTCGAGCTAACAGCAGACGGAGGCACTCGACCGGGCCAACATCGACATCGTCATCGTCAACATCCTCATGAACGAGCTACGGCACCAACGAACCACTTGATGTCGATGGCTATTTTATGGTCCGCCAGTGACACGGACCTCCTGAGTGAAGGATGTTTCCGGGGATGCGGATGTGCGAATCTGTATTCGGAGTAAAGTGAAATAAAATGTGTTTGTTTTTGTTGTGGAGAGGAGAAGCAAACTATTCTTTCGACAGCAACAACAACAACAACAACAACAGCAACAACAGCAATTGAGTGCTTCGTGGTTATCTGAAGTTTTATTATCTGGTTTTTCTTATTTTTTTTATTTTTTCCTCCTCACTCCTCCGTCCCCCAACCGTCCTTCATCCGTCCACCATCCATCCTCTATCCGTCCACCATCCATCCTCCATCCGTTCTCCATCCGTCCTCCATTCATCCTTCATCCATCCTCCATCCATCCTCCATCCATCCTCCATCCGTCCTCCATCCATTCTCATTCCTCGCTCTTCACGTTTCACTCACGGCGCTCGACCAACCGACCGACAAAAGAACCGGCAAACGAATGAACGACCGACCGAAGCAACGACCGCAGGCTGCGCCGGCATTCAGCTTTGTTTAAACAAGTACCAGAATTTACCGTTTCATGCTCAGTAGAATTCTTTATTACAGTCCATAAATCCTGTTTGTCCCGTTCTGATTCTCTTCGCTGGAACGTAGTCTGTATGCTCTCTCCTGCTCTGTCTCTCTCTCTCTCTCTCTCTTCTTCGGCTCCTTGATCTCCTTCTTCTTTGTCTCGTCGTCGTTGTCGTCTTCTTCTTTGTGTTCCTTTTATTTACGACAAGGTGACAAGATGTCAGCGAGTCATTTGCTCGAGTGGATTTTATTAAGAATTTATGTTTATTGAAAGCTTGATTGAGCGAAGTCAGCCGAAGTGTCTGCGCCGCGTGCTGCTGCAGCGGCCAGAGATGCCCTGGAAATGTAAGCAGCGGCGATGCCACAACAAAATGGACACCTTTTTTAATTGGAATCCACCATAAATAGATATAAAACACATGAAAGGAGAAAGTAATTGCTACTAAAACTGAACGCACATAAAAGGGAATACATTCGGGAACATAAAACTAAATAAATTAAATACAATATTGAGCACAAAAGTGAACATAAAACGTAGACGCTTAGAACTACAATAGACGCAGATGGGATGAAGCATTAAACACCGAATAAAATGGGGCATTATTGAGAACTTTCATATACAAATGCGAAAACAATGGAAGCCTCAAACAACAGGATTTCTGAGAAAAATGCTCTCTTTTAAAACGGGACCCCGAAAAAAAATTAAAGACAAAAAATATACAAACCCGTAATAAAATCAGCGACAAATAAGCAAGAGAACAGCAACAACAACAACAGAGTAGGAAGAAGAAGAAGAACTACAACAGCAGCATGAATAACGGTGAAGCGAACGATGATGTTGGGAACAACAACAACGGTACCGTTTTAAGGTTATGTTGACAAGTGTTGTTGTTGTTGTTGTTGGTAAATAATAAATTCTTTTTTCTTTTTTTCTCTCTCCTTCTCACCCACTCTCTTCGCTTGCTTAACACATCATCTCCGAGCACGCTTGATTTCACTCATGATATTGATTTAAGGAGCATTAATTTTTATTGTACTTCTTTTTTTATGATTTTATTGTTTGTCGGAATACATTTTAAACACAGCAGCAGCAGCGCAGCAGCAGCAGTCGAATTAAAAGCGGCGGCATCATTTTTTTTCTCTCTTCAAGTGTTTATTTTCGCCCGACGACTGCTCGTAGCTCGCTTCGTTGGGGATCCCGCTGGCGTACCCCCGTTTGTCCGTGCGGGGGGGGGGGGGAGGGCTGGTGTCGGGGGATGTGACGTAGTTGTGTTCAAGGGTGGAGAAGGAGAGACATGCATTAAAGATTTTTTCTCTGGCAGCCCTCCCAAACTTTGTTGCTTTTTACTTTGTTTTTAATGTGCTGGCAACAGTTATGCTACTGCTGCACCCCAGCAACCCCCATGCTGCCCCCGCCCTTCTCCTGCCGGAGGCCGCATAGAAGAGGGCCCGTTGTTAACGTTGTTGTTGTTGTTGCCATTGCGATTGTCGCTCTGCTCCGAAGAAATCATGTTCGACGAGCATGTCGCTTATTAAAGTCGTCGTTGTTAACGTTGTTGTTGTTGTTGTTGTTGTTGTTGTTGCTATTCTTGTTGTTTACACAGCGACAAGCATTGAGTATGCGGAGAGGGGGAGGGGAGAGCGTCAGAGGGAGCGAGTAGAAAAGGAGGAGGATTGTAAATAATAAGAAGAGCCAAAAACAAAGCCACTTGAACAAAACATTTCACGCTCGTATTCTTTTGTCGTCGTTCGGCTTGAGCCGGCACGATCTGCGTGTGTGTGTGCATGTGTGTGTGTGTGTGTGCATGTGTGCGTGCTTGTGACGAATTGCATACAGAAGACTTCCGATGACAGCGATTTTATGCCGCTACTGACGTCGCCGGAAAGCGTACATAAAAATGAGGGTGGTTCGGCCCCCTATCGATGGGGTGTTGGGGGGCTTTGCTAGACTAAGTAAGAAGAAGAAGAAGCGGAAGAACGATTCTTTACTTTACTCTTCATGAGGCATGAAACAATGGATTTAATTGTGCGCTTGGGTCTCTGAACGACGATACTACGTGTCTACGTGTGCTTGTGTTTGTGTGTGTGTGTGGCACGCAGGATATGGTAGCTAATTTCAGAAATTATTCACTACTCTGCTGCGTCACTGTGAATGAACTGAATAGATTTCAATTGTTTCACAGATTTCATTTCATCACTTATTAAAGAATTCACTCAGAATTCATCACTCGTTTCTACTCATGTTTCAATATACTCGCGTTTCTTAAAGCGTCGTACTCAAAAGCTTTCACTCGAAAGTTGTTCTTTGATACAGTAGCTCATCTCTCTCTCTCTCTCATTGAGTGTTTATCTCCAGAGTGCAGTGAAAAGATACCCCAAAACATCATCATCAACATCTTTGGCAACATTATCAGCGTCAACAATAGTTGTTGTTTCCAATGAGATTATTTCCCATACCGTTGTTGTTGTTGTTGTACTGTTTTTTTTGGTTTCTTCCTGATTTTGCCCCAATTTATTCACTGTCCAATGTCATGTCAACACAATCATAATTACGACCATTATCATTATTAAAAGAAATAACAATAAAATCGATAACATTGACATGAATAACATTGTTATCATTAGCATCGAAAATATCCACAAATAATTATTATCAACAATAGTAGAAAAAACCATAAAACAGCAGTATAAACAACAACAACAATAAATAATTGAGAGCGGATTGCGCTTGCGGCTCAACATTTTGCGCCTGCAGTGTTAACATAATAGACCCAAAAAAATAACATACATACACATACACACACACACATACATGCGTACATACACACACAAGTGCACATAAAAAAAAACACACACAATCAGACAAGCATAATTACGCCAAACGCGCCATACTCACAGTTGAAAAACCTGTTGTTGGCTATCTTCTGGTTGTTGCTGTTTTTGTATTTCTGTTGTCGTTGCTCTGTCGCTCTTATTGTGTCCATTGCTTGTATGTTGCTGTGTCGATAACCGAAGAAGATGACCGACACTGTAATAGCAGAAACCGTTGCATATTTTGCCATACCAAACATCGTCACAGTTCGTTCGTTCGTTCGTTCGTTCGTTCCTTCGTTCGTTCGTTCGTTCGTTCGTTCGTTCGATCATCTGAAAGGTTCAACATCTGCGGTCGTCGTCGTCGTAGTCGTTAGTTGACGGTGAACACTTGGGCGAGTAGGTTTGTTCCTTTCTGCGTGTCTTCGGAAATACGTACGTATTATAAACAGAAAAAATTGCAATCATCACAAGAAGATTTAAACACCGAAATAATTCCGAATAATTGAATTAACAACAAAGTTTTAACAAGTTTTATAGAAACTATTAAATTAGACAAGAAGAAAAATAAATGATTGTGTAAAGAATAGAAAACTGTGTATAAAAATAATATGTAAATGTATTGTTAAACGTAAAATTCAACAAAAAATAGAAACGAATTTTTTATTCCGTTACAACAACAACAACAATAAAATAAGTGTAAAAACAATAAATAAAAAGAAGGACGACGAAGACGCCGAAGAACAGCCGCTGCGTTTCTGGTTTGAAGGGTGCGAGAATGCATCCACTTGATTGTATAGTAAATACATGTATGTATGTATGTGTGTGTGTGTGTGTGTGTGTGTGTGAGTATATTATCAGTGCATGTGTATTTATGCATGTGCATTAGTGACTTTGTATAGTGTTTGTCATCAAACATCAGCTGTTCCTTTTCACTTTTTCCTAAACGTGATTCCTTTATTTAAAGAAAAAACGTCATTCTTTTTTTTGAAAAATGGTCGGTGTCTGTTTTTTTCCTGCCACGCTTTACTTTTCTGCCCCACTCACTTGCAGCTCCAGTTTTAAGTGCTGAAACGTGCTCGAGTGTGTTTTTCCCATCTTTGTTTACGATACACGGATTTTGCACCCTTTTTTCTTTTAAAATATATTCCAGATTTACATATTTCCATCATACGTATAAATAAAAATTATTATGAAAAAGAAACACACACCATAAATCAAATGCGAAGAACTATCAAGCATTTTTTGCCAAGAATCTTCTTAAAGTTAAATTTAGAGAAGAGAAACAAGCAAGAGAAAATAATATAAACGAAAACGTAAAACAAAAAAAAAAATCAAATGAATTTCGTCTTAATTTTTAGTTATTATTATTAATTAGTACAAAAATATTTCATCAAATTAATATTGCATCACGAATTCCAAGCTTTAAGGAGAGCGGAAAACAGTTTTAATGGATAAGAATTCAATTAGAATTGAAAAAAACGTTATATTTTAATTGTGTGAATCACAAGCTATACTGTGAAGGGTAAAGTTACTAAAACTCAGTCAAATGAGTCAAACTTACCTGCAAGAAGCTCTCTCAACGCACTTGAAGTACCCGTACATACTCTAAATCGATGAAGTTTAGTCGAATAATCAATCATACGACGCGTAGTCCACCCGAAAACGGTTAATGATATCATTAAGGCGACTGAACACCGAACTGCATGAAGCACTACAATCAAATGGATTGAACGACACCGAAACATTCATTTAACCGAATTGGAATTATTTTCAATTTATGTAAACTTCCGAGCAACCGCAAAACATTTCGAATGATTACATCACCTCCTCATCAACTACTTAATTATCTGCGTTATTAATATTCGTCGCAAAAAAGTGTGTAACAAAATACGTTGGTTTGTTAGTTTTTAATTAGTTGATTAGCTGCTCAAGCAACATGTAACAGGATATTCAGCACACTCCGCATTCGGATGGTGGCCAGAAGAACAGCTAGAATCAGCCTCAGCTGTCACTCTACACTTCGTCGTAGTCAAGTTCTAAGGTCCCTTGGGGCTCTACGTACATTGTTCATCCTGTATTGTGTGGGATAATAAAAAACTCCGCCATCGATCTTTAATTTCCAAGGATATGCGTATCTTTCTCTCTCTCTTCCTCTTCCTCGATCCCTCTCTTCCTGTCCCCTTCTACTCTGGGCCAAGTATTGTTGCATTGATACTGTTATCAACACGCTGATACATGTACGCTGTACATCTATTAAACTCGACGGAGAAAAGATGACTGAATAAATTACAGTCGAGATGGCAGCCACCCACGATGAGGGATATAATTAAGAGATCATGTTGGCGGTAATCAGAAGATGTGGTAATTAAAATCGATTGAAAATGCTCTGGAAATGTTATTCAATGGAAACCTGAAACTTTATCGAGAGGAAGAAGAAGAAAAAGAAAAGAATAACAAGAAAATCAACATAAAAAAAAGTACGGAATCTTAACAAGAATTAAATGAGAGCTTAACAAATGCTCGGGTGCGTCTTTCTTAAAGAATCCATTTTTAATATACACTCCAAGACTTGTATAATGCACACAAATCAAAGAATAGTCTAAAGAAATAAGAATAAAAGTAAAACCGAACGAAAGGACGTGGAATGAGATGAAACTGAAGTGAATCAGATGTGAAGCATCATTAAAAGGTATACAAAAACTATAGAAACTTCCAAGTACATGTACATAAAAGGGCATAATAGCTGTCTATAGGAAACTCCGTACCGCAGCTAAAACAGGGTCCTGATATATCCAGAGAATTCTGTTCGACGGAGTTAATTTATCGGAATTAAGGAATGAATGGAATTCATTCGAAGCTAAACGCTTCGCACATTCCATTCTGTTCACATTTCGCAATCATCGAATTATTTCGTTCAACGAAACTCGATGAAAGGACGACGGAAGCAATGGGGAAAGTGAATTTTATGCCAACTGAAAGAGCATGAAATGCAATACTAATTAATGTTGCGCATACGCACCGATGCACATAAAATGCTAAATTAAACCAATTAAATTCCATTCAAGTTCTGCGGAATGAAAGTGATAACCATAAAAGACGACACTCTGGCAGCGACGACACTCGTATTCTGAGAGCGCGAGAGAGTTTTCAATATGAGACACGTAACTACAACAACAACAACAGCAGTAAAGTAAAAGAATCTTCAAAGTAAATACATGAAATTTAATGGTGTCAAAATCTGTGTCCTAATCCTGTAGTTTACCACACAAGGACGAGAAGAGGAAAGCAGATGAAGCATAGAAGAGTAGAACTGAAGAGTGGCAGAGTGGAAGAACCCAAAAACAGCAATCAAATGATGCCGGTCAAGTGATTCGAAGTTGGCTCGGTTGCCTTTTCTCACTCCTTCCCCTTGAAGGTTTCTTCTCAGTCGCCATTTCGGCCCCCCCGTCTCGCCCTCCGCCTCTGTTTGTGTCTACATCTGAGACACTTATTTGACGGCTTAAGTAAGCAGCTTGAATTCATTGAATTCAACTCCGGCACGCCGCATGATCTCCGTTGTCACTTTTTTGTTTTCCTTTCTACATCCTCATGTTTTCCTCTGCGCTTTGTGATTCCTGTTTTGGTTTGCTTCGAATTGGGTTAGCGAATTAATTCTAAACGCGTACCAATGAGCAGTCATGAAGTGAGTTGATGTAATAGGATCAGATTTGATATTTTATTTTTACTGTTATTGTTTTCCTTTAATTGCTGAATTAAGTGAGATATGAGTGTAATATTAAGATATAGTATAGCTTAGAAATAGAGATACAAAATATCAGACTGTAAAAAAATGTCACTGATGTCACAATCTGATGTACCGAAGGATTTTGATTTCGAAATTTTCGCTATTTTGTAAATAATCTAGATAAATAAAAAATAATAAAAATAAATCATCTAAACCCTGAGAGTCCAAGTTTGAATGAAAACAAACACTAAACTATTTTGGAAGACAAACATTGGCACTCATAAAGACCAAGTTTTCAATGATTTCAAAGGGAGGCGTAGAAACAGCTACCTGAGGATAGACAGTAGTCAGGACGAAGCAAATCGGGGTGAAATCGGCAAGCAAACAGCATCTCATCAGGACGAAATAAAATGAAATCTATTGAGAGTCAAATTAATTAAAGATTGAATAATTAAGCGTTGCTGTTGGATAGCATTTGATTTATGCTGCCCTTTAGAGAGGTCATCTAAAGTAATAAATACATACTTTGCCGATGTCGAAATCGATGCACAGATTAGAATCGTATATCAAATAATCAAATCAATAATCAATAATTTCGCCCAGATTCTAAATAATCTGCTCATTAAGCGGATGAACATGTTAACCCGATGACGTAAATGCCCTTTAAAAGCGGTCCAGTGTTTCGAATTACAGATGCAAATGACGGCCATGACCATCATAGAATCTTAGTGTAAAATAGAGAGATGTCCCTGTCGCCCGATTCACCCGATCACCGATTTCACAGCGAGCATCAACGGGTTAAACTAATTAACCTTTCTAGGCAACCGTTCAACCTTTCGGATCGATTTGCGATTTGCAAAGCCGCTTGCTTAACTTTCTATGAATAGATTTTTCTTAACTTTTCTCGAATATTAAAATTTCAAATGTAAATTCTACACACGCATTCAGTCATGCTAACTTATTTGTATTGTATTTATTATTTGTTGATTTTGAAATGAATAATAATAATAATGAAACAGAAAAAGTCACTTCGAGCAGCGAGCTAATCGATTCATGAACAGATGTGGATTATTTTCTGCTTAATTATTATCGATATCGTGAATGAAAGCGAGAAGAGAAAAAAGGAAACATCACAAAGTTGAAATTATCTTCCGGAAATTGTCACTTGTAATGAAATACATCGAGTACATTTCTCGAGGTCATTCCATATGAAAGCATATCGATTGAATTGATAATTGTTTGATACTTGAATGTGTTTCCTTTTATTTGAATTAAACCTTTAAATCTTTAGCCTTTATTTGTAATTGCAACGAACATAAGGAAATGGTTAATCATCATTTCAACATGACGAGAACAAATAAACCATTAAAGCGTCCTTGTAAATTGATGAGCTTTTAATACTCAAGTCCAACACACGCGCCAAGAACCTTTCTGGCCAAATAAGCTTCTAAACTCTATTCTAATCCAATCTAATCACCTTTTTGCTACTCTAATCGACTCTACACTATTGTGTCACGATACTGTCATCTACGATATGAAAACACGTGTCATTGAAGCTTCTGGAAGGATTAAAAACACATGAATTTAATGAAATTCATTCTGCACAACATTGTGCAACTTAAACCAGATTCATTTAATATGGAAATTTAAGGAAATATTAGAAATACTCCACCAAGTATTCGACGATCATAAATGTAATGATTCTAAGCTTATCGGGCAGTATTTTTGATGTTGTTTTATTGCTATTGTTATTTATTGCGTATGTTTATTGATCCGTTTATTGATGGCTTTAAGTTATCCGAATCAATAAAGTTAAAGTAATGATTTATAAAACGTTTCAGCGATATCAATGTTTCAATCAACAGTGAGGACAACGAAATCCTTTACATTTACAACGATTTTATTGAAAATATGAAAACACAGAGAAAGGAAAAACACACGAAAATATAAACGAAAATGAATATCATGTATTTTTAGTGAATATATTTTATATTTACTATTAATGTTTGAATTTGAAAGCAGTATTTAATGAATAGTATTAATATTAAATTTTAAAATTCATTTATGTAAGTTTTTAAGGAATTTCTCGAGGGTGCATTGAAATACTTTCCATAACCTCACTTCTCACCCCGCTTTATTCCCCGCTCGACCGGATGCAGATTTTCAGGTGACCGGATTTGAAAAATAACCATAACAGAATAAAATTAGGAATAAATTCCAAAAATGATCATCGAAATATTTTCGATTGTGTTTTTACTCGTATTCTTTGAATGATTTTTCTGGGTTTTACTTTTGAATGCATAAAATTCGCAATTGTATAAAAGCAACAACAAACAAAACTAAAAACCATTTAAGATTTTTTATTTTTTCGCCCACAAGTTTGTGAAATCAAAAAATGCATTTACGAAAGAGCGAGAGAGAGGGACAGAGACAGAGAAGAATAGAGTGAAAGAGTGAAGCCTTTTTTATTGCAACAAAGCTAAATGTCAAAAAGGAGTAAAAGGATGAATCGTGGGTGTGGCCCCACAAGCATCCTTGCGGCTTCGTACAATTTATTGTAACCGAAGCTTTGTAAATTTTTAGCTTTGCACACATTTTTTTGGTCTCCGCCTTTAAAAAGCGATAAACGATTTCTTTATTAAAAAAATATGTCAGATTAACAACAACATGGAAGGAAAAGCAATAACTATCACAACAACAACAACGAGAACAACAACAACAAGAACGAAATTAATTAAATACTTTTTTGCAAATGTTTCGAAAAACGCTTTTTACGCTTCACAAGTAATAAATTCGTGGAAATTCTTTAACTTTACGTCTGTCCGTCTCGCTTTCTCTCTCGCTCTCGCTCTCTCTCTCTCGCTCCCTCCCTCTCTACCGCCCCCTTCTCTCTCTTTCTTCTCTCTGCCTCAGTACTTTTTTGTTTGTAGTTTTTATGGAATATAGAAAGAATTTTAATTACTTTTATTTATTTAATAATTGGTTTTTTATTTCAGCATCATATAAACAAATATTGAATATAATTAATATTATTAAAATAATAGAAATTCGAATATTTATATCAATATTTACATAACGAAAAATATTCATTATATTATTTATTATGAAATAAAATGCATTTCAAATAAACAAAATAAATGAATCAACATAAAACTAAAGTAAAATTAATACAATAAAATAACATATATTAGAGTTAATAATTATGAAAGGTAAAAGAAATTCTTCTTAATTATAAGAATAAATTTTTCATATTTATTTCTTTTAATTGAAGATATTTTAATATCATTTATTAATTTAAATTTATAATTTATTCCATTTTATTATAATTTATATATATTCTATAGTGTTTTCAATTAATTTAAAGTTACATACATATATATTATATACTTAGTTCATTGATTGAAATTAACAACTATTAATTATTAATTAAATAAAATTAAATAAAATAGATGAGTTTTTATGCATTAATTATCAGTCTAAAGATTTCAATTTCGAATCCTTTATAATTTTATTAAACGCTAAACTCGATGACAGTTTTTCTCAGTCCAACACCAGTATAAAGGTGTCGCTGTTGTTGTTGTTGTTGTTGTTGTTATTGTTGTTGTTGTTGTTGTTTCTGTTGTGATTTGTATAAATTTCTTTGTTGTTGCTGCTTTGCTTTGTTGTTTCTCCTGTTGTGGCAATCAAAGGAGCCGCCTACTTTGCATAAATGATGAAATGTAATGAAAATATTGTTCAGCATAAATTATTGAGCATACTTTTAGGCGCGGTGAGCCAAACACAAACACAAACAAACACACACACACACACAAACAAACCGTGACTGTGACAAAATAACTATGGCCAAACTGAAGCTGATTAAGCATCGTCGTCGTCGTCATGAAATGTTAATTAAAATGAGTGATGATGGGAGGCAGGATGCAGGAGCAAGGAGAATGTCACAAAGTGAAGGAGTGAACGAAACTATTGACTATCGCCATGGATGATGGGATGGAATTGTGGGGTGAGGGGGGACGGGGAGGGGTGGTGTTCTGGAAGAAGGAGAAAGTGAGCCTTTGAGTCTGATGATTAATTATTAAGTCGCTGTGGTTGTGGTTGCAGTTGTGACACAAAGTAACTGACTTTAAAAGCAATAAAAACCGAGAACTCACTTTAGGACTTAATTTAATCGTGAATTTTATTGTTATGATTTTTTATAATTTCTGATTAAATAAGTCTCATAATAATTTGCCAGCAGATTTCAGTTTTATTTAAGTATATTTTAATTATTATTCCAAAAAGACTTCTGTAATTGACTCAAGACATTGAAAATAGTAAAAACTAATTGGGATGGAGAAAGCAATGAAAGCTAAGAAAGAATGATTCTGTCTCTCTCTCTGTCACTCACTCTCTTTTTCTCTCTTTCTTGTTTGGAAAACATTTCAACTTCTTTGAAAAACTCACGTTAAATGTTACAATTTTAATTAAAATGTTTTCAAGCATTCGGTGCATGAAAGTTTCCATGTTCACGAAGAAAGCAGAGTTTATTCAAGAATTCTTTGGCAACGCGAGAGAAAGAAGAGAACAAATACGATAAAAACTATTGTAATGTGCAAGGATTTTGAATAACTTAACCCACTATACTACAATAGATATAATCTAGACATCTGTATATACACAATATGTAATATATAATATATTCACATCCTTATTTGCATTTACTTTGAATATGAATCGTCGTTTTTTTTTTTGGCTCGTTGTTTTCGATTCTTTGAGTAATAATAATAAATGTAAATTTTTGCTTTTGCTATTTTGTTGTTGTTGTTGTTGTTTTGAGGGTTTTGTTCTATTTGTTGTTCAAGCAGTTGTTGTTGTTGTTGTTGCTGTTGTTGTTTGTTTGTTTGTTTTTTTTACCGGTACAGAAATTTGTTTTTTAGTGCTTAATAAACGATGGAATCACAGAAAAACATGTTGATTGCTGTTCGTATTCCTTGTATGCTTGTTGTTGCTGTTGTTGTTGTTGTTGTTGTTGTTGTTGTTGTTGTTGTTGCTCATACTTATGACTTATCTTGGTTTTTTATTTCTTTTCATAAACTGAACAAGCAAAAAAGTAAAAATTACCATAATCATTGTAATGACGATGATCGTAATGATGATGATAATCATGTTGATAATAAGATGGCTTTTGTATTTTATACTCTTATATTCGTAGCTAAGCGCTTCTTTTTCTTTTTATTGTCGCTTATTGTCAACAACGACATCATTATCGTCATCATAATCATCGTGATTGTCGTTGTCATTAACTGCGCTGTCACCGGCAACGTTACAGTAAATCAACACCAACAACAACGAATCTTTTTTTAAGCATCATTAGAGCCAAATTTGAAGTCACAATAACAGGGCCAAGTATACAACAAAAACAACAACGAAAACAACAACAACACCACCTCAGCAGGCATTCGAAAGAGATGCATGCTGACATCCAAGCGATAGTGACAGCCAGTCAGTCAACAACAAATCGCTGATAAAATGTGATAAACAACAATTTAAGCTTTGAGAAGTTGCGTTCATAATAAATACGAGTTCACGGTGCGGCGGCGTCGACAGCGGCGTCGACAGCGGCCCCGCCAGACAGAGAGTGTGGGTGCCTCCTCTAAAGTGAATGATGAGTAGTCGGCCAGCACAGTGGGCTGGATAGCCAGTTAGTGACAAAGACACTCTATCTAATCTACTAAACTAGATTCAAATAGAACAACTATTATTATTAAACTTATTATTATTATTATTTCTTTTTCATTCTTAACCACGATTGCGACATTCGAGAATATCACTTTCTTTACTTTTCCTTTCTTCATTCTTTTTATATTATTTAAAATTTTTCTCATTTTCTCTTTCTTTTTTGTCTACTTTCATCTGCGTCTTCATCATCGTCGTCATCGTCATCATCTTCATCCATCCATCAGAACTCATTTTTGTTCCGCAACCACTCGGTAATTGTTTAGCTTTTACAGCGGAATAATTAACTTCACGCTTAGAATTCTCCATTTTGTTGTTGTTGTTGTAGTTGTTGTTGTTATGTACGACGAAAGCCAGCTGGTTTCTGGCAGCTGTCAAAAATAACAACGAGCGCGGAAAAGTTTAATAATGATGTTGTTCAAGCTGCTGCTGGCATTCGTTGTTTCGGAGAAACGAATGTGAAAACTTTCCGAAAAGGGCCGTGAGAGGGCGGCAAGGGGGACGTACGGGATGACGATGAGGGGGCAACAGGGGATGCAAGGGAAACTGGGAAAACTTTCTTTAAGCTTGTAAATAACTACTTCTGTTATGAAAAAAAACCATAACAAGCTTCAACACTTCAGAGGATTAAAACTTGAATTCTAACGGTACTTTATTATGCTATTCTACTATAATACTCTTGACGAAAAAAAAAGAAAGGAATACAACCTTTATACATCTCTCATATATTAATTTAAAAAGTTTTTTAAGCGACATTTTTAATTAATCCTGTTTTTCGGTTTTCATTGCAGACGTCAAGGGACATCAAACAACAAGAAAATATAAAGCAAGAATGACGAGAGATTAGATTGATTCTATTAAAAACGCTTTTCTTGCATCTAAAGAAAGAAAAACTGAGGAAGAGAGGGAGAGAAATTCAAGAAATGGAACGAGGAACAAATAATGGCCACGTTTAATTATTGTTGTTATTGTTTGAGAAGTTCGTCAGCTCACCTCCTCTAAAAATCGAAGAAGGAATCGCGTGAGGAGAAAAAAAGAGAGATCAGTGGTCACTACAACAACAACCATAATTATGACAGCGCCTCTCAACTTCAATTCTACCAACAACATGAGCTATTTTGTCCACTCGAACTTATCAAAGAGTATTCAGTGGCTGTCAGCTGCGGCTGCGGCTGCGGCTGCGGCTCCGGCAACTCCAACTCTTGCCGCCCCGTCCTTCATCCTCAACAACACCTACTCTGCCGCTCTTCCGTTCTCCACAGCAGCCAGCCACAACACCGGCACCGACACTGAGAGCCACGATCTCATTCACAACAAATTCGTGCAAATCTTCTTCTGCATCATCTACGCGACCGTCTTCGTGCTGGGCGTCTTCGGCAACGTACTCGTGTGCTACGTCGTGCTGCGTAACCGCGCCATGCAAACGGTCACCAACATCTTCATCACGAACCTCGCGCTCTCCGACATCCTACTGTGCGTGCTCGCGGTGCCCTTCACACCGCTCTACACGTTCATGGGTCGCTGGGCCTTCGGGCGGACGCTCTGTCATTTGGTGTCCTTCGCGCAGGGCTGCAGCATTTACATCTCGACGCTGACGCTCACCTCCATCGCCGTCGACCGCTACTTCGTCATCATCTATCCGTTTCACCCGCGCATGCGCCTCTCCACCTGCATTGTCGTCATCGTCTGCATCTGGGCCATCTCACTGTTGGCCACTCTGCCCTACGGCATGTACATGAAAGTCGTCTCGGACGTGCTGCTCGAGGAGGCGGACAATGTAACTGCCAGAACGCATGAGCGCCACGTTTGGAACGGCACCGCTTCAGCTCGACGGTCGCTCAGCTACTCAGTGGAGCCTTCGACCGCTTCCTACGTGCAGCTCATGAGCGATCTTCGTTCCAGCGTGGAGATCGAGGCTGCTCCTAGTACCGCTTATTGCGAGGAGAACTGGCCCTCTGAGCACTACCGCAAGATCTTCGGCTCGCTCACCACCATCCTGCAGTTCGTGCTGCCCTTCGTCATTATCTCCATCTGCTACACATGGGTCTCCATGAAGCTGAATGCGCGCGCCCGCGCCAAACCCGGCTCCAAGTCGTCGCGGCGCGAGGAAGCCGATCGCGACCGCAAGAAGCGGACGAATCGCATGCTTATCTCGATGGTGGCCGTCTTCGGGCTGTCGTGGCTGCCGCTCAACCTGGTCAACATCTTCGACGACTTCTACGAGAAGTCGAACGAGTGGTGCTTCTACACGCTGCTCTTCTTCGTGGCCCACTCTATTGCCATGTCGTCGACGTGCTACAACCCCTTTCTTTACGCTTGGCTCAACGAGAACTTCCGCAAGGAGTTCAAACATGTGCTGCCCTGCTTCGACCCGTCTAACAATAACATCATCGGGATCTCGGGGCGTGGCTACAATCGCTCCGAGCGCAATACATGCGGGCCGCGGCTGCGCAATGGGGCCGAAGGGACAGCAGCCGAGGTGGGAGGTACCTGCACGGATCTGGACGAGCTCGATGAGAATGGATTGACGCAACAGACGGCCGTGTCCAAGGACAAGCGCCTGATTGTACCGCGGGAGGCGACCTACGGCAATGGCAACGGCAGCAGCGGCGGCGTTGGCGTTGGTGGTGGCGGCGGCGGCGGCGGCTGCAATCTGTCCGGGCCAGCAGCTTGCGGCATCGGTATACTCTTGAATGATGCTGAATTGGGCCGCGGCGAGGGCAGACGAGAGGAGTTCGATTCGGCCGACGAGGAGAACACAGTTGAGATGCGGTTCGTGGAGACGCCGTTCGTGAGCTCGGATAACGCGACGGGCATCAGTGTCATGATGGAGACCAGCACCAGCAACGAGGCACAGGACAAAGGGCGGGGGCCCAACTGAGGAAGGGTGAGTGACAAGCAAATACTCAGAGAACATTTGTTTTCATTTCGTTGAGTTGGAAATTGAATTTAAAGAGAGAGAGAGAGAGAGAGAGAGAATAGAGAAAGGACCGTAAGAGAGGATTTTTCAATTTCCATCGACGGATGAACAATCAACTTAAATTTAGTCTTCGTTCTCTTTCTCTCTCGCATTTACATAGTTGCATTTCCTTGCCGCCATTTATAATCTCTCTCTCGTTGGTCTCTTTTAACTGTACGTTCGTATTTTTAGCCTCATTTTAGCCTCATATAATTTCCTGAAGCTTATCCATTTCAAAAGGAATACTGAATAAAATTATACAAAGTTATGCAAGATCAAGAAGAAAGACAAGAAAAACTCTTTCTTTTTCTCTCCATTTCTATCGCAATCTTGCAGTCTTTTGTATGGTCTGAGGAAAATGGGGCGTGAGGAAATAAAACCACTTGCACTCGACGATCCACTAAAATTGCAAATAATAAGCAGTTTTTTACCCATAACTTTTCTTCTTCTTCTTAGTTTTATGTATTCAGTTTAAAGAACCTCCACTGTCTGGCTCTCGGCAGCCGCTATTGCATTATGTATGAGCTGCGTGAAGCGGAGCAACATGGTTGTTGTTGTTGTTCTCTTCGGTTTGTTGTTTCTTTACAGAAAAGTTCCCGTTCTCCTTTCATTCCACCACTTTCTCACTTGCTCTCGTTGTCGTTGTCGTTGTCGTTCTCGGTCTTGCCTCTCTCTCTCTCTCTGTCTCTCTCTCGCCCTCATGATATCGTTATCGCTTCAAGTCGCTGTTAAAATGTTACAAAATGTTTCCTTATTAATATTGTTATTGTTGTTATGACTGCAGCTCATATTAATGGCATATTAGTTGTTGTTGGTTTTGCTGTTATTGTTGTTGTTGTTGTTGTTGTTTTCCAACTCAATATGAGGTTGTCAACTAATATTGAAAACTAGATATTTTAATAGTTTAGTTGAGTGAATTAAATGAAATTATTATCAATTCGATCATTTATAAAAATATGCATTTTAATGCGAGTAGTTTTTTTGTAGTTCGTTATATAATTCACAATAGATTTTTCTCAGAAATTTTAAAGAAATCACCGCACAAAATATCTGCAACGAATTTAGTACAATTGACAAAAATTTGAATATCTATAAGAACACAATAATGATGAAGATGATGATGTTGCTTGTTTTATCGTAAAGACATCCAAAGGCATCGATGACTGTCATCGTCGTTCAGCTTCAATAGCGAACAACAACAACGACGACGACGACGACACATCCTAAATATTTGTGGCATTACATAAATCAGCACCAACATAGAAATGGCATGAAAAAAGAAAATAAAGCATCAAGAAAATAAGGAAGAGCAGAAGAGCGAAGAAAGAAAGACAGCTCTAATAAGAAGATCCAAAGAAACAACAACAACAACAAGCCATCCTCCAGATACGAAAGGGAGAATCAACCACCGCAGACGTGCGTAAAAATTTATTCTGCAATCAGTTCAGAGGATAAAAAAAAGGATATCAAAAGCACACACACACATCATGTACATGAACACACACACACAAACACAAGCACACACACACACACACACACACACACACACACACACACACACACACACATACTATAAAACAGTCGCAGATCCTTTTAAGCCTGTCTCATGATGAGCTCGAGGATAATATTTGATGTTCAGCTCCTTGAGAACGCGTATTATTTTGCAATAAAAATCTGGATGTTGAATGAGACAAGAAGGAGAATGAGCAGGAGGGTGGATAGAAGAGGAGGAGGAGGAGGAAACGAAAAGGACAGTCAGGCAAAACAGACAGACATACAGACAGATAGATTGAAATAGAATCACTCGGGTGGCAAAAATGTGACTTATATTGCTTTAATTTACCACATTAAACTCGATTTCGTAGACAAATCATGATGAAAAAGGATCATTCAAGGATGTCCAGTTGCCAGGAAGAGGTAAAAATTACGGTCGGCATCACAACGAAAAAAATGAGAATGAGAAATTTATAATAAACCATAAAATAGTGTTCAAAAGTAATAAAAATGTAAAAGAATGTTGAGTTTGGTAAAATTTTGGATAATTTCATTTTGAAACCAGAGGAAACTCGCCTATCTTCGAGTTGATCGAAACTGAAGTACACCCTCGCTACCTCTGATGATTGAGCATAGAATGGAGTAGTAGGCGGACCACGCCCAGTCATGTCAGGCTAGATAATACTAATTCTATGAGCACAGTTATTCGCTTTTGTCTTTATAGCTTACTTCAATCTATTAAACAGAAATGCTATGTATAGTAGTGAGTGATTTATAACTGTATATTGTGCAAGAGTGAGCGGATTACGCCCATAATGGGCGGGGTACCTAATTATCAAAACTGGCAGAGTACCATTCGAATTATGAGTGCCTCGGAAATCAGGACAACTCTTAAAAAGTAACATCAACTTATTTCCCTGCATAACGTCGCTCCACCCCACCACAACCTTTTGTTTTTTTTTTGAGTGACCATCACAATTTTTAATTAGCTCATTATAACGACTCAATATTTATTCCAGTTAAAAAAAAAAATTCGGTTTTTAATTCCATTCAATAGCAAAATCGTTGGCATCGTGATAAATTAACTTAGAATTCGACTCGAGTTTGCAACACTGTCACCAGCAATGATTGTGCAGTAGAATCTATGAAACGTGCCTCATCGCTGTTGTTGTTGTTGTTGTTGTTTTTGTTGGAGTTGCTTCCATCCCAGCTCAAAGGCTCAGAAAACATATCATTTGTTTAAGTTTAGTCGCTGAAGACTGACGACAGCTGAATCTTGTTTTGAAACAAAAAAAAAAAAAAAAAAAAAAAAACTCCCGCTGAGTGCTCGTGAAGAAGATAAGATAAGTAAAAGAAGAATGTAAGGCAATGAGAAGAAGAAGAAGAAGAAGAAGCAGCTGATGAGGATTACTTACAAGGAAACTCTTTCAAGGAAATAATTGAACATAATATTTAAGGAGCCCAAAAAAAAAAAATGCTTCTTGTGAAATTTTTTTCTCTTATATTATATTATATTTCCTTTTCCCCTAAAAATGAATCCTTTTGTTTTTCTTGTTCTTTTCCTTTCCAAAAAATGTCTCTATTTTTAAAACGAAAAAACTTTTATGATCTAAAAGTGAAAAGTTTTTCACGTTGTTGAACTAAAAAAACCGTTTCAATTTTTTCCTTACGTAGATCAACACACGAAGCACTAAAAAACTATTAAATTACAAAGTTTTCGGAACTGTTTTTTCTTTTTTTTTTTAGTGCTCTTCGTGAAACTTCTTGAAATAAATTTTACATTACATTTTAATTCTATTGCTTTGAAATGCGATTTTGTTTTCGTTCGACTTTCAACGTGAACAATGAATTCCTTTTTTTTAATTTTTAAATTTTAAATTTAAACGAAGAAATGAAAGAGCAAAAATGCAAATAAATCGAAGGAGTTTGCGAATTACTGCAAAAAAAAAACAGCAGAAAAAAGAGCACGAAACAAGGAACAACGAACATAACAACAACATAACATAACCATAAAACAACAACATAGCCGCAGTCGCAGTCGCAGTAACAACAACAACAATACTACTTCATTCTCTCACCGAAGAAATCTCGAAATCTTGTTTAAACATAATTTATCACGCTTTTTCGCACTTTTGGAGGCCTCCTGCCCCTTTTGCCCCATTCTCACACCTTCTCTGATCCTCTCCTACCTTCGCTCCCCCTCCCCTCCTCTTCCCCTCCTCCTCCCCTCCTCCTCCACTCCTCCTCTCTTCCGTCGCGTTGTGTTTATCTGTAATCGACATACGATGGGGTCGTTTTTTCCTATGCTATAAAAACTGTTGGCAGATAACAACAGGCAACACCTCTCCCTCCGCGCCCCCCTTCCACCCTCCACCCCTGCCGACCACGGATGTCGCAGAGGATATCTGATTATAAAGTCGACCGGTGCGTTGACATTTTATTTTATGAGACATGAATATTTAATGCCTCGAATGGAATACATTTAAATGTGTGTTTTTTTATTATTCGAAAAGTGTTTCCATAGAAAAGGTTTTTTTTAAAAGTATTAACATAATAAATAAAAATTGTGTGTTTTTTAAAAGTATATAATTTCTTTAGTTTGTGATTTGTGATTGAATTACTGCATGCATTTCAGTAAAAATAACTTAAAAGCTTGAATAACAAGAACAAAACTTTTTGAAGACCAACGCAAATACAACTACAAAAACAACAAAAATAATATTAATAATAATAATAATAATAATACTAAAATTAGTAACAGCGATGAAGGAGGGAAAAAGTCATCAAAGCCTCCAAATAATCATCTCGCAAAGTAAAGCGTACACAAAAACAACATCATCTAAGCGAAGACATCTTTATTTGTGCACGTTTGAACTGTTTACTTGTAACATTAAATATAAAAATCAATAGAATATAGAAAATACTCGTATATACGAAAATTCACGAAATTATATCGAACTCATATCACATCGCAATAGACACGGCCTCTCACTCTCACTCACTCTCTCACTCTAACTCATTCTCCGTTTCTCTCTCACGTACGCTTTTACTTCGCAGTCATTAAGCTTAACTCAAGTAACAACAACAACAACAACAACAACAACAAGAACAACACATGCTGAAAATAATCGAAAATACAAAGTAAATAAATAATTTTTTCCGCCTGCAATAAAAGAGAAAACAAATAAAAGCAGAAAATATTTCATATACTTTTTATGTTTCAATTGAATCGAATTGAATCGAATTGAATCATATGTTGAAATACGCATTAAACACGTGCGAATATTTTATTATTATTATTATTATTTAATTAGCTGTAATCGGCGAAAATGACGTTTTTTTGAGATGAAAATAGTTTGAGTTTTTTTTGCACTTGTTTTGGAGTTCAGATTTTTATAATGCTGTAGTTTTATATTATTAAATTTTATTTTTTTTTTTTTAATTACTTTATTTTATTTTGTTTTATTGTTACTTTATTTTATTTAAACTTATTTTATCGTTACTGTATTTTATTTGATCTTATTTTATTACAATATTTCATTTTACTTTATTTTATTTTATCTTATTTTATTGTTATATTATTTTATTTGATGTTATTTTATTATTATTATTTTAACTTATATTTGTTCTAAATTGTGTTTTAATTTATTTAATTTAACACACTTTCAACAGCACAAGCACAGCACAAACACACAGCACAAACACACACACACACACACACACACACACACACGCACACGCACATCGAATCACATACACTCACTCTACCTTTAATAATAGTAACTTAAGAGATTATCTCAAGGGAAATCTTTTATCAAATGCTGTTGTTGTTGTTGTTGTTTTTGTTCATACTGCGTCGGTTGCAGCTGCTGTTTTTGTTGTTAATTAGATGAGTTGGCAGAAAAGGTGTTTCAATTAAAAGCACTAAAATGCACAACAACAGCGATAAGAATGAAGCACACACACACACGAAATACACTATACTGTCTCACTCCTTCATTCCTTCACTTTACTAACACACTCACACACTCCCTCACTCACACACACACTCACACACTCACTCACTCAATTACTCACTCACTCACTCACTCACACACTCACTCACGCATTCATACGTAACAATTACAAGAGTTCTCAAGTGTGCAAGCAACTAAATTTCTTGGCAACGTTACACACAAAGAAACAATGAAGGGGAATTAATTAGATTTAATTGAAGCATGTAGTTTTTGTTGTTATCGTTGTTGTTGTTGTTATTATTATTATTATTATTATTGTTGTTGTTGTTGTTGTTGTTGTACCTAAGTAGCCTTTTGGGCTTTCGAGTTGCTTGGGAATGCTTTCGCTCGAGTTGAATGCTTTGAAAAAAAAACAGATTTGTTTATAAAACTCATCATAACTGTATGGATAAGTGAATATGTGTGTGTGTATGTGAGTATGCGTGTGTATATGTGTATGTGTGTATATGTATTAAAAAAGTTTCCATTTAAAAAGTTAAACTAGATTTAAAGTGTCTGCATTTTATAGAACTCGAAGTGGTTCAAAGTGGCTACACTTAAAACTATACTAGAAGAAGAAGAAGAAAGAAGAAGAAGAAGAGAAGGAACAAGAAGAAGAGGAAGAAGAAAGAAGAGGAAGATAAGGAACAAGAAAAAGTGGAAGAAGAAGATGGATAAAAAGGCGAAGATGATGATGTTGAGGAAGCTGTCAGAAAAGATTTCTTGAAGAATTATAAAAGTATTACAATCGAAGCACGAATCACTGAATCGAAATTCTCAAAACTATTGCGAACGAATGAAAACTAAGAGAGAGAAAATCTTATATAAAGAAAGAAAGAGAGAAAAAAAAAAAAACTGTTTATATTTTAATTGAACTGCGAAATCGTGCGTGAATTTGGCAAAATCCAAGACGAAGAAAAGAAAGGAAAAGAAGTCGACTCTGAAGTGCGATTTTATTCAAAAGTTTTGCGATAGCTGAATTGCAATAAAAACAAAATTTAGAAGGAAAATTTTTGTTCTTTTAAATGTTTAAATGCACAATGAAAGCGTATTAAAGGCAATCGTGAGAAACACAAAAGCAACAACAACAGACACAAAAACAAGAACCGTAAAAAATACAAAACGAATAAAACACAGAAGGGGAACAAAAAAAGAGACAAAAAACAGAAAACTAGTTATTAGAAAAAACGCAAAAGAAAAACTAAAATATCGACAGAAAAAAAGGAAAAAAGGAAAAAATCCTAAAAGATTCGAAAGGAAAAGATAATAAAAAGAAATTAAAGTACAGTACGGAGAATGGACAAAGTTTTTGCGGCTTCGATGCTGCGGATGCGGAGATTTCACTCCAGAGACCAACAACAAATCGTATTCTCTAGAAAATGTCCCCCCTCCCCCCCCCCTCAGTTGATAGAATTTCATTGTAACCATTAGCTAATGATGATGAAAGATTGACAGGAAAGGAAGGCAAAAAATATATTCTCTTTAATTTAATGCAGACATTTTAGATTTACTAAAAAGATACTTTAAAAAATATCAGATATCCTAAAACCGAAACATACTCAAAGAAGGTAAAAAATTGAAAAAAGCTGTATAAAAAAACTATATTTAACATAAATTACGCATTTCATTACAAAAAAAACGAACGAAAGAGAAGAAAGAAAAGAAAAAAGCACTAGAAACCAAGAAGGAAATAACGAACCAGACAACAACAACAACAACAACAACAGCAACAACAGCAACAACAACAACAGACAAAAAGAAGACTCATGACGCTGAAGTGCTTTTTTCCAGATGAGATGCTAAATAAATTGTTGCGCCTAAAAGTATATTCGCGATGTTGTTGCTGTCGTCGCCCAGAGGGCTGGGTGAGAATAAAATTTTTTGGCTGAGCTCTCGGAACAGCCGAATGAATGATTTTACTGGCCAAGCGGCTTGGCCAGTAACTTGCCAAGCTTGGCCGGCCAGTAAATTCCTATACAAATCGTATGGGAGCCTGGTTGGGAATGTGGTCTAGCTCATTACTTGCCGGCAAGTAGCTGCCGAAGCCACTTCGGGTAAATTCTCTCAGAGAGAAAGAAAGAAGTCGTTTGAACGTGGTGCCGAGCTCATAATGTTGAAGAATAGTGTAGTGTGCAAAGGAGTTTTTCTTCCAAGTTCAACACATCTCGTTGTTGTTGGGAGAGGGTGATTCCTCTAATCATGAATCGTTTTGGAAGCATTTGGATGGTTGTTGCCGTGTGCAAATGCTGGTTAAAAGATTAAGGTTGTGCTTTGTTTTTGTGTTAAGATTCGTGGAAAATCAGGGAGTTTCTACATGGGTAGAATTTAAACCTTTGCGCACGGCACTAACATTCGATGGATATAGATATGTACATACATATGTATATGTACGTACATATTTACTTATACATGTTCATGGATGTATAGATAGAATTTTGTGTTCGCACAATGTTACAAATATATCAATCATTGTTCCGATCTTAAATGTCTATTCTTTCTAATTGTGAATGAATTTTCGCCGAAATAGGCGCTTTTAGAAAAGGAAGATCCCATTTCCAAAAGCGCCTATTTCGGCGAAAATTCATTTCATATAGGTACATTATTCTCCATAAACTGCGCTTTAGGTTATTACATTGGGTATTAAATAAATCGTACAAGTGCACATGCAAATAATTTAAAAATGTAGAACAAGAACGCTGCCAGCCAAAAGCTGTTTATTCAGTGGAGACTTCAATGCGAAGAGCTTTATTAAAGATCTTCCATAGCAATTTTCTCGCTCCTAAAGTCTATTTATTTTTGTTCTTTCACAATCACATCCATATTTATTATTTGTTGCTTCCAATTCGATTTCCTAGTTCCTTATTTTTATACCCAGAATTTTTTATAAAAAAAAAGCTGATGCATTTGAAACGGGGAAAAAAAAAACACAATATGGATGACTCGCGGCTCATCTGTTGAGAATTTAAGGCGTGGCTGGGGGGACGCAGAAGTGTTGCTGTGGCATCAGTCGAAGACAAAAGAAGATGCTGGCGATTACTATAGTGTATAGTGTATAGAGAGCTATAGAAGAAGCAAATAATAAAAAACTGTTGCCGAAGAAAGTCAGTTAAAAAGTGTTTAACAAGAAAATGCAAAAAAAAAAATAATAGAAATTCCAAAGAAAAACTTCCACGAGTGAAAAACAAAATTAAGAAGAATGAAGAGGAAAGTGTTATAAAAAACAGCAGAGAAACATAGTAAAGGTTAGGAAATTTAAAACAATTCTATAAGATAATATAGATAGATAATATATTGCTTAATAAAAAAGATCAAAAAGAATTCAAAATCTTAATAAATATAACAACATAAAACACAATAAAAAAATTAATATAAATATAAACGAATATAATACTTTATAAATTAATATATTAAATTACTATATTCTAAAATTATTTTAATTAAAAATTATTCAATTATTCACAATATAATTTGTTTTTGTATTATTATATAAGTAAATTATCATAATTAAAATGATTATAATTATAAAGAAGAAATGGAGAGAGTGAGAGAGAGAGAGAGAGAGACATACCGAAGAAAGGAGTGTGGATAGAGGAGTGCGGAAGGGTGGTGAATGTCGTGGTTGCGGGGAGGTTCGAAGTTCGATGCTCGGTTCGCCGTCCGTTTCTCAAAATGAAGTCTGTCAAAAGTTATGAATGAAAGTTTTTAGCTTTGAGTTTCTTTTTAATATAAATCATCGTGAAACCACGAAAAATAAATTAAATTTCAGGGGTTGAGGGGTGGGCGGGTCAGGAGGTGGGCTGGAGGTTGACCCTTCCTAAAGCTGATTTATTACGGAATTTTGTGCTTATTATTTGAAGTGAAAAACTGATCAAAAGTTCGATTAAATTCCTTTCTTTCTTTGATTTATTAATTTAGACGGTGGATTTCAATTGAAAACTTGAATGAGTTTCACGATTTAGTTAAATCAATTGTTATTTAGATTATTTTTTTAAAATAAATGCAGATTTACTTACATGATTTCATTAAATATTTTTTCTTTAATTATCTTTTCTGTTCTTCTTCAGTTTTTCTTAGATTTCATTTTGATTTCTTTTATTAATACGAATTTGTAACTTTTTTGATTCCTTTTTATAAGATTTCCTTTATTTCTCTATAAATTAATAGTTAAATTCTTAAGTTAATAGTTCTTAAAGTTAAATTAAAGTTCTTAAATGAAGTAACTATAAATTTCTTTAATCAAAATATTGTATATACAATTTTCGGTTCTAATTTTTTATATATTTCTATTTTCTAGTTAATGAAATGCTTGAAAACAAATCATAAAAATTGCATGTCTGGCCTCCTCAACCTCCAACCTTCGAGTTTCAGACTCTCTCCTTCCCCCCCTCCCCCCTCCGCTCCCCCCTTAAGTGACTGTTTTTGTTGTTGTCGTCTGATAATCAATCAATGTTAATGTCAGCTACGTTGAAGTTTTATTTTCATCCCAGCCTCAGAATTTTTTTAACAAAACGTGTTGAAGTACGAAATAATTTCAGTCAAAATTAAAGCGGAGTCAGTAACAAAAAAGAAAGAAAAAAACGGGGTGACGGTTTTTTTATTGTATTTTTGCTTTGGTATTGTTTTTGCTTCGTTTACATTTTGTTCTTGAAACAAAGATTTCTTTTTTTTTTTGATTTTGTATTTGTATTTTTTTTAAAAAGATTTTTTTTCTATTTTTCGATATACATGCAAATATTATATTATATAAAAGCTTCTTCTTGGATTCTCAAGGATTTCTTCTTCTTCTTCTTCTTCTTCCTCATGTCATAATATTCAAATCGCTATAATAAAATGCATTTAAAGTAAAAATTTAAAAATTATAAATTTCAGAGATAAATCATTTTTATTATACATTCGATGAAACTTCTACTTCTTCGTTTTGTTCTTCTTCCTCTTCCTTTTCTTCTTCCCCTTCTTCTTCTTCTTCTTCTTCGTCGAATTCTTTTTCTAGCCAACTTTTCCCCAATATATTTGATTTCCCAACTTTTCCTTATTTGATTATCATTATTTTAAGTGAAAAGGAAGTACATAAAAAAAATTACAGAACTAAAGAGATCCCAAAATCAAGACAGGAACACAGAGAAAAGAAGTAAAAAAAGCGAATGATAAAGAAAATGACCGAACTTCTTCTGCAACTACAGTCTTCCCTCGATTATGGTTCCGGTTCGAGATTCGAAATCGCTTCGTGTCCCGCTCGGTCTCTTTTTTTAAGCTGTTCGAGTTCCTTGTTCTCTCGTCCTCAATGAAGTTTTTAAACAAGAGAAAACTCCGTCCTGCCGCAAAAGTTTTGCCAACCGCGTGGAATGCCAAAAACCACAAGAGTGACAACGGAAACGGAACCGGAACCGGAACCGGAAACTAAACTGAAACTGAATTATAAACTTTGTCTCTCGAGTATTTCGAGTATTTCAACCGCAACGACTCAGAGAAATTATTCTCTGCTGATTTGAGTGTAGAAAGTCGCGGGGTGTGTGTTTTTGTTGTTGTTGTTGTTTGTTTGTTTTAAATTTCAATCTAATTTTCCTCTACATTTTTCAACAACTTCTAAACATATTCTAAAGAATCATCTAAATATTCTAAACATAATTAAACCTAAAGGGTTTTCCAATAAGAGGTGTAATTTTGATATTCAAAGAAAAATGCCATTTTTTTAAGATAAATTATCGCATGTTTATTTCGTAATAAAGTGGAAGGTATGCCGTTAATAATGAAAAACAACATCAGCCAAATGGCCACCACGACCACGCTTACAGGACCATAGCTATTCAAAATTACACCTCTTA
The DNA here is from genome assembly GCA_949629155.1 of Myopa testacea. Classification (NCBI taxonomy): domain Eukaryota; kingdom Metazoa; phylum Arthropoda; class Insecta; order Diptera; family Conopidae; genus Myopa; species Myopa testacea. Next base: position 17,877,888 of record OX451348.1, on the reverse strand, counting down.
TTGGAAAACCATTCTATTCTAATTTAAGTGAATTTTGTTCTGAGTTTTTATTTTTATTTTTATTTTTATTTTGGTTTTTCTTCTTTTGGTTTTTAGTAATGGAATCTTAAAGCTTTCGCTGGAGTCCATTTGTCAAATGGGAGGTGACTATTTGGGGGTGTGGCCGGATTAAAAACACTGAACAGCTTCAAGATTGAAATATCGCCAAATTTCTTGGATTTTAAACAAATATTTGGATAAACAAATTTTTCTCAGTGATCAATAAATGAACAAATGTTTATTTTATTATTTATTAATTTTATTTATTGTTCTTCTTCTTCTTCTTTTTTTTGCAGGTTTTCGAAACGCACTTTTAAAGCGTCTCCCTCGAAGGTGGATCATGAAGAAGCTGATTGAAAGAAGGATTCCTCAAGAGGACAAAAACAATGAACAAGAAAACAAGATATATTATTATATGAAAGAACAAGTAAACAAATGTAATTGTTGTGGGAACATTTTTCAAACTCAAAGGATAAAAGGATTTCAATTCACTTTTATTATGTTTCGATGCGATTCTAATATATTTTCAATGACATTTTAATTTCTTTCTTCATTTAATTTGAATTAATTTCGTTTATTATTTTTTTTATTTTATTATTTTTCTTTAATTAGTTTTTATTCTTCAAAAGTGAAGGAATTTTGGTCCTTTGAGCGTCTCATTTTTAATTTTGTCATTTTTTCTGTCTCTGTCCTTCCATACTCTCCTCTTTGTATTACTTTTCTATTTACTATTCTTTTCTTTGTTTAATTTGTTTGCCTTTCGATGATCTCCAAATTTCGGTCCCTTCACTGACACCATCCACGCCCTCCGCCCCCCACCCCCCGTCTGTCTTCATGTCCCGATGCGTCTTTTTTAATCGAAAAAGGATTAAACAAATAAATAAATTCGTGTCCTTTGTATTAAGAAATCCAATTTCGTTGTTGTTGTTGTTATTATTATTATTGTTGTTGTTGTTGTTATTATTGTTGTATTTTTTTGATCTTCTCTCCTGCAGAATCGATTCCGTTCCCTTCATGGAAAAATATGCAAATTTTCGGGCTTGTTTTTGAATAACTTTTCGACTGTTCAATAAAGCAAAAAAAAAGAAGAACAGAATCATAAACAGACTTCAGAAAATCAGAGGAATATTTCTGTTTTTCCTTTAAATTGCATTCCAAATTAAAGCTTAAAGCCAAAAAAATATATAAAAAAGAAGAATAAGGAATCCATTCGAAAAACCATAAAATCGAAACCAAAATGAAATAATGTTCACACACACACACTCACACTCATCCCCTCCCCCATCTACTGTCTGTCTTCTTCCCTCCCCACCCCACCTCCTCACCACCCACTCCCCGGTAGCAAGTCGACAAGAAGGGAAAAACGAACCATTTTCTGTTGTACGTGTTTCCAAGCTGATTTTCTTTAATGTATGCCGAAAATGTACTTAAGCACGATAGATATATATGTGTGTGTGTGTGTGTGTGTGTGTGTGTGTGTGTGTGTAGACAATCCAAGAAATGAAGTCAAACAGCAAAAAGAAAAATCCGAAAGCATCAAAAATATTATCAGCAGCCACAAAAAAGAAGGAATGGGAAAAAAACCCATCGCAATATACGATATGAGTGGCTAATACACACAAACACACACACACACACACATACGTAAATGAACTCATACAGCATACGAGTAATAATCAAATTGAATACATCCAAACACACACACACACACTCACAAATTCACTTTGACTCTAATCATTGTTATTCGTGCTCATTAAATGTGACATCTGTCATCAAATTGAATGTCACCGAATATTATTTTGACGCCATTTTGAAAAGCATTCAGAAGGAAAGTTTTTCTGGCAGTCGGAAAAATTACACAAAAAAAATGTACGAAACTAATATTTACTCATATTTGCAACATCGAATTAATAAATATTAATTTAAAGTCGCCCGAAAAAGAGGCGACATTTCAAGCTGAAGTGAGCTGTGATCAAGATTATAAAAGAAAAAACGAACCGCAATCAGAGTCATAAGCAATCATTCACAAAAGATTCACAAGCCACAACCGAAGAAGTCCTCATAACGGAATCTTAAATCTTAAACAGAATCTGAAGTAAAACTATTTTTCCTTCTTGTGACTGAAATAAACAACATCTTCAAGTATTCAAAAGTATTCACAACGAGTCATAAGTAATTAAAAAGTAATCAAAAGAAATACAAAAGAGTAGCAAAGAAATCTTAAAAAAGACTCCTTGAAGACTGGGAAAAGAATGAAAAATGAATCACAACATGCATTCATGAAATAAACACAATTGTGATCACAAACGAGTTACGAAGAGAAGAATACGAATGGATTCACCATTCACAAGCGAATCACAAGCGAACTACAAGCGAATCACAAGCGAATCACAAGCGACTCATAAAGCAATCGCAATGCAATCACAAAAGAGTCGATAACAAAGAATTTCGTACAAGGAAAAAAAAATGTTGAGCTTTAAATAATTTAAATAATTGTCCGGAAATATTTGTAAATGTCTCGCAAAACATTTCCTGTAAAACTGCTGTTTTGTATTAATTTGTTTTCCTAAAATATTTCCAACAAAAAGAAAAAAAAAAACGAATGACCTTTCAATGGTTTGCAACTTTTATTGTTTTGAAATGTTGTATAAAAAGAAAAGAAAAAAAAGAAAAAATTCATAAAAGAATGGATTCGTAACGTGACATAAAATATTCTCTTTTTCATGTTGTTGCTGTTGTTGTTGTTGCAGCAGCTGATGCTTGTTTTGTGTTGTTTGGATGTGGAATTCGGCACTTGAAGCCCCTCAGCTCACCTCAGCTCACCTCACCATACCTCACCACACCTCACCACACCTCACCACCTCATTTCACCACTCCACCTCTCACCACATCAACTCCTGCGTTCTTTCATATGCACCGAGCGTTTAATGCAATTTTCACAACCCATCATGGGAATATTTTAACCTTTTAAGACACACGAACACACACACACACACACACACACACAAAATACACGCCGCACACACACATACTCACTTCGCTCACACATACACACTCATCAGTGTTTTAATGCTCAGCGATGTGATGCATGAAGAGTTTCGCATATTTCGCAACTTTTCTGTGTGTCTGTGTGTGTTTTTTCTGTGTGTGTATAGATGTGTATAGATGTGTGCATTCTTATACAGGGTGTCGACTTCTCATAAGCTTCTTTGGCTTGAGAAAATTTGTATTGAAAATAATCTTTATTATAAACTTTTTAACTGTTTGTTGTATAAAGTAAAGTAACAAAAGTTTTAGTTACAATATTTTAATAATAATATTCCATTTAATAAAATAATAATAAAATATTTTATTTAATAAAACAATATAACAAATAATAATAAAATATTTCATCTAATAAAATAATATAATAAATTATAGCAAAGTTAATTTCAATTTGAATGAGTTAATCATTTGATGAATTCAGTTGATTTAATCGAATTTAATTTCTAGTATTTTCGCTTAATTACTATCGTTTTTATTATACGGACACCCTGTATAATGTTTCGGCACAGGTGTGTCTTGAAATCCATTTAATTACGATGCTTTTTGTTCGTATGGTTTTTTTATTTATTACACGAGTTGACCTCAAATTAATTCACTTCGTTGCAAAAAGGATGAGGACTACAACAACAACAACAACAACAACATAAGCAACAACAACAAAAACATAAGCAACAACAATAAAAAAATAATAACATAATAAACGACAACCGAAAGAATTGAAGCAACAACAAAATCTTCATATTTCATGCTTTTCTTCTCGCTTTTGTTGAAAATTATTTTTCTCGTCTTTTGAAATAATTACTTTGAACATTAAAAAAATAATTATTTTCAAAATTTATTTCCTTTGTATGTTATTAAAGCTAAAAAATTGTATTGTCAAAGAACTGAAGTTTATTAATTGAAGAATGTAGAACATCTTTTAAAACATTTCTTGAGCGCAAAAATATTGTAAATAATACCGAAAACATATTTAATTATTAATATCATTTGATTATTATTGAAGTATTTTTATATAATTTTTAGTATAAGATAATTAATTAAGAATTGAACGATTTTTACAACAACTTATTGGGAACTCAAATAAATAAACGATAATAATAATAATAATAATCTATAATCTACAGAAGAAATAAATTAATACAAAAATTATGCGGTTTCAATGATAAAATATTTATCTATATTTTGGCCATGGAATAGTTATTGAATTCTTTTTTTAGTACATATATTAAAAGTATAAAATACAAATATAAAAATACATATAATATACAAATGAAATCAATGCAAATAATAGAAATAAATTAAATATAAAAGACACTAAATAAATATAAAGACAAATTAATAAAAGAACATATGTAAATAAATACAATTAAATGGTAAATGTATAAATTAAAATACAATATTTAATAAAAATAAATGGTGTTAATAAATATTGTATGTACATATATATAAATAATTAGAGAAAATAAATAAATTATGTGGTGATGATTTCTAGAAATGAGTTGAATTCTATTTGAAAATATAAATAAAATACACGAGTTTATAAACAAAACATAGAATAACATAAAATATATTTAAATAAAATATAATAGTATATATGAATATTATTATATACGTAAATTGGATTCAAATATTGAGATGCGTTTTTTAATAACTGAATTGAATTAGGCTTTAAAATAGTCCAAAAAAGTGAGGTTATCTCGCTCAAAACTTGCTCGAAACACTTTGAAAGCGTTTTGAAATACTGACAGAACTGCGTTGAAATGAGCCCCGTTTTGGAAGTTTTCTGAAGCTTCTTTTATTTTCTTAAATCGAACTAAAGATCAAAAAAAAAATATGAAGAGAAACTTCCAAAGTTTAACGCAAAGTTTTGTATGCATTCTTGATAAGCAACATGTTGACGAAGCGCAAAACGGAGAAGAAGAAGCGCAAAGCAGGGAAGAAGAAGAAGCGCAAAACAGAGAAGAAGAACCGCTTGAAAAAGAAGAAGCACTTGAAGAAGAAGAAGCACTTGAAGAAGAAGAAGCACTTGAATAAGAACACTTAAGAAGATGAAGTGGCACAAAATAAAATATACACAAAAAACCTACACTTGAGTCTGAAGGAGTTTGTAAATATACAAATAAAATAAATTGAACATTAATGTAATGAATTCAAACGTATTTTCAATTATTATATAGTAATTTTAGGTTATGTTTGAATGTTAGAATATTAAGCAGCAAACATTTTACAGGAATCCACGAATGTTCTTTAAAATTATGCGCTTCTACTCGAAATTTCATCCGCATTTGAAGATATCCAAGTATTACGTCCCACTACACAAACAATGTTTACCAACATATGTTGCTAAGCACAAAAAAGAATCTAAGCGCAAAATGCTGTTGCTGAGATTTCTTGTTTGACGACACGATGACGATGTGGTTGATTGGGTGAGAAGAGGCAGTGTTGTCGCCATTGTTTTGAGTTCTATACTAGAATTTACAAGAGAACTTAACTTTTAGTTTTCTTTTAGTTTCAGCCAAGAATTTTAAAGACTCCTCTTTTAAGCTTTAAAATGTGAAAAGATTCTTTTGTTTATTTTTTATTTTTACTAAAAACTATACGTAAAACTATTGTGAGCAGATCAATTAAACGAGGATGAATAAATATTATATAACTGTTAGTATAGAGAGATATTTATGTATGTATACTTACCTTACATATATATTATGTTGTATATACTCAAATATATAAGACAGAAAGTTAAATTAAATACATTGATATAATTGTTGATCGATGATCCTTAAAAATTAAGTAAGAACACAAAATTTTCTATGTTTTTTAATCGTATTTTGAATGAATTGAAGCAAGTGAAATAAAAAAACTAAAATAGCAGAGAAAAAACAAGAAAATCGAGAAGAGGAAAAATCTTAAAAACTAATAAAAAAAACACAAGCAAAGCCAAAATCAAGTTCAATTAAATTAATGTTAGTTGAAATCATTAAATAAAATTGTTTGTATAACAAATGAAATACATATGTAATCAATAATAACAATATAATAATAATAATATTAAATAATGATTTAAGTATTTTCTATGAATTAAGCAAAAAGTTGTCAATGCAAAATTATTCAAGGAAACGATAAGAATTTATAAGAACTACAAATATTATTAATCTGTAACTGTAATGCAAACAGAACGAAAAGGAAACCAAAAGAAAGATGAAATAAATATAATAAATTTAAATGTTGAGCAGAAGAAAAGAAATTGCGTGTTTTTAAAATGAATTTGTTCTTAAAAAATACATCACTTTATGGTGGTGAGTGAAAAAATAGAATGCTGAAAAAATGGTGAGTGAAGAAGTGAAGTTTAATTAATAGGAAACTAAGTAAAACTCTGGTAAAAGCAAACTAAGAACTAAAGAAACGCCAAGTACTGAAATTTTCCACAAAATTAACTAAATTAAATTAAGTACAAAAGGTAAATAAAAATCAATCACGTAGAAGCTGCGAGGAGTTCTTCAATTCCGTGCAGATGATTAGCCAGTTCATTCCGATGCATGGATAATGCAAGAAAAACACTCACACACACACACACACATCCAGAGAAAGTGAACTACAAGAAGAAAAGAGAGCGAAGAAGTTGCAATCATAATAATATTTGTAAAAGCGACGACGATTGCAACGGCAAATCGATTGCAAGTAATCGCTTAAATATGCAAATTTTAATCCACTTCGACGGCCATCAAATCTGCACTCAGCGACGTCGGTCTGCGACGCGTGCGAGTGCGAGCGAGATGGCAAGCATACCATCAAGTAAGCGTTTTACGAGTACAACACGTTTGCCACATTCTAAAAGAAGACAGAGAGAGAAAAAAAACAACAACAAAAAACAAAGTACATAAAAATAAAAATAAATATGGTCTGTGAGAAGAGGGTGTGGTCGGGGGTGTTGGAAAGTGAAAACCTCTTCTTTATGCGAGTAACTTCATAATTTTTATACAAAATTCCGAATAAATTATAAAATTCAATAAAAATACGATATAACGAAATGCAAATAAAAGTATCTTCATACTCGTATCTTTGTCTGTAATCGAAATTCAAATAAATTAGATTTTTTAAAAGCGTAAAGTTTATAAATTCAACTTTAATTCAATTCCTTATTAAGCACGAATAAGTAAGTAGATTAGAAATGTGTGAGTAAGAATGTATTTATATGTGTGTGTGCGTGAGTGTGCGTGTGTGTTTTCTTGTGTGGCTGTCAAGTGTCAAGTGAACTTTTGACACTTGCAACGGACGCGTCAACGGAAAGTGTTTCAGTTGTCATACTAGAAAAACACATGCAAAAGAATTTAATATATAAAATAAAAATAAAATATGAAGACCCAATTAAATATACATCAAAAGAGATGGACACACAAGAGAGAGAGAGAGAGAGAGAGAGAGAGAGAGAGAGAGAGAGAGAGAGAGAGAGAGAGAGAGAGAATAGAGAGAGCTAGAGAGAAAAAGAGGCAACAATCAATATTTTACAACATTTTAAATAAATACACGCTGAGGAATGCTTACGCAAGGAAGGACACAGACACACACAAATACACACACACTCAACCATACAAAAAACTCTAACACACACACACACACACAAACATGGACACAAATACTCACCCTCATTTGAAACGATTTGCATTCGAGCTTTCGTTAGAGTTCACATAACAACTTTATTACACTTGATACAACACAAGCAGAAAAATAAAAAAATAGCAACAACAACAGCAGCAACAACAACAGTAGCAACAACAACAATAACAACAATAATAAAATAACTAGACAGCTAGTCAACTACAACAACAACAACAAAGATAAAATGATTGCCACAAAGGATATCATATTACATTTTATCTTTCTTCATTTTGTCTCACAAGTCATAAAAGTTAATTTGAAATTTCAAACAACATTTTTTAATAAAAATAATAAAAGTCACCGAAATGAAAAACATGAATTTTGTCAAAAATTAAACAAAAATTCAGGAACAAACTGAAAAGGAAAAAAAAGGAAGATGAAAATTCAAATCGTTTCAGAGAAATGATCCCAAAATGATCATGAGATTGAGCATGATTTGAAATGAAAAACTTGAAAGCTGTGAAAGCAAAGGATACTATAACAAAAGGGGGCGGGGCAGGATCTTGCTAATAACAGCCGTTGCTGCTATTGTTGTTGTTGTTGTTTGTTCTGGTTTTATTACATTCCGTTGTAACGCAGTTTTTAAGCTTTCATCCAGGTTCTAAACAAAACTCTTGGGTGAAGTAAAGAGGACAGAAAAGAAGACACGAAAGAGAAACGAAGACAGACAAAGAGACAGCTAGAGGAAGAGAGAGAAAGCGAGAGAGAGAGGGAGAGGGAAAGAGAGAGAGAGAGAGAGAGAGGGAGAGGGATCCCGGGACATCTAGCATGTGTGAGTTTCTGATCAAGTTTTTAGTTGAGTTCTTCACTGCTTTAGTAGAATATCCTTATAACGTCATTATCCTTCATTATCCTTCATTAGAATGTCCTCAGAACCCCCCTAAAAAATTCCCTTCGAATATCCTTAGAATATCCCTCAAATATATAGTCTATTGTACACACATATAAGCTCATTCCTCTGTTCGTTTACTTTATCTATTTATTTACACGTATAACCTTAAAATTAACTTTGAATTTCAAATGGATTCAATTTATGTTACATTCTCTCAACGAGTCTCATCAAACGTATTCTTATTCACAAGTTTGTCACCAACTTCTTTAACTTTTTTTGTTATTTTGATAGTTTTTCATATCATTTACTTTAATTTGCATCAATGTGTCCTCAGTGCTTCGTGTAACTAGAAATAACTTTCTCCATCTTCAACAAAACTTCTTCCTTAAAAAGTATCATCTCCAGTAAAGTCCTCATCGTCAACATCATCTTCAGTAACGTCCTCATCGTCAACATCATCTTCAGTAACGTCCTCATCTTCATCATTTAATTCACTTAGTTTCTTGTCTTCATCATATCTCTAGTATTCTCATCATCATCACATGAACATCAACATCACATTCAACTTGATGGCCCACGCAATCCCCCCCCCCCCCCCCATCCAACTGCTGCCCTCACTTTTTCGAGCATTATTTACACTCTTCCATAACTTCATCTACAGCAGAAACAAAGAAGAAATGTTGACGGAGAAATTGACGATTTCTCGCTTTTCAGTTTTTCTTTAGAGAATAAGAAAAACCTTACTTTTTGGCCAAATTTCATCACGTATCTATTAATTTCTATAACTAACTTCGATTCGCAGATAAACTTTCACTTTTTTATATACACACATATTTCAATTTCCGGTTTCCTGAACGTGATGTCGTCAAAAATTCATGGAAAATGATTTCTGTGGTGATTTCTGACAACACATAATAATAATAGACTATATACTCTATATTTCTTTCCCAACTTCTATTGAATTAGTTCTTGAAAATGGTTCGATTGAATTGAATTGAATTGATTCCTCTTGAAATGTACTCTATTTTAAACAGCAATCCTATTTAGCTGGTTCCTGCCGAAAAGGATCCTGTTGAAGGACATCCTCTTAAAAATGTTCCACTTGAACTGAACTCTTTTAAACAAAACCCGACTTTAAATTGTTCTCGCTTGAAATATTTTAACTTCTGATAACTTTTCTGATGATTCTGATAACTTTTCTGATGATTCTGATAACTTTTCTGATGATTCTGATAACTTTTCTGATGATTCTGATAAGTTTTCTGATGATTCTGATAACTTTTCTGATTCTGATTGGACTCGAAAGATGTTTTTAAAATCGCTTCTATTATTATTGTTTCTTGTTGTTGCTTTTATTGTAGTTTTTATTTCTTTATAACTCCCCACAGCGAGAACTTTTCATGGATTTTCCGTGTTCATATCATGATGTCGTGTGAGAGATGCTTCTGTGGCTGCATCTCCGCTCCATTCCTCACCTCGTTAAGCCTCATTCTCCTCTCTGCCAAACCTTGTGGCCAAAAAGATGAACAAAAAAAGGAACCTCGTCGAAATACATCACGAAAATGCATCAAAAACCAAGGAGCGACGTCTGAATTAATTCCGAGCTTCTGAAGAGAATGTATTTTGACAGGGATAGAAACTTCACCACCACCACCATCGTCACCAGACACGGAGTATCTGCTCCTTCATGTGCACTGGATTCTACCCGCAGCGGGTCCGTTTAACTGGAAGAGCAACCGAAATGAGCTCTTCTCCTGTCAACGAAACAGGATTCATTTGATCCACACAAAAGGATTTCCTTTGTTTTAGCTGCTTTGTTTTTCATTGGATTTTCACTCACACTTTTTGTACTTTTCTATGTTCCATTCTATTGCTCTTAGTTCTAGTTTGAGTTTTTCATTTTGTTGTTCTTTTATTCCTCATTTCTTCGCAAAGCCGAAGATGAGATGAAGCTGAAGATGAAGAACCATGAGAAGGTGATGGTGATGGTGATGGTGATGGAAAAGCTGATTAAGAAAGATCCTTTTACTTTTGCTGGATCTTTTACAGGGTATTTTTTTATATATATTTCTTCTGCTTTCCCCTCTTCTTCTGTAGTATACACTCACTCATTGTATTCACCCGGTTTCTTATCGTATTGCATATGATTTCATTCAGAGTTCATTCATTAAATAATCATCGCTTGTCCTCGATATCATCGATTTCGTTGCTGCTTTGCAGAGTTTCATTATTCCACCCGCGATAAAAAAGCTCTTCAAATCTCTTAATCAGCTCTCTAATACAAGTCAATAACAATGGTTTGCTTCAGATCGCTTCCGCTCCGTTCAACTTCCATTTCCGCTTCCTGTTATGCAACCAAAGGAAAGAATTATGGCTGAGTTATTTTATTGTGTGTCTCGTTTTGTGTGTCTATCAAAGCTTAAACCAAAAACCAACCCAAATGAAGGAAAAGTTGTCCTCTGCGCTCAATAAAACGGTACTTTAGCAGCACTCCGGTTGCGCATCCGGTTGGAAGGACGAAAGATTAGATTATAACTTAATGAAAGTTCATTAAATTTCCAGCTCATAAACTAGACATGAGCCAGGAATATGACCAGAACAATAAAAATAACAGAAAACAGGACAACTCAATGAAAGTCTATCGAAGTAAACGACAAAGGAACAAAATAAATTATGGAGAAATTGTTGTCCTCTCCTCCTTTCTTTTGTCGCCGTCTTTCATTTCATCACAATTTCACCGAACAAGTGAAGGAAATGCAATTTTTGTGGTTTCTTGAAAAGTAAAAAATATGAACTTCCTTATTTAAGAAGAATTCAGTAATTTAAGATAAACAAATGTTATTGAAAACTTCCTTCCGTCCTTCCTTCCTTCATTCAGTTCTTTCGGAGGATGTTTTTGTTTACTTTTCCTTCATTTCCTTTACTTTAATGAAATCAGAAAACAGATTTTGATGGAACAAAATCTAAAAATAAATTAAGTGTAGGAAGATAAAGAAATAGAAATAAAGAAGAAATTCTTGACGTGAACTTTAATGACGTAAAGCAATTCATAAAATTACAAATAAAAAAAGATTAAAAAATTAAAAAAGAATACAATTAAAAAATTAAAACAGAATACAATAATAATAATAAATACAGCACTTGAATCGTCGAGGGCGAAACTGTTTGTTGTATGTGTAAAAATGTGTGTACAAGAACGTAGCTGTGTGCATCTGACCCTGTATCTGACATCACCTGTTACTGTCTCACCTTCCCTCAGTCAAGCTTCCACTGCTTTGCTTGAAAGACGCGGCTGTGTGACGCTGTGGGTACGCTGTCTCCGTTGACGATAACAACAACAACAACAGCAACAACAGCATTCATACTCGGTTACATAAACAAGACCGATTGTTTACAGTTTGTCTACGTAGCTGACGTCCAAGTCTAGCGGTTAATTATTCGGTTAGTTTTCATTGAAATTATAGAAATTTTAATGACGTGTACACCGCGACACCGCGTGAGTAAATTTATTTTTATCTACATATTTCTACTAGAAATCGCATTAATCGCATTAATATTTAATATAATTTACACTGAAATTTATCGATTTCTATTCGAATCTGTTTTGACGATTTTCAAATTAATTAAATCAAATGAAAAACTTGCATTTCCGGAATAATCAAGTATACAAAATTAATGGAAATCATTTATATTAATAATTACAAAAACAACAACTAATAAAAATAACCGAAAACTAATCAAAAACTCAATGAAGTATGAGTGAATGTGAAAAGTTTTGTGAATGTACAATATACCAATAAATAATTTCGAATAACAATAACAACAACAACAAGAGCAACTATAAAAATCTCATATTCTATATAAATAAAGCTCACTAAACAGTCACAAAAAGATTAACAAAAAACATAGCAAAAAAAATACACCCACGAGGAAGGACCCGACAAATGCAATTGTTGCGAAATGTTGTCAGGAGCTGCTGACGTCGGTGGTCGCTGCTGACGTCGGTTACTGTTGCCCCCTCATCTCACCCCCTCCATCGATGCTTCTAACAAATGATGACAGCAGTTTTGAAATTAATGACATTTCAACTGTCAACACAGCAATGAAAAGTAAATAAAAGCAATGAAAAAGAAAGCAAAGCAAAAGGAAAGACAAAAAGAGACAAAAAAGACGCGAAAAATACATCTAAGAGAAACTGAAAGTATTTTATTTTAATTATGAATAAATATGAATTTATTATATGATTTATTCTATTAATTTTAATTATTTTTCGCTTTTATTGAGTCATCTGAATTGAATTACTTTTAATATTATTACATTTAAATGCATTTATTTGCATTTCTCTCAGTTACTAAATAATAATAATAATAGTAATAATAATTGAGTGGTAAAATTTTACATATAATTCAGCAGAGATTTTTCACTATTAATATAATCAAAGGACACTTTTAAGGAAGTGTGAGAAGAAGTTTTTTTATATTTATCACATGACATCGCCAGAAACTGTTACTTGATTTTATATACTCGAAAAGTTCTTCTTTATTGCGAAAAATTCTACAATTTTATTGTGAATACATTTTTACGACGTTGCAGAAATGCAAAAAAAAAAAAGAAAAAACGAATAAAAATCCCTCGCTGAATGTTTATTTTCACAGACTTGCATGAGATTCTTGCTGATTTTGGTTGTCCTTTTTTTTGCTGTTGTTGTTGTAAGCGTGAGTTGGTTAGAAATGCAGAAGTGAGCAGCAAAATGACAACATCGAATCCATGGATAAACATATAATTTAAATAATGCACTCGTATAGAAACAAGAAAACGATAAACGGAGCGAGTGTACAGGGAACAATAGTACGAAGCAATGGCAACAACAACAACAACAACAACAACAACACAACCAACAACAACAATACTGCTGGCAAGACCATCATCAACAACAATAACAACAACGCAGTAGGAGGAGGATCTGAGGATGAAATCTGAGATCGTTGCATGGATGCTGCTGATGTTGTTGCCACGTTTGTTTCTGTTGTTGTCGTTGTTGTTGTTGTTGTTGTTGTTACCGTTGTTGTCGTTGTTGTTACCGTTGTTGTTGTTATTGTTGTCGTGGTTGCTTCTGCATGCAAATTTGTGAATCTTCTCGCTTCACTTCGTGTGGTCAACGGAAACGGATAAAAAGGAGGACAATCAAGAGTTGGCACAAAATAAGGACATGCGTTGGTGTTGTTCGTGTGCTGGCGTCATTATTCTGGCTTCTGATGGCGGAGGGGGGATGGTTGAGGGGATGGCCATCACTGGACAAGGAATAACAAGAAACTAAGGAGAGACTGAAGTCACAAATTCGTATTCGAAGTATTGGATTGCTTTATCTCTGGTCAGTTTAACATGCATCGATGTTAACAGCTGATCATTTAATAATCTTAACATTTATGTTAATATATACATTGTATATTTGTGAATGCTTTGCATGCAAAACTATTATCAATTCATGTTCTGTCTTGTCCACACGTTTCCCGGGCATCGGTTTTATTTTCCAGAATCTAGTCTAGTTTTTCTTTTTTGTTATTTTGCAGAATTTCTCATTCTTAATGAAGCAGCAAGAGTGCAGTTCGCAATCCTTCCACACTGTAGCGGATAATCAATGAGTCCAGCTCTGGTCAACTGCTCAACCTGTCAATCAGTCAATCAAATTCAATCAACTGATTGACAACAGAACCACTGAGGAAGCAGCTCAAAGGAAACATCATCTGGCACGAGTCCCTTGATACTTTACTGAGCTGTCCATGTTCATGGAAGGTGCCTTTCTCTCTCAATCTCTCTCTCTCTCTCTCTCGGGTTTTCTCTCTGTTTCTCATTCCTCAGTCTTGCAACAGAGTTTTCTTGTATTTTTATAGTCAACAACAACAACAACAACAACAACACGGTCTTCATTTCAATATTAAGCTTAATTAGTCCAAAATCATTTATTTTCCTATACCACTCCTTCGAGGTGAATGGATGTCCTTTTAATTGGTGATGATTTTCTTCCTGTTTCGACACTACATAGGAACCGATCCATTTGGTCTATTTTCGCACCAGCTTTGAACCAATTTTTTGTTTTTTTCTACCTGAAGCCGGGTTTTCACTCTACTCTCAAATATTTTCGCTCTCTTTCGCTCTTCACCACAACGATTTGATTGCAGTTGCAAGTTTTCAACATTTTTTCTGAGTCAGCAGCTGTCAGGGTGTGTTTGTTGCTTGCGTTGTTGTTGTTGTTGTACTCTTTGCTGGTGCCAGTTTTAATTTTGTTGTTGTTTTTGTTGTTTTTGTTGTTTTACATGAATAATTGAAATAGTTAATGAAATCACAAAAAGTTTTCTGCTGTTTTTGAAAATCATGTGCATGTGAAAAGCAGGAACACGAAAAGAAAAGCGTAAAAAGGAAGAGAAGCGAAAGAGAAAGCAACGAAAAATGATAGAAAAACAAATTGCAGGAAATAAATGCTAAAAACTAGGAAAAACGAAAAGAGATCGGAACAAAATAATACAAAACTGTTGAAAATTAAATAAAAATATAAGATTATTGAACAATCATATTTATTTTTACGATTTCTACGGACGGGACACACGATGGGTAAATTACTGGATTTTTCAATCCATCGAAGCCTTGAAATTATGCGAGTATAGTGAAAAATAACACACACACACACACACTCACACACACTCTTGACGCCACACACAGACATCTGCAATTTTTAACATATTTTGACATTTTTTTCCAATTTTGACAGTACACAAAAATTCTCATGACATCACAAATTAATTTAGTAAGCATTCAAGAACATAAACAAAAAAAAATGCAATTTTTTTGAGTTTTAGCAGAAACTATAAAATATTGTAATTGATTAAAATATTGTAACAAATATTGTAAATTTGTTTCGAAAATCAACATCTTTGTGGCTACGTTATAAAAGAAAATATTTGATAGAAAATAATAGATAGAAAATATTTCTATCTGTCAAAAAGAAATCATATCCAGCAATAATAATGATAATAATAATAATTCTTTGACAGGAAGTTAATAAAACATTCCTTCATTAGCTGTGACTGGAGGAGGGGGTGGGGGGGGGGGGTGGGGGGGGTAAGAAGGGGAGGGTGGGTTTCCTAATTGAGGGTGGTACACTGACTGACGGGCTGGCGTCGGCCCGAGTTCCCCAAAGAAAACAAAAATAAATAAAAAACTAAAGTAAATAAATAAAAGCTTTTATCGAAAATTTCAAGAAAAGATAATGAAGTAGAAGAAAACAGGAAGGTGTGAGTGAAAGGAGAGAGAGAGAGAGAGAGAGAGAGAGAGAAAGAGAGGAAGAGAGAGAGGGAAAGGGATCGAAACACCATAAAATTCACCGCAGGCACCTTGTGACTGAATTCAACGTGATGCTGCTGATGTTGTTAATGATGAGCAACGAATGATTTTGAGGTTGATGACAACACCGAAAAGGATGAAGAAAAGAGAGGGAGAGAGAGAGAGAGAGCGAAAGATGGAGATGGTGTCATCATCATAAAATGAGCATCGACGACGAGCCGACCGAAAAACTGTGCCATTTTAATCAAGACGACGCTGTGCTCAGAGATAATTTAATTTCCGTGGATGTTGTTTTGTATCCACTTCGGAACAGTTTCTATGGAGACTTTAATTAGGTCGGACGTGGTGTCGAGAGAACAACAAAATCTGCTTAATCAATGCAATTAAATCTAATCAAATTTGACTCGCATTAAAGCTTAAGTTAATAAATAAAATAAAATGTAACATATCATAATCAAAGATCTATTAAATGAATATTTCCTTAATTAAACTTAATTTAATTGGAAATGTTTGACTTCGTAGTAAAAACTATTCAAAAACTTGTTTCTTATATAATAAATAATTTTCTTTAATTTATCATCTAAGAACCAACCTGTTCCATTATCTAAATTTTTTATAAAAATTTGTTGATTGAATGTTTATATAATAATTAATTTTTTTTTTTTTTTTTTTTTTGTATTTTCGGTTCGAGCTTCAAGCAAAAATTCAATTAAACAACACGTAAAATGTTTAAGCTTAAAACGAAAATAGAAAAAGAAGCAATAAAAGAATTCACCATCTCTCTCTCTCGCTCTCTGTCACTCTTTTTCTCCTCCACACAGAATATTGAAACCCTTCATAAATTATTTGAAGGATTAATTTTGAATTTTATACCGTTATACGTGTAGCTTGTCTCTCTCTCTCTCTCTCTCTCTCAGTTCCTGTTTCATTTATCGCGCTCTCGGAGTATTTTTTCGTTATCTTCGAACGCAACACAAGCAGTTAAGTAGAAATAAAATACTACTTAGAAAAAATAAACGAGAGATGTTCATATCTGTTACGAAGTCAGACCATGTGCATGTGTGTGTGTGTATGTGTGTGTGTGTGCATGTGTGTCTTCTACTTCTGCTTCCTGTTGTAGTGATAACACTGTTGTTTTTTTTTTTTTACTTCATTACGAGCATCTTTTTTGCTTGCTTCCTTTTTTTACGCCCCACTCGAGGTTGTTTTCAGTTACGTGAGTGTACAGTTTTTCGCCATCACTGTTGTTGACTGTGAGTGAGTGAGTGGCTTTTGTATGGATTTATGACAACTTTGCGGGGCATCTGTTACCAAAGCCACACGACCAGAGGGGAAGGAGGAGCATCACAGTAGCCATAACATAACAACAACAACAACAACAACAAGAAACGCATTCCTCCGTCCCTCCTTCTTGCGTCCATCGCAAAGTTTTTCATGTAACAAGTTACGATTTTCATATTTCTATTCAGTTCTCTTTTTTATTTCTAATTCTTAGTTTCAGTTTTTATATTGTATTTATTTTTAGTTTAATTTTATTTAATTGAAATATCAATTTTAATGAAATTTTCATTTTTACTTTTTTACTTTTTAGTTTTTGTTGGATTTTTTATCTATTTTTGTTGTTTTCCCATTATAAATGTTTTAGTTTTTGATATTTTTACATGGTTTTAGATTTATTCAAAGTTTGACAGATCCAACCGTGATTAATAAAAGATCAAATAAATCAATAAATATTCGTGTGCAGAAATTTGTTTGTTTGGTTTTTATTTTTTTTTTTTTTGTCTGATTTTTCGTTGCAAACTTTTCGATTTTTATTGTTCACTTTTCATTGCTGCTGGCAATGCTGCTCCACTCTTGTTTCAGCTGTCAAATTCAGTCGAATGATGCCACAAAGTGATCAATTCTCTGAGTGCAACAGACAACAACAACAACCACAACAACAAGAAAAACAGGAGCACGAACAAAACAACCAAAAAGCACACTGAAAAATCATTCTGCAGGAAATCGTGAACGAGTGATTGAAGTAGAATTTAAACAACAACAACAAACTGAAAAGCGATATTTAATTTCAAAGTAAAATTAACTAGATTTTTGTTATTTTCTATTTTCTTTTCGTTCTCCACCATTTTGATTCCTTTTTTCCTCCTGCATCGTTTATGGATGTGAATCCGTTTTTATTCTCAGTGCACGAAATGTTTTTTCAACGAAATTGCTTTTGTATTTCGCATTGTGAATTTTTTAATTAAGTTTCATGCTTAATTCGAGCTCCGTAACTAATGAAGTAAAAATCAATTTCAATCTGTTTGTAAAGTGAACTCATTGCATGGCTGACATTTTTAATTAGCACACCTGTTCGCGAAATTAAAGAGAGAGAGAGAGGAGAGAGAGAAAGAGAGAGAGAGAGAGAGAGAGAGAGAGAGAGAGGGCGAAGGAGAGAGAGAGAGAGAGAGAGAGAGAGAGGGCGAAGGAGAGAGAGAGGGAGAGAGCATTTGAGAGCTTTGTATAGAAATCCAGAATCTGCATCGAAATTAGAATCTTTTTATTTAATATGCTTTGAGTTGGATCACTTTCTAGTGTGATAACAATAACAATAATAATAATAATAATAATAGTAATTGCGTTTGTATATAGCATTAAAATAGTGGTATACGTTAAAATATGTATTAAAAGCGTACACTATTAAAAATATCTATAGTTTTCGAAATTTCGATTATAATTCCAGTCATTTAATTCAACTTTCGTTTTTGTTCTTCTATTTGAATCACTCGAAAGGAATACATTGCACATCGTTGTCAAGTATTGTCAATTATTGTCAATTTTGAATGCCGCACAAGAATAGAGTAATAATAATAATAATAATAATTGTTGATCGGAGTGAAATCGTTTTTTTTTTTTGGTAGTCAGCGACAATAAAAGCATTTCCATGTCTCAATTGTACTCCAGAGTTGAAATGTCAGAAAGCTATTAAAACAAAAATATTCTAGCAATTAAGTTCCTAAATTCAGTGATACTACACTCAGACCTCTCCGTCGGACTCTTTCACTCTCGCACTCTCACTCTCACTATTGCACTCTCACTCTCGCTGTTTCTCCTTACGATATATGGTATAATTTTGCATTAATTGGTAAGCAAACAGACAGGATAAATAAAGAAATACAATTGTTGTTGTTGCTGTTGTTGTTGTCGCTGTTGTTGTTGTCACTGTTGTTGTCGTCGTTGTTGTTGTTGTTGTTATTTCTTTTCTTCGCTCTCGTCTCGTCTCAAGCACTCTCCAGGCGATGGTAACTAAAACAACAACGCAACAGCGTAGAGAGCCAAACAAACAACGGAGACACAGCGTCAACAATAACGAGTAAGTGAAGAGTAATAAAAGCCGATGAGGATGCCGAAGAGGAAGAAGAAGAAAAGAGAACACGAAGAAACGAGAAGGAAGACGAAGAAAGTCAAAAGAAAGCAATTAAAGCAAAAAAGGAAAAACAACATTAAAACAAACACCGAACAACGAATGATTTGTATAAAGAAATGGACAATAAAAATATTTACAAGAGACAAGAAATATTCAAAGCCTTTTATGGAGATGATGAATGTTGTTGTTGTTGTTGTTGTTGTTACAATTAGAATACCGTTGAGAGAATAGTTGTTGTAGTTGTACTGTAGTTGTTGTGTTCAGAAAATTGTTTAAATATTAATAATAAAGAAATCATGTTGTGTACGCACCGAAAACCTAAAAAACTTGTGAACATTTTTAGATAGAAAACATCACAGAGCCCTCGAAGCACACGCACACACACACACACATACAACTGATATACACACACACACACACACATACAAGCATGTGCATGTATCTGTATATTGACACATTCTCGTTTTTAGAGTACTAGTATTTGGCTCAGCTTATAAACTTACATTATGGCCAACCCAATCAGTAACCAAAAACGTTTCGAAGTCGAACATGAGAGCATAGAATACGGACAAAAAAAGGAAAGAGTGAGGGAAAAGGAAAGGAAAGAATGCAAAAAAGTCTGGAAAAAAAGAAAGATACTGAAAAACTCACACACAAACACACACACACGCACACATACGAGCAATCAGTCTAATGACGCTGTCGGCAGGTTTTTTAAGTTTTTATTTTCTATATTTGCTTCACATAGCAACGGAAACACGCGCACACAACTACACACACACATACACATACGAACACACGCACACACATACGAATACACACACACACATACGAATAATTTTCACGCACTGAGCTGAAGAACTCCGAGTGACTGCTTTGCCGCGGTCATGAAACAGTTTCAGCTGACAAACCGAGAGAAGAGGCTCTAAAACAATAACAACAACAAAGTACACACACTCACACTAACACAGGCACACAGACACGCACTCACACAGTCACAAAGTAGCAAAACGAGCGGAGGCTGTGACAGCATCAGCTTCTGCTGTAGCATTTCTATGAAAGGATTACAAAGTGCTCATATTTCACACAAATCCACAGCCGTACACACACATACACATGAACACATACAAACACACGCACACACACACACACACAGAGCCATTGACCTTGACACTGATGAGCTGTGAAACTAATAAAAGATGAAGCTACTGAAAATTATATTGTATAAAAATCCCCTGACGATTTCGATAAAGAAACGGATTTCAACAATAATTTTTTTTTCTTTCACCTCCTCTTCAATGTTTATATAGTATTTTCTCTATAATTTTCTTTTGTTTTGATAAAATAATAAAAGAAACAGAAGAATTGACATCAATAGCATGAAATTATTTGAACAAATACTTTATATGTAACAATGTTTAAGAAAAACTCGTTTGCCTATGAAATTTAAATAAAAATATGAAGAAGAACTGTAAGCAGCTTATGAAAAAAAAAAAAAAAAAAAAAAAAAATGAAACTTTTACGAAAGCTCAGATTTAAGTTGCGCCACTTTTGAGCAAATCCCCGAAGCTGAAAACTTTTAATACAGCGATAAGTTGTTTGAATGTTTTTGCGATGGAGCACGAATGGTGAAGCCAAGATTATTCATGAATAGAAAAGAATTCAAAAGAAATACAAACTTGTCATCGCTTCATGTCCAATGTTTGCACCCGGCTGCCATCCACCCACCCAATCTGTCCCTTTAACGCCGTCGTATCGGGCGCCGTTCTGTTGAATTGGCCATCTTTTCGTCCTTAAGCACCATCGAGTAAATAGATCAACAAGAAGAAGAAGAAGAAGAAGAAGAAGAAGAAGAAGAAGAAGAAGAAGAAGAAGAAGAAGAAGAAGAAGAAGAAGAAGAAGAAGAAGAAGAAGAAGAAGCAGAATCAATAAAGTGCGTCATCAGAAGATTAGATTTCATCATCATTCAAACCATTTAAACACTGCATGCAGCAGCAAACTTTCATTGTTGCTGCTGTTTTCATGTCAATTTTACGCCATGTCAACTGACATCAAATCAATTCAAAACCATAACAATATAAAATGCACCAGCAACAATATCGTCAGTTTGTGTGAGTGCAGCAACATGCAGCTGGAAAAATTATTTGGCAACGCTGTCAAAGCTGAGATACTCGTTGATGAAAAATGAGTCAACTTGGAACAAATTCGATTGTTCAATAAATCGAAAAATTACAGTTGAAGAGTGACAAAAAGTGACTACATTCAAATTCAAGAAAATAAAATAATAAACCATAAAATTGAAGGAGAAAAATTGCAATCATTTATTATTAAAGTCAACTTTGGAAACATTGACATAACGTACATATATGGGCCCTAAGGGTCTAGGAGTAAAACCAAGGTACATAACCTTCAATCTATTAAATCTATTAAAAAGTGGACGGATCACGCCCATAAATCGCAGGGTCCAACGCCCATAAATACTCACAAATATCTGTATTATATCGTATAATGTCATTCCAGACCACACTTTATAGCAGTTTTTATAAAGAAAAGAAAGGCAGGAACAAGCGTTTTCTCTTGCATGGCTATCGGCTTCATCAACTACTATTCATGTATGTATACCACTATATAACCTATACCACTCTATCGAAGGCAACAAACATTTCATGTTCTGATACATTTCTGCTCTCTGCAACCTTTTTTATATACAATATTTATGAGAATTCGGCGAAAAGTATCGAAAGTAACATAATCTCTATAATATTATGTGGATGTTTTAATGTTTCTCATACGACCCGATGTACGAGTATCAAAAATAATAGAATTTTGTATGTACATATGTAAATGTAGGTATATGACATAATATATATATGTATATATGTATATACTCGTGTTAATTTACACGTTATAATTTTCTTTTCATTACTCATTACATTACCATTTATCATTATTTTGTTCTCAACGTTTTTTCATGTCATTTGAAAATCGTAAGAGAGAAATCGACAAAAAATGTACATATATTTTATTTAACATCCGTGAATAACTTTCAGCTACCTTCTTTTGAGAATTGATTGATGACGTTACTCTGACGTTTGGATGTTGGTGAATAAAGGGAATATTTTCCCTTTCGTTAAACAAACATAAAGGAAATAATGACCGGCTTTCATTCAAAATCGATGCATTAAATGGAGAAAAAAATTATACAGTAGAAATAAATTAAATATTTATATTACAATAATTTCAAAATATTCTTTAATCCTGATCGCTGAAGATTAATCCTTGAAACACTAGCAACAATAACAACAACAACAACAACAGCAACTGCAACAGGTGAGCAGTTTTGCGAAAAAATAGAAAAACAGAAAAAAGAGGAAAACAAGAATGAATCTAAAACAGCAACAACGACAACAAGAATACCACCAACAAAAACAACTACAATAATTTTAGGCAACCAGCACGTTGATGAATTTTTTAAACATCGAAACGAGAAAAACATAGAAACAGCTGATGTTGTTGTAAGTTTTTTTGAGTGAAACTCCAAAATTACTGAGTAAAAACTGAGTTGCTGAGAGTTAAAAATGTTGAGTGAAAGTTTGAGGAAAATTAAAATGCGTACTACACATAAAAGCTTTCGAAAAATGAGGGAAAAGCTTTGATAGAGGCGAAAAAATGATTTATCTTCAAGAGAACTTCCTCTGTTCTGCTTCTTGAACTACTCTTTCTATCGCTCTCTCTCTCTCTCGCTCTCTCTCTCACTTCATAGACGAGAAATACATTTTAAAAATATTTTCAACCACGCAAAGAAATCAAGCTCTCTAATGCGTCCATTAAACACACTTGAATGTCCTGTGAATCCCAGCCGGCTGCATTTTAGTGGTGCTTTTTTAGGATACCGACAACCAGCCGATGGCCGAAGGTTAAGCGAAGGTTCAAAAAATTGACAGACTAAAGGCACGGCAAGAAGCAGATAAAGAACAACTATTATATTATATACAAAAACTGTCTTGTACTTTAATATATTATTTCTGATTTATGATATATACTCATAAATATAAAGGGTTTTCCAATAAGAGGTGTAATTTTGATATTCAAAGAAAAATTCCATTTTTTTAGATAAATTATCGCATGTTTATTTCGTAATAAAGAGGAAGGTATGCCGTTAATAATGAAAAACAACATCAGCCAAATAGCCACCACGACCACGCTTACAGGACCATAGCTATTCAAAATTACACCTCTTATTGGAAAACCCTTTATATTATTGTATTATAAAGATATATTTTTTATGATAAAACGTTTTGCTTCGTTCTCTGCTCCTTTATTTTCTGTCCAATGAGTCAGTGAGTCCCCGAAGAGTTTCCCACAATTTGTGGCAATCAGAATTTGTATTTAATTATAATACAACAACAACAACAACAACAACAACAACAACAACAACAACAACAACAACAACAACAACCACAACAATCAACCAACCAGATTTACCAACATCAACAACACTTAAAATCATTACTTTCACTCTACTTGCTGAACAATTAAATTAAAAGACAGACGACGACAGGAGCGATGATGACTATTGTTGCAATGACAGGACAAAAAACAACAAATAGGAACAAAAACTACAACAAGAGACAACAACAAAAGCAAAGCAAATCAGTGCTGGCTGCTCATTGAAGGCAGTAGCGTCTAGGAAGAAGATAGCATCAAGGGCGGCAATATCATCACCAATAACTGTACATAGTTTAGCACAATAGCACGGAAATCGGACTCTACTTCGAAATGCGTTCAAAAAAAGCATTCAAATAAATTAAAGACAAGACAGATGTGAGGGAGAAACCTGTAGAAAGAAAAATTATAAGAAATAAATAACCAAAAGCCGCAATTATATTCTATATTCTCAAAAACATTGAAACATTAACTACAAGTTCAATGAGTTAAACCGAACAGAATCGAATTAAATTACATCCGAATTGAAAAATATTGAAACACATTGAATTGAATCACATTTAATCGAATTGAAGTCATGTGAATCAAATGAAATCGAATTGCATGGACTTGAATTTAATTGGATTGAATAGAATTTAACTGATTGAATAGAATTTAATTGACTCGAATTAAATTGCATGGAATCAAACTGAATTCAATGCAATTCTATTGAGTTTAACCTTTTTTTAGATGAAAAAAGTTGGCTTGGGAAGGGGGAACGCTTGTGGGGCAGAGAGAAGGGGAAGCGGGTCAGTCACAAATTCACTAACACGCCGAGGGTCACAGCACACCGTCAAACTGCCAAATCAGCAGCTGACAGCCAGGAGAGCGGATGGTGCGGGTCTTTTTTTTTTTGGTGGAAATGTCAAACGAAAACTTTCCAGACGCACGAACGACGTCGGCTGTCTGATTGTTATGCGGTCTAACGACTCGTTCGCCAACAAAGAATGAAGTGTTGATGAAGCGATGACGGCTGTTGTTGTTGTTGTCTTGTTATTACGTTGTTTTTGTTCTTTTTACTGTTGCTGTTTCGTAATATTTTCATCCATAAACGATGTTTTTCTCTTATCGCTGCTGCGAAGTTCTTTTCAAATGATATCGTTATAAATATAGGAAAATAAACTTGAACTTAAAGTCGAGGTTGCGGGACACGATTTATTTTTTTTTAATTTTTTTTAATAATCCCACAAATTTTCACCATTTTCTTATAATTCCCATTTGCAATATATTTTCAAGCATAGAAACATACACACATTCCGTCCCGGACATCTTTTATACATACATATGTATGTATGTATATACGAAGGAATTCTTTAGCCTTTTCACTGTTACCCTTTTTACCCTCTTTTTACGACCACAACAGCACAACCACAAATTTGTTCTTCTTCTTCTTCATATTCTTCTTCTTCCCCATACATCACCCATACATCACGCTTGTTCATAGACCTTAGACCATAATTTATAGCCAAGTTAAGTGGAATTTTTAATTAAAATCCGTTTGTTTTGCGACTAAATGGCATTTGTGGTTAACAAAATAAATAAATGGCAACATTGAAAACATCACACACACACACTAACACTCGAAAAACACACCAAAGAATGTGTGTACACTTATAAACAATTTTGTACACGAACATTCTTCAGCAAAGTCGTTAAAATGCACTCGTTTTCTGTAAATTCTTCCTTTTTCTTAGTTTGTTTGTTTTGATTTAATTAGGTTTTTAAGCCAGATCGGTTCTTAGGAATCGTTTGATGGAGGAAAAGAAAAAAGCTGGAGTTTCGTAGTGAAGTGATATTGTGTCAAGTGCGACACTTGAGTAACATGAATTTAGACAAGCAACAGTTTAGTGGAAATTGAGATTTCATTTCGTGTGAGCACTAAATTTAATGACTTGTAATATCGTGTGTTTCGAACCAGCTTTTTTTTTGTGATTTTGTGAATGAAATAAAAGCAATTTTCTCTGCGTTTGGAATAACTTCACGATCGAAGATTGAACAATTTTCTGCCATTCCATAGTGTGACTTGATACGAATAAAGAGAGGCCCGGTTCCAAGTCGAAGGCAATCACACTCGATAAACTTTCATCAAAGAATTTCAAGTGGCTTCCTGAATCGCCGGGAATCGTGACGTGCGGTGGTTCAAGCGAGTGCTCTTGAGGTTAAAAAGTGCATTTTATTTATTGTACTCCAAATGAAAACAGTTTTTTGTTGGACGCTGCACAAACACTCAACGCTGGGTTGATGATTGCATTTCAATAAAAGCATTTCTTCCGCCTCTTGGCGTCGAATTTCAATTTGCACGCGGAAGCACACAGATGAATGAGTGTACAAAGCTACCGACGTACCCACCCACCCACCCGCCCACCTACTTACATACACTCTCAACGCTTTGCATTGAGTGATTCTTTGCTTTGCCTTATTTCATTGTTGTTTTAAGTATTTTACATTTAATTTAATTGGACGTGCAGATCATTCGACAAAGTGTCAAAGTTGGCTCATTTAACCTTCACCTTTATACTTAATATTATTCATTTTATAACCGCGACCATGGAATCTCAGACACTTCGACTTCATATTGCGATATCTATTGCGTCTATGATTCCCAATAGATTCGAGTAGTCAGTCCTCTGGCTCCACTGCTCTTCAGAAAGTTGAACAGTTAGAAACTTCAACTAGAAATCAATTTGAAACACCTTCCGACTGCATTGAAAACTTTAATTAAATATTAATTTTGGCGACGGCGGCTTTTTGGCGGCTCCTCCAACGGCAGCTGCAGCTGCCAATTCGGCGGTTTACAACCGGCGGTTTGTCGCGCAATCAGTTTGCTTTTCCTTCGGTTTACATTGACAAACATCCTGCCACCAACCACTGACCATGAACCGAGTGAAACGAGTGATTTTGCCACTGCATCGACACTGAAATAAATTGCAACAATGAATCAGTGTGAAGGTGTGAATGAGTGAGTTAATGAGCTAGATTATGGCTTGTGTCGTGACTGTTAGTTCGTGTGACTCAAGTTTACAGCCCTATTCTGGTTGTTTGTCAAATTAACAAGCGAGTTATTAGCGCAGCCTAAAAGTATGCAATTATATTATGTTACATCCGAAAATGAAATTGAAAATGTATGTACAAACTATTAACAAAAGTTTCAATTTTAATTTCTTTATTTATTTATTGTTACAAATGTTGATAATTATGTCACAAATTAACATTGAAATTGAAGTGTTTATTAATTTGTAACAATTCGAATTTCTTTTATAACACTGCATGTTAATGTAAGTGCATACTTTTAGGCTGCGCTAATAATTCACTTGTTAATTTTTGCAAACAACCAGAATTGGGGGTTAGTTTGTTTTTCTTTTAACTTTTGCTATACTGTATTACCTGCTGTATTGATTCATGGTAATCAATCTTCTATTAAAACTATCCAACTTCATTTCCTCGATACTCAGCCAGGCAGCGCGGAAGTAGCATCGACAGACTTCAGTTAGATTTCCGTTGAGTCGCATGTCAAGCGGCTCGCGTGCATCCTCCGGCGTACATTTTGAGGGCGAGAGTGTTGCACAAGCTAAAGCAATGTAAGATTTAGTAAAAGCTACTTTAGCAAAATATGAAACGTCGGTATTCTTCAAGACAGGGCGGGGGGGTGGTGGTAAATCCTGTTCGATATTCACCCACCTTCCATCTGCACTTAAGCGGCAGCATATCGCGACTGACGGCTACGTGATCGCTGTCGGTGTCGTTCAAAACGTGTTCAGCATTTTGAAATGTCACACATTTTGTGAATATTTTAAAAATAATCGAATAGAAATGAGCTGAGATTTCTTTCTGCTTAGTTAAATGCGCCTTAAATTTATATGGCGAAATTGTTAAAAAAAAATCAAATCACTTTAATTGACACTCAGGTTGACGTTTATTGACAGTGGACTGGCGTGTACTGAAGCTTAAATGTAAACGTAACTGAGTGAACGTAAGCTGAGTGACGTAATACTGTGAATGGATGATGAGATCCATCATTGAGGACCATCCATGTTTGCTATCTATGATGCGATAATAGATGCTCTTTGTGAGCCGCTTTCGTATGTGGATCGAGTAATGTTTCAGACCAATTAAGATGTCTTGCAGTTCGCTTGACATAATTTCGTAATTTACGGAACTTACGTAACGTCGCTTGACTAAAGTCATAAATTATGATCACATTTAACAAATGCTAAAAGTCAGTTTAAGTTTATTTAAGTTATTGAACATAATAATGTTTTGTGAGAGAACTGGAGAGTTAGTTTAGGACTCATCGATGTCTGGTTGATGTTAACGAAAATATAAGTTCATCTAACATACATAGATAATATTTGGGGCACCTTATTGACGTCTATTTAGAGTCGCTAACTTTTTCTAATTCCGGAAATTGTTAATTTTAATTAAATTTAAGTGTAACAATTATTAACTTTAGATGGTTGGCTTAATCGATTCATCTTCTCGTGGTTAACTGAAAAATTATCATACATAGAGACAACGACAGCAACATCAACATCAACATGAAACAAATTAACAGGAAACCCAAATTATCATGGATTTCAAGGTGCGTATATTTCACTCACCAGAAAAGGAGACCCACATCCAAGCACACGGAGACAATGGTTAACCACATGATGTAACCATGTGATTCGGTAAACTAATTGCACAACCTATGGCTGGGTGCAGGTGGTAGTCGGTAGTCGGTATAGCGAAGGCGATGGATGTGGTTAACTGAAAGAGTTGCGGCGTTCTAAGCGACACAAGCATCAAAAGAGCACCGAAAGCGGCTACAAGAGAAAGCAGCAGCATAGCGAATTCTCGTGGCTCGTAAAGTGCATGTATACACACATTCAAGGCAGTCTTACAACTATAATGACGTCATGTATGCAACTGCCATCTCTCTTCCCATCGCAGTCTAGTAAGTCAATCCATCCGACGACGGCAAGAAACATCCGCGGCCACTACAAGAGGTGGGCTAGAATTACAGATGAAGAGAATCAGAAGGAAAGAGAGAGGGAGGGGGGGAAAGGAGAGTATTACGTATGAGAAATTGCGAAATTTAACTTCATTTCAATTCATAACATCTTGAAAATAAAGCGATTTTTAAATTTGAAGACATCGGATAGATAATCTTACCTCATCCAGGAATGTCAATATATTAGATTGATTTATCGCCCGCAATCGGACCATTTTTTATTTCCGAAAATCCATTTTAATTGAAGTAAGTTATTTATTTAAGAAATAATAAATATATAGAAAAATATATATATATTACATATACAATATTTTCCTAATATTCCTATAGTTGAGATGATTTCCTCATATCTACACATACATATGTATTTGTATATATGTATGTACATATGTCAGGTGATGAGCAAATCATGATCAAAAGAATAATATGAATTAAATTGAACTTAAACACGTATTGCTGCCAGCTGCTATTTATTCATAGCTTACTCGACTTATTATTGTTATATTTTAAAACCATGCCGAAAGAAGTTTTCGAGATTTTAATCGCATGAGTAAAAACAAGACTCTAAAGACTTTTGTATGGATATAATTGCATTTTCTTCTTTCTCTTCGCGTCTGTTCAGTCCGGATATCCGTCAATTCTCATAGCTTATTATCAGCACATTCATCCATACATGCATCCCATCCACTACTTTTAAATGAGTGAGTGAGTAAGAGAGGGAATGAGTGAGTAAGTGAGGGAATGAGTGGATTGAAACAGGGTTTACTTTTTTTTTTAATTTCCTTTCTCGTCTCATCAGAATTCACCTTTTGAAAATGTCCTTTTTTTGACATGCTAAAGTTATGCTCACCCTCATGTCCTCCTCTAGAAAATTTTATAAAATACATTTAACCAGATTTACATATAAATGAAAAAATTAAGAACTTAAGTTCTAACAATTTTCTAGAGAGGCTTCCTCTATCTTTCTTTCTCCCTCTTTCACACACACACTCATGCGACTTGCCACAAAATGATGTGTTTAAAAAGTTCAAAAGTAAAATCAGACTTTTTTTAATGATTATGATTTAATTTTATGTATAATATCTACATATGTATGTATGTAATATACAATATTAGGAAGTTAATACTAGTAACTCACTAGTTACTATTGTACAAAAAAATCTTCCGACGAAGGATAGTGTAATGAACTATAAGGATAAAATTTGTATATAAAAATAAAGTTCAAAAAATACTCACCAATGAAGCAGATTACAGCAAAGTATGTTTTAAGTAACAAAATAACTGCAATAATAATTCACATTCATATCTTTATTTAAGCATTTTTATACAATAATATTAATAAACATATTTTACAAGCTTATATTTCTTATTATTAATATAGTTGTTCCTTAATTACATTTTTCGATTTTTAGTCTCTATCTACTTAGAAAAACCTATTTCGTGGTTTTTTAAAATTTAATACAATAATAAAATTGTTTATAAAGCGTGAAATCTTTTAGACTTTTCACCGTAGATATAAAAAAGACGAAACCCAACCAAAATTTGCTGATACGAGTAATGAAATGAGTTCATATAAAGCAATTAGTATTGGATTTTCATTTCAAATTAAGATGTTGACAAACGCTTCACTTTTAATAGTTACTCAGATTTTAGATCGCTTACTTTCAAATCAACGAGATGATGATTTTTGACAGAACTTAACTAATATATTATTTTTAACATTCACGTACATTATAAGGAGCATATAAAAACATATAAAAATTGAGCTATTTTTTACATGGTATTTTTTTTAGTGGATTACTGGTATAAAGAGAATTTAGAATATCCATTACAGGATGGAAGAGAAGCTCAAACTAGTATGAGGTATCTCCCAAAGGTACCCGACAACTGCCAAACTTCAGTTTCAAACAAAAACCGCCATTAAGGTCAAAGTCGTGTACTTCTGGGACTATCCTCGTAGGATACGGTACTGTTATAACTATCATACATAGAATCCATTCAATCCTATCTTACATATATGTGTGTGTGTATATATGCAACATAAACCTGTAACATTAAAAAATCTTCTGTTTTTCATGGTTTCTTTCTCTTCTGCAGCTCGTTTCTGTAACTTGTTCAAGAAATTTTCGAATAAAAAAGACATCAGCTATTCTCGCAGAGTCATACTCAAGCTCGACACACGGAAATGATTATTTTCAATCCTTTACAATTTCCAATGCTAAAATTTATGTTAGCGTATTTAGAATTCACGCGTTGATGCAAAGTGTCGTTGCGAAGTGCGGTATTGCGACACTAGCAAAATACTTAAACCAACTTAAAAAATTAGAGACTTTTTACGTTTATGTCATTTCTGCTCTTGTCAGCTCCTGCTGTTGTTGTTTACGTTTTGACGTTTTCGTGTGATGTTCATGTGTTGTATGTTGCGATCGCAATTTCCAGTTCCGGGAGATAAGAACTTTCAAGGCCAGTATTATCGTTTTATAATACTACTCCGCGAGTGAGTCAGGGCCAAGTTCACATTAATGCAACCACAGCACTTTGCTGGGTAAGCCCGAAGCTTTAGTTTACTTTGGTTTAGCCAAGCTTTGGTTTAATTAACTTCCAAAACCAAGTCAGCAACCGGAGCTTGGCAATTGGAATGGATCGTGGAGGCTAGCATTTAGTAGCGAGCTTCCAAACCATTAAAACGCTTGGTTTAAAATAACCAACGATCAGAATCCACATGCGGAAGAATTAAATTGAGAACGATATTCTTCCGCGTATTGATTCTGCGAGTATTACAATTTTAATATTGTGAAATGGAAATTGCGAAGCACGGCATACTGACCCACTTTGGTTCGGTCGACGGGTGTGTCAACCGAGCCAAGGCGGAAAAATAGAAAAGATTCCAACGGGAGTCGTGAAAATATATCTGTTTACGCCAAAGCAAACCGCTCGCCAGGCTGCCTCTCCTGATCGTCCGAAGCCGTGTCCTCTCAGAGCGCGGACTTCGGCCGTTCAGGAGAGGCAAGCTTTAAAGCTTGACTGCGAGCTCTTCGGCTCCAGCCTTGGTGGTCGGAGTCGCCAACGTCACTTAACCGCCAGCTGTGAACCGTGCAACTAGCTCAACTTTTCTTTTTGTGCGCCAAACCAGTGTAAAAACTTTTATCATTAAATTCATTGTTACTTGAGAATTAACAGATCAAAACATCCTCAAAAACTTGACGGTTTTTGGTCTGCAACATATGTACTATATAACCTAACCGCTGAATAAAAAAGCAAACGGAAATCGCAAAGTGCCTTTTATTCCCTAAACAATATCAGAGCAAAGAAGTCGTCTTTAATCGCGTATCAAGTCGCGAGTTAGTTTTAAATTATAATTAATAATATAATAATATAAGTGTACAAGTATAAGTGTACATAATCAAATTAGTGTTAGTGTCGGAACAAGAAACTTTAAATAAAAATCAATAAGAAGCCTAAAACAAGGCGTTTTATTCGTTGCACAAAGGACAACGAAAAGGAAGAAGACCACACAAAAATTACGTACAACAATTGGCGCAGCCGGATTTTCGAGCCGAGGATCGCTCGAATAAAGGAAAAAGTGAGTAACAATAAAATATAAAAATTAAAAATAAGAATAGCAGCTTAGCTTAGGAAAAAGCAGGAAGTGAAAAGGAAAAGTTATAAGTTATAAGCTATTTAAAATTAAAAGTTAAAAGCAAGTGATCGTATAAGCGAAAAACAAGTTTAAAAGAAAAAAAAAAAAAGGAAAATTGGTAAAAAAAAAAAAAGTGAACTAATAATTCCAGTAATAAATAAAACAGTGAAATTAAAGAAGTGAGATAAGAAAGTAGTTTATAAAAACAAAATTAAAGTGGAAAGTGAAACAATAGTTTAGTAATGAATTTGGCAGAGAAATTTTGAAAATAAGCGAAATAATAATTTTAGGAATAAATCGAAAAGTAAAAATCTAGCAGTTCTTTTTAAATACAACAATTCAGTTCTTTTAAAATACAACAAATTATAATATATTATATTTGATATAAATCATGAAATAACTTTCAGGTCCCGGTTCAATCGGTTTCATCAAAAGGATGCCAGCGTAAAAGCACGGCAAACTTATCTGTCCAATAGCATTAGCTGGACAAAATCTTTGCTGAGGTCGACCCTTTTCACTAGGGAAGCTATTTCATAGGTTTAAAATTTATTTAGTAGAGGACTAATTTTAAAATATAACGAAAACGAAGTTTAAACAAACAAGTTAAACAATTTTAAATTAACTTGAAATTCACCTAAAATTAAAATTAAGGGAAACAAACAAAGAAAAAATTTAAAGAAATCAAACTGCATTAAAATTTAATGGAAAGATAGACAATCTTAACCCTAGACCACTTATTGGGACCATTTGGTCCCAAACCGTACTTTTGCGCTCATAACTTCTGAAATGTAAAACCTGCCAACCTGAAACTTTTCGGCGTTTAATAATTTATTGATCTCTTTCTTTCATCTTAATAATTTTTAAAAAAATATTTTTAGAAATGGTCGTAATAGGCATTATAACAAATATGCTTATTTGGGACCAAATGGTCCCATAACAGTTTTTTCAATAATTTGGTTCAAAAATTAAAATGAAATCATAGAAACACACCAGATAATGAATGGAAATTCCAATATTGTATTCCACGAATCGGAAGACGTGAAAAAATTTTTTGTTCACCTTTTTTTCATAACGAGATCTCTAAAAAGCAGGGGCCGTTGTTTTCTATTACCTCTTCTACATAAAAACCCCTGCCTGTCTTTAAAAGGTCAGGTGCCCTCGGGCTTTGACCAAGGTAAGGTACAGCAGCCAGGGATAATTATAAAAACGGCCATTTACAGGTAGGTTTCTTTTTTATATAATTTTTACCTCAAACGCGAAATGACAGGTAAGTATACTTCAAATGCGAAATGACCTGTAATTAGGTTTGTCTGATGTGTTTGTTTTATGCATTTGCAAATCGGCTATATATGTTACGTATACGTCTATAATAGTCACGTTAGCTGTTTATCTCTGGTTTCTCACAAATTGTTGGTTTCTGACCGCCTTATAGTCCTTGGTGACTTTAATCTTCAACATATCAATTGGGAAAGATGTGTTGATGACCCCTTAGTCCTTCTTCCCTCATATGATGGATCCAACGATAATAACTTCATTAGCAAGGTACAATCTAATGGTCTTTTTCAAATTAACTACATTTCTAACCTGAATCATCGCTTGTTGGACTTAGTGTTTGTGGATGATAAGGATGCTTATGTGATATCTCGTTCCGAGCCTTATGTAACACCTGAGGATAAGCACCATCCCACTTTACACATTAAAGCCATCGATGAAACCTATAATCGAAATTTTACCTCGCTTACAAATAGAAATATTAAGAAATATTGCTTCAAGAAAACTAACTATGCAAGTTTGAAAGGCGCTATTCGAGCTCTAGATTGGACTGCCATTTTATCACTGGATGATCTCTCTTCTTCAGCATGCATGGATTCGGCTGTGAATTCTTTTAATGTCACCTTGCAGCATGCATTTAAAACCTCGGTGCCAATGTTCAAAGTTACGCAAAACCTCCATCCTACTTGGTTTACAAAGGAATTGGTGACAGTAAGGACTCTGAAAACTAAATATTACAAAATGTATTGTAAGTTGCGTACAACGGCAACCTTTACGAAATATAGAACTGCCTGCTACCGTTACCATATATTATGTAAAAATTCGTATAAAAGTTATCTTGAGAGGGTGAAACTTAACCTTTTCTCGGACCCGAAGTCTTTTTGGAGCTTCATTGACACGAAAAGAAAGAGTGCAATATATCCTTCATTTATGAAACTTGATCAACACGAATCTAATGATACGGATATTATTTGTAGCATGTTTGCAACATTTTTCAAATCGACTTATTCATCTCAATCTTATGGACTAGCGAACTACCCATTTACTATATTTCAAGGTTCCATAGTACTGCCCATACTGGACGTGCAGATAGTTTTAAATGCTCTGAAAGCTATCAAATGTAGTTTCAATTCTGGACCAGACGGCTTGCCGTCATGTATTTTAAGGCATCTTGCTGATGAATTGGCGTTACCGATAACAGCACTATTCGAATATTCTCTTCGTTGTGGCTATTTCCCTAGTGCGTGGAAATCATCATTTATTATTCCATTGCATAAGTCTGGGAATAGATCGGATATAAGAAATTATCGCGGCATTGCCAAACTGAGCGCGCTTCCGAAACTGTTTGAGAAAATAATTTTTTGCCACATCTCAAGGAGTGTTAATGCGTTGATTTCCCCAGCCCAACACGGATTTCGAGTAGGAAAATCTACTACTACGAATTTGTTAGAATTTGTATCGCAAACGGTCAATAATTTTAAATATGCTAAACAAACTGATGTTATTTACACGGACTTCAGTAAAGCTTTCGATGTTGTAAACCATAGGCTCCTCATCTTAAAACTTAAACTTTTTGGTTTTTCGGATTCCCTGGTGAATTGGGTAGCCTCCTACCTTACTCATCGCAGCCAAATGGTATTGTTCAAGAATACAAGATCTAATGAATTTACGGTTCCATCTGGCGTTCCCCAAGGTAGTCATTTGGGACCATTATTATTCTTGATATTCATTAATGATCTGCCAACAGAGATAAAAAACTCCAACATATTGATGTTTGCAGATGATGTGAAGCTATTCCTATCCTACAAAATCGTAAGTGACGCTCTGATGCTGCAACATGATTTGAATTCATTGACGGAATGGTGCAATGTTAATTGCATGAATCTTAATTTTAAAAAATGCAAACAAATGACATTTGCTCGCTCTAGCCCAATTATATTTAATTATACCTTGGGGAACTACAGGCTCGTTCAACTGGATACCGTAGAGGACCTCGGTGTAGTTTTGGACCGGAAACTTCGGTTTCATACTCACATAAACCGTATATCGTGCAGAGCTAGCAGTGTGCTGGGGTGTATTAAGCGTTGGGCTAAAGAATTTAGTGATCCTTATATCACCAAGATCTTATTTACCTCATTAGTTCGGCCGATTTTGGAGTACGCCTCGCCAGTCTGGAATCCAAAGTTTAGCTGCCATATTAACGAAATTGAATCAATACAAAAACAGTTTTTACTCTTTTGTCTTCGTGACCTTCATTGGGATTCAATGTTAAGATTGCCATCGTATGAAGCTCGGCTTAAGCTTATAGATTTACCATCCCTTGTTAATCGAAGGATAATGCTAAATGCCATTTTTATACTGAAACTGCTGTATGGTGCTACGGACTCTCCATACTTATTAAGTGAAACTAAATTAAACGTTCCTCGTCTTTCATCAAGAAGATATGAATTCCTTTATCTAAGTTTCTGCAGATCAACATTTCTACAATATGAACCACTACGGAGCGCGTGCGCAGATTTTAATTCTGTCTATTCTGTTATTACCTTATCAGATTCAATTCATTTAACTAAACAAAATATTTTAAACCTATTATCGCATTGAAGATTGTACTATTCATTTTAGTCATTAAGTAAAACTATAAAGTCATAATGGCTTAGTTTTAAGTTGAATTCTTAAATAAATAAATAAATAAATGTTCCAAGCTATTCAGATTTTTAAATATTATGTGATTTGAAGTGATAAAAGCAACACCAATTTGAATAATGGCACGACGAAATTTGAATGAAGCAGAAATAGAAAGATATTTACAAGTAGATACCGACGAAAGTGAAGTTGAGCAGCATTCCAGTGAGGAAGACACATTCTCCTCTGGCAGCGAGGACAACCATAACGTTGAAAACGAGGATTATTCATCCAACTCTGAAGAGGATGAACACGATCATGACGCTGATTCCGCAATGCGTTCTAAAAACGGTATTGTATGGAGAGAAAGTCCTGAAAGTCTCCAATCAACATATCATCGAAGGGCAGAAAACGTATTGACATTGAAACCAGGCATAACATGATATGCAATCAGCAGAATAGATTCCATTTTATCTGCCTTCAAAATCTTGATGCCACAATCTATTTGTGATATTATTATAAAACATACAAATGAATACGGAGCTCAAAAGGTGGATAACTGGATAACCTTAGACATGGATAGTTTTGATGCTTACATTGGGATTTTAATTCTGGCTGGAGTATTCAAGTAAGCTTTCTAGTACGATAAAATTTTCTTTTTTACAATTACATTTATTTTAGATCGAAAAACGAGAACGTAGAAAGTCTTTTCGATAAAGATTTCGGTCGTCCAATATTTCGTCGAATAATGTCCTTGAGCAGGTACAGACTTATATCGAGGGCTTTACGATTTGACGATTATTCAAATCGGCGCCAAAAAGTTTCCAGTGATAAATTTTCACCCATTCGAGATATTTGGAATAAATGGTGCGATTCTCTTCCAAATTTTTACAATCCGAATGAGAATGTAACCATTGACGAGCAGTTACTAGCATTCCGAGGACGCTGCAAATTTCGGCAATACATGCCATCAAAGCCTGCTAAATATGGCATTAAATTCTGGATGCTAGTTGACGCAAAGACGGGATATACATGGAAAATCCAACCCTACCTCGGAAAATCAACATCTGGTGAAATCGAAAGGCAACAGGGGAAACGTGTGGTGCTGGACCTAGTACAGGGATTGAAGGGTCATAATGTTACTACGGATAACTTCTTCACTTCATACGAATTGGCCCAAGAATTGCTTCGGCAGAAAATAACTATAGTTGGAACCCTGAGAAAAAACAAGACTTGCATTCCGCCGAAACTACTGATATGCAGAAAGGTACCACTTTACTCCTCAAGTTTTGCATTTACCAAAGACACCACATTGGTCTCATACGTTGGTCGAAAAAATTTATGCACAGTACTCCTAGTACTTTTCATCATCAAGCAAATGTAGATGAAACTAATCCCAAAAAGCTACCCGAAATCATCAAATTCTACAATCACACAAAAGGTATAGTTTTCTTTCTTCTTCTTGTATTACTATAAACTTGTATGCCAATAACATATCCATATATAATATATTTTTGTATTTCTTCTTTTATTTATTGAATCCTATTAGGTGGAGTGGATGTAGTAGATGAAATGCTGTCTCGTTTTAGCACGAAAAGAAAGACAAACCGTTGGCCTGTGGCTGTATTTTGCAACATGTTGGACATTTCTGCTTCCAATGCGCTAGTCCTGTATGATGCAATCAATCCAAGATTTCATGAAGAGCACAAGAAAAGGTTCAGAAGAATGTTCCTGGAAAAACTTGGTCAAGACTTGGCAGATAACTTCATAAAATCGAACAAAAAGCCGCTTCTTACAAAAAGATGTAAAAAAACAGAGGACACCCCACATTCATCAAAGAGATCAAGAGGACTTTGCACTTTTTGCACAGGATCGGAAAAACACAAATGTGATCTAGTTTGCACAAACTGCTCAAAATTTATTTGCAAAGAGCATAGAACAACTCTATGTTTGGAATGTGCAACTAACGATTTAGAATAAGCTTATCTGTTATGGACTACCTATATGTTTATTATTAAATAATATCAATAAATTAAATAATACAAATAAAAACCACAAATTAAAGTCTTCTTACTTTTTTTATCGGTTAAATTACGTTTTGGGACCAAATGGTCCCCAAAAAGCATATTAGGTTGTTTTTTTTTAAGTGGTCTAGGGTTAAAATTAACCTTTTACCAAGTTGTAATTTAATTTTGAAACAATTGAATTCAAAATTAAGCAAATTTAAACAATTTTAAATTAACTTAAAATTGACTAGAAATCAAAACAAGATGCAATTCAATTCAAAGTAAAAATTGAAACATATAAAAATTGATATTAAACAAAAATTTAACTCGGAACTCGACTTAAATGTAAATAAAATTAAATAAATAAATAAGGGAGTGGCTTGGCATGTTTAGAAAGTGAATAAAAGTTCAATGCAGGGAAATGTATAACATTTAATTAAAGACGAATTTTTATAAGTCAAATTTAAAAATTTCAAATTTACGTTGTTGGTTGCTGTGAGTAACAAATTAGCGAAAATCAGGAGTACTTTATTAACTTAAATAAATTATATTTAACGTGATAAAGTATAATCGATAAACGCAATTAGTTTAAAACAGGAATCCATTAAAACAAAAACAAAACGCGTAGAGTTAAGTTTTCGTTGTATCGTTTTCGGATGTGTCTTAGACGTTTGACACCAAATTCGCAGGTTAAATAAATTTTAACATTTAATTTGGTTTCAGAGTCGCACATTTTTCTGTGTAATACGTCATACAGTCGGAAATGTATGAAAATTCACAACCACAAATTAGTCGGAATGTACCATTACAATTATCGCAAAATTAAACCAATCATTTAAAAATCCTTGGTTAATTCAAAAACCAAAACTAAAAGTTTAATCTTTGAAGTATAGCGCTTAGAGACTTCATATAGTTTGGAGAATTAAAACCACATTAGTAGCCTTTTCTTCCATTAATAATAGCAAGAAAGTAGCAAAGACAAAACTCAAACGAGTTCACTAGGTTAATCGTCCGAATTCGAGATTGCAAACGTTGCAGTTTTGTTGGCCGCTTAAAAATAGAGGCAGGTCGTTCGTTCCTTTCTGTGAGGTCTTAAATTACCTCAGCGAAGTCACAAAAATTTTGACGCTTCGGCTCTGCTTGAAACAAAGCTGAACAGCGAAGTCACGAAAATTTTGACGCTTCGTCTCTGCTTGAAACAAAGCTGAACAGATGTACAGCGAATGTTTACAGCACGCTCGGTAAACGAAGCGTGCAAGAAATATAAGCCATTAAGGAAATTGAAGCTCGATATGAAAAATTTAATTGTTTTGTTAATTGTTTCGCGTTTTAAAAGTATACGAGTAGTATAAAAAAATTAAACGTTTAATAAAACGATGAAACGTTAATTGGCGGCACTAAGTAGCCGTTCTACAATATTCTGAATCCAACACTTCAAAATGAATTTAACTTTTCAATATTAAGAAAACAACATAAATAATAAAAAACAACTGAATTAGATGTCGTTCTTTTAATTAATGGCCGAGTCGTTGCAGGAACAAGCTTATATAGAATTAGAGAGAACCCATAAGGATCTAAAACGCCAGTTGGGGGAGTTTATAAGGGTAAATATTGGGCAATTTTAAAAGGGACGGTAGGCAACAAAGAAAACTTAGAATTGATAAAGTCTAGAGTAGGGGAGTTAGGAGACCTTACAAGTGTAGAAAGAGCAGACGCGATAGTAGAGGAGTTGCTTATATTCCTAAACCAGATAATAGATAATAAGACCGAAGATTCAAAAGCATGGGAATCAGAATTTAACGCACTGAAGAAATATGTACGATAATTATTTAGTTGATAAAGTGTTTCAGGAAGATATACTCAACAACTTAGAGTGTGAGAACGTAAAACTAAGAGAATTATTAGAGAAGAAGGGACTAACCGAAGAACCGTTGAATAGAACATTAGAACAGGGATTTGCACAGAAATCAAGGGAAGACTGTAGTTCTTTAGAAGAGGCAAATAGACGAATACAAGAGCTAAAACAGCAGAATAGACTTCTAAGTCAGGAAATGTCGCTAGATCACAACCAGTCACTCTTTCATAAACCAATTGTTGTATCTTATTATAAAGAAGAAATCTATTCAATGTTTATAATAAATAATTTATTGGAATTATTACAAAAATAAATTCGTCTATTGGATGCTGAATTTACACTTTGAATCATGTCATTGGGAATATATTTTTATTTTTACATTATTTCTAATATACATAATTTTGTACTAGTTTAAGAATAATTTCGTCACAATATTTTTTAATTTAAATTGAGACTGAAACTAAAAAATTTTTTAAATTTATGGCATGTACAGCTATCGCAGATGCGGAAGCATGTACGGTTGCCAGGGCATTCTACGACGAAGTAATTACGCGTTACGGGATTCCGCGAATTTTAATTACAGATAACGGAACAAATTTCATTTCAAAGTTGTTCTCAGATACATGCAAATTATTAGGTATCAAGAAATTACATATCACACCTTACCATCCACAAGCTAATGGTTTATTAGAGAGAAGCCACAGACCGTTAGCGGAATACTTGCGTAGTTTTGCAAAAGAAGACGGGTCGAATTGGGATCAATGGTTAACTGCAGCTATGCATGTTCACAACCACACACCCCACATTACGACGAAACAAACACCGTTTCGCACTTTATTTGGATTCGATACAGAAATGCCGACTAACTTAAAAAGAAAGTGTAGTCCGGTATATAATGCCGAAGATCCGAACAAGGTATTAAAATTCCAAATACAGAGGGCTCACGAAATAGTGAGAAAGAATCAGGATTTAGCGAAACAGGTAGCTAGCTAAGATGCAGTACGATAATAAGTTAAATTTAGTAGAATTTAAAGTAGGAAATAGTGTATTAATTAAGAATCAGACTAGGAAAAATAAGTTTTCTCCAATATGGATAGGGCCATATACAGTAGTAAAGATTAAAAGTCCTATTATTACAGTTTTAAATATTAAGGGAAGAGAAAAGCCATTCCACAATAACTTACTTAAGTTATATAATAGCAATTAAATAGGAGTATAGGATTAATTAGACAATTACAAAGGAAACCATCAGAATAACTAAACTAGGAAAATAGGGTTAGGAGACATTAAATTAAGTTATTTACAATTGTCACGTTATTAGGAGTAGGACCAAGTAAATGAATATAGAATATGATAGAATAAATAGATAGAAATAATAAACTATAAGCAAGGTAGGGATAAAATATGACAGGAACAACAGAATGCAATAAAACTAACAGATAATTTTTTCCAAAAATAGAGTAAATACCACTCACATTCCGTCACAGGAACGAATAGAAAAAATGAAAGGACTACTGATATTACTGGTCGTGCACTGGGTCACCGGTAATCTTTGAGTATATACCTCCAACCCCTATATTCTTCGAATCGATAGGAGAGGCGCTATTCTATAACAGCGACTGGACACTGTTTACACGGTTCGAACCCTTTGATTACGCGTCATTGGTAGACAAGTTGGAAGCGTATACAGCGGAGCTCAAGGGTACATGCAACAATATAAACAAGAATTTATTACTGGCCAACTTCAAGCACATATGCGGAGCAGCTGATGGTTCCATGAAAGTAGTGCTGACCAGATTAAGGGAAAACGAGCAGATGGTAAACGCCGCAATTTCTAGAAAGAGAACCAAACGAGCGCTGAATTTCGTAGGGGAAGCACTAAACTGGGAGTTTGGCGTAATGGACCAAAAAGATGCAAACCAGGTTTATCAACAACTGCACGAGCTAGACGTATCGCAACACACCCATTACAATCTAATGGGAAAACAGGGGACGGTGATGGAAGCGAGTTACAAAGCACTAGCAAAACCAATAACAGCTGCAGTGGAGAGAATTAACGCACTCCAAGGGGAACTGAACACCACCGTGGAAGAACAGAACAAGGTTAACGACATGGCGAGAAAGGAGATGGGAAATATCGAGTTAGTTGGGACTGAGAATGGTGCAGGTACAGTCAGCGGTAGAAGCGAGCCTCATTGAGATACAGGGGCAACAGCTCATAGAAATGGCAATTATAGACGATCTCTACAGCAGGAAGCTGCATCCAGCTGTAATAAGCGACGAGAAACTGAGAGAGGCAGCAAAAACCTTGGACTTGACGAACAAAGCGGTGTGGATACTAGAAGATAATCTCGACATCCACCAAATAGCGACGGTCAAAGCATTTAGGGGCGCACAAGGCCTCATAGTAGCCGTAAAAATTCCGTTACCCGAAGAGGAGCGATTTAACGTGCTAAAAGCGTACCCGATTCCCATTTTTCTAAATGATAAATGGGATATAACTACGCAGGTGACTTATGATTACTTAGCGGAGTCAAAGATGCAGTGGAAATTTATTGTAATGTCGCAGAGTAATCTC
This sequence comes from Myopa testacea, assembly GCA_949629155.1. Lineage (NCBI taxonomy): Eukaryota > Metazoa > Arthropoda > Insecta > Diptera > Conopidae > Myopa > Myopa testacea. The sequence continues at coordinate 17,835,124 of OX451348.1, read as the reverse complement.
AAGGAGTGCCATTCCATACAGAACACTGAAAAGAAAATCGACCAAGAACTAGAGAGAGTATGCAAGACGCAATGAAAGTCTCTAACAGGGAACAGCGACGTGTGTGAGATAACGCTACTGCATCATAATAACTTGAACAAGGAGGTCTGCAAGCAAGTAGCCATACCAGCGAGTGAAGGGTTCATAGTAAAATTGAACGCCCCAAATGCGTGGCTGTACAGTCTCCGAAGAGAGCAAACTTTTGATGTTAAATGTAAGAACAGCGACACCGCAGTCGCGGTATCAGGTGTTGGTCGTATTGAGATGAAAGAAAAGTGTGAAATCCATGGGATAGGCATAGTTTTAAATTACGAGGACAATGCCAAGTCCACAATAAGCGGGGTGCACAAAACCCAATACCACACGATACTGATCAACGCGCTCCGGGACAACTGGGCGAACACTATCAAAACAGATATTTCGGAATACAGACTACACCCAGTCAAGTTAACAGATAATATAGAGGTAAAAGACATAATATCAGCAGGAGGCAAAATGATGGAAGAGTTGAAGAGGGAAATAACGCAAGAACGCAATATCAATCACTTAAGTAACAAGCAGACAGTAATAGAAACTACGGGTATCATCGGGACGGGGACACTCCTGGCTATAATAGGTATAGCAGTAATACTAATGAGGTATAGGAGCAGGAGGAACCACGGGAAAAACAACTACAGTACACCCCATCGAAGATTGGCGACGCCAATAAAATCAATATCGTTGCCAATGCAACAACTCGACATACCGCCGCCCAGTCCACCAAAACCACCGAACCACCAAACCACCATGCAAATAGCGGGGGAACAACGAACAGTGTGGCATTTACGAGCAACCAATCGCAGACCAAACCTTCAAGGCACACATCTGACAACGCTAAACTAATAAAGCTACAAATACTGGTTACAAGAATAATGAAATACAAATCACAACATAAAGTCACTGGAGAAGTTAATAAACTAATCAATAAATCAAAAATGAGATAGAAATAGGAGCAGAGTTTTACTAATCACCTTGCTAATCACACAGTTAGCATGGTCACTTCGATTATAAAAACAATTTTTCTCAATTTCACGATACAAAGCAGGAAGCATTAGTCTTAATATAGCAGGATATATTACAGATATAAAAGCACTTGCGAGGAACGTAAAATCAAAAGTATTAGCGAAATTTAAAATTTTAATTTCAGACTTAGGACAGGAAATCAAGAAAAATTCAACAAGAAAGTAAATAGAAGATCAGAATAGCGTTTCAGTAAGAAACAACTTGTTTATTTAAGCGTAAAAATATAAGAAAAAGAAAACTTATAGTAAAAGAAATAAAAATATAGTAAAATAAATTCGTAATTAAATTCGAAGTCATTTCTTTTGTAAAATTTTGAAATTGAACCCTTGGTATTCATTTTTATTGGTAATATACGGTACATGAAAAGTAGCTGTTTCGTTTTAGAAGCTAATAATTGAGCGATTAACGCAAGCACTGCAACAAAGCAGAGCAACTGAACGCGAGCAAAATGCAGTGTCAGTTTTAAAACAGCTAATGAAAAAAAAGAGAAAAGAAAAATAAAAACACCAAAGGTGAAGAACTTTAAAATAGGCGGGGAAAAAAAATATATTAAAGAAATAAGAGGGGGGAAAAAAATATTTTTTTTAAAACACATGTTACTATACATGTCACTATATGTCATTCTTATACATAGAACTAAGAAACTATTAATAAAAACTAAGAATAAAACCAGTAATGAAAAAGGGCATAAGAAAAGAAAAGAAATAAGAAAATTAAAAGGAAAGAAAGAATATAATTATAATAACGTTAGAAAGAAAAATGGATATAAAATCGTACATACTAAAGTAAAAGGAAACATATCTAAAAACTTGTACGAACTTTTTAAATACTTTCGAAGTTAACATTTATAATGAATAACCTAACGAATTATATTCAACTAGAACAAAGTTGATATTTATTGTAAGAATTAAGACTTGTTTTGAATTAAATAAAATATTGCTAATTAATTAATATTTCCAACTTAAAGTTATATACGAATATGATTTCAATTCTTCTTAATTGAAAACAAATTATAAATAGAATAAAAAATATTGTAAGAGAAAACTGAAATATATGAAATTGGTAATAAGTTAAGTTAAGTGTGATAACAAAGAAGACAGCATGCAGAGAAGCTGACATGAATGCCGAGGTACACCCAAGAGAGCAACAGAAGACGCACTCATATCCTAACAACACATGACAACAAGGGGACAAAAAGCGCCCAGCCAACTCAAACGGGGAAGGGTAGCTGGAACAGCTGATCAGCGTAGCGACCTATTACAAATACACGAACACGAAATCAATGCAACAGCATTCGACAACAAAACACGAAGTTACCTTCAAAAAGGTCTAATAGCAGCAGCAATTTGAACTTGAAAATTACCAACTGATAGTGGTGACAGATACACCTTGAGGTCACGTCGAAACGGCAGCCTACCTCGCACGATAGCTAAGTTCTGTGATTGGATGAAGTATGCGGCAGTATGCAGCGGTTAAGAATATATGTTCAAGCGGAAGTTACGTCAAGCGTATGTGACAGTATAATAACGTCGCGGCGACGAAGCAGCTAGTAGACAACTACTAATGAGTCACAGTTAAATTTACGTTCGCCAGTTAAATCTACGGTACATTATCCCGTGGCACAAATCACACTCTACAACATTACCTCAAGAGATAGCGATTTAAAACGCATCACCACTATCGACAATTAAAATGCTGAAGGCGTTAGCAAGATGTTACAAATGATGATCTTGGTAACATCTCAACCATCAACTACCGTGAAGCGAAAACCAATTGATCCCAATTGCGGGACAACGATACTACCGACAAGGAACATCTGCATCTGATCATCAAGCATAGCACCTACCACGTCAGCTACCCAGCAGCAACATTCCCACAACACATCGAGACAACGGGGTGTACATTAACAGCCAAACCATCATCAGCAACAACAAGAACATCAACGTCAAGATCAACACCAAAATCATTCCCAACCCACACACAGATGACACCGAAGAATTGCAGTTCTCTGCTTACAGTTATTTCTTTGTTTCATTATTTTCATTTCATTTCATTTCATAACAACGCTTTCATTATTTCTTTGTTTTATTTTTGGCTTTTGTTAAAAGTGATTTACTTTTGTTTTTGCTTTTTTTTTTTTTCATTAATTGCTTAAACTGACAATGCATTCTGCTCGTGTTCAGTTGCTCTGCTTTTGCACCTGCTTTTTTGCAGTGCTTGCGTTAATCGATTAATTCTTAGCTTTTGCTTTGTTTGTTATTAACGCGATTTCATTAATATTTTACATGGAATCTTAATGAACTACATTTTAGTACATTACATTACCTATTTTGTAATAATTTTATTTTATAGTTTTAAGAAGAATTTATTTATGTATTATTATAATGAAAATTATTCATTATTAATATTTAGGATTAGAAGGGACACTGGTGTGCGTAAAAGCATTTCCTACCTCAATATTTCTAAAATAATTGCAAATGCAATAGGTATGGCTGTGTATCTAACGGAACAGCTACTTTATATATACCGTATATTATCCTTGAAAGTGTTAATTAGTACCGTAGTATGTATACTTATTTCTTTTAGGGTATATTTCGCACGCGTGACCTAAATCGCCATGCATTTCATTACGCGTGCAATTATTAATATTATAATTGCAACGTAATATAATTTATTTTCAATTTTAGTGCAAGTTATGCCAAAAATTTTTTTTTTATATGAGTTTTCCGGGTTCGTGTTTGTCTACTAGCGCTTATAAATACGCTCTGTCCTATCGTAATTTTATTCAGTAAAGTTTAACTGTTCATAAGTTTACAAGTTTTAATAATTCCTTCAAGTTGTCTTCAAGATAGAAGATGTCACGATATCCTAGCCAGCAGTACTCTTTCCCCCTGGGGTATTACCTCAAGGAGACATTCCGTGTTATCAGAGAGGACGTCTGGGACTTGGAGCCTCTTATTCCCCTGCTGGAGCAAATGGAGGCTTCCTTCGACGCCAACCCCACACGGGAGCATTTACAATTCGTGGTCGGCGCTCTCGACTGGCTGCATCGTTGCTGGCCGGTGCTACCCGGCTTGTACCCTTGCCTGAGGGAGTTGCTGGACTCCTGGCAGGAGTAGATGAGTATCAATTCTGGATCAACCAATTCAATCAATTCTGAAATTGGCAGTTTAAAATTAATGAAATTTCAAAAATAAATTTAAAATTTTCCTTTGTATGCTATTCCACGAAATAAACAAAAAAAAAAATACTCTATATAAAAATTACCCTCTTTTGTTTTTTTTTTTTGGTTTTCGGCTTCGTATTGTGTTGGTATATACTTTTTTTTTGATTTTTTTTTTGTTTTTCTTTTTGCCCACCGCACAGGATTTCCCCGCCTCAGATCATTCCACAACCCGACCTCACAGAAGCGCGATTACAGAAGATGCCAACCTTCCAGTCCTACCGGCTGCGCCAATTTGTTGTATTATGCTAAGGGTGGTCTTCATATTTGTTCAGCCTATCGTTCTTTTTATAATTAAACACCTTGTGGTCCGGTTTTATATAATTTTATTTACTACCTCTTTTTAATTTTGTTACAATTCACTTTACACGTTTTAATGGGATTGGTCGTGCTTAACTTTATTATTGACTAATTAATATTATATTATATTATAGTGACACTCTTTAGTCTTTTCATACACTTATTTATGATTTCGCCCGTTTGTGTAATTTTATTACTCTTATATCTTTAGTGACAATGTTCTTCTTAACCGGACTTACACTACTTTTACACTATTATTTACACTATTCTTTCGTCGCGACTTGATACGCGATTCTGAAGAACGACTTCTTTGTTTGGGTTTCACTACAGGACTCTCGATTGAATCTTTTCTATTTTCCACCTTGGCTCGGTTGACACACCCGTCGACCGAACCAAAGTAGGTCAGTATGCCGTGTTTCGCAATTTCCATTATTTCGCAATATAAAAATTGTAATATTCGCAGAAACAACACGCGGAAGAAAATCGTTCTCAATTTAAATCTTCCGCGTGTGGATTCTGATCGTTGGTTATTTTAAACCAAGCGTTTTAATGGTTTGGAAGCTTGCTATTGAAAGCTAGCTTCCACAATACACTCCAATCGCCACGCGCTATGGATCTTAGTTGCGATCGCGACATACAACAAAAGACAGAAATAATAACCGCTTATAACGATATCAAAGGATGTTGACAGCGTCGACAAATTGTGTGAAACTTATAATTGTTCGTTTTTGCACCATTTTAAGTAATTTTTAACATTTTTATTGTATTGTGTGTCTGGCAATGCCATCACTATATAAATAAGTCGTTTGGTTCACCTTGTGACCCACGTATGTATATTTTTAAATACCGTTATTATATTTTGATATAATACAGTGGTCAGTTAAAATGCGTGAATGTGCCTACTTTATTATGTATGTATATCGTAATATAATTTGGAATAATATTTATTATATCGTAATATAAATCGTAAAGAATTTTAAAGAGAAAACACAACCATATTGAGAACATGGACACGGACGCCAAGTTTGTCGATATCGCAAAGGGCGAAGATATATCAACTAGTACGAATATGGTAGAGAACGCGGACGCTGGCAAGAACATTGCGACAACACAAGGATCAGGAAGCGTAAAGCATATACATTCATATGTATACATATATGCTTAATACTTAAATTATTTTTAGGTATTTAATTTTATTTATTTTAATTTTGTCGTATTCTAGAGTAGGAGGAATAGTTTAGTAATAAATATATGAAGTGTATAAACCTGATGTTTGTCTGAATGTTTGTTGCTCAATGTATAGAGTTGTTGCTCAATTCGGAGCTGAGCTGTAACTCACTATCAAAACACATTGTAAACACTCCGCTTTACATGAAATACAATATCGTGCCCTACAAGATATCGTGAAGTAATGAAAGCCATTCTGATGCAAGTGTCATCCACTCAGTCTTTGTAACTTTTCAAAATTCTTAATTAAGGGGAGATTTACCGTATTGCCGTAGGCTGAGGTCAGAAGCATTGGCGATAATTGATTATAATGATGATCCCCTTATTGATGCATATATAATGAGCAAAGGACCATATAAGGGATATATTCAGCATTTAGAATTATAAATTTATGTACATATGTACATAGTTACAAGCGAATAATCATATTGCAACAGCATTACACTTAGTACTTTCCAAATGTCTATACATTGCGAATAGATGCAACAGGAATTGTTTCCAATTTATCATTTGGGCAAAAATTAACGTCAGTTGACGCCAGTTTGTTAAATACGATACTGAAAAATGTCTGCATAATTTTAGAGAATTTTGTAATAGAATAAATTGAAATGGCCTATGTCTACACTAAAAAAAAGCCTTGTATGGTTTTCCGTGTGGTCAGGCTTGTTACAAGCTGTATCGATATCGTTCATCTCAGAAAACATACCAAAATTATTGAAACATCCAATCCTGTACAATGGGAATGAATTTATAATAATTTTCTGAGTACTGCACAAGGCCCATTTGCAAACATTGCAGCAGAAGTCATAACACAATGCTACATAAGACACAAGGTGAAGTTTAGATTCAGAAGCAGCCAAACCAAAAGACAATCATTCTACGTCGATTTGTATTAGCTCAACTTATTATTATCAACATATTATTTTCGACTGCAGTAATAATAATTGCTGATTATCGTATTGTCTGGCAGCCATGTAGAGCCTTATTGGATTTAATAAGACAATATGTCAACATTTTGATGTACTCGTACGGTGTTGGAGCAAGCATTCCTAGCTTCACTAAACGCAAGATACAGCTGAAAATTACATTCGCTAGATAAACATTTATCGACAGAAGCGTACTGTCTACCAAAACGTACACGAAATTTACCTGGGCACGAGGTTCATAGCAATAAATTAAGGTTTTTCAAGCGATTGAAACTGGCAGATGCACATTTTGATAGGCCAAGTAGTGTTGACATAATTGTGGAGGCAGATATATTTATTGATATTTTAATAGGAGACAAAATAATTCATCCCACTGGAACTTCATCGGCACTTAAGACAATTTTTGGGTACGTTACAATTGGCAACGTCGGTGGTGATAAAAAAGATATATGGTAAGACTGCCATTCAAACAGTCAACTACTGAATTCGGTGGTTCAAAGTCAGCATCGATAAAATGATTTAATGGATTAGAAAAACACTTTAGCCAAAATGTTCATTTGCACAATCATTATAAGAAGTTTATCGTTAAATACATTGAACTGGGTCATATGGTACTTGCAGAAGAGTCTCCTGAAAAAGGAACGTTTTTTATGCCTCATCATGCTATTATTCATCATATAACTAGTACCACGACTAAATTGTGTATAGTTTTTGATAGCTCGTGTAAAACAACAAATGGAGTTTCTCTTAATGATCAGTTACTAGTAGGACCTAAATAGCAAACGATATTTTTGCATTGCTTTTACGATTTCAAAAATGCCAGGTTGATATGTGCAGTGATATAGAGACTCATCGCCAGAGACTCATTCATCGCGAAAATCGCTCTTATCTGAGTATTGTTTGGCGCAATTCAAAGGAAGATTCCATAAAACAGTACCATTTGAAAGCTGTCACATACGAAACTTATGTATGCTACGCCATACATAGCCATCAGTTCTCTCCATCGGATTGCATTGGATAATTCACATGAATTCCCAGATACATAACACGCTATTATAAGTAATTTCTACGTAGATGATTTGATGACATGTACTAACATGTACAAGAAGCTTTGACAATTAGGAATGAAATAGGATTTATATTGTCAGAAGCAGGTTTTCATCTGCGTAAATGGGCATCGAGTTCGTTACAATTAATGGACACCATTATTTCTATCATCGACGACCCGCACACAGTCAATTAGGTCTTAGGCAACACATTAGGTCTTTTCTGGGATACAACAAATGACGTTTTCAAATACAGAGTATCTCTCATAACTATAGCAGCGACTATCACAAAACGCATAATCTTATCTAAAATTTAAAAAATCTAATCTGCCAACGAGATGTGGAACCAACTAATAGCCTGCGCACGACCGTTTTCGCCCTTCGGAAATGGACCCCCAACGATTGTTGTAATGTATTTTTTGGGTGGTCTTCTTCCTTTTCGTTGTCCTTTGTGCAACGAATAAAACGCCTTGTTTTAAGCTTCTTATTTATTTTTATTTAAAGTTTCTGTGTTCCGACACTAGAACACTAATTTAATTATGTACACTTATATTATTATTAATTATAATTTAAAACTAACTCGCGACTTGATACGCGATTAAAGAGACGACGACCTCCTCGTTCTGACAATAACTTTTGACTCTCGTTCGTTAAATAATTTTAGTTCTTACAATAAATATCTACATACATATTTTATTCCCATATTACAATCAGATTAATTTTGAAAGTACTTTTGGTGTACATTTTTATTTGTAAATGTACTATAATTATTATATATATATGTATCTAACAATGTTTTTAATATTTGTATTTATTTTTCCTTTTATTTTGGTTATTTTAAGTTAATCACCTTTGGTGTCTTTTCTTTTGTTTTTGTGTTTATTAGACTACGTTAAACCTGACACTGCATTTTGCTCGTGTTTGATTGTTCAAATTTGTTTCTGCAGCACTGCAAGTGCTTGCGTTAATTATTATTCTTATTTTGACATATGTTTGTCTATGCCCTACATTTAGTATGAATACTGAAAATGAAATAATTTTGATTATTATTAGTATTCGTAGTACTAAATTTATTTTATGCCTACATATAGGCATGGGTGCGAATTTGTATGTATATGGTGTGTGCGTGTATGTTTCATGCGTGAACTAAATCTTCAGGCATAGCGTTTACATGTGCATTCATTATTTTAATGATTGCAAAATGTAATTGTAATAAACTGTCTTTAACGTAACAGTTAAATAACAAGTACCGTGTATCCATTTAAGACAGATTGATTTAATGAGAATTGTAAATATAATCTATAGAATGATTTAAAATAGTCCTAACGACCTTACTGCGTATGTGCGTATTCCGCTAATATCCGCTGTTTCGTGTTGCATTTCCTGCGGATGTTTTCGCGAATATTTTACCTAATAATAAAAACCGTTCCCCCTTTTTTTTATTTTTTTGTCTAAATATCGTATAAATTCGCGAATAATTCCACATTGACTCTAAGTATTCATTCAACGTTCGTATCACGTTCCGCGAGCTGTTTATTTTACTTTAATTAATTCGTTCTTTGAAGACTTCGAGATGTATTGTTATAGTAAAACCCCTACAAGTCATCTAACTTAACGTCACATGCATTCCCACACATTAGTCACCTCAGTTCACCTGAACTTGCACCTTTTCCAAATTCTTTTAAATTCCCATAAAAACTATTCTCAAGGAATCGGATTGCATTTCCGCTCAAATCGCGAAACAGCATTTTTGGCAAAACAATTCCAGAGAACTGCTTCGCACCGTCAGCGCACGCTCCTGGGAACAGCCGCGGCGAAATATGCAACGTAGGCATAAAATGTATTATAAAAACCCAAATAATAGTTAAGTCGTGGCAGTTATCAATCATCAATCAACAGTTGTAGTTCAAAATCATAATATATAAGTTCGGTAGTTAAGTCCGCTAATTTGTTTTAAGTGAATAGTTCAATAGTCCAATAAAGAAGGCAAGAGCCAAAAAACCAAAAAAAACTTTGTTTTTTTTATTAATCAAAAAGGACAAAGTTAAAAGTATGTATCTCATTTGTCAATACAAATTTCCCTTGGGGCTCTACATGACTGCCTGGCTCGAGGACGTTGCCGCCAGGCGGTGGGACTTGGAGCCCCTGGTCGGATATGTGCTAGAGCTACAAGAAGAATTTGATGAGCACCCCACCCGCAGGAGGTTGCAGTTACTTATTGACATATTTCGTTCTCTGCGTCGGGCTGAACCTGAGGTGCCGGCAGCTATTCTAGGAGTATGGCGGAACGAGACAGCGGGCGCTCCTATTGTGAAATTTGTGTATTGTAAAGAGAAAAAGAAAATTGAACTTGATTAATAAAAGAAGATTGTCCCGCAACACGTGTTTAAAGGTTGGTTTTTGGTGGTTAGGATGAAACAATACTGGGCGATTGTCCGTCCACTGTAGTTTACTATAAGTTTTCCTTTTGTTGATTTGTTAAATTTTGGAATTTGCTGACCTTCATTTGTAAAATTTCATTTGTTATTCAAACGCTAGATTGCATTTAAATTAAAATCGTTAATAGTATTTATTTGTAGTAAGCTTTAGGTGAGGGAGTAGTAAAAAAAATTTTTTAAAATTCATTTTACAAGCTATTTATTTATTTAATCGAAGAAATTTTATTAATTTTTTATTATTTGGCTGCGCCAAGAATGTTGTGGTGTAATTTTTGGGTGGTCTTCTTCTTGTTCAGTTGTCCTCTGGACAACAAAATAAAAACTCCTTGTGTTAGGATTTTTACTAAATCTTCTTTTATTATATTTCACTCCCTTTCGTGCTAACGCTAACTTTAATTTTTAACACTTATTCTAAACTAACTTAACTTTTATTTACAAGTTACTTAATCGCGAGTTTAAAGTGGGTCGGTGTTGGCGCGTGTCGCAATTTCCATTATTTTGCAATTTTTATATTTCGCAATATCAATATCGGCAGAATTAAATCGTTCCCAATTTAATTCTTCCGCGTTTGGTTTTGGATCTTTTATTTTTCCAAGCTAAGCTTTTTTGTGTTTATGGTTTGGGAGCTTGCTACTGAAAGTTAGCTTCTATAATCCATTCCATGCAAAGTGCTATGGTTGCTGGCCTAGCTTTGCAAAGCTCGACTAAAGCTTCTGGCTACCAAACAAAGCGCTGCGGTTGCAGGCTTGGCTTTCAAGTTTACTTTAATGAAAGCTTGGATGGAAATTGCGATCGCGACATACAACAGTATTAAAATAAACTAATACAACGAACATACAAGTGTTTAATTATTACAAGCAAGATAGGCTCAACGGAGCACCATCATTAACACCCGAGAATACTACAACAGAATGTTTTCGCGAATATCGCTTAGATTGCTTAATATAAAAAAAATTTTTGGTTGTGTTGTTTTGATTTTTTCTTTTTTTTTTTTTGTTTTTGGTAGTTCGCCCTGTAGTAATATTGTATAAAGACTCGAGGTTCCCTCTGACTCTAATTAATTACTTCAAGTGATCCGCAAACTCCGTGCCGCGTTCTCATAAATCGAAAAATAATTATACTCAGTTAATTTGAATTATCTTAATTCGATGTATCCCATTGACGCATACAAATTCCCGTTGGGATTATACGTGAGTTCATTGATGGAGTACATCCAGACCCTGCGCTGGGATTGGGAAGGTTTGAGAGGTGTGATTCAGACGCTCATGGAGGATTTCGATTTGGAACCCACCCTTGAAAAAATCAGAGTAATCCTGTACCTCCTATATTCTCTTCGCCTGACTGATCCTGAGGTCCCGGAATTATTCCCGTGTTTCGAGGAGCTGCTGGGCCACCTCTAGGACAAGGCGTTGACATCGTCAATTTTATTACATATGTATTGTGAAGTTAAATATTGTGCATTTACATATGTTTAATAAAAAACAAAATCATAACGCAGCAATTGCTTAGCCTTTGTTTTTTCGCTTTTCTACTAAGTGTTTGTTGTTTGTGTTTGGTTTTTATTTTTTCATTGACATTATTTTATGAAATTTGTGCTTGCTTGTTTTTTTTCTGGTTTCGAAATTCCCGTAGGTTGGTCCACTGGTGTGGGAAATTTATTATATATTCTGAAGTTTAGAATTTGAACAAAACTTTTGAATTTTATGTAATGAAAACTGTAATCAAAATAGGGTTTATCATTCGGGTCGTTTTGGATTTCGAAATAAGCTTTCAATTAAGCAAGCTTTTACTTTTTTTAACCATATTTGACAATTGACTGGCCACTAAGTTAGTATAAGTTTTCTTTTTATTAATGTGTTGAATTCTACAAATTTCTGTGTTGAAATTTGCTGACTTTCATTCAGATTGATGATGATTGAAAATTATTCGTAGCAATTATTAGTAATACAATTTAAGTTTAAAAGGATAACCTTCGAATTCATACTATCCTATAATAACTTTTATTAATCTATTCTATTTATTTATTTAATTAAAAAAAATTTTCTAATTTTTATTATTTATTTCTTCTTCCTTTTTTTTTCCTTTTTTTTTTTTTGTTATACATATTAAATTGTTATTGGTTGCTGGGTTTTCAACTTCTTACGATGCTTGTGCATATTTCTGCTTTTCATATGTGTGCCTTGAAATTATGCGCTTCGATCGGTTGTTCATAAATGCTGCTGGTGTATGTCTTTGCTTCTTGTTTTGGGGGATCAAACGGCGGTATGCTTAGTTGCTGCATTGGCAGTGATATTGACGATATTGGCGTTGCAAATCTTCGATGTGGTGTACTGTGGTTATTTTCTAAGTGGTTCTTCCTGCTTCTATACCATCGTAGTATTACTGCTGCACCTATTAAAGCCAGGAGTGTTCCCGTCCCAATGACACCCGTACACGGTTTGTTTGTTACTTAATTTGCTTATATTCTGCTCTTGTGTAATCTCCCTTTTCAACTCTTCGTTCATCTTGCCTCCTGCTGCTAGTGTCTCCTTTACCTCCATATTCCGTTAATTTGACAGGTTTTAGTCTGTATTCTGAAATATCTGCTTTAATAGTGTCCGACCAGTTGTCTCGGAGTGCGTCGATAAGCATTATGTGATTTTGTGTTTTGTGTACTCCCCCTATTTTAGATGTGGCGTTGTCCTCGTAATTTAAAATTATGTCAATGCCAGGGACTTCACACTTTTCCTTGATTTCAATGCGTCCAAAACCTGATACCGCGACTGCGGTGGTGCTATTCTTGCATTTAATATCAAAATTCTGCTCTTCCCGGAGACTGTACAGCCATGCATTTAGAGCGTTCAATTTTACTATTAACCCTTCACTCGCCGGTATGGTTACGTGCTTGCAGACCTCTTTGTTTAAGTTGTTATGATGTAGTAGCGTTATTTCACATACGTCGCTGTTCCCTGTTAGGGACTTTCCTTGTGTCTTGCATACTCTTATTAGCTCTTTGCCGATTTTCTTTTCAGTGTTCTGTATTGAAAGGCATTCGTTGAGACTACTCTGCGATATTCCGATAAGCTTCCACTGCATTTTTGACTCCGCTAAGTAATAATAAGTCACCTGCGTCGTTATATCCCATTTATCATTTAGAAAAATGGGAATCGGGTACGCTTTTAGCACGTTAAATCGCTCATCTTCGGGTAACGGGATTCTTACCGCTACTATGAGGCCTTGTGCGCCTCTAAATGCTTTGACCGTCGCTATTTGGTGGATGTCGAGATTATCTTCTAGTATCCATACCGCTTTGTTCGTCAAGTCCAAGGTTTTTGCTGCCTCTCTCAGTTTCTCGTCGCTTATTACAGCTGGATGCAGCTTCCCGCTGTAGAGATCGTCTATAATTGCCATTTTATAAGCTGTTGCCCCTGTATCTCGATGAGGCTAGCTTCTACCGCTGACTGCAACTGCACCATTCTTAGCAGGCTATTGTATAACTTAAGTAAGTTAGTAAGTTAAGTTATTGTGAAAAGGTTTTTCCCTTCCCTTAATCTTTAAAACTGTCGTAATTGGAGTTGTAATCTTTGCTACCTCATATGGCCCTATCCATATTGGAGAAAACTTAATTTTCCTAGTTTGATTCTTAATTATCTCCTACTTTAAATTCTACTAAATTTAACTTATTATCATAATGATTTTTTGCTACCTTTTTAGCCATTTCTTGGTTTTTGCAAACTATTTCATGGGCTCTTTGTATCTGAAATTTTAATACCTTGTTTGGATCTTCGGCATTATACACCGGACTACACTTTCTTTTTAAGTCAGTCGGCATCTCTATATCGAATCCAAACAAAGTACGAAACGGTGTTTGCTTAGTCGTAATGTGGGGTGTGTGGTTGTGAACATGCATAGCAGCAGTTAACCATTGATCCCAATTCGACCCATCTTCTTTAGCAAAACAACGTGTAGCGTTAAGGACTGTACCTCATTATGACATATAGTACTTGATCTTTCTGTGGTCACACAACCTTCAAATGCTCCGCTTAAGTCTTTCCTATTTGACTTGTTTATTATTGTGCTATCTCTTATTGCACTTTTCTTTATCAGGCTCGTATCTGCTCCTGAATCTACCAGTAAAATGAGTTTTCCATTTATAGCCTTTACGCAAGGTAATTCGATGAATACGTCATTTTGCTGGGTTTGATTCCAGTTAGATTTTCCTGTTTCTGTATTTTTATTTTTACTTGCTAACTTATTCAGTGAGCAAGGTAATTCCTTTTTCTCTCTAACTTTGAGTGGTATGTCCGAATCAACTGTTTCTACAATTGTATGATTTCTCTCTTTGATGTTGCTTTTATTATTATCAGTCTTCTTCAACTTGATATTAATTTTTGAGTCTCTTGAAGTTGGTAACGTCTCAACAATCGTTTCCGATATCGGACTTACGGTTACCACTTTATTTGTTAAAGTTGGTAACGTATCCACAATCGGTTTGAATGTATGAATTACTGCTACTCCTTCATTTGGCCTTAATAATATTTTTGGATTCCCAGATTATTGGCCTGTTCTGGGCCCTTGATAGTTTCCCGGACGATTACTTTGCAACGATTCAAAATTCCTTTTTGCCTCGCAATTTTTTATCATATGTCCTGGTCTATTGCATCAATGACATATGGTTATGGTTCGCTCTGTTCGGCGGGTTCATAGGGGTCTGATTTCTCTGAAGAGCATCACATGTTAGCCCGAATCGCCTTAGAAGAGTTCTAAACTCTTTTCCAACTCCTCAGAAAGCTCAAGATGCTAACAAAACTGCTAAAAGATTCTCTCCAGATACAGCGTTAGCTTTCTATGTTGACGCAAGGATGACGAAACACTTATATATAATAATTTAGTAAGGACTTTTGCTGTGGAAATAGGGATAAAATGCTATCCAGCCTACGAAGAAATTAAAATTGCAAAGAAGCGCTGTGTACCACATCTAGATAAAGAAGCGTTAACACCAATATCGCCAGAAGTTAAACTTCAAGCATTGTTGGATCATACTTCAGAACGTATTTTGCATCTCTACCAGAAGATCTTTATAAAAACAACAACGGGAAGCTGATGTTGCTATCCAAATGGGGTTGCGATGGTGCTTCTGGCCAAAGTAGTACAAGCAACGAATTTGGGAAGGGGGATCACTAAAACTGATAGGTTCATGATCTCACCTGTACCTTTGCGTTTGTAACTACTCAGCTTATTTAGGAAGAAGTAGCATTAATAAATGCACAAATAAACGGTTTAGAAGACTCTGCTTTTGAGTACTTGGGTAAAGAAATTACTGTCCAATACAGATTATTTCTTACAATAGTTGATGGGAAAACTGTGCAATTGAATGAAGCTTCTGAAAATATTGCCGAAACTACTGGTTATGCGTTTGGATTATCTCAGCTGCATGCAAAAATCCGATTTGGATTTCGGAGAAAGCGGCACGATTATAAATGTCGAAAACAAAACCCTCAGGCAGGAAAAGAAATCCAAAATTTAAGCCCAGTTTGTAGAAGTAGGTCTTATCGATGATACCATTGCCATTTCCTCTCTCTGTGCGACGTCTCACTCGATCTTCAATCTCTTCGCTCTTTTCGTATTCACTCTCTTCATCATGCGATGCTTATTTTAATGGCACGAATATCTATTCTTCAGCCACTTTTTGAATTTTATTCAAGAGCTTGAGCTTCAGTTCGTGTAGCTCACGTGTTTCGGTGAAAAAGCTTTGCCTTTCTTTCTTTTATTTTCAACTAGACGATGCACCGAAAACATACACCGCCCAAACACCGTCACTTCAACATAAGAGACAACATTTGAAGCTGCCAAAGAGATCTCGGCCTCCCTCTGAAGAGTTGGTATTAAGTGGTAAGTGATCCGACACATACTTAACCAAACTTCAGACGCATTTTTTTCTTTGGCTTTTGACTACGCAATGAGGTGACTGGTTGAGTGGAATCAATTAGCATGATCGTCTCCCGGCGGTCAGACCGCGTCCTGGCTTCGGCTTTCAGAAGCAGGTAAATCCTTAGTGGCTGCGCGACTACCCTATACCGAACGCTCGGTACCCGAATCGTAGCGAATTGGATTGCATACCTGTAAGCAACCAAATCTCTACCTTGGGACCTACCGTGCATTACGTTTTTAGTCAGGTTTTTCCGAGGCTTTTTCTAGGATACCTACAGCAGGTTATCGTTACCGCCGTAACACACACATCAGCCGAGTCGTAGTTAAAGGCACCCGTCTACGTGTCCTTTAGAACCGAATACGCGATCCGTAGCGTAACACCAGCAGCTTCGCTCGTAAACAGCGTACACTAGCGACGCCAAGAAGAGGAAGAGTATTTAAAATCCCGCAGTGAGAACCTTATAAAATTCGACACGAATTTCACCAACTGGCAGCTGGCGGTCAGGAATGGCAAAGACTATTTTGATGAATTGAGTACGGAAGACAGCACGCTTTCGCTTCAGATTACGAACGAGTGCAGCAAAGATCCAGCATCAGAAGGCTATGACATCGAAGCATATCTACAACTCGAAGAGGACTTCAGATGCCACTTGGTCGAGTTAACTAAGAAAACAAAGGAATCTTCGAACATGACAGGCTCAAAATCTCATTACAACCTCAGCGACGCCATTCAGTTGCCAAGAATCACACTTCAAGCATTTGATGGCAACTATTTAAAATGGCGTCATTTTTTCGAAATGTTCCAAGAATTAATTCACAACAAACCACTGGCAACAATACAAAAAATGTGGTACCTTAAAACAAATCTAACTGGAGAAGCAGAACGTTTAATCAAGCATCTGCCAATCACCGAGAGTAACTACAACACAGCTTGGCAGATGCTTCAAGATCGTTACAACAACAAGCGAATCCTGTCATCAGTTCTGCTGCAAAAGCTCTTGGAACAACCCGCCAGTCAGCAGCATTCATCAAGGGTCTACATGATACAACTACAGAATGCCTAAACGCACTCAACAACTTGGGAATTGACACATCATCCTGGGGACCCATCCTTCTACATTCGCTATTTAAAAAACTAGACAACAAAAGCCATCTGGTATTCGAGCAGTCACTCCAAAATCCAAAGGAAATACCAACCATCGAGAGCTTCCTCAAATTCCTGGAGTCACGGTTTCAGTACTTGGAGGCCGCGTCCCGCCAAGACAACAAGCACAGGTCAAAAATGATCGCGAGTCTGCCAGCCACAACAACAACGCAACAAACAAAATGCAAGGCATGTGGCGGCGAAGGTCATCCTCTCTTCGCCTGCCGACAATTTCTTCAGTTGACTCCAAAAAATCGACTACAGCTAGTGAAAAAACATAATTTATGCATCAATTGTTTGAAGAGCACTCACAAGTCAAGCAATTGTGTCTCTCGGTCTTGTCTCAAGTACAATAAAAAACACAACACATTGATGCATTTTGAAGAGATTAAGGACACTCCAGCAACAAACTCGCGCAAGGCATTATAGGCATACCCCCAAGGGACCAGGAAGTCAACCTAAACTTCGACGACGACACATCCACAGCAATAAAAACCTTGGGCTTAACTTGGATTCCAAAGTCAGACGTCTTTTGCATAAAGGCTACTGTAAACCAAGGCACAAGGATCACGAAAAGAATTGTATGCTCTGAATTGGCAAAAATATTTGACCCACTCGGAATCCTGGCACCCGTCACAATCACAGCAAAAATCTTCATTCAAGAATTATGGAGCATGAAGGTGCACTGGGATGAAGCATTGCCGGCGTCCATGCACACAAAATGGACTAACTTCCGCTGCTCACTCGACAGTATCAATGGGATACAAATCTCCAGACATATGTACAAGGGTTCATGTCCAAAAACATTGCAACTTCACGGGTTTGCAGATGCGTCTGAAAAGGCATATGGAGCAGCCATATACATAAGAGCGACTATGCCAGACGGGACTGTACTCGTAAGACTATTATGTGCAAAATCAAGAGTAGCACTAGCACTAGCACTAGCAGTAGTAAAGTCAAGACGATGGTGGGATACGCAGACAAATCAACCCATCTTTGGACAGACTCACAGATTGTTTTAGCATGGATTTTGACGGGACCTGCGATCTACCGAACGTTTGTTGCTAACAGAGTTGCACAGACTCTGGCGCTATCATCACCAGAACAGTGGCGTCACGTTGGCACCAGAGACAACCCGGCCGACTTAGTTTCAAGAGGCACATCACCAAAGCAACTCGCCTCCTGCAGCATGTGGTTCTACGGACCACTGTTTCTACATGGAAGAGAATCAACCTGGCCGGCACCACCACACAAGGAACACTTAATTTTGTCAGGGGAAGAACGGAAGCAAGAGGTCAGCTCATTGACGGCAACAAACTATAGCATGGAAGATCTGATCTACAAGATTAACAACCGAAACTCCTTTGCCACTCTTCAACGCATCGTCGCATATGTACTTCGCTTCATTCGTCATTTGAAAGATCCCACATCAAGAATGCAAGCCAAAATTCAACTCACAGTAGAAGAATTGGACGACTGTCATCATAAAAACTGTGCAAAATGCAGATTTTCAAACAGATATCAACCAACTCAAAAGGAAAAGGGACCTCGAAAAATCGAGCCCCTTGTTGGGGCTGTCACCATTCATTGATGAGGACGGCATTCTTAGAGTTGGCGGCCGACTCACTCCTCTTCACTACAGTACAACGCCATGTACCCAATATTGCTACCATACAATGATACCATAACAAAATTAATTGTGGAGATGTATCACAAGGACAACTTCCATTGCGGTCCTCAAGCATTACTGGGGTACACAAGACAACGGTTCTGGCCCTTAAAGGGCAAAACAATCGCACGATCAGTTGTACAGAAGTGCATAAGATGCTCCCGAGTTAAGCCAAAACTCCTCACACAAATAATGGGAAACCTCCCACTCATCGCGTGCAGCCTGCACGACCGTTTATAAACAGTGGAGTGGACTTCTGCGGCCCTTGCTACATACATTACAACATTCGTGGAAAGTAACCGACCAAGGCCTACATTGCAATCTTCTGCTGCTTCGCCACAAAGGCAGTACATCTTGAACTGGTTTCCGACTTATCAACTGATGCTTTCCTCTGTGCACTGAAACGATTCATAGCTAGACGAGGACATTGCAAGAACATCTACTGTGACAATGCCACTAACCAACCACTAACGCCCACCACTTTGTGGGCACCAACAACCTATTAAAGGAATTGGAATACAGCATGCATTCTGATGAAGCTCAAGAAGCAATCACCAGCACCTGCATTAAAAAGGGGATCAACTTCAAATTCATACCACCCAGGGCTCCTCAATTTGGTGGCCTGTGGGAAGCAGCAGTAAGGTCTACGAAAGGATTGCTCGTTAAAGGCGTATCTAAGGCGTCTTTAACCTATGAAGAACTGGAAACCACCATAATCGAAATCGAAGCCGTTCTCAACTCCAGACCACTAACAGAGATGTCATCAGACCCAAACGACTTGGCAGCATTAACTCCAGGGCATTTCCTCATAGGAGAGCCATTAACATCCCAGGTCGATGCAAGACCAATTCCCATGAAGGCAAGATTGGGAAAGCGCTGGCAAATCATCACGCAGATAAAAGACGAATTTTGGAACCGCTGGTCGCGAGAATATCTATGTGAGCTTCAACAAAGAACGCGATGGAAAACCCCATGCCCAAACATCGAAATAAACAGACTAGTCGTGATTAAGGAAGACCACACTGCACCGCTAGAATGGCCTTTAGACAGAATCATTAAAATCTACAAAGGTGATGACAACATGGCCAGAGCAGAAATAAAAACTTCAAGGGGAATATGGAAGCATCCCATACACAAACTAGCGTTGCTGCCAGTAGATAGTGAAGGAAATGCTGACCCAGAGCATCAAGAAAAGGATGCGACAGATCCAGCACCAGCAAAACGATCAAGATGGAAACAATCATCAATCACATCCGTCAACTTAACACTCGTAACACTCATGTTAGCTCTCCTACTACCTCACATTCGCCTCACCAGTCATACTTTCGTCGCTCCCGGAAAAACCTGGTCTGTATTTCGAACGGATCGGAAACCATCCACCTGGTCATGGCTGAGTGGAAGCTAATCATCTACTTTGACCTACAACCAATAAGGAGAAATGTAGAAAGGTATCAAAACGGAATTCTGACGCTGGACAGCTTGTGTACAAAAATGCACACTCAAACCAGCTGTAGCATGCTGGTCAAAGAAACGCGCACTCAGGCACAATTAGACAGCCACTTACCTTTTCCGAAACGACAAAAGAGAGCCGCAATGGACATAGTCGGCAACGTGGCCCACTCTCTATTTGCTTTATTAGATTCCGAATACGCGAACTAAATGTCAACAACGATTCGGCACATCAGTCAGAACGAAGACCACATTGTGACACTACTCAAAAATCAAACTTCAATTATAAATTCCACGCTCAATATCATCAAGACCGATCAAGTCAACATCGACAAAAAATTCACACAAATCGATGCCGAGTTGGCTAAATTAAGGTCTATAGTTCTCTCAAACAAGGACGAAACGTTACGGACAAGAGTTTTCGAAATCTTCACTGTTCTGGCTGTACAACTATCAATGATAAGGGTGGACATGCAACAAATTCATGCTCTAATCCTGGATGTACTCACAGATGTTCATCATGGGAAAATCAATCCACTAATCCTGACACCCGATCAGCTAGCACAGGAGATGGTGAACATAAAAACCTATGTCGACCCGTCGCTACAATTCCCGGTCCAATCCAAGGATTTGATGAAGTTATACCAGCTGCTGAAGGTTACGACGGGAGTCTCAAGGGATCACATCTTATTTCAAGTGCACCTCCCCCTGACTGGCCACGATCCGTTCTCACTATTTAACATTCTACCGATTCCGAGCTTCAAGGCTAACATGATGGTCACCATCACTCAGACAACAAATCTACTAGCCGTAACTCCGCATAGAGATCATTACTTTCCGCTAACAGAACCATTGGATACAAATTGTGTCATGATCACGAATGACGAGTACTTGTGTTCAAATGTAAATATAATATTCACTAAGGAATCAGAGGTGTGCGCATGTGAGATAGAACTGCTCAACAATAAAAGCAGCGCACACTGCTCGATAGAATACTCAAACCGCAGCGTCGCGCTATACAAGATGGCAACCGCTAACCAATGGATATACTCAACAAGAAGGCCACTGCAATTAACAGCAGTTTGTAACTCATCAACGCAACAAGTTACGCTGATAAACTCAGGAATGATGCAGGTAGACCCGAGATGCTTAATGAAGGGTGACTCTATCACAGTTCACACTAAACACATCGTCAACACAAGCTTCCAGGTGTTCTACACCGCCTTTTCTGACCTACCTCAAATGACTTTAAGGAATGAGTCAGTCAGCACCAACACAATCGGTAATCTGAGTCGATACGAACACCACCTGCGAGAGCTCATCTTGGAACTACCAAATCAGATAATAGCGGATCGTCGGCATCACATGACAATCGGCTATTCCGCATTCTCATTATCCATCGTAGTGCTTGCCGCCATGATCTGGAAGTGGTACAGGCGATGCAAGAAATCCCAACAAACCATGGCCCCACAACCACGCCCAAGACAACTACATCAACAAGTAGTGTTGAGCCTATTGAAGCAAGGCTCAACGCGGCGGAGGATGTTTAAACAACAGCGTTCATTTAGAAACGTTATGCTGACGACGCCACGTCGCTCAACGACCAACGCCATTGACCGCCCTTGTAAAGCCAGTTAAGGTTTCACCAAGCTGCCGAATTGCTGACAACGGACGTCACTGACCGTCGCTGCCGTATATGCATACGATGCACTATTTTAAACACCAATGCTTGTGCAGTGCCAATGTTGATGACCGCCGTTTCTGCTCATGCAGACGCAGCAACTAATTTTAAGTTCATTTCTTTTTCTTGTATTTTATAAGTTTGTATATTGATTAAATTTGTATAAGGTATTATATAAGCAATTAAAGCATTAATAAAAATCGGCATTCGTTCCACAAACTTCATCAAGTAAGGTTTTAGTCAATTGGAAACAGGGTTGGTTCAAGTACCAAACCTGTCAACAATACAAAATCAACAAACTAATAGAGTCGGTCCCAAGTACCGAATCCATATATAAACACAAGGACAATCAGGACAAACCAGTCCTGAACAAATACTATTTTATAAATCTTTTCTGTGTTAGTTTAGATAGTTAGATATTTATATACATATCTAAACATAAATAATAATGAACATGAAAGTTCATATAATAAAATCGTCCAAAATAACTCCTAAATATTAATAGGTTTTTCTCAAACCTATCGAGTTGTGAAATTATCTACACTTGCCTACACATAATGAAATATTGCATCTTGTACTACGGACCTTTCTCTATAAACCGTAATAGTTTCGCTTCCCACTATCCATCACTTTAGGAGTAATCTTGGTTTTCAATGTTAAAATTCGAAATAAATTTCAACGAAAAAAATTCGAAATGAATTGAATTCTATACGTGTTTGTTGCAATTGGAATTTTTTACTGAGTTATCATTTTTAGTGGAGGGTATTTAAGATTCAGCAAGCCAAGGTTCCACTGTTATTTTTTTCCTTTGAAACATATACTATTAAATTATGAACGTGATAAATTTAAAAATTCCTTAATATGGAATGTTTTAAAATTTCTTTTAAATCATTTGTGCTCTAAATTAATAATTGGTGGACGCGATCTCCGACAACTACGACAATATCTTGAAAAGTCGTACCCAAATCTTACGGAGAACTAAATGAAAGTTTTATATGCAGTTAAAAAATTTATTAGCCAATTTACTCTAAGATGGGATGCAATACATGGTATAAGAAGTAAGTTTAGAAAAAACTACAGTGATGAGCTGGAAGGTTTGTTCCATGTAGATTTAGACACTTTCGTCATTGTCAAGATTGGACAAGATTGGTCATTGTCAAGAATTGGATTTTTTTTTCGGAAGAATGGACTTTCGGAATAAAAGTTTCCATTTCAATTATTACGGGAACAATGATTCCAATTTCAAAATGCCCACAAAAAGTGTGTTCGAGCTTGTTGGCAAAAATAAAAAAAAAATGTGCATATCAACGTCGGCGCAATCAAGCTCCGACGTTAGAGATCATGGAGGCGTGGAGGGCGCAGCGCAACGCTGAACGGCCGCCGCTGCCCCGCTCACGGCCTTCAAGATCGCGGCGCAGAATGGATTCACCGCGCGAGTTATATCCCAAATAATATAAACAAATCCCCTAAGAAGGAATTAAATGCAATGTAAGCAAAACTCATACAATGTAAGCGAGACTCTCCTTCTTCTTTTTTCAGTCGAAAGACTTTTGCTTATTAATGATTCTTTCTGTTTCACATTAACGTATTGTAACTTAATATTTTATGCTGCTGACATAGCTAACTGGACTCTGAATAAAACAAAGGAAGAAGAGGAAACGTTTTGCTTGTTGGAAAAAGTTATATACTACACACAGTCAGTCTTTAGAGATGATTCGAAGAGAGTGAATAAAGATTTCTATTGATGCAAAAAATATAATTTGTGTTTAATTAAATTAACTCAAAATAACTGGCGCAGTCGAAAAAAAATATTTCCAAAGTGAATTTTCAAAGAAACCAAAAATCGAAAAAAATAGTTCTAAAAGAATATTGTGAACTTAAATTTTCGACCTAAATTAAACAAAATAAGAATATTAAATTGAAAATTATTAAATTGAAACAATTAAATTGATTAATTATTGAATGATTATTATCATGAAAAATCATCAAATTTGGCATGAATTGAATTGTCAGGAACAATTCGACCTTAGCCGACCACTAACCGAGAACGACATGGAGGAACTTCAGCAAAGAATTGTCCAATTGAAAGCAACGCTGAGGCAACAGGAGGCTTATATAGTACTACAACAACATCAACTACAGCAGCAAGATGCAGTTCAACAAGAAGAACGAGCCTCTCATCATTTTGGCAATGCACCGAAGGATGTAATTGAACAGTTCCGAAAGCTAAAAGCACTGGATAATCAACACAACACCTATCTTAACCCATGGAGCCTTGGTGTGGTGGACGGCCACATCCAGGGCTTATCAACGCCAAAGGCTATCAAGAATACAGCGGATGGCTTGTGCCTGAGCCGTGGGAGCTCTGAGGTCGTGCCCGACATCCGTCTGCTCTCAATATTATTCTAAATCTCTTGCCGGTCGATTTAGAGATAAAAAACATAGCCACAGCTAGTGCCCTCAGACTAAGGGATCACAACTGGTGGAAATCTAGAATCAACGGTCATAGCAATATCTTGGAACTGTCAGTCAAAACAAGTTTTCCGAGAGAGACAAACTACCTCAAACCTACCATCAATTTTTCTCGCAGATTCAACGCTATCTCGAGGGCCGCCTGGCGTGGGGTGAGCTGGTGGATGAATTTGACATCCCCATATACGAGGTCTGATCAAAAAATAACCGTTATTTTCAAATTTCGTGAGTTACGTATGTTCGATTTTCGCATTTTCTGTTATGTTGGTACACATGCCTGTTATATATGTTGGCAATATCAGCCATTTTGGATTGTCAGTTTATTTTTGACAGATAAAAAGGTTAGTCGTGTTTTGGTGTGCTCTTCGATTTTTTACTATTCGAAAAAATAGATCAAAGAAACTGTATTAAGTTTTGTGTAAAAAATTAAATTAAATGCGCAAGGACATTTGACAAGGACAAGTTATGCGCCGTTTGCGCGAAGCAATTCGTCAGAAACGCACAGAATTGTGGGAAAATCAATCATGGATTTTGCACCATTATAACGCACCAGCTCACACATCGATGCTTGTGCGTGAGTTTCTGGCCAAAAACAAACCGACTGGGCCCCCGCTGACTTTTTCCTCTTCTCAAAACTGAAGACACCGATGAAAGGAAAGCGTTTTGCTACGATAGAGGAGATAAAAGAAAAATCGAAACAGGAGCTGTTGGCGATACCAAAAAGCGCGTTTCAGAAGTGTTTCGAGGAAACACAAGTGCACTATAGCAGATGTGTGGTCATCTAAGCATCGTCGCTTTCTTGGCGTAACTTGTCATTGGATTGATGATCGAACTTTTAAGAGAAAATCAGCAGCACTGGCATGTAAACGCTTCACAGGTATTGTTACTTTTATTTCATCAAAAAATTTTCTAGTTGGTCCCTTTAGAAAATTAAATTCGTTTAAAAGATTGTTCATACACAGACTTAGATTTAAATAGCAGAAAACGGATTAATTGCATACATAAGACTTGCTTTTTACAAAACTCTACTTAAAAACATACTTAATCGCAATTAAACTTCTAATGTTTTCATTAGGAACTCATTCTTTCGACCGCATAGCAAATATTTCAAAAAATGTTCATGCCGAATTTAATTTGTCATCATCGAAAATTTTGGGAACCGTTACGGACAACGCTAGTAATTTTGCGAAAGCTTTCCGTGAATACGGAAGCGGTGCAAATTCTGAATATGATGAAGTATTCACTGACGAAGTTCCGTCGTTTGAGGAATTTTCCAACTTACCACCACACATCCGATGCTGTTCCCACACATTGAGCTTGATAGCGACAGCGGACATCCCTAATGCAATTAAAAAGGATGCCAACTTGCAAAGTATTTACGAGCATTCTTTGAAGAAATGTTTTGCAATATGGACGTGTTGCTCCCACCCTAAATCATCCGAAATAGCAAAAGAAACACTTGGGATTACATTGAGCAAACCTGTAATAACTCGATGAACTCCCTATATGACGCAATAACCATCCTTCAAGTAGCAGACAAACTACCACTTTTAATTGACAAACTTAGACTGCAACAATTTCTAAGTACGGAGATTAACTATTTAAAGGAGTATGTGAAATGCCTGGCACCACTTGCGATTGCGCTAGATTTCGGATACTTCCATCGCTACTTGACATCAGGAAGAGGTGCGAAAAACTACTTCATAATTCCGATGTTCCTAATTGCACAGTAATTGTGTAAACCATAATAATAAGGAAACTAAACGAGAGATTTCCCTATTTGTCTCTTGATGAGAGCTCGCATAAAGCAAGAGCTGCAAGCTTCTCCCATCCAGCGTTTAAGTCAAGATGGCTAGCTGCTATTGATCAAGACAAAAGAGCACAGGTGCGTGAAATTTTCTTGAAGGCAGTGAGGAATGCCAACGTTTGTAGCCACTATACTGAGGAGGGAAATAACCAAACAAAAGATGGATTTTATTTTGGAGAGGAGGGCTTTATAGAATTAGAGTCTTTAACACCACCATCCGAGCTTGAAGCATTAAGGTATTGTAAAGAAGAAAAACTCCTAGTAGGATTTTCTTCATACATACGAAGATATTATGAAATGAATTATTTTGTTTTAAATTACATGTTATATTAATGAATAAAGACCGTTTATTTTCAAAACTTTAAAATTTATAACCGTCTGAGCAACGGGCATGTGGCACCATGTGAGTTGGTCGATAAAAGAGCTCGACCATAGGTATTCACAGTGTACGAGGAAAAGAGACAGCAGTCATTTCACATCTGAACATTTAGCACACCACAAGGAACCAGTCAGTCTTTCTGAGGCAGTCTTTCTTAGTCAGTCGTTCTTAGGAGTCGCTCTTGAATAGTTCGCAGTCTTGGGAATCAACGGAGCTCAGCAAACGCCACACCACAGCAGCACAAACGTCGGCAGAGCTACTACGTCGACATCAGCAGAGCCACAGCCTCGGCAGAGCTACTACGTCGACATCAGCAGAGCCACAACCTCGGCAGAGCTACTACGTCGACATCAGCAGAGCCACAACCTCGGCAGAGCTACTACGTCGACATCAGCAGAGCCACAACCTCGGCAGAGCTACCAGCCCAACAGTTGCACCAGTCACCCCGCTTTTGGAGTTGCACTCCCGCGGTCAGTGACCAAAACGAAGAACGTCGCTTGTGGAGTTGCACTCCCGTGGTCAGCGACCACCGGATCGTCGTTTCAAACAACACATCTATACCTATATATATAAGTTAACACAAAACATGTTTAAATTAAATATTTGTTCATTCCCACCAAATAAGCTGACACCACTAAATTACAATTATAAATATATTTTTTGCATTCCCACCAAATGTGCTGACACCATGTTTAGGTGTCATATACCAAAATTTAGTTCACACCAAACTGCAACACGCGCCGTCATAAGTGGCGTGATCATTAAAATTTGAAGTATAAAGTTAGGGTAGAAAATAAGAAAGAATCACTGTTGTTTTTACTTTGAAATAATAAAGAGGTTGTTGAGTGCCTTAAGACACTCAACACAAAAATTATTTTTTTTATAAAATAACTAAACTTGTTATTTTAATTTATATATATTTTTATATTACTATTATTTAACCATTATTTAATATTAAATGTAATTATATTAATCTTAATATCTTGTGTTCTGACATAAATCCAAAAATAAAGAAAATACGTTGAAAGCAATCTCGTCCTACATCAATAAATTTCTGGACGAATCCTGGACTCGGCTGAGTCATATACCCAGGAGAAAGATTCGTCACAGTATCTGTTTACGCCAAAGCAAACCGCTCGCCAGGCTGCCTCTCCTGATCGTCCGAAGCCGTGTCCTCTCAGAGAGCGGACTTCGGCCGCTCAGGAGAGGCAAGCTTTAAAGCTTGACTGCGAGCTCTTCGGCTCCAGCCTTGGTGGTCGGAGTGGAGCCGGCACTTAACCGCCGACTGTGAACCGCGCCACTACAACCACCTTCTCTTGCGCCATTAGTGTTCAACGCCGGACGTAACAAAGTGCAAACCAAGACATTAAAATTTATCCTTTCATTTGTTCAATTTCGGAAAGAACTCGCAAACGTATTATTATTTCGTGATTAAGAGTAAACACAGATGTACATAAACACAAATAAATAAATTTAAAAACAACTGAACATCACAAGTGTTTTACAAATAAACAGTATCTTTTTCATAAAAAATAAGAAAGCACTATTTTTATATTTTATTATTTGTATTCCATATAAATTCAACTTAAATATATTACATGTATTTGTATTTATAGATATTTAAATGATAGTAGGAGAAATCTCAGTATGCTGGAGGAATATCCTATTGTCAAAACTTTATTTATGCGCTATAACACAACGCTACCATCATCCGCGCCCGTTGAAAGACTTTTCTCGTATGCAACGATGTTCAACATAGCGCGGTTTGGATCTTTGTCGGACGAACATTTTGAAGAACGAGTGTTACTTATTGCTAATAAGGATGAATATTTTAACACGTTGACGGACAGTTGCGTCTATAGCCGTCAAGTTCAAGTTCACTATGTGACATGACGGCAATAGCCGTCCAATACGAAACGGTCGTTTTTAGACACTGCGGCTGTAGCAGCACAAATGTGCATTTACCAGCGTACAAGTAGAAGCCTAGTGTCATGTTTTCGAAAAAAAATTTAGTATGCAAGGTTAACACATTGAGTATGCACGTGGTTGTGAACGGAGTAGTGCGATCTTGTTTTCTCTTCAATTTACAGTTGCTATTGATACATTTAACGATATTTTTTGTTTATACTGGTAAGTATTTGTTTATGATTGATTTTACACTTTAAATAGAAATAAAAAAATTTAAATTTAGCATTTTTTGATTCATTTAGCGATATTTATAGTTATACTGTTTACTTTTTGTTTTTTATGATATTACATTTGAAATATAAAAACAATAATGTAAATAATAAATGTATAAATAATATACAATAAATAATAATATAAAATAAAATTGAATGTTTTATTCAATATTTATAGAAAATGGCCAGTTGGGAAAAAGAACAGGCTAGGCTGCTGAAGCTTTTTGAGGAAACAGGTAGTGGGTCAAGCAACAGTGAATCTGAACCTGATGCTGACTGTGCTGAAAATAACAGTTCGGGTAGTGAAGAAAATGAATCAACTACAGATGAGGAATATGAAGCACCAGAAGAACCAGAAAATGATGAGACAGGGCATATCAATACAACACCTATAAGAAACTTTTCTTTTGATGCAGATGAAGAAAATGAATCAACTACAGATGAGGAATATGAAGCACCAGAAGAACCAGAAAATGATGAGACATGGCATATCAATACAACACCTATAAGAAACTTTTCTTTTGATGCAGATGCGGCTGGGATTCTTTTGGATATAGACGAAAATGTGTCTCCAATTCAGGTTTTTGAAAAAATTTGGGATGACCAAGTAATGGAAATGATTATAAAATCTACGATTGATTACGGCCTAAAACTTTGCAATCAAACACGGCCACATACAAGGCATAGTAGGAAGGCAAATTTCAAAAATACTGATACGATTGAAATGAGAAAGTTTTTGGGTTTGTGTTTGCTTCAGTCCCAGCTAAAATTCTCCAGTATTAGAAAACTCTTTTCCATTGATGCATTACATTACCACCCAGCTTTTCCTTCACAAATGTCTGGAAGGAGGTTTGAGCAAATATTGAGATGCTTTTGTGTAGAAGAAGAAAATTCAAACGACCGTTTGAGGAAAATAAAAATATTTCTTGATTTGCTCATAAAAAAGTTTGCGAATGCATATGCACCAAATGAGGCATTATCATTAGACGAATCTTTGTTATTATTTCGAGGAAGGCTTTCTTTTCGCACGTACATGAAAGGCAAAAAGGCAAAATACGGAATTAAATTGTACGAACTTTGTTCTGCCCAAGGTTATGTTTTGAACATAGAAATATACAAAGGCCATCGAGAAAACGAAGAAAACATGACAACTATTGAAAGTCTTGTGATGCGATTGATGCAGTCATATTTAAACAAAGGGCATCATTTGTTCATGGATAACTATTACAACAGTGTACCATTGGCTAACAAATTACTGAGCAAAAAGACACATGTGACAGGAACTCTTCGTGTAAATAGGAAGGGTCTGCCGCAAGAAATAACAGGTCGTAAGCTTAGAAAAGGAGAACATGTATGGCGACGCCAAAATCGGACATACGTGTCCAAATGGAAAGATAAACGGGATGTGCTATGTCTAACAACAGCTTACCACCCAAGTATGATAAACACAGCTAACCGTCGACAACAGGAAAAGAGAAAACCAATTGAAATAGTGAATTATAATCAGAATATGTCAGGTGTCGACAGAGCAGATCAGATGATGTCCTATTATTCCTGTCCACGAAAAACAATTAGATGGTATAAAAAGATAATCTTTCATCTTCTGGATGTAGCAGTGTGGAATTCTTACTACATCTTTAAAGAAAAGACAGGTTCTCAAATGAAGTTTATAGAATTCAGGGAAGCAATTATACGATCTCTAACTGGCATAGATTATAAACAGGATGGAAGGTCTTTGGTTCAATTTAAACGTGCACGAATCCAAACCAATGAAATCAACAACAATGGAACACAGCATTTTCCTGAGAAAATTTCTCCTCCTGAAAATTATCAGCGAAAAACATATTTTCAGCGTTGTAAACAATGTTATAAACAGGGAGTAAGGAAGGAAACATCATATTGCTGCAAGAATTGCATATCAAAACCTGCACTGTGTCCTGCACCATGCTTTGAAACATGGCATACCGAAAATAATGTATAATAATTATAAAATTATAATAAATTTATTTGTCATTTATTTATTTTTGTTTGATCATGAACTAACATTTCGTGTAAAACTCCCAAAAATACTTTGTTGCTCACAAAAAATTGCTTATTTCAGTCATTAAACCTGTCATTTACGTTTTTAAATTTTTGCTGTTATAGCCGCCATCGTCCCATTACATAGTGTCTAGAGTCCGCTGGCACCATGACGGTTGTAGCCGCAACCTAATTAAAGGTGCTGAATTAATCAAAATTAAGTGTATTTAAGCAGAAAGAGTAAAACCATACTTCTAATATTCTAAAAATTACAAAAACATATAGTGTCAATTTTCGAATTTCACTTGTTTCTACTGTCCGTCGACGTGTTAAGTAATTTAATAACAATATACATATGTATATACTGTGAAATATATAATAGATAAATAAAAGAAATGTTAAAAAACACAAAATAATAGTAAAAAATAATTGAGTATTTATTTACAACGCAAGCAATTGTAATTGAATTCTGAGCAGAATGGTGAAAACCGCATCAAAATCGGTGCAGCCGTTTAAGAGTTAACTAACTTTATATCGGCGTGCGACTAATTACATTTCGATCGAAATAATAATCCTTTTACCTATCTAAATCCCTCTGCTTTAAGTCTTTTATATTCCTTTAATGTAAACAACCAACAATAACAACACCCAGTCATTTACACACAAGTAGATTCTTCTCGCCGAACAACGAGTTGTTGTTTGTGTAAAAAACATTGTCGTCTCGGTACCTGCTGTCGATAAGGGCTACGGTTGAGATAACACATCCACACATCATTTCATTTCAAATGACCACTTTATTTCAACTAAGAATGTTATTTCAAATAATTATTTCAGAAATTATTTGAAATAATTATCGCATTTGCATGGTAATTTCAAATAATCATGTTATTTCATTTTGGAATAACGAATTATTTCAAATAAAATGTTATTTCATTTTAGAATAACGAATTATTTCAAATAAAATGTTAGTTCATTTATTTTTCAGTTATTTCAATTTGTTATCGCTTATTTCATTTGAAATAAAAAATGATAAGGCCTGGAACTGAGAAGCTCTAAAAAAGTATTTTCTTGGTTGGTGAGGTAAATCACCAAATAACTGCTGCAAAATTAACCGTCTACCCCAAAATTCTCGCAATTCCATTTTTGAACCATCGTGAAGTTAAATTGACTGTTAGTGAAAGCTCAAAGCTTGTCATTCGGGAGTGTATAATATTCTGGGAAGAGGCTAGAGGCTAGAACCCACTCAAGCTTCTAATTGTGTAAAAAAGATTGTGGATCTTTATCAAGTCTGTCGAGAGCTGCAAAATAACACAGGATGCTTATAAAGGTCGCGAGGAGGATTCATAAAGATTTAGATAATTTATTCGTTATCGCACACGCTGATCCTTTCGAAAAAATGAAAATAGAAGTTGATAAGATTTTTTACAAAAACGATTAAGTTCGATATGTGCGAGTAATCGGACGTGTTTCTTGTGTTTCTCTGAGAAGCGTCTGTTAATGTCTTTTCTTCACATGCTTTATTAATTGTGATTGATTTGGTCAGTGGATTGTTTGTGATACAGTTGGAGTATAAATAGTGTTATCAAGCATTAGTAACTTGAAAGCAAATAATTCAGTTCGATCAAATCTAAACTATGTAAAGGAGCAAACTGTGTAAAGCAACAACAAGAATCCTAAAATTTTAAATGCAAAATAAAAATGCAATTATAAAAATATGTATAAGTAGTGTTACTTATTGCTGGTGCTTCTTACATCTGTTATTGTAATTGCCTCGAGGAACTTCTCTCGAGTAAAATGTATCAATTGGAATTTTTCCTTATGTGCCAGGGCAATCTATGACTTCAGGTGAAATAAGCCATAATGTTAGAATGTTAACCCATATCCGAGATATGTCCAGAAAATCTGAATATGTTTGCTTGGACCAAAAAAAAGGGTGTTTGTTTCAACGTTATTTAACCACACTTGGTGCTGGTCAGATGTATGATGAGTTATTTGGACTTAGGAACATTAGGCTGTATGAAAACAGCCATACATTTTTCATAGATTGTAATATTTTCTGTAATTCTCGATTATGTCCTCCTGATTTTGATATCGCATTATCACCTATACCGGTACCATTCTTTATGAATCATTACATAAGAGGAATGGAGGGAATGCAACAAAAGAAATGAACCCATATTACTATTTCTGCAATCAAGCGTGCTTTGGAATTAGTAAAATTGAAGAGATACGTGATGGGGTAAGGTGACAACCAGATTATCCTATTTTACGAAACTGATAATCATCTAGAAAGGGAAGAATTGAGAAATCAATTTTTAGAAATCCTTCATCAAGTATTCAGAGATCTTCATCATATCTTAAAGGATCAAGAGGCATGGTTCTCAAAACATCTTTATGAGTATGGGTAACACAGAATGTACAAGGGATCCTGTGTTAGCGTTGGAACAAAAAGAGCAGCAAAAGAAGACAACGATACAACGGGGTGTACATATACATCATCATTGACATCGACGCCCCCTCGCCACGAGGCCTCCATGCTCCCGGCCATCCTGGAGAACCCTCCAGAAGAGGACTGGTTGGAGATGGACGCCTCCAGGCACTCCACCTCGGAGCCGACAGATGAGCTGCCGCTAAAACCAGTACGCTCCATGAGCCCCTGAGATGTCATCATCGCCGACATTCGGCAGGCCTACGTCGCCCGCTGGCTGACGACAGAGGTGCCCCAATCTGCGGGCGAGCTGCTCGGCCGGACTGAATCGACGCTACAGCATCGATCGCCGTGGTCGCCGATGCCGTCCGAAGACGACGAGGACCACCTTCCGGCACTGCTCCGGTACTTTAACGAAGTATCCCCGACACCACGGCCATCAATGTCGCCGATGCAGCCAAGCCGCCGGGCAATCTCGAGGCTGGCCCCGACGACACCACGGCCATCAGTGTCTCCGAACCGCGGCGCAATTCCGAAGGTGGCTCCGCCCTAACCACATCCATCCCTGTCGCCGAGCCGCGGCCCGGTTACGAAAGTGGCTCCGTCGCCAACAACCATCGCTACCGCCGATGCTACCGAGCCGCGACGCCGACCTACGAGCAGCCCTATTACGCCGGCGCTCTCTTGGAAGAGGCATCTCGACCAACGCCACCACCTCGCGGTCGAGACGTGCTCGCCATCCGACCGGCCAGATGGGAGAGCGTCAGCCATGAGCCGCCGACTGTGCGGCGTATATATATATATATATATATACGGCACCTCGACCTGGACCCAGCTCAGAGTGGAATGAGTTATGCGGAGGTCACCACGTGTTGTCGGGGGCATCACGCCCTAAGGTCCCTCGGCGGGATGTCGTTGCGCGGCATCGCGTATACCTCAACTGTTTGGCGCAGTCGCATCAATGGGACCGGTGCCTATGGTGCGGACAGGCTCACCATAGTCTTCTCCATCGCCACTAAGCACCCTCCCGGTGTGGATCCGTCGTGCCGCCATCGCTCGTTCCGGCTCGGTACTACGTGGATGACGTGTTGCAGTCCTGCAAGGCGGGCAGAATGTTTGCGCCAAACGCCGCTCGCCCCTTCTGACCAGCGCTTGTCAGCGGTCACCCCGCTGTTTTCCAGCGCGAGTTTGTATTTCTGATCAAGGGAAAGTTTCAACGCGACAACCAATTGGTTGATTGAGAGCATTTCGGGTCTACGGACAGTCTTGCTGGCATTACGGGTCTTCGGACAGCCTTGCCAAGCAGTCAAGCAATTGTTTGAAGCAACGCCTGATCGCGGGAACTAAATTCTAAACGTGAAAACCAGTTGGTTGGTGGAAAGAATTGCGTGTCTTCGAACAGCCTTGCTGGCAAAACGAGTCTCCGGACAGCCTTGTCAATCAATCAAACAATTGTTGGAGTCAGCGCAGAATCTAATTATCATCGTTCAGTGGCGTAGCGTTGGGGGGTCAGGAGGGCCATTGCCCCGGGCAGCAGAGCTATCAGGGGTGGCAGAGCTATCGGGGTCGGCCGAAGTGGCTAGTTATATATGCGACTTAAAGCCTCGCTCACTACATTAGATAACTGAATCGGTTCAACATCGGCACTCATGTATTTTTTCATAAGTATTTTGTAAGTTCTAAACGAGCGTTGGTCGCAATCCGCTGTTGCAATTAAGTAAAAAATTCTGATTTCGCTTAACACTTATTCGAGCGTAAATAAAGAACAGAGCTTCATTGAATGAGACCAAAAATTGCAACAAAGAGAGCGAGTTTTGTCGCTGGAACCCGCCATACAAAATGAGATGCGCCTTCTAAATATATTATTGTATATTCTTTAATGTGTTCCATCCATTCCATTTCATTCTTTGGTTCCACCATATTTGGCAGAAATAACGAAAAACATGCACAACAACTCCACTCCTTCTATTTTTCTTCCTCGTCCCATACGACTCGCGACACTGTACGACGTCACACACTTACTTTTTCTTTCGAAAAGTACAATAAATTGATCCTGGACAGCTCGTATGTCCAAGGCCAGAACATTTCGCTTTTGATCGGGCCAAAATTGATTTTAATTGTGAAGAAACCAAAGTATTAAAAGAAAATTCTTTAGCTTACGTCTGCGGTTGGTTGTATTTTAAGTATCAGAAGCTTCACAATTGTTCACAGCCTTTGCTGCATTTTGAAAATGACGCCATTACGGAAGAATTCCTTTTCACATTAGAAAAGGAATTCCAAAATTATAGTTTATATAATTAAATCCTGGAGATTTTATAATTTATGTGAAGCAGTTAGAAAAATCAGTTTTTAGAAATTTTTGTTTCGGCTTCTCATATAATAGATGATAGTAAAAATTATAGATATAGAACCTTTCGTTTGTTGTAAAAACTTTAAAATCCCCGACTTCTTTATTTGAAAAATACGCAAGTACGCTCAAATATGCCAAATTTATTAACTATTATTGTAATTAAGCTTTTCATATTATGAACAAATTTCTCATTTCATTCATGTACACTTGAAATTAAATGAATTCATATTTTTTTTTGATAACGTGAAAAGAAACACTGTTTCGTGACATCATTAAAATTTTCACCTCAACTGAATGTTTCAATTCAAGCGAAATAACAAATTTTACAATTTTCTTACATTTAATAATTCCACTTTCTTTCGCAGATTTTTCAGAAATTTATCTTTACAATGTCGGCAAGGAGGTTTTGCAGCAAAAGAGGATATTCCGGCGACCACAGGCTATACAAATTCCCGAATGCAGGCACCTTGGCTGAAGGGAAAATTTTGCTTTAATAATTCGTATGTAAAGTTCATAAAAAAGAAGTCAGACAATCAGTCAATTACAATTTGTAATTAAAACAAATATATTAAACTGGCTGCAGGAGTTTATTTACAAAATTATATATAAGAATTATTGGTATTATTATATTACTATTGTTATTATAATGTGGTATTATATGTATCTTTATTAAAAAATATCCAGATATATCTGTTCACAAGCAATAACAGTTTAACTCGACTTAAGAAGAAAATGTTTTATTGCCTCTATTGCCTCTAAATTCAGCTTATTCAGGTCTAATTTCAATATGTGTTTATATTCTCACCAAGATTATTATAGAAGATATCAATAAAGAAGAAGTCAATAAAAGAAAGTAGAAACTAAGGCAAATTCTGCTAAAAAAAGGAACAATTTTACCGCTGTGAAACAACAAGATTTTTTCACTCCTATAGTTATCGAGTTATAGCACGTCAAAATCGTAATTCTTATCACTATATCTCCTAAACTATTAAAGATATCCGGATAGATAAATAAAATTTTGTCGAAAAACCATTACTTTCGGAGGAAAACGATTTTTTAAAATTTTATTACTTTTTTCTCCCATTTATTAATTTTTTCATAAGAAAAATGTATCATTAGCCTACATAATTTTCTAAATTTTAAGAAAGTAACTTTTTTCATCAGTATCGGTGTGGGTTTTTAGAAGAAAAAGCTGTAAAAGGCTTACTAAAAAGTAAGAAAAACATTGGCTGCTATGTATACAGATATATGTATACAGAATTTTTTTTTATATTATTTTGAATATGTACCTATATGTACGGCTAGGGAAAGTAGTTGCCCTTGTACTCATATAAATATATTCAGATGTATTTAATGGTATTACTGAAGTGAATAAATCTGGGAGTTCTTTTCTGATGAATTTACATATGTAAATTTGTAAATATAACTGTTGACGGAGTGCATTCCCACCTTTACTCGATACTCGCTACAAACCAACGAGACTTATTTTTGACACATCAAACGAGAGGATTGAATTTTTCTTAGTATACATATAATATTCGTTGCGAAATACCACAAGCATAGTGCTTGATTTTATAGTTCCATTAATAAACTTTCTTTAACTATTTAAAATAAATTTTTATCTTTTGTTCATGGTCCTTCGATGTCGGATGGACGTAAAGTCAAGAACTGTGTTTGTGTATACATGCGTGTAACTGGCTAAAACGTGTTACCTAACTTATTTCACATTGACGGCAACAATCACAGCAAGTGTGAGCCACAAGAAATATTTACGGCAACAAGCGCAACAGTGTGAGCTGTCGGGATCTTCAGTGTTCAGGGGAGCACCCAACATAACCTCAAATTATACATGCGATCGACATATACAACAAAAACAACATGGAAGGCTTAGAATCACATCGACAAACAATAAAAAGCAGTTTAACGAGGATTTACAACGCAATTGCCGGTGGCAATGTAAGTACAGAGGAGATCAAGGTTCGCGTTGAGAGAGCAGAGGTGCTCTTCAAAAACTATGAGTCTGTTCAGCAAGAAATTGATGACTTAACAAAGTCAGACGAACTACCAGTACAAGAAGAAGCATATCGCGTTGATATTGAGGACAAATACTTTAGAATTAAATCAGTGTACGTTCGGCTATCTGATGAGGCAGATGAAAATCGTACAGTCATGGAAATTCCGCAATCAGCAAACGAAATTTCCACAGCCATGCAAGCCCTCATGGAACATCAAGGCACAATGGGAAAGCCAATTGAACGCATTGGTCGCAACACAAGTTACCAAAGCACATCAACACCCACAAATCAATCATGCGGTAGCAACGAATTAAGGCTACCACAAATACAGATTCCAGAGTTTGATGGAAAATATACTGAGTGGATAAGGTTTCGTGATCTTTTCGAAACACTGATACACAACAGAAGCAGTATATCGGACGTGGAGAAATTAGAATACTTGCAAACAAAAGTGAGAGGTGAGGCCTTCTCACTCATAAAACATTTGAAACCCACAAATGTTAACTACAACATTGCATGGCAATTAATTTAGAAAAAGTTTGACAATTCCAATAGAGTCAAGAAAGCGTATTTCGAACGTTTATTCGACCAGCCACCCATGAAAGTGTCATCAGTGGCAGAAGTCAAGCGGTTGTACAACACCACCAATGAGAGCATCAACGCTTTAAAGGTGCTCGATGAATCTGTGCAGCATTGGGCTCCATTCTACTATTCAGCATCGAGAAAAGGCTTAATCAAGAAACCAATTCCTTGTGGCATCGCGAAAAGAAGGCTGTTTACGCCAAAGCAAACCGCTCGCCAGGCTGCCTCTCCTGATCGTCCGAAGCCGTGTCCTCTCAGAGCGCGGACTTCGGCCGCTCAGGAGAGGCAAGCTTTAAAGCTTGACAGTGAGCTCTTCGGCTCCAGCCTTGGTGGTCGGAGTCGACAACTTACTTACGTCTTGGCTGTGAACCGCGCACCTACAACCACCTTGATATCGAGCAGTGAACGGACACGCATTGTGAATTTTAAGTGAACGTATCAACCATTGTGCAAAGACATCAACTACATTAATAACTTCAATAAACATAGTTATTTCATAAATTAATATAAATAAAGTTTTGTGCAGCAAAACCAAAACCCCAAGTGTCTTTCAACTAAACAAAGGCTGATGAAGCACCTATATTTCAGCAATTTTTAGATTTCTTAGAAAAACGCCTCTTCGAGTTGGAGAATACTCAGAGAAGCACAATTCTTCAAGGCAACAGCCACACCAAGCGTGGACAAACACGCACATTTGCAACAACTATGCAATCGTGTCCTTTATTTGAGAGGGAACATCATTTATACCATTGCAATAGTTTCAAGATTTGGATGTTGAGGCAAGGCGAAAGGTGGTTCAGCGTCACAATATTTGCACCCAAATCATAGAGCAATTGACTGCAAGAGTTCGTCCTGCAGAAAATGCAATGGTAAGCTCAACACATTTGCTTAATCGAAATTGGAAAAATTGGAAATCGTTGATCGTTACCAACAAGATAAACTTAGAGGCGACACCATATAAGCGGCATCATATCGAGGATCGATGTTCCTGGTGAATATATAGAACAGCAGAGAAGGATTCCAGAGTAGAGAAACCACCGAAAGACAATCATCGTCCACCCAACGAAAAAAAAGAAAAGGAGAAAAAACCAGATAAGTCTTATATTAAGAAAAATTATAAGAAATAAAGATTATATCAATATTATATTCGTTATATCAATGTTATACATACATATATACATATACTACATCTATACATGCAGCCACGAAGTAACTTGGTAAAGTTCACGATCATTGAAATATATATTTAAATACATTAAAAAATATACATATAAATTCGAGAAAACCAGCAACAAGAAAGCAAAAAAGTCTAAAGGTCATATAAAGAAAATTTCAAATGAAAATGTGTGAAATTGCTGATTTGCGTCTTGCAGCGCCGCTTAGCTCATTTCGTGCGTTAAATGCTTAAATCCTTATTTATAATAATCCTGTTTATCGATGCTGAAATCCCAATATTGATATACTTAAGCAAAAATAATAATTGTAAATGGAAGACAGTCCAGAGTAGATGATTACAATAAAATATTATCTAACTATGAAAAGAAAGAACAAAGATTCATCATATTTCACTTCATATATTTATATATTTACTTGTACCTTATTTACACGTATTAATATTTTTCTGTATGTTCCAATTGTTTCTCTATGCTTGTATGTTACATATTCAATATTTAATTATTATATTATAAGAAATAAATAGTGTTAATTTTATACTAATTTTTTTTAGATAAATATATATATATGTGAATATTTGTGGTGTGTAAATTCGTTACCAACCGTGAGGATACCATAGTTTTTAGGGAGCTCCTTAGGACTTGTTGCACCTTCAGAATATATAATCGACAGTAGCGCCTCAAAGTCAGGCTTATAGGTGGCCCTTTGTTAGAACGACATCTATAGAAAATAAAGAAAAAAATTGAGTTATTGTAAAAAGAAGAAAAATTGTATTAGAAATATTCTAATAGTATAAACTTACCTTGTTACCGTGTTGCAACGAAACACCCTGTATATAACTAATAAACTTTGTTGAATTAAAGAAATTTTGAAAAAATATGAATTGCTGAGTGTTCCAAAGAGGTGGGGAGGAAATGGGGACATGGAAAGGAGGGTAAATAGGATGAACCGTCAGAGGGTTGAAGGGTAAAAGAATGGAGAAGTAGCGTAAGTTTTAGTTTTAAGTTATTGTTACGCCCCTACGGACGGCTTGACGGGTCAACAACTCCGCCCTGCAAATAGAGCTAGCTGGGGCGATTAGTCAAGCCGTAGCCGAAGAGTACACAACAGGGGACACGTAACACACAATGCTTCATTCAACATCAAGTGATCAACACAAGACAAGCAAACCTCAGCAAGTAGACTCAAAAGAGCAGATCAGTGTAAACAGCTCACTGCAACTACAACGGTCAATTGTTTTATTGCCAACAGTCATAGTAATGATTTCGGATGTATACAACACTCTGCAGCCTTGTCGTGCGCTGATTGATTCTGGGTCGCAGGGCACTCTGATTTCAGACGCATGTGCTCAACGTCTTCAGTTAAAACGCAGCAGTGACAAAATCTCATTGTACGGCGTCGGATCAGCACAGGGGCAACAGGCCAGAGGCATGGTCGAACTCCACATCAGTGCAACGCAAGGCAATAAAACAATAACAACAGATGCATTATGTCTACGCAAGCTAACACAACATTTGCGAATGATTGAAGTATCTAACAAGAAATTTGAGTTCTTTAACAAACTTCAGCTCGCTGATCCTACCTTTATGAAACCAGGTAAGATCGACATAATTTTAGGCTCGGATGTGTATTCCGACTGCGTGGTTGGCGAAAAGGTATCACGTCCAAACGGATCACCAACGGCTATCAGCACTATCTTCGGCTGGGTGCTAATGGGAAAAGTAGTCCAACAAGCAGAACAGCAGATTTTGGGAAATTGAAAACATTCAAGACAAACAACACTTAACACCGGAAGAGCAAAAGGCTGAAGAGCATTACGTTCAACATTTACAGCGAAATGAATGCGGAAAATACATTGTTGGACACCCAACAAGGGGAAACAGCATAGAATTAGGCGATTCGCGCACAGCCGCGTTGAAAAGGTTATACGCTATGGAGCGGCGATTCAACACCGATCCACAGCTCAAAACGGATTATGCAATGTTCATGCAAACTTGATCACATGAAGCCAAGCACAACTTCAGACACAAATCGAACTTATTTTATGCCACATCATGCCATTGCTAGGCCTACAAGTTCAACAACAAAATTGCGCGTGGTTTTTGACGCGTCTTGCAAGTCTACGAATGGCTCATCACTTAACGACCATTTACTTGTTGGTCCAACTCTGTAAAATGACTTGTTCGAAGTCATCCTTAAATTTCGAAAATTCAAATTCGCAATGTAGCCCCCTCTGCAGCCCCCTTTTTGGCAGTTAGAACTTTGCAACAAATTGCACACGAGAATACATCAAATCATCCTGAGGCCATAATGCAAAACTTTTATGTAGACGATTTAATGGCACGATGAGTGAATCAGCTGCCATTAGATTAAGGATCGAGTTACGTCAAATCCTATCCATGGCAGGATTTCATTTACGCAAGTGGGCGTCTAACTCATCGACATTTTTAGAGGACATCGAATTTCAAGATCGGGAAAGCTCATTAGAAACAATTATCGACAATACAAGCACAGTAAAAACTCTTGGTTTGCTGTGGGATACAACAAGCGACACGTTCAAATACAAAGTAACAATTCCTGGATTAGCACAATCGATAACAAAACGTTCTATTTTATCAGACATCACAAAGGTATTCGACCCAATAGGATGGTTATCTCCAGTAGTCATCGGCATGAAAGTTTTTATGCAAAAACTTTGGATAAAAGGCATCGGCTGGGATAAATCATTATCTCATGATCTTTATAATCGATGGGCAGAATATCATGAAAACATTGCTGCTATCTCAGAGCTGCGTATTCCAAGGTGGCTAGATTATACAAGCGAGAAACATGTAGAGTTGCATGGTTTTTCGGATTCTTCAGAGTTGGCGTATGCCGCAGCAATATATCTGCGTGTTGTACGTGAGGACGGACAGATATTTCCAAATCTCGTAGCTGCCAAAAGTAGAATTTCACCGGTGAAGCAAATTACATTACCACGACTGGAACTCTGTGCCGCATATCTTCTTTCAAAATTGATGGACAAGGTGCGCAGTTGCCTGGATGTGCCTGAAGCTCGTGTTTTTGGATGGAGTGATTCATCAGTAGTATTGGCTTGGATTTCAGATCATCCACGTCGTTGGAAAACATTCATAGCAAATAGAACATCAAAAATTATAGAAGTGATACCCGCTGAACAATGGCACTACATTCCTTCACAAGAGAATCCAGCTGATCTGGCTACAAGAGATATACGACCAGCAGAACTTGTCAACAATCAACTATGGTGGCACGGGCCAAATTTGCTAAAGCTAACATCTATAGTTTCTGAACAACCTGCACTATAGATGATCGTTGACGCGTGCACAAGCGTATCAGAAAACTCGCCTTGGTGCTTCGCGAAAAATAGTTAAGTTAGAAAAATAATGAGGGTAACTTTTCGTCTAAACGATTTTGATAACGACTCGTGTTGAAAGTGATTCTTTGGGTCAGTAATACATTTTTGAACACCGTGTAGCGTGAGTGAACATTGTAAAGTACACAACCATACCAAGTGCTTAGTTCAATTGCCTTAGTAATGGCTAAATCACATCGACCACGTTTCTAAATTACAACTTAAAGTGGTAAAAATTTCATACGGTGAAACCAACCACCCAGAGAACTGATTTACTGTATTATCCATACCATTCCGCTACCATTATGCAAAAGTGCAGCAAGGTGTCTTTACAACACCCACGAAATTACCCAACAACAACAACACCAACGAAAATCACCCAACAACAACACCAACGAAAATCACCCAACAACAACACCAACGAAAATCACCCAACAACAACACCATCAATAAAATTACTCAACAACACCACCAAAGTTACCCAACCACAACAACATCAACATCGAAATTATCCGCATTCACGTTCCTCACGGTGAAGCTGTGACTTGAGCCGAAGTGAAATCCGAGCTTGGACGAGAAGTGGCAGTCATCAAGTATTGTATTAGTAATTTTATATCCT
This sequence comes from Myopa testacea, assembly GCA_949629155.1. Classification (NCBI taxonomy): domain Eukaryota; kingdom Metazoa; phylum Arthropoda; class Insecta; order Diptera; family Conopidae; genus Myopa; species Myopa testacea. Next base: position 17,791,613 of record OX451348.1, on the reverse strand, counting down.
TTCATTGTATTTTGGTTAACCCGAACAAATCTCTCCATATCCACAGTTGTGGAGATACAAGCCAAACAAAAATTTTTTTCGTATCAGCAGTTTGAGTTTTTATATGCTTTTATGATAGTTGTAACTTTCATGAGGAATGCCACATCAACCTGGATTTCCTGAGTAAGCCACTATACTTACTGGTACTACCCTGATTAAGCAAAGAGTTTAACAAAGTTTGGCACACACTTGATACACACTTATTTTTTATGAATCTTGTAATAGAAATGTACAATAACATAAGAGCTCACACACATACCATCATTATTACTATTAATCAATATCCTAAGGTGAAACGTTGTAAAGCTATAAAATAGCAAAACCACTGAAATGTCAGTGCTAATAGATCTTGAGCAAATTTTATTTTTCATCTACCCTAAAGCTACCCAATGTTTAACTTTAAACTTAACCAAGTTATCAACTAAAATTATGTCATTAGAATGACAGTTACGAGACGAATTCTTTTCGTGGTTGAGTTTTTTTTTCTAAAGTAATCATAAACTAAGGAACAGTATCTATTTTGTTATTCATCTAAACTAACTAATGCCAACGTGCAAATAAGGGTTGACTATAATATTACCTGTGAATCTTAATAAATAGCTTATAAAATAAGAGTTGAGTGAAATGTTGTATAATACATCAGCAACCCTAAATAAACCGTGCAAGGGTTTTCATTGTATTTCAAAATTCATTCAAATTAAATCTGGAAATAATACTATATCAAACATCAGTTTAGTTAAATTACATTAAAAGAGATTAGGTGACATATGTATACTGAAAATAAAATAGATAAATATACAACCATTTTAAAGTTACGTAACTTAAATTCTAAAATATTGAGAATGACAGATTAAAAGTAAACTACAATAGAAATACATGCATAAGAACCAACTATAGTGTATAAAAGTAAACACCTTAAAATCTAATATATTGAAGTAAACAAATTAAATTTATACTACAATAACAATAAATATATAACAGACATAAAAGCACTTGCAAATAAAATAAAATTAAAAGTATTAGAAAAAGTTAAAAAATTTTTTTCACAATTACAAAACAAGAAAACAATACGTTCGTGGTTAACGAATAATTTGAATAATAATTATAAAAATACTATAAAGGAAGTATCTAACTGGGATTACTTAACAGCCACGTTAAGTGATGTGTTCATTGAACTGCCTTGTGTAGAGGCGAGAAATGGAAAACTCATTTTACTGGTGGATACAGGAGCGGATACAAGCTTAGTAAAAGAATGTGCATTAAAGGAAGATGCCATTATAAATAAAAAGATTCAAAAAGAGTTAAGTGGAGCATTTGGAGGCTGTATAACCACAATAGGGTCCACTAGCATATGCCATGATGAGGTACAGCCCTTACGTTTAACGCTACACGTAGTGTCACTTAAACAAGGGGTACCGGCGGACGGCATACTGGATAGAGACAACATGTGGAACAGATCCATTATAAACACGCTCAATAAAAGCTTAACGCTCAGTCATTATTTTGCTCTCGCGAACATTAGACGTTATAATGTCATCTGGTGCCTGCGCTTTTTGTGAAAAACAAATTTTAACTGAGAGTGAAGTTACCTGTAGTTTCTGCAAATGTAAATTTCACAATAACTGTGTTAATATTGATGAAGAATCAGTTAAAATTTTAATCAATTGCCATAGTTTGGTTTATCTTTGCCCGGCCTCTAAAATTATTGCAGTGCAAATCTTCAATAATCATATTAATTTGCAAATGAAATTAGACTCAATAAATGAAAAAATTACAAATATAGAGACTTAATTAAGTGCTTAACAAAGTGCCGTCAACTTCGAATTCTGCTTCTCGCATTAATAAACAAGTGAAGCATAGTGTTGTTGCTGCTATTGCTGCTGATAATAACTCTGCTTTGCAAGTTGCTGATAATGTTCCTGCTTCCTCTTCTTATGCAAGTGTTATAAAAGTTAATCCTTCCATTGAATGTGGTGTACAGGGTGCTGCACCAAATTATGAATGGGTAACAATTCGTAATAAGAATGTAAAAAAGAATGCTCCATTGGAAACTCCTATACATAAACGGAAAACTATTGTTGGGACAAATCAGTCCGCTGTTCTCGATGTTATTCCGAAGAAGAAGTGGCTCCATATTGGTTATTTTAAACCAACTGTCACAGCTGAAAATATTCTTTCATATGTTTCGGAAAGTTGTAAGATAGATTTGAAGTATCTTGCTTGCTTTAAGTTAGTGAAGAAGGATGTCGACTCAGCTGAATTAACTAAAATCAGCTTCAAACTCGGAGTTGATGAGGCTTTTTATACTGTGGTCAATGATCCGTCTTCGTGGCAAGTAAACATTAAAGTTCGTCCTTTTCGATTTATGGGGAAGTCAGATGCAGTAAATCTGAATTAAAATCGAAGTCTACACAAAATACTGCTAACGTATCGGATGCATCATGCATAAAATGTTATTACCAAAATATATCTGGGATGCGTACGAAGATACAGGATGTAAATTCTTACTGTACAAATAGTGATCTGGATGTAATAATTTTAGTTGAAACTTGGCTTAATGCCGACTTCTATGACGGCGAAATTATGGACTCAGCTGTTTTCCACATCTATCGTAAAGACAGAAATGTTGCGTTAACGGGCCATACAAGAGGTGGTGGTGTACTTATTGCTGTAAGGAAGACCTTGTGCTCTTCGCTATGCATCATTAATGATTTAGATGGTCTACTGGATCACCTATCCATTTTTATTTATACATCACGTGGAAATTTGTATATTTGTGCGCTTTATATACCGCCAAACAGTTCATCATTAGTGTATGATGCACATATGGATATTTTAAATTCGCTGTCTTCAAACATGAATCCGAATGACTCTCTCTGCGTTGCTGGAGATTTCAATTTGAGTTCAATTATGTGGAACCCTGCTCCAGATGGTCTTAGTTTATTACCTAATAATGTTAATCGGCTCTATGAGATGAACTTGGTGGATATTATTTACAACATTGATTTGGTCCAGATAAATTTCATTTATAATGGACTTAAAAAAATGTTAGATTTAATATTTGTTACTAAATCACTTAAATTCAATCTCTGTGAATGTCTTACACCGATTTCTCCTACAAATATGCATCACTCTGCAATATTATTCGATTTATCATTTTATATTTTCCACCCATTGGATCATCTAAATGAAAGAGTTTTTTGTTATAAAAAATGTGATTTTCAATCTATTAATAGTCTCATTGAGGAAGTTGATTGGAAAGTTTTATTCGACCACAAAGATGTTTCTGCTTGCTATGAAATTTTTCTAAACTTGTTATGTAATATTCTCTCTGGGTATTTTCGATTAACCAAAGTAATACACAAACTGCCATGATATAATAAGGGATTAAAAAAAATTAAAAATCTCCGCAATAAATTCCTAAATAAATTTAAAATTACTAATAATTTGGAATTTAAAGTAAAGTCAATGTTTTATTCACGGGAATTCAATTTTTTTAAATAAATTCCTATATAAACAATATATCTTGAACATTGAGAGTAATATCAAATATAATTCCAAATCGTTTTGGAATTATATAAAAATTAAAAGAGCTTCTACTGACATTCCGACTTTATTGTCGTTTGGTGGCAGAGATTCTTTTAGCCTTCAAGACTCTGTCAATTTATTTGCGGAATATTTCCGTTCAAATTTTGATCCAGAAAATTGTAACATCGATCCAAATTTGTTGGACCATATTGAACCATCTGTAGATTTCGGTAAATTTTTATTAGGTACAGATGATATTACAAGGGGCATTTCCTCACTGAAGTCTTCTCATCGGCCTGATATTGATGGCCTGAGCTCTCGTATTTTGAAAGAATGTGTTATTTCTATTTCACATCCACTTTGTATAATCTTTAATTTATCTCTTGCATCTGGTCATTTTATTGATAGATGGAAAATTTCACACATTTTACCTATTTATAAGTCTGGTAACAGACACTTGATTGAGAACTATAGACCTATAACACCTGGTTCTCAAATCCATGTCCTCCTTACAGTACTCGTTGTCTTCTGTTAAATATTTGTCCGCTCGAACTCCGAAGAGATCATCATGCGGTCATGTTTGTGTATGATTTAATTAATGGACATTTAAATTGCCCTTTTTTGCTTAATTTAATTACTTTCAATATTCCGATTAGACGTCTAAGATCTTTTGAATATTCTATGTAAGTCAGTCAAATTCTAACTATAGTAGAAATGAGCCTATTAATAGAACTTTAATAACTCTTAACAATATTTACAAAAATGAAACCATTGATTTTTATATGCCTAGACATTTATTTTCTAATACTAGTTTAAATCTAATTAAACTTTCTATTTCTAGTCTGTAAGTAATATATGTAATAATATGTTTCGAAGACTAAATAAATACAAATACAAATACAAATACTTAATGAAAGTAAAGAGTTTATAATTAATTTGCCACTGCTAAGCATCAAAAATATAGAAGATAAAAGAAACCAAAATAACATAACAATTGAAGCAAGAACGGTTAGAATAACGCCGTTAAAAATTAAAACTAAAGTTATGACTGTGGTAGTTCATAAACAAGAGATTGCACCAGGAGTCTACCTGGGAGAAACACTAGCAAATGTGGAAAATAAAGAGGTCAAGGTACCAATCCTAAATTCGACGGTAAAAGATTTCATTCTTAGTGACAACTTTGTACCGAAATTTAGTGATTTCCACAAATACAAGCTAAGTGATGTTTCGTGCAATAAATGGACTACCATCAACAGTATAAGTAATGCGGACATAAGCCAACGAATGAATGTTTTAATGAAAGAGTTAGAATTGGATCCTTCCTTAAACAGAGAGGAAAGAGAATCCATAACGAAACTATGCGCGAAATATAATGATATTTTTCTTTTAGAGGGTGACCCATTGACGTACACCCCAGTAATAACACATAAGATTCCAATAAAGGTGGATCAGCCACCAATTAACCAAAAACAGTACCGAATTCCTCAGACACATAGGGAAGAGATGAATAGGCAAATTCATAAATTATTAGAGGATGATTTAATATCCCAAAGTGTATCTCCATGGAACTCACCACTACTTCTAGTTCCAAAGAAGAGTGGAAAAGATGGAGAAAAGAAGTGGCGCTTAGTTATAGATTATAGGAAAGTAAATGAGGCCACAATTAAACAAGTTTTCCCACTGCCTAGAATAGATGAGATATTGGATCAGTTAGGCAGTAGTAGATATTTTTCCACGTTAGACTTGGCAAGTGGGTACCACCAAGTCCTAATGGAGGCGGATAAGGAAAAGACCGCATTTAGTTCAGCTTTAGGACATTTTGAATTCAACCGAATGCCTTTCGGGTTAACCGGCGCCCCAGCGACGTTTCAACGCCTTATGAATCATATTCTGACAGGACTTCAGGGTATAGATTGTTTTGTCTATTTAGACGATATAGTTGTATATGCAACAAACCTGGGACAGCATGAAGAAAGGTTAGCTAAGGTTTTCGAGGTAATCAGAGAAAATAACTTAAAATTAAACATTAGCAAGTGCCAAATCTTACGACGAGAAGTCGTATATTTAGGGCACAAGTGTTCAGAACATGGAGCACTTCCAGACCCTAGCAAGGTGGAGTGCGTTAAAAACATTCCGCCTCCTAAAAATAAAAAGGAAGTACAAGCCTTCCTAGGCCTTGTTAATTATTATAGAAAATTTATACCGGGAACCGCAAAAATAGCACTTCCCATTAACAAATTGTTAAGAAAAGACGCGAAGTTCGTCTGGACAGAAAGCTGCCAGAGAGCGTTTGAACAATTAAAAGAATCGGTTATGTCACCACCAGTGTTAGCATACCCAGATTTTACAAAAGAATTTCTTTTAACTACCGACGCAAGTAATGAAGCGTTAGGCGCGGTCCTTTCTCAAGGAAACGTAGGCGAGGATAGGCCAATAGCTTTCGCTAGCCGAGCGCTAAGCGACACAGAACAAAGGTATTCCACAATAGAAAAGGAATTTTTAGCAATAGTCTGGGCTACAAAAAATTTCAGGGCACATCTCTTAGGCAGACATTAGAAAAATTTTTATTGATCACCAGCCATTAAAGGGAATAGCCAATTTAAAGGATCAAACTTCTAGTGTTGTATGTCGCGATCGCAATTTCCAGATCCGGGAGATAAGAACTTTCAAGGCCAGTATTATCGTTTTATAATACTACTCCGCGAGTGAGTCAAGGCCAAGTTCACGTTATTAATGCAACCACAGCACTTTGCGTGGTAAGCCAAAAGCTTTAGTCAAGTTTCGTTTAAAGTAAATTCAAAAGCCAAGGTAGCAACCAGAACATGTCGTATGGAATGGATTGTGGAAGCTAGCGTTCAATAGCTAGCTTCCAAACCATAAAAACCACAGCGTATTTGAATGGATCGAGGAAGCTAGCTTTCAGTAGCAAGCTTCCAAACCATAAAAACGCTTGACTTAAAATAACCAACGATCAGAATCCACACGCGGAAGAATTAAATTGAGAACGATTTTCTTCCGCGTATTGATTCTGCGAATTTTACAATTTTTATATTGCGAGATAATGGAAATTGCGAAACACGGCATACTGACCCACTTTGGTTCGGTCGACGGGTGTGTCAACCGAGCCAAGGCGGAAATATAGAAAAGATTCCAACGGGAGTCTTGTAGTAAACCCCAAACGAAGAAGTCGTTCTTCAGAATCGCGTTTCAAGTCGCGATTAACAAATAAGTGTAAATATATGTATAATAAATAGTGTAAGAACTAAATATAATCCTGTAAAATTACAATACATATTATATAAAAATTATAATAACAAGTATTCGATTAACAACTGTGTAAAGTGACGAGAAAGTATTAAAATAAAGTAATACAAGGAACATACAAGTGTTTAATTAATACGAACAAGACAGGCTCAACGGAGCACCATCATTAACACCCGGGGTTACTACAACAAATTGGCGCAGCCGGTAGGAACCTAAAGAGCGCTGAATTTCGTAGGGAGGCACTAAACTGGGCGTTTGGCGTAATGGACCAGAAGGACGCAAACCAGATTTATCGACAATTGCAAGAGCTAGATGTAGAGTAACACACCCATTACAACCTAATGGAAAAACAAGTGACGGTAATGGAAGCGAATTATAAGTCGCTGGCTAAGCCAATAACAGCTGCAGTAGAGCGGATAAATGCACTACAAGGAGAATTGAACAGCACAGTCGAACAACAAAATAAGGTTAACGACATGGCACAAAAAGAGCTGGGGAACATCGAGTTAGGACTAAGAATGGTACAGGTGCAGTCCGCAGTAGAGGCGAGCCTTATCGAAATACAGGGGCAACAACTGATAGAGATGGCTATCATAAACGACCTATATAGCGGAAAGCTTCACCCAGCAGTTATAAGCGACGAAGACTTAAAAGAGGCAGCTAAGACGTTGGATTTGAAAAACAAAGCAGTATGGGTCCTAGAAGACAATCTCGACATCCATAAAATGGCAACGGTCAGAGCATTCCGAGGCGCACAAGGTCTCATAATAGCCGTAAGAATCCCGTTACCTGAAGATGAGCGATTTAATATACTAAAAGCATATGCCATTCCCATATTTCTAAATGATAAGTGGGATATAACGACGCAAGTGACGTATGACTACTTAGCAGAATCTAAATTGCAATGGAGATTTATCGGAATGTCACAAGATGATCTCAATGAATGCCACTCACTACCGAACACCAAAGAAATTGGCAACCAAGAATTAATTAGGGTCTGCAAAACACATGGGAAGTCACTATCGGGAAACAGCAGAGTATGTGAGATTACGCTACTACATCACAATAATTTGGACAAAGAGGTCTGCAAACAAGTAGCTATACCAGCGAGCGAAGGATCAATGACAAAATTAAACGCACCAAATGCATGGTTATACAATCTCCGGATGAAGCAAAATTTCGATATCCAGTGTGGGAATAGTACCACCACAGCCACAATAACAGGATTCGGTCGCATGGTAATCAAAGAAAAATGCGAAGTCCATGGAAAAGAAATAATTTTACATTTCGAAGACAACGCCCAATCTACAATAGGGGGGGTGCATAAAACACAGAACCACACACTACTGATCAACGCCCTCCGAGGAAACTGGTCAGACACGATTAAAGCGGATTCTTCAGCATACAGACTAAAACCTGTCAAATTAACAGGGAATATGGAGGTAAGGGAGACATTAGCAGCAGGAGGCAAGATGATCGAAGAGTTGAAGAGGGAGATGAAACAAGAGCAGAATATAAACCGATTAAGTAACCAACAAACAGTGGTTGAAAATACGGGTGTCATTGGAACGGGAACACTCTTGGCTTTAGTAGGTGCAGCGGTAATATTACGGTGGTACAGAAGAAGGAAGAATCACGTAAAAAATAACCGCAGTACACCACATCGAAGATTTGCAACGCCGATACCATCAATTTCACTACCAATACAACAAGTAAACATACCCACGTTTGATCCGCCAAAACCACCAAAACAAGAAGCAAAAGACATGCACCATGTAAGCATTTACGAGCAACCAATAGAAGCGCATATCTTCGGGGCGCATGTATGAAAGCAAGAACAAAGTTAAGGACATAGCATCCAACAATTTAAAATCTACAATAAAAGACAAATACACTGTACTTTTTGAATAAATAAATACATAGCTGTAATATGAATTAAAAACGAAAAAAAAAAAAATTTTTAAATTTATTGTTTAAAAAATATACATTTTTATAATAAAGTAAAAGTTCAGATAAATAACTCAGATAAACACGTTGTATAAGACAAATACAACAGAGAAAAAAAAAAAGCGATGCAGATTTTCGAAAAATGAAAAGTTTGAAGTCCAAGAATATTTTTATTCTTTTCGCAGGGCTATTGCTTGCGGGTTTTTTTTTTTTTTGGAATTTTCCCTAATTGAGCAATAATCATGTTATACTAAAAATGTTTGAATAGTAAACAATCAATTAATTTTTACTCCGAATAAACAAACAACGAACTCAATTCCATTGTAAAATCAGTTGCATGACTTAAAGTTTAACAAGCACAAATAACAATCTTTTCAGCGTACGTTGTTTTGCGGGAAACAACTAATGGATATTTCTGGAAAAAAAAAAATTTTTCTTTGCTTAAATAAATAAATAGCTTGTAGTATGAATTAAAAAATTTTTTTTTTAATTGTGGAAGCGTAGGAACATAATGAAGGAAAATTAGAAGTCAAGTGAATGAAACATTCAATTTAATACGATTTAAGCATAATACCCTTAAGCATAAAACCCTGAGCATAACATCCGCATCAGAGGAGGACCTTTATACAATATACAAAGTGTACCAGGTTGTACTATTTACAAATACCACATACGACCTAACAGTAAAACCAACCTTCGAGTACATAGCCGAAGCGAAGGAAGAATGGCAATTCGTGGGCATGACAAAACATGATGTAGATGCCTGCAACCACGTAAACGGCGTAACAAGAGGTGCGCAAGCAACGAGCAGAAGCCAGTGCCGAAGCGCGCAAACACTGAGTAGAAACCATTGCTGAAGTATACAATGAGCAAGGGGAAGCCAATGCAGAGCGTCAATTTAACGCAAATGCCTGAACCCAGAGACAAGCGGAGCAGGTTCAGCATCCAATGGACGAATTTGAGAAATTTTTCTTAATAACAAAGACTTTATTAACACAGTAATAGATAATTGTAAACAGTAACATTATAGCACATGAATGAAACAAAAGTTTAAAAATATGAGTGTAATAACTAACTTAATTCTAATAAAATATTCTTAATTGTAAACACATAGAAAATTGTTTTTGTAATAGAATAAGAACAGGAACAACGACACAAAACAAGTAACGTCATTATTTTTCATCTAATCATCATTCAATCAATACAATTATTTAGGGTGCGTAGGGTGTATGCCCCACGCGTGAGCTAATTCTGCAGAAATATCACTAAGCTTGCAAGTATTAATTTTGTAATCACCATCGTAGCATAATTTATTTTTCCTTTTTATTGCAAGATATGCTGAGTTTTAATTCTACTGAGATTTCCGGGTTCTTGTTCTGTTTACTCCCGCTTATAAATACGCTCTGTCCTGTTGTAAATTTAATTAGTAAAGTTTAAACGTTCAACTAAGTTCAACTCAAGTCGTGTTAAGATGTCAGGAAACCAGCGATATCCCAGCCCGCAGTACGCTTTCCCCCTGGGCCTTTACTTGCAGGGAGTGTTTACAGTCATTCGAGAAGACGTCTGGGACTTGGAGTCCCTTATTCCGCTTTTGGAGCAAATGAAGGCTTCTTTCGACGCCAACCCCACACGGGAGAATCTTCAGTTCTTGGTCGGCGCCCTCGACTGGCTCCAGCGTTCCTGGCCGGTGCTACCGGGCCTGTATCCGTGCCTGCGCGAGCTACTGGACGATTAATCCTGAATGTTAACTAATTTAATAAAAAAAAATAAAAATAATGAAAATAAAACTCATATTTAAATTCTAATTTTTGTTGGACTCCTTTTATGTTGGACGGTTTGTTTATTTTGGACCTTTGCTTTCTTTTATAGGGATTAGGTCCTCGATTGGGTCTGCTGTTATGGCTTTACTTTCCCCCCCCCCCCCCCCATAATTACTTTTGGGAAAAACTCCATAAATATTCTATTTAATTGAATATTAGAGTGTAAAATAAGTTTTATCAGTGTTTCCATTGATTCCTACCCTAATCAAATCTTTATTTCATATTACATAGAATTTTTCTTGATTTTGTGTCCTAAGTCTGAAATTAAAAAGTTGTCTAGTTGTCAATTTATTAACTGTTTCAACTTTATCATTTTGTTCCATCTTTTTTATTTCAATATTATTGTATTTTGTATTTTTTTCTCTCTTTTAGGTTTTAGCATTTTTCACATGTGTGTTTTGGGAAAAGTATCTATTAGTTTTTTATGTATTTTGTCGTTACTGTTCTATTTTATTGTTTTTTATTTATAGTTTATGATCTATATGTTTCTATATTTCTATATTTCTAATGAGGTGCCCACTTAGTTTAATTCTCTGATTATTCCTATAAAATTTTTCTTGTTTAAGTGCTTTTAATGATTACCTACATAATTATCGAGTTAATCCTATACTCCTATTTAATTGCTATTATATAACTTAAGTAAGTTATTGTGGAATGGCTTTTCCTTTCCCTTAATATTTAACACTGTCGTAATTGGACTTTTAATTCCTACTACCTTATATGGCCCTATCCATATGGGAGAAAACTTATTTTTTCTCGTTTGATTCTTAATCAATACACTATCTCCTACCTTAAATTCTACTAAATTTAACTTATTATCGTACTGATTTTTGGCTATTTGTTTAGCCATGTTCTGATTTTTCCTCACTATTTCGTGAGCTCTTTGTATTTGGAATTTTAATACTTTGTTTGGGTCTTCGGCATTATATACCGGACTACACTTCCTTTTTAAGTTAGTCGGCATTTTCGTGTCGAATCCAAACAAAGTACGGAATGGTGTTTGCTTGGTCGTAATGTGGGGTGTGTGGTTATGAACATGCATGGCTGCAGTTAACCATTGATCCCAATTCGACCCATCTTCTTTCGCAAAGCTTCGCAAATATTCTGCTAAAGGCCTGTGGCTTCTCTCTAATGAGCCATTAGCTTGTGGATGGTAAGGTGTTATGTGCAATTTTTTAATGCCTAACAATTTACAAGTATCTGAGAACAATTTCGAAATGAAATTAGTTCCGTTATCTGTAATTAAAATCCGCGGAATTCCGTAACGCGTGATTACTTCATCGTAGAAAGCTCTGGCGACAGTACTTGCTTCCGCGTCTGGGATAGCTGTACATGCCATAAATTTTGAAAAATCATCTTGGAATGTTAAAATATATTTGTTACCGGATACAGTTTCTGGTAGAATACCTACTATGTCCATGTAGACTTTATCAAATGGCCGCATTGGTGTATCTGTTAGCACCATGGGCATTTTTGTTAATTTCGAACTTTTATTCGCTTGACATTTAGGACAATTTTTTACGTAATTTTTTATCTGCCTTTGCATCCCTGGCCACCTATATTGTTGCCTGATTCTTAGGTACGTTTTCACTGCTCCCTGGTGACCTCCTAATGGTGTATTATGGAAATCTTTTATAACTGTTTCTATTTGTTTCGGGTTTTCTAATAAAACTGTGGTTTCGTTTTGTGTTATGCCTGGAGTGTCAGGTTCTACAGGCGTCGGACTTGTTTTTGTTTTATCAATATTTCCTTGGTCCTTTAATTCTATTTCTTTTGTTCTAGCGCGGGTCTGGACTGCTGTTACTACATTACGATTTTGCGGGATTCTACTCAATGCGTCTGCGTTTAAATTTTTCTTGCCTGGCTTATATATGATTTCAAAATCATACTCTGACAACTTGTGTCTGAATCTTGCCAGTCTAGAAGTTTGATCCTTTAAATTGGCTATTCCCTTTAATGGCTGGTGATCAGTAAAAATTTTAAAATGTCTCCCTAAGAGATATGCTCTGAAATTTTTCGTAGCCCAGACTATTGCTAAAAATTCCTTTTCTATTGTGGAATATCTTTGTTCTGTGTCGCTTAGCGCTCGGCTAGCGAAAGCTATTGGCCTATCCTCGCCTACGTTTCCTTGAGAAAGGACCGCGCCTAACGCTTCATTACTTGCGTCGGTAGTTAAAAGAAATTCTTTTGAAAAATCTGGGTATGCTAACACTGGTGGTGACATAACCGATTCTTTTAATTGTTCAAACGCTCTCTGGCAGCTTTCTGTCCAGACGAACTTAGCTTCTTTTCTTAACAATTTGTTAATGGGAAGTGCTATTTTTGCGGTTCCCGGTATAAATTTTCTATAATAATTAACAAGGCCTAGGAAGGCTTGTACTTCCTTTTTATTTTTAGGAGGCGGAATGTTTTTAACGCACTCCACCTTGATAGGGTCTGGAAGTGCTCCATGTTCTGAACACTTGTGCCCTAAATATACGACTTCTCGACGTAGGAATTGGCACTTGCTAATGTTTAATTTTAAGTTATTTTCTCTAATTACCTCGAAAACCTTAGTTAACCTTTCTTCATGCTGTCCCAGGTTTGTTGCGTATACGACTATGTCGTCTAAATAGACAAAACAATCTATACCCTGAAGTCCTGTCAGAATATGATTCATAAGACGTTGAAAGGTCGCTGGGGCGCCGGTTAACCCGAAAGGCATTCGGTTGAACTCGAAATGTCCTAAAGCCGAACTAAATGCGGTATTTTCCTTGTCTGTATTATCCATTAGGACTTGGTGGTACCCACTTGCCAAGTCTAACGTCGAAAAATATCTACTACTGCCTAACTGATCCAATATCTCATCTATCCTGGGCAGTGGAAAAACTTGTTTAATTGTCGCTTCGTTTACTTTTCTGTAATCTATTACTAAGCGCCATTTCTTTTCTCCATCTTTTCCACTCTTCTTTGGAACTAGAAGTAGCGGGGAGTTCCATGGAGATACACTTGGGGATATTAAATCATCCTCTAATAATTTATGAATTTGCCTATTCATCTCTTCCCTATGTGTCTGAGGAATTCGGTACTGTTTTTGGTTAATTGGTGGCTGATCCACCTTTATTGGAATCTTATGTGTTATTACTGGGGTGTACGTCAATGGGTCACCCTCTAAAAGAAAAATATCATTATATTTCGCGCATAGTTTCGTTATGGATTCTCTTTCCTCTCTGTTTAAGGAAGGATCCAATTCTAAATCTTTCATTAAAATGTTAATCCGTTGAGCTATGTCTGCATTACTTATACTGTTGATGGTAGTCCATCGATTACACGAAACGTCACTTAGCTTGTATTTGTGGAAATCACTAAATTTCGGTACAAAGTTGTCACTAAGAATGAAATCTTTTGCCGTTGAATTTAGGATTGGTACCTTGACCTCTTTGCTAGTGTTTCTCCCAGGTACACTCCTGGTGCAATCTCTTATGAACTACCACAGTCATAACTTTAGTTTTAATTTTTAACGGCGTTATTCTAACCGTTCTTGCTTCAATTGTTATGTTATTTTGGTTTCTTTGTTCTTTTATATTTTGGATGCCTTTCAGTGGCAATTTAACTATAAATTCTTTATTTTCATTAAATAGGGTTAACTTTTTATTGAGCGTGTTTATAATGGATCTGTTCCACATGTTGTCTCTACCCAGTATGCCGTCCGCCGGTACCCCTTGTTTAAGTGACACTACGTGTAGCGTTAAACGTAAGGGCTGTACCTCATCATGGCATATGCTAGTGGACCCTATCGTGGTTATACAGCCTCCAAATGCTCCACTTAATTCCCTTTTAACCTTTTTATTTATAATGGCATTTTCTTTTAATGCGCATTCCTTTACTAGGCTTGTATCTGCTCCTGTATCCACCAGTAAAATGAGTTTTCCATTTCTCGCCTCTACACAAGGCAGTTCAATGAACACATCACTTAACGTGGCTGAATCCCAGTTAGATACTTCCTTTATAGTGTTTTTATAATTATTATTTAAATTATTCGTTAACCACGAACATATTGTTTTCATGTCCTGGTTCTGTATATTTGAGCTGAAATGTTTAAATTTCGCTAATAGCTCTGATTTCATGCTACTTGCAAGTGCTTTTATGTCTGTAATATATTCTGCTATATTAAGACTAGTGCTCCTTGCTTTATAATGTTGAAAATTGAGAAACATTGTTTTTACAATCGATGTACATGCTAACTGTATAATTAGCAAGATGATCATTAAAAACTCTGCTCCCCTTTCTATTATTTGCTTTGCTTTATCTGTTATTGTGCCGACTGTTTCATTTAAAATATTTACTTTATCATTTTGTTTGATAATTTTTATTTTGTTATTAAAATTGTACCCCATATTTTTAGCTTTGTTAGCTTCTAATATTTCTGAAGTCTGTAACGTATCCACGATCTCCTCCGATGTTGGATGTACGGTTACTACTTCTTTTGGCCTTACATTTCTATTTTTGTTGGGTTCCCAGATTATTGGCCTTGTCTGGGCCCTTGCCGGTTTCCCTGCTGATTATTCTGAAGAGTTTCCCAACTTCTTTTAGCTGTACAGTTTGCTTTTATGTGTCCTGGTCTGTTACACCAATTACATATTGTTTGATTCTTGCCGTTCGGCGTGTTTATAGTGCTCTGGTTTCCTTGAACCCCCTTAAACGGATTCGGTTTTGGATTTCCGGGGTTCTTTTGCATTTGATTCCAATTCTTTTGTGCCTGTTTTTGTTGCCAATTTTGCTGGGGTTGGTTAGGTTGCCAGGTTTGCTGTACTTGATTTGGGTTCCAGGTTTGCTGTACTTGGTTTGATTGCCAATTTTGATGAGGTTGGTTCCATTGTTGGTTTCCTCGACTTTGGTTGGTAGGCCTCTGATTTTTGTTGTTCGCTCCACTTCTGTTGTAGTCATTAGTATTACACCTCCAGTTTGTCTCGTGACCATATGTTAGACATTTTTGGCAATACGGTGTGTTTTCCCTAGTTAAACATTTTTCTCTCGTATGCCCGCGTTTATTGCAAAATGAACAAATTATTTTATCTTGTGGCGCTCTCGAGATGTTCTGCCTTATTTCTGGTCTTGGGTAATCAACGCGATAATTTACAGGAGGTCTTATATAAGGTTCAACCGTATTCATATTAATTATTGGTGTAATTGTTGGTTGATGAATGGAGTTACTTCTTTGTATTTCCACCAGCGTGTTTACTGCTATTTCAGTCATTTCCTCTATAGTTTTCCCTGTAACATTTAACATGTGAGTTCGTAACGTTGCATCTGTTAACCCTGTTCTAAACGCCTTATTTGCCGACGTCGTTACCATGGATATCAGTGCGCTGTCACCTACTCCTTTATAGGTGTCTCTTACTATTTGCAATGCCTGGGTTTTTTTCATGTTGAGGCGTCTTGCGAACTGCCGGACGTCCTCATTGTGCAATTGGCTGCAATTCTGGAGTTCTGTCAACGTTACGTCTAATGCAGCTGTTGGTAGGTAGACCCTTCGTATCGCTAGGTATAATTCATCTAGAGTGTTGACTTGTTGTGTGCCTACAAGATCTCCATATAATCTTTGTTTGATGCATTCTATGTAAAGTGGTTTATTTGCTTCAGTTGCTTCATTTGTAGCTAACTCGCACGCCTGTATGAACTTATACACTTCACCTCTCAAATCTGGTGACTGCGTTCCCGCAAACAATGGAACAATACTGCTTGTTATTTTTGCTATTTCTGCTATACCCATCTTGTTGTGATCTGCCGCTGGCTGTTTATGTGAAGGAAATGAAATTGGATTATATTCCTTTTGACTGGCTGCGGCTGGGGTGGGATCCTTATGGTATAGTGATTGGTCGTGCGCTAGCTCTATTTCCTGTTTTAACCGTCTGTTTTCCTCTTTTAATTCTCGGATTCTGGAATGCGCCTTTTCTAAAGATGCACAGTCTTCCCTCGACTTTTGGGCTGATTCCAGTTCTAACGTTTTATTTAAGGTTTCTTCTGTCAACCCTTCGTCATTCAACAATTTCCTTAGGTGTTCGTTCTCGTCTTCCAAAGTCTTTATTATCTTTTCTTGAAAATGTTTTTCGTTTAGATAAGTATCGTATTTCCTTTTTATCGCGTTAAATTCTGACAAATAGTCCCTTATGCTTTGGTTTTTACTTTCTATTATATTCTTAAAAAATGTTAGCAATTCCTCTATGATTGCGTCTGCTTTTTCTAACGTTGATGTTTCTCCTAGGGCTTGTAATCTGGTCTTGATTAACTCTAAATTTTCCTTATTGGAAACAGTGCTCTTCAGGATGCTCCAAAGTTTTGATGCAAAGTCTTCTATTTGCCTTTTCAAATCCTTATGGTTCTTTTCTAAGGCTAAATATGCTTGCTCCTGCAACGACTCGGCCATTAATTAAACGAACGATATGTAGTTTAATAGGTTTTTATTTTTCCTAATGTTTACAATTAACATATGTACGAGTATAAATACATTTTTCTTAATGTTGTGAAGTTGAATTCATTTTAACGTGTTGGATTCAGAATGCTGTAAAACGACTACTTAGCGCCGCTACTTAACGTTCCATAATTTAATTTTTTATACTAGTCTTAGTACTTTTGAATGAGAGGTAATTAAAACTTTTATTATGAAGATTCAACTTCCTTAACCGGCTTAGAATTCTTGCTCGCTTCGTTTACCGAGCGTGCAGTAAACATTCGCTGTACCTCTGTTTATTTGTCTGTACGCTGGCGTCCGCTGCTGCTTTGATTCAAGCAGAAATGAAGCGTCAAAATTTTCGTGACTTCGCTGAGGTAATTTAAGACCTCACCGAAAGGAACGAACGACCTGCCTCTATTTTTAAGCGGCCAACACAACTGCAACGTTTGCGATCTCGAATTCGGACGATTAACCTAGTGAACTCAATTGAGTTGTTTCTTCGTTAATTGCTTGCTACCTTTGATTGTTTTTATCAGCAAGCAATTGTAATTGCTTGTCATTTAAACAACCAATCTAATTTTGCTTTGATTCTTCAATCAATATGAAGTCTCTAAGTGCATTACTTTAAACGTTTAACTTCTAATAATGGTTTTTTAAAGTAACCCAAAAAAAATTTTCAAACTTTCAAAAATTTCCGACGAACTGATGAAATTAATTATCGATTAAGCAAATTAAACTGTGCGACTTCGAAATCAAATACAAATTTGAGGACAAAAGTCTAAGACACACCCGAAAAATGTGCGGCTCTGAAATCAAGTTAATTGTTAAAATTTGTTTAACGTGTTTAATTTGAACTCAAACGCCTAAGACACACTCGAAACTACCCAACTTTATCGTATACTTTACGCGTTTTGTTTAAGTATTGGATTGGGTTCCTGTTTTAACAATTTGCGTTTATTACTTGAATTTTGTCACGTTAAATAAATTTTTAAATTTATTTAAGTTAGTAAAATCAATCTTATTTTCGCACAATCTGTTAATTACAGTACCCAATATTGTAAAATAAAAAAACGAAAATTCATTAATCCTTAATGTTGGCAACGTTATGTCCTTGCTTTTTGAGTTGAATAAAAAAATTAACTGTTTGTTTAGCGAGTCACGCTGAATTAGTTTGGCCACCAGGCCTTGCTTTGTTTGACTTTTAAGCGAGCCACGCTATGTCATAATATGTGGCCACCAGGGCGTACTTGCTCCTCTAGGAAAAGCACTGTAATATATATTTAAGTTGTGTATTTTCAAAAAAACAGCTAGATTTTTGCTTCCCTAGTTATTCCTAAAATTTATTATTTCGCTTATTTTTAAAATTTCTCCGCCAAATTCATCACTATTTATTGTTTCATTTTTTCGCTTTATTTATTAACGCAATTATCATTTCTCTTTTTTACCAGTTTTCCTTTTTAAACTTTCTTTTGAAACTGGATTTGCTTTTAACTTTTACTTTAACTAACTTTTAATTTATAACTTTCCTTTTCATCTATAACTTGCTCACTGCAGTTTTTCAATTACCTGCTACAAGGTTGTTATTTCACTTTTTGGTACTTTATTCTACTCACTTATTCCTTAATTCGAGCGATCCTCGGCTCGAAAAACCGGCTGCGCCAATTTGTTGTGGTATGCTAAGGGTGGTCCTCTAATCTTCCGTTTCGACTTCAATTAAAGATTTTCTTCTGGACGGATTCTTTGTGTTTTATTCGTATTTTATTTTAATTTATAACACTGTTAACTTTTAAATTGAACACTACTGTTAAAACTATTTTACTCGAACACTTAAGTTATATTTACAAGTTGTTTAAAACTACTTAACCGCGACTTAACTACGACTTCTTCGACGAGAGATTTCAACAAGACTCCCGATCGAATCTTTTCTATTTTCCACCTTGGCTCGGTTGACACACCCGTCGACCGAACCAAAGTGGGTCGGTATGCCGTGTTTCGCAATTTCCATTATTTCGCAACATAAAAATTGTAAAATTCGCAGAATGAATACGCGGAAGAGAATCGTTCTCAATTTAATTCTTCCGCGTGTGGATTCTGATCGTTGGTTATTTTAAGTCAAGCGTTTTTATGGTTTGGAAGCTTGCTACTGAAAGCTAGCTTCCACAATCCATTCAAATACGCTGTGGTTTTTATGGTTTGGACGCTAGCTATTGAACGCTAGCTTCCACAATCCATTCCATACGACGTGTTCTGGTTACTAACTTGGTTTTTGAATTTACTTTAAACGAAGCTTGACTAAAGCTTTTGGCTTACCACGCAAAGTGCTGTGGTTGCATTAATAACGTGAACTTGGCCTTGACTCACTCGCGGAGTAGTATTATAAAACGATAATACTGGCCTTGAAAGTTCTCATCTCCCGGAACTGGAAATTGCGATCGCGACATACAACAGTGACATCTTCTAGGAATTATTAAGACTGGGAAACTTAGGAACAGTTAAACTTTACTGAATAAAATTACGATAGGACAGGGCGTATTTATAAGCGGGAGTAAACAGAACAAGAACCCTGAAATTTTAGTAGAATCAAAACTCAGCATATCTTGCAATAAAAGGGAAAAATAAATTATGCTACGATTGTGATTACAAAATTAATAATTGCAAGCTTAGTGATATTACTGCAGAATTAGCTCACGCGTGGGGCATACACCCTACGTACCCTAATTGTAAGGAATTATGACATATTATCTAAAAGGATAAAATAGAAGAGAGAGTTTTTATAAGACCATGGAATGTTGAAGCGATGCATTCTTGGGAAATTGCATATAAATGTGGGATAACATACGGTACATGAAAACTAGCTGTTTCGTTTTAAACAGTCATGACTATTGCATTTGCATTTATTATAGGAATAAATGCACATGAAATCTATGCATAAAGACTTAATTTATGCATAATCACAATTTAAAAATTATATCTAGACATAGAAATAAAAGATAAATATATATAAGACAGAAAATAATCGCCTCAAAGATTGCGAAGTATTCTTATAATCCTAAGTATTAACAATGAATAATTATAATTGTAATAACACAAAAATAAATTCTTCTTAAATATATAAAATACAATTATTACAAAATAGGTAATGTAATGTACGGTCCTATAAAATGTAGTTCATTAAGATTCCATGTAAAATATTAGCGAATTCGCGGTAACAACAAACAAAACAAAAGCTAAAAATTGAACGATTAACGCAAGCACTGCAACAAAGCAGGTGTAGAAGTAGAGCAACTGAACACGAGCAGAATGCAGTGTCAGTTTGAGCAATTAATGAAAAAAAAGCAAACACAAAAGTAAATCACTTTTAACAAAAGCCAAAAATAAAACAAAGAAATAATGAAAGCGTTGTTATAAACGTACATATATGCAAGATTTAAAGTTCATTTACAAATAATAATGTACACAATATAAAAATAATTTAAAAATTAATTAAATTGTAATTTAGAATAAAATATGGACATTCAATACGAAATTAAGAAAATTAAAAGGAAATACGAATGAACATATAATTATTAGGAAAAAAAAAAGAAATGAACTTTTTACAAAATAATATAATTAGATATTGATTGAAAAGAAAAATAAAAGCATACATTAAAATAATATAGAAAGTAAAGGAATATTATAATATAATTGCACCAAAATAACGTTATCTTATCAGCATTAAAATACATTAATTAAATTTTAATGGAAATTCAATTCATTTTAAATTTATAAATAATAAACAAATTATATTAAAACGAAATATACATTGTAAAAATATAAATAAAGAATTAAAATATGTAAAATTTGAATGCGTAAGCATCAGTACAAAATGTAAGATACATAATAAGAACCCATCATGCAGAGAACCCAACAGCCATCCCGATGTACACCCATCACAACAACAGAAGTGCAACAACACACCACAACAGTTACGAACATTTACAACAGGGCGACGATTAGCGCCCAACCAACTCGAAGGGGGAAGGGTAGCTGGAACAGCTGATCAGCGCAGCGACAACAAACATCGCAACGAAAAGATGGGATAGTTGCAACAATCAAACATATTAATGCAACAAGGCTTGCAACAACATTCGACAAAAACACGAAAATACCTTTAAAGAGATCCGACAACAACAACAGTTGAACATCAATGCGATCGAGGCGGTGACAAATGCACAGTGCTTTGAGGTCACATGGAGACCAAAATCAACGAAATAGAGACCTAATCCATCTGCTGCAGCTAATTTCCAGTGTCTGCACAAATGCGAAACCCTCATGAATCATAATGGCAGCCTAGCGGCCTAAACAACCTAGCAGATCAACCTCAGACGAAACTTACGTTAAGCATAGCGTCGCGGCGATGAAACAGCTAGCAGACAACTACTAATGCGGTCATTCACAGTTCGCCATACAAATTTATGGTACATCATCCCGTGACACAAATCACACTCTACAACAGTACCTCAAGAGTTAACAATTTAAAACACATCATCACTGTCGACAAGGGAGAGGTTGAAGATGACGAAGCAAGACGTCAGAACGACGATTCCGGCAACATCTCACCATCCACTACAGCTCAAGCGAACAACAATTGATCCCAATTGTGGAACAACCGAAACTATCACCAACGAACAACCGAATATTATCAGCAGGGCAACGGGAATTAAGGTCGAAAATTAACAACGACCGTTCCACGTGTAGTCCATACAACACAGCAACCAATACCCAGCAGCAGCATTCCCCACAAGAAATCCAGAAGAAGACGTGAATACAGCGGTGTGTACATCAACGGCAACATCGGAAGCATCAGCAACAGCTTCAAGGTGTACATCAACATCAAAAGCAAGCACCAAACCCACCATCAACAACAACAAGAACATCAACATCAAAACCATCCTAAACCTACACGAAGAAGGACACCGAAGAAGATCACCGGTCATATTATTGTATTATTATTGTAATCAGTTTATTGCAATTTTTATTAATAATTAATTGTAATTTAGTTGTTGTAATTATTATTAATAACTAATTGATATTGACATCGCACATATTCAGAAAATTAAATACACTAACATACATAAGTAGACAATAAGGAAAAAATTAACATAAACGTAAGCCACCCACAATTCAACAAACCACAAATGTACAAGAAAAATTTAATATCGTTTTGTACGATACTAAATTTTTCTTCCCCCAGGGTGGAGGGATGTTGTATGTCGCGATCGCAATTTCCAGATCCGGGAGATAAGAACTTTCAAGGCCAGTATTATCGTTTTATAATACTACTCCGCGAGTGAGTCAAGGCCAAGTTCACGTTATTAATGCAACCACAGCACTTTGCGTGGTAAGCCAAAAGCTTTAGTCAAGTTTCGTTTAAAGTAAATTCAAAAGCCAAGGTAGCAACCAGAACATGTCGTATGGAATGGATTGTGGAAGCTAGCGTTCAATAGCTAGCGTTCAATAGCTAGCTTCCAAACCATAAAAACCACAGCGCATTTGAATGGATCGGAATGCTAGCTTTCAGTAGCAAGCTTCCAAACCATAAAAACGCTTGACTTAAAATAACCAACGATCAGAATCCACACGCGGAAGAATTAAATTGAGAACGATTTTCTTCCGCGTATTGATTCTGCGAATTTTACAATTTTTATATTGCGAGATAATGGAAATTGCGAAACACGGCATACTGACCCACTTTGGTTCGGTCGACGGGTGTGTCAACCGAGCCAAGGCGGAAATATAGAAAAGATTCCAACGGGAGTCTTGTAGTAAACCCCAAACGAAGAAGTCGTTCTTCAGAATCGCGTTTCAAGTCGCGATTAACAAATAAGTGTAAATATATGTATAATAAATAGTGTAAGAACTAAATATAATCCTGTAAAATTACAACACATATTATATAAAAATTATAATAACAAGTATTCGATTAACAACTGTGTAAAGTGACGAGAAAGTATTAAAATAAACTAATACAAGGAACATACAAGTGTTTAATTAATACGAACAAGACAGGCTCAACGGAGCACCATCATTAACACCCGGGGTTACTACAACACTAGACTGGCAAGATTCAGACACAAGTTGTCAGAGTATGATTTCGAAATCATATATAAGCCAGGCAAGAAAAATTTAAACGCAGACGCATTGAGCAGAATTCCTCAAAACCGTAGTGTAGTAACAACAGTCCAGACCCCCTCTAGAACGAAAGAAATAGAAATGAAGAACCAAGGAACTAGCGAAAATTCAAGAACAATTCCGACGCCTGTAGGACCTGACACTCCAGGAATAACACAGAACGAAAACACAATTTTACTAGGAAATCCACAACAAATAGAGACAGTGATAAAAGATTTTCATAATACACCATTAGGAGGTCACCAGGGAGCAGTGAAAACTTACCTAAGAATCAGGCAACAATATAGGTGGCCAGGGATGCAAAGGCAAACAAAAGATTATGTAAAAAGCTGTCCTAAATGTCAAGCGAATAAAAGTTCGAAATTAACAAAAATGCCCATGGTGCTGACAGATACCCCAATGAGGCCATTTGATAAAGTCTACATGGACATTGTTGGTATTTTACCAGAAACTGTATCCGGAAATAAGTACATTCTGATTTTTCAGGACGATTTTTCGAAATTTATGGCATGTACAGCTATCCCAGACGCGGAAGCAAGTACTGTCGCCAGAGCTTTCTACGACGAGGTAATCACGCGTTACGGGATTCCGAGAATTCTAATTACAGATAACGGAACAAATTTCATTTCAAAGTTGTTCTCAGATACATGCAAATTATTAGGTATTAAGAAATTACATATTACACCCTACCTATTACACAAGCTAATGGTTCATTAGAGAGAAGCCACAGACCTTTAGCCGAATATTTGCGTAGCTTTGCTAAAGAAGACGGGTCGAATTGGGATCAATGGTTAACTGCAACTATGCATGTTCACAACCACACACCCCACATTACGACGAAACAAACACCGTTTCGCATTTTATTTGGATTCGATACAGAAATGCCGACTAACTTAAAAAGGAAGTGTAGTCCGGTATATAATGCCGAAGATCCAAATAAAGTAATGAAATTTCAAATACAAAGGGCTCACGAAATCGTGAGAAAGAATCAGGATTTAGCAAAACAGGTGGCTAAAAATCAGTACGATAATAAGTTAAATTTAGTAGAATTTAAAGTAGGAAATAGTGTATTAATTAAGAATCAGACTAGGAAAAATAAGTTTTCTCCAATATGGATAGGGCCATATAAAGTAGTAAAGATTAAAGCCCAATTACTACTGTTTTAAATATTAAGGGAAGGGAAAAGCCATTCCACAATAACTTACTTAAGTTATATAATAGCAATTAAGGGGAAAATAGGATTAACTAAATAATTTTGTAAGTAATCTTTAAAAGCACTTAAACAAGGAAAATTCTATAGGAATAATCAGAAAATTAAATTAAGTTAATCTAATAGGCACGTTATTTGAAGTAGAATACAATAGACTAACACAAAACAGGGTTATTAGGAGAGAGTAATAGGAAATTCAAATTTTATAAGTTAGGAATCAGTAAAAGATTATATTCCAAGCAGACACTTTAGGAAAAACTTTTGTTTTGTTTTTATAGATACACAAAAGTTACCCAACCAACGTCAAAAGCAAAACACACAAGATGATAGGAAAATGTATTTGGGTGCTACTAGCAGTTACACAGGTGGAGACACGTCTGCCAATAGAAGTGGAAAAATTGAAAGAAACACCAATGGTATTCGAAACAACTAATAAGGCATTGTTTTTCAAAGATACTTGGACAATATTAACGAAATTAGAACGTAATGACTTCCAGGGGATAATAAACGAACTGGAAGAATA
Organism: Myopa testacea; assembly: GCA_949629155.1. Taxonomy (NCBI): domain Eukaryota; kingdom Metazoa; phylum Arthropoda; class Insecta; order Diptera; family Conopidae; genus Myopa; species Myopa testacea. The sequence goes on along the minus strand of OX451348.1, from coordinate 17,766,678 downwards.
CATGCATAACATGCACAATATTTGCGAGAATTTAAACAGAAATAAACAATTTCAAGGAAGCCTGCCTAAATTTAAACCAGCCGTTGAAAGCCACCGTTAAGCAACTAAGAATTAACGAGGACATTATAAATCACCATAGCAAAACGCAGAAACGGAATAAAAGATCCCTAGACTTTGTGGGAGAGGCGTTGAACTGAGCCTTTGGAACAATGAGTAAGAAGGACGACACAGAAATACATAACCATTTGGAAAAAATTAATAACAAACAAGCAGAAACATATAAGATTTTGAAGCAGCAAGTCAATATAATGAAAACAACATACAACAAAACCACCTCAGCGTTGAGACAGTCGGTAACCGAGATAAGCAAACTACAAAGGGACCTATGTAGCTAACACCATAAATAATCAAATAACAATAAACAATCGAAACGAACAGAAAATAGCGCAAGTAGAATAACTATTGCGCACAATAGAAATACAAGCCACAATACAGGCCACCCTAGTGGAGATACAGGGTAAACAGGAGTTGAAGATGCAGATATTAGATGATTTGTACAGAGGAACACTACACCCGTCCTTATTACAAGAGGTAGACCTCAGAGACCAAATAGAAAAATTGGAGCGTACAACCAAAGCGAAATGGTTACTAAGTGATGCGTTCAGAATACGACAACTAGCAAAGGTATCATACGCTAACAAGTGCGGGTGATACGTTGATCAAAATAACAATACCACTACCAGAGGAGGACCTTTACACAATATACAAAGTATACCAAGTTGTACTATTTACAAATACCACATACGACTTAACAGTAAAGCCAACCTTCGAGTACATAGCCGAAGCGAAGGAAGAATGGCAATTCATGGGCATGACAAAACATGACATAGATGCCTGCAACCTCGTAAACGGTGCAACAAGAGGAAGCGCACGGACAACCCAAGATAATATAATAGTATGCAGGAGTAAAGGAAAAAAATTAAGCGGGAGACATCACTCATGCGAAATAGCATTACAACAACACAATAATGCGAATATAAAAACATCATGCATCGCCACGGCAACCCCAGCAAGTGAAGGTATATTAGTGAAAATGAACACACCCAACAAGTGGCTATACAATTTCCGACGGACCCACACATTCGAAACAACGTGCGGTACAGGAGCAAACACAATATCTCTGGAGGGATTGGGCTTACTAACAATTACACAAAAGTGCACAATAAAAAATCACGACAGCACCATAGAGTTCGAGGAACACGAAACAAGCAGTATAAACCAAATTAATAACAAGATAGATCATTCAGAGTTAATATCATTTCTAAAGGGCAGCATAACAAACTCAACAATAGGCACGAGGAGCGAGGCGAATCTACTGCCGCTCTTGATAACGCATCACACTAGGCTAACGCAAACACTGGAGGCAGGAGAGAAAGATTTAGCCGAGCTACAAGCAGAGATAGAGCATGCGGAGTTGACGGATACAATTCAACTGAAACAAAAGATATTCGAGATAGCAGGAGCATCGGCAACGTTGGGAACGATGCTGATGATAATACTAGTAGTCCTATACATACGGCATAAGACGAAACGACCAATAAATACATCGGTGCAGCACGTGGTTCAAAGACCAACCATTGAGGTGCTACACGAATCAACACTCAGAGAGGTGCGCAAGCAACGAGCAGAAACCAGTGCTGGAGCGCGCAAACAACTAGAAGAAGCCAGTGCGGAGCGTCCTTTCAACTCCAATGCCTGAAAACAGATACAGGTTGAGAAGCAGGAGCCCCCGAGTAATGAATTAGTAACCCGATTACAACCTAAATCATAACAAAACAAAAATGGTTGTCTAAATAAATAAGAGTGAACACAATATTTGATTTCATTTAAATATTTTAATTGATTCCATTAGATAAAATTAAACTAAGATAATAGGCTTAGGAGTAAATTTATTTAGAATAGGCACCTTATAAATGAGTAGATAATAGGATGGAATAAATAGATAAAGTATAATTAATTAGTTAAAGTAGAAGGTAAATAATAATGTAAAGTAATTAATCCTTATAAGTGGGTGAGAAGGGGCATAACAGAAATAGTGCTACGGAAAAAAGTGTTAGAGACAAAAAGATAAAATAGTTGTTGTTGTTAGTAACAACCCCAACTATTCCTTGCCTAGAGGGCAACCCCAGTACCAGAGGACAACACCTAGAAAGAACTATAACGGATTGAAACCGACACAAAGAAAAAAAAAGGGGGAGATCCCAACTTCTTACAACACTTTAAAATAAAAAAAAAAAGGGTCGAAATAAAATTTTTAATTTTTTTTTATTATTGCATTATTCATAAAATATAATACATCGGCTAATCAATCAGCTCTTGTAGGCAGGGGTATAGCGCGGGCAGCTCCGGCCAGGCTCGGCGCAACATCTGGAGTGTTCCAACGAAGAACAGGAGCCACTCCTCTGTGGGGTTAGCCCCAAGGACGTCCTCCAGTTGACTCAGCACGGGGATGATGGGCTCCAAATCCCATGCATCAGTCCTGATGAAGGCTAGCAACTCCTTGATGTACAGTCCAACCGGAAACAGGTAATGGGGGATAGGGTAGCGCGGCATCCTTGCGAATGGGTTTGACTGTAACTACTTAAAAGTTACTAAATGAAATCGCTATAGCACCAAGCGTATTTATAAGCGCGAGTCAACAAGAACCCAACCCGGAAATCCAGTACGAAACGCGAATGAAATGAATTACATCGCGTTTGCAATTATAAATATTAATAGTTGCACACGCGAAATTATGCCTGAAGATTTAGTACAGGCATACCACACAAAAACACTACATTAGCACAAACAAACGTACGCACATATGCCAATAGGTCACTAAGCCATAAGATATGTAAACTGACCAATAAAAAAAAAAAAAAAAAAAAAAAAATAAAAAATAAAAAAAAATAATAAAACATGTAAACTGACCAATAAAGAAAACAAAAGAAAAAAAAAACGTAGTACACAAATCGGTCAATTAAATGTGAACTAAGCGATTAGCGCAAAAGCAGGTGTAAAAGTAGAACAACTGAACGCGAGCACAATGCAGCGTCAGTTTAAAACAACACGAAAAAAAAAACACAGAACAATAATGAACAAATTCAAACATAATCAAAACAATGAGGAAAAGAATTAAGAAACTAATAATAAAAATAATAGTAAAACAAAGACATAATGTAACCGTTGTTATACACATAAATATATAGACAATAGTTAAAGTACATTTACAAATGTACACATATACACATATAAAAATAATTTAAAACTTAAATTACTTGTAATTCAGAATATGATATGTACATACAATAAGAAATTAAGAAAATTAAAAGAAATAGGAAAGAATATATAATTATTAAGGAGAAGGAAAAAGAATTGCACTTAACTTTTACAAAATAACATAATTAGGTATTCATTAATAAGAAGAATAAAATCGTACATTAAAATAAGAAAGAAATTACATAAATATTGTAATTGCATGAAAAATAACGTTATTAAAATACATTAATTAAATTTTAATTGAAATTCAACACATTCTGAATTTATAAGAAACACTTACAGTACAACTAATAATATTTTAAACTTAATTTAATTTAGAAGCAAATATGTATGTACAGTTAAATAATGAAAAAAAAGAGGCATAAGAAAAGAAAAGAAATAAGAAAATTAAAAGGAACAAAGAATATAATTATATGAAAATTAGGAAGAGAAATATATTTGAAATGAATTTGAAATATTAAAATAAAAAGAGGATATATTAAAATACTTGTACAAAATTTTATTTTCAAGATATGTATTTATATATAGTTCATAGCGTAACAAATTATATTCAACTAACTAGAACTAACTAGAATAACTAGAATAACGTCGATATTTATTGTAAGAATTGAAACTTGTGTTGAATTAAATAAATAATAGAAATTATGTAATGCAATTCGATCAAGATAAAATATTGTTAAATACTTAATATTCCTAAATTAAAATAATATACGCCACGGAAATGACTTCAAACCTTAATAAGTGCGAACAAATTAAATAAGAATATATTGTAAAAGAGAAAAGAAAGAAGAGAATATATATAAAAAATTGACAGTAATTGTAATAACGTATAAAAGAAGAATCCAGTCTTCAGAGAAGCTGACCTGAATATCGATGTACACCCATCACAACAGCAAAAGTGTAACAACACACCGCAGCATTTTGACAGGGCGACGAATAGCGCCCATCCAACTCAAAGGGGGAAGGGTAACTGGTAGCTGGAACAACACATTATGCACATTAGATGCAACAACTGATCACCTTAGCGATAGCAACCAAAATGGCAACCATCACAAACAAAAACAAGATGGAAAGCAAAGGGGGCTAACAGCAGCAATAGTTGAAACTGAAAATTACTGTATGATAGTGGTGGCGAATACACAGCACCGTCAACCACTTTTAGAACACAAAACCAACGATAAGATAACTCGATGGTAATCCTGCGGAGAAAATTAGAAATTTATCGGCGGAGACAATTAAGTTGCCGCTCAACAGCGAAATCATAGTCAATCAGGATCGCTTTAAGCCAAAAGGTTTATCAACGAATAAATACAACAACATCAATTGTTGCATCATCGAGTGGCAACGGCAACGGCGATAAACCACCAAGTAGACGAAAGCAAAGCAGTCACAGGTTCGCCAGCCCAAACATGGGCCAATTCATCTTACAGCAGCATCAGTCACAAAAGTAAAAATTGAGATATACATAAATTGGCAGCGATGTAAGAAATGCGACGCAACTACAAATGAAGCAGGGGTACCAGCGCTTGCGTACTCTACAAGCGAAAATTCTGGCGAAAACCGTACCATGAACCCCATACTACGAACAGCAGCATGTGATCGAACTCAGTACAATCGAAATTAAAGATTAACATCAGCCGTTTCAAACACAGGAACCACTAAGTCAGCTACCCACCAACCACAGTTATCGAGAAGAGGACATCAATTCAATAGGGTGTACATCAACAACAACATCAACAACAACGTCAACAGTAACATCAACAGTATATCAACAACAACATTAACAGCTACGTCAAGGTCAACGCCAACATCAACATTCACGCATCGAAGAAGCGCAGCTACCGCAGTTACGATATTTGTATCACAATCGCTATGGTATTATCATTACTGACGATTATTGAAAAAACTATTATATTAACTATTATCACACAAAAATTTAACTATGGTATATACAAGAGAAAAAAAAACACATAAGTAGACAATAAGGAAAACCATAGCATATATAAGCCACCCACAATTCAATGGAACATAAATGTTCCATTTGTTAAATTCCAAATGGAACAAGAAAAATTTAATATCGTTTCATACGATACTAAATTTTTCTTCCCCTAGGGTGGAGGGATGTTGTAGGTCAGAATCATTGCTCTGCTTAACGTTGATTATCACCACATACCTTTCGGCCCAGTAGGTAACAATGCTTAACGTGTGGAAACACATACTTCTAGGCTACACTTTAATTGTGAAGCTCGAAAGTACAAGTGAATCACACACCACGGTGGCCTAGATAAAATCGACCGCGACCGCATTCCAAGAAGTGGAACATCGCGCTAAATTCAGAAGAGCAAAATTCGCAATTTGTCAAGAATTATTGTCAAAAATAATTCTTGAGACTGATTTAATTCTTGATTGCAAAAACGACGCGGAAATGATTCTGGCCAACAACGAATCTCAGAGGAGATATAAACCCATCTTTCGGATTGAAAGGGGGAGTTATAATTAAGCAGTTTTAAGTTAAGCAGTCTCGCGTAAATATCAACCGAAAGAAGTCGTGTTAGCGCATAGAAAGTCGCGATTATAGTAATAAGTGTAATAAAAGGGCAATAAATTAATAAGCAGAAAACAAACACCAGGAGTTTTACTAATTGTCAAAGGAACAACTAAACATACCCAAGGACCACCCTATAGAAAGAGATACAACAACACACTATTGCATGGTAGACAATTGGCTGAGTCAACCAAATTATCGTCCCTCACACCATTCATTGACAGTAAAGGACTACTAAGAGTTAGTAGCAGAATAGTCAATTCAGTGGTGAGCTATGATCAAAAACATCCTTTAATTCTCAATAAAAATCACCATTTAACAACGCCGGAAGTCGACAACTGCAATAGGTCTAAGATATTAGATAAAGAGAGGCCGAAACTCTTACAAATCAGGCTAGAATCAACCCTGCTGCAGCTGCAACCACTGTAATAAGTGGCCAAGGCAATGCATGTGGGGAGGTAAAATCTCCGGCGGTGACAGTGCTAGCAAAAGCTAAGATCATCGAATCTAGCCAGAGCGGATCCAGGGGCCGTCTGGAGAAGGGTCCGTCTGAGACCATGACTGACCAACCTACCTGCTCCGGTTCCTTGAGGAAGGGGGCAGGATGGCAGACAGAACTGGAAGGCAAACTCCCGCACCCGACGAAATGCCTTCCGACTTAGGGAGAAAATACGAGCAATTCCTGAAAAGGAACTAACGGACAAGGACAGGAAGTCCCTTTCATGGGCAAATGAGATACTGGGTCCGTCGGAATCTAAAACTCCTGCGACAAAGAGACAGAGGTCGGCTGATGAGCTACTTCCACCGACCGAGAAAAGGGCCAAAGTCCAGAGCACTGCTGATAGGAAGCAGTCGTATAGCGAAATCCTGAAGGATCGGCTGGTAGTGGCGGTGGTCGACAAAAGCGACCCTGACTGTGCCATATCGGTCGATCATTGGAAGAAAGTTGAAGTCAAATTGGCTGTAAGGTTTCTTTCAATGATGAAGGAGTTTCCAGGCCCGGTACCCATAGTAAGAGATGCTGGGTGGCATCAGGGTCGAGTCAAGCTGATCGCCTGCGGAGATCAGAGGTCGAACGACTTGTACAAGGTGGCGATCAGCAGACTAGGGGAGATGTGACCAGGTGCGAAACTTAAAGCCATCCCCCGAGAGGAAATCCCGTCCCGGCCTAGAGCCAGGGCGTGGATCCCAGTGGAGCCACCCGATCCTGCTGTTGTGCTTGAGATGTTCAAGTACAGCAACCCTACCTACTTGATCTGCCTACTGGAAACTGGAAAGTTTCCAAACTAGAGGAGCCGAAGGGGGACTACAGATCAGCAATGATGGTCCTGAACAAGGAGTCCCTGGAACCTCTAGAGAAGGCAGGCTGGGTGGTCGGCTATGGCTTTACGTCGGTGACGCTAAAGGTATACAAAAAAGACCAAAGCGAAGCCAAAGTCAAGGGCATGGGTGAAAGAGCTGCAGAAACTGCAGCATTTACGTCAAGAGGGCCCAACAGTCCTACTCCTAGCGCCGGAGAGGGCTCCCGAAGGGTGGAACCTGATGATACCGAGACGGTATCAAAAGGGGAAATCATAAAGAGGCTCTCTCTGGCATCTCTAGACAAGGAGGACCGCCTGCTCTCTTCCGGTTCTGAACTGGACGACACAGTGGTGGAGGTAATCGAGAATTATCCTGGAACTCCGGATAATACAGATTAACCTTCACCACTGTTGCTCTCGTTATTCATCTCCTTAGAGATGAAGAAGATGCTGCCTTAATCCAAGAATCTTGGGTCGTTGACGGCCAGGTGCGCGGAATTAAGGCTCCTGGATATACTCTGTGCTACAGGAGGGGTGAAGGTAGGCCCAGATCCTGTATTCTGCTGAAGAATAAACATAATGGTTTTCTTCTCAATAATTTCAGTGAAGACGACATCACTACCGTAGCACTGGAGACTGAAGAGTGCGTTTACTGGCTAACCTCCATCTATATGGCATCCGAGGAATCGGACCCTCCTTCAGCCACTACCAGAAGTCTGGCGACGGCGGCACAACGCTGCAAGGCGGCACTGGTGATCGCATGTGATGCAAATGCGCACCATACTATCTGGGGAAGCTCAGACACTAATGTAAGAGGTGAGTCGCTTTTTGATTTTATACTTGGCGAGAATCTATATATATGTAATAGGGGTAGGGAACCAACCTTTATCACTAGCAATAGGGGGGAAGTTTTAGACATTTCCATTGTATCCCAGGGCATAAGCTCACGAGTGAACAATTGGAGGGTCTTAACGGAACATTCCTTCTCCGATCATAGGTACATTGTCTTCTCCCTTAGAGGGACTGTTGACTCAATCCATCCAGTTAGAAACATTAGGAAAACTAACTGAACTATATACAGGACCGAGGCAAAAGCTTTACTGCTTAACACTCCGGAGGTCATTTCAAGCAGGAAAGAACTCGGCAGCAATGTTGATCGCTTCTCGAACGCTCTAAACAGGGCATTGGGTGTAGCATGCCCCCCTAGGAATCCTAAAGGAAAAAGGAAGCCACCCTGGTGGCCTAGCCTAATGGAGACCCGGAAGAGATGCAGGCGTCTGTTTAACAAGGCCAAGGCCTCAAACGAAGCTCATCTCTGGTATGAATATAAGGCCGCATTAAGGGACTATAAGAAGGAATTAAGAATGGCAAAGAGAAACTAATGGAAGACCTTTTGCGAAAGTGTTATGAGTACCTCGGAAGCCTGTCGACTGAGAAGGATTTTATCCTCCAGCCCAGTATGCATCAGCTCATTAAGGAAGGAAGATGGCTCCTGGACTATGTCAAAAATGGAATCTCTGGCGGTTCTGGTTGACACACACTTTCCGGGAAATACTCATACTAGTGGTTTTGACTGCGACATTCCCTGCTCTTCCCTACGGGATCTGGAATATCTAATAACAGATAGCGCAGTAACCTGGGCTATAAGCAGCTTCAAACCTTTCAAATCCCGGGTCCAGATGGGATATCCCCGGCTGAGCTGCAGAATGCCCAAGGCACAGTTGTACCATGGTTGGTGGTCATCTATAAGGGATGCCTACGAACTGGCTACATTCCTCTAAGATGGAGAAGTAGTAGGTGGTGTTTATACTGAAGACGGGCAAACGCTCGCATGAAGTTGCCAAGGACCTTCGGACCCATCACATTATCATCCTTCCTGCTGAAGGTTTTGGAAAGGATTCTCGAACTACACATAAGAGGAAAATACCTGGTAAACATATCCTCTGCTCAACATGCGTATCTTAAAGGGAGATCTGTAGAGACGGCTCTACACTCCCTGGTGGGCGCTATTGAAAAATCTCTAGCCTGGAGAGAATTCTCCCTAGTGGCTTTTGTGGATTTTGAGGGTGCCTTCAACAACGTGGAGGCAAATGCAATTCCAGATGCCCTGAGAATCCTGAGAGTAGAAGAACGCCTGATATCCTTCATTAGTCAGTTGCTAAAAGGAAGGATCATTGAGGCGAGACTTGGGGACTCACGGGTTTAAAGAATGGTATGGAGGGGAACTCCACAAGGCGGGGTCCTGTCTCCCATATCGTGGAACATGGTGGTCGATGGGCTGCTAAAGATACTAGAAAGAGAAGGCCTAAGAATCATTGCTTATGCAGATGATCTTGCTATAGTGGCCTCGGGTAAACACACATGTGTCATCAGGGACCTAGTGCAAAACGCTCTGAACACTGTAGTAAGATGGGCAGCTTCGAGGGGCTTAGGGGTCAACCCCTAGAAAGCGGAGCTTGTCTTCTTTACAAGGAAACACAGGATTCCTCAAATCGGGCCTCCCAGGATGGGCGGAGATAGGCTAAATTTTAAAGAAAATGCAAAATTCCTCGGTCTGATCCTGGACAGGAAACTCAGTTGGAAAATAAACATCACTGAGAGGGTGAACAAAGCCATGGTGGCTCTTTACACTTGCAGGAAGGCCATTGGAAATAGATGGGGCCTAAATCCAACAATAACCCATTAGTTATATGTGGCCGTAGTCAGGCCAATACAGCTTTATGGGGTGGGCATTTGGTGGCCAGCCCTCGAAAAGGGAACAAATTGCAAGCTGCTGGACAAAGTACAAAGGTCAGCATGCTTGTGTATCGAAGGAGCTCTGAAGACAACACCGACAGCGGCTCTGGAAGTTTTATTGCATCTTCCCCCAATAGATATCATGGGAAGGCAAATGGCTAGGTGTACGGCCGTAAGGCTGAATGCCGTAACGAAATGGACCAACAGAAATGTTGGACATCAGAGAATCATGGAAGGTTTACCATCCTCTTTCGAAAACCTTGACTATACCATACCAAACCTTCTTCCATCGAAAAAATTCGAGTCGGAAATACCGGCCAGAGAGGACTGGCACGATGGGACACTGCCAGGCAACGAAGGTATACACTGGTATACCGACGGATCGAAAATGCTTGGCAGAGTTGGTGGGGGAATATTCTGTGAACGTCTTGGGATCGAAGTAAACTTTCGATCACCGGACTACTGCAGTGTCTTCCAAGCGGAAGTGCTGGCAATCCGCGAGGTACTGTCCTGGCTGAAGGACAATCAGACATACCAGGCAGCTATAAAAGCCCTGGATGCAACCTTCACCACCTCTATGGTGGTAAAAAGCTGTCACCAATCTCTAAATGAGATGGCAGAGAAGTTTTCCATAAAGCTATGCTGGGTTCCAGGACATAGTAACATTCCAGGGAACTGTCGAGCGGATGAATTAGCCCGAGGGGGGACTGACCTAGTTATCAATCTAGATAACTCACGTATAGGTATGCCACTGGCTAGCTGTAAGCACATCATGAAGTCATACGCCCTGAAAGAAGCTGGCAAGAGGTGGGAGGAGTTGGAAGCATGCGCGACCGCAAGGCAGCTTTGGCCCACTTACAATAAAAAAAAATTCATTTTACCTCCTTTCACTGAGCAGGGAGAACATTCGGCGGGTGATAGGGGTCATAACAGGTCACTGCCTCTTTGGGGCTCACGCGAAGCGATTGGGGGTTTTCGCAAATGACTTTTGCAGGAGCTGCAGGGACGAAGAGGAGGAAGAGACAGTAACGCATCTCTTGTGCGGCTGTCCGGCTCTCGCTCATAGAAGGCAAACCCGCATGGGAGCCTTTTTCTATGATAACCTCAGCGAAGTGATACCTCTTAAAATAGGGGGTCTAAGTCGCTATATAAATAGCTCGGGGTGGCTGAGCTGAAGTTTGGGGTGAGATCCAAATGGCATCACAATGGACCCAGGCGGTCTAAGTGTGTCTTCAGTGACAGCCATACCAACCTAACCTAACCTAAGATATTAGATCCCAGGCGTTTCACAAATCATTAAACAATGTGTATTTAAATGCGCTGCTTGCATGAGATACCGTGGCATTACATATCAACAACAAATGGGTAATATTCCACAACACCGCAGACAGAAGACATTAAGATGAACTTATACAAGTATAAAACGAATATAAGCCTGTACGAGACACATCTCGCAAAATGTTAGCAAAAAGCTTTCGATGTCCGCACTTCCTAATTCAGATTTAAGTTTAAGCCCAAAGATCAATACATTTTTCAAGAAAACCAACAAAGTTTAAATTTAATGGATAGCAAATTTGAATCAGATTATCTACCAACATATAAAAAGTTGATGGATCATTTGAGATATACGACACGCTTTCTTCTGGTACCCCTCTTTTGCCATTATTTTTAGATAATCATATGTCTGAGCCTGAAGACCCAATGCCAATATGATATTGATATCACCGTTAATAACTTAATCGAGGCAGTGAGTCGCAAGATTCAGACATCTAAATATATTTCGAGCAGAACACTAAGGAAGCTTTTGTTGCTTAAAAAAATTAAAAACTTGAAATTTAAAGTGCAAAGTTAAAGTTTTGCAAAGAGAAATGAATAAAAAAGATCGGTGCTAAGATAAGATACTCAGATAAGATAAAGAATTAAGATAACAAAATTGAACAACTGAAAATGGGAAAAGAAAGATAACGAGCAAAAATAGCAATGGGTGGGATAGATGAAGGAAAGATAGTTAAGGAATTCAGTGAATCGCTTCCATCGAATCTGAAACATTGTGTGGAGAATAGTATTAAAAACATTTCCCGCCCCTAACGGACGTCCATACGACCATATTGAAAACACTTGCGTTGGGTGTTTTCTGTTTGTCTTTTTGAGCGTACTATTCCCTTACAAGCTCCCTTTTCCTTACTGTTTCATCTTTATTGGCCTGAAGAGCGAACTCTTCGAGAATTTGTCTCAGAATGGCCAAAATGTCATTAAAACGTAACTCTTATTATTATTATAACAGATACGAAGATAAAATAAAATTATTGGTCTCGAAGACTTTGGCGACGAGAACCGTACGTCCAGAACGGCTGATAGCTTTATGGTACAAGGCGTTGGAGGAACACTTTGAAAACAACCCTTTGCATATTTTTTTCTTGCGTGGCCCTGCAAAGGCAACATAATTAAACAATACGTTTTTGAAGCTATTTCCCAGCCTCAAACCATAAATCTTTCCCCTGCCATTTTGTCTGCGATCAAAGATCGAATTTCGTTAGCTTCGCTAAAATTGTGGGGGTAACAGAATTTCGTTCATACTTTATTGTCAATGACAAAAAAATCTTTTTTCCCCATCACCCATCCTTCCCCATCTTCTGAAATGCACTCGGAATTGTTTGGAGAATTGCAAAAATACGATTATATTTAATAATAAAAAAAGTCAGTTGGAATGATACTACTATGATTCCAAGTTGAATGTTGATTCTAAGTTACCAATTAGATTTGCCCTTAAATTGACCAGTGCTCATATACATCCAAACAACTTCGAGAAGAAGAGGGTTCCTTTAGCTGCTCAGGTTTTTGGCAACACAGTTGCTTCGGGCATAAATGCCTTATCCCATTGAGACCCATCTTAAGCAATTGTGTGATCTGTCTTTAAAATAATCTTATCTTCATCAATACAATTTTTATTTTTCAGCTGAAAGCCCAAAAGCAGTGATTCTGTTATTACATGTTTTTATTTTCCATTTTAGAGCTTGGGTCTCAAAGGGTTATATGCTTCAGGACGGATTGATGTTAGTAAGGCCCCTACAACTGTTAACACTGTTGCGTTTTTATTGTTCATTGATGAATTCTTTAATATATTCAATAGCAGCGGCCACTGTGGCTGCAGTGTCCAATGTCTGTCAAAAAGAGTTTTTTCAAATCGTTTAAGTTCATTTCAAATTTTAGATTCCAGGTATAAACGATAGTAAAGATTCATTTTCATTTATCAACCATTGGCTCATTAATATATCTAGTCTACGTCTCTTTTGGGAATTTTTATCGCGGAAAGAGTTTCCACATCTTTCGAACAGACGACTTTGACAGGATTCCCTGGAACACTTTTTCGGACAGATTAGGAAGAGTGGCGGAAACTGTGTCGCTATTAACCTACATATGTTTACTGGTTTGTTTCAGAAGAACTGGGGGTTTAATTATGTAGATATTTTAGTAAAAGGCATTGCGAGGCGTTTCATGATATAGGTATTGAGAACTTTTAACCTAAGGATATTTTAAGCCATATTATTTATATAATGACTCGATAGTGCAGAACAATTCATGGCAGCAATTCCAGAGTTTGCCGAGGCCAGAATTTTCCGCTATTGATCGTGCCAAAATTGATTTTAATTGTGATGAAACCAAGGTATTAAAAGAAAATACTTTAGCTTACGTCTGCGGGTGGTTGTATTTGAAATTTCACAAGCTTCACAATTGTTCACAGCCTTTGCCGCATTTTGAAAATGACGCCATTACGGAAGAATTCCTTTCCACATTAGAAAGGATTTCCAAAATTATAGTTTAGTTAAGCCTCCTGAAGATTTTATAATTTATGTGAAGCAGTTAGAAAGTCGGTTTTTGGAAACTTTTGTTTCGGCTTCTCATATAATAGGTGATAGTAACGTTTTGATATCAAAAATGATATATATAGAACCTTTCGTTTGTTGTAAAAACTTTAAAATCCGCGACTTCGTAGCGTTATTTGTTAGGATTAGAATACATTTTTTTTTTAAGTTTTAAGTTGGACTTAAGAGTCCAAATTTCAAAAATAAATTGCTTTTTTTACCACACATCTGTAGACTAAAAGTATTAGTAATTTTGTATTTCGGCAGAATATTTAAAATATGCATGTACATCCTTTTGTATTGATCTTTGATTTCGTTAGTATACGCACAGTAATAATATAATAGTATACTACTCGTATATTATTTTTTATTTTGAGAAAGAGAAAAGGAAAAGAGTTTTCCATCTGTGCAGGGGATCGAAGCAGTCTTATCCGGACCATCAAGGGATCAACATCGAAGTGGAAAGCCAACATCGACAGCGAAGCCAACGTCGATCACAGAGAAAACCACAGGATCCTCAGCTGGAGTGAGTTTTAACTCCCCGGCCACCGCTGGATCTTCTAGTAATTAGGCCTTTGGAGTTGCTTGTATGAAGAGCTACGTGTTTCTAAATGGTTGATACCTGATCACTGAGCGGAAAGATAAAAATATATTAGTAAACAAGACGAAAAAAAAGTAGCACGAATTTTCCACACGAATTTCAAGTATAAATTAATTAAAATAAAATAATTTACAATAAAGTCTTTATTTTCACAGTGCGGGCATATTCAATTTGAGAACTTTAAAAAATGAATAGAAATACAATGGAAATATTTGAAGCCATAGATGATAATGTTAATGATCATAATTAGTATAAATGAAGTTACATCACTTTGGCTTGATGTTGTGGACGATTCAGAAGAGCAAAGGAATAAAAGGATTAGAAATCCTGATTATTACGAAGAAATAATTCCTAGATACACAGACATCCAATTTACGGGTCATTTTAGAATATCTCGAAGTAGTTTCCAGGTAAATATTGTTGTATTTTTCTGCAGTGTTCTTATTTTTGGCAATTAAAGGTTTTGGAAAACATCGTCGGAAACTATCTGCATGAAAATGTTTTTTTTTCGATCTATACCACTTCAAAAAAAGTTGTCTTTTCTTTGTGGATAATAGGAAAGCAGAGGCGTTTTTTGCTGTGGGAGTCCGATTCGACATTCCACAAAGCTCTAGACATGGCGTTTTCAAAGAAATTATCCAAAAACGTTCCAAAAATTATCCAAAGAGTTACTTCCAGTATTTATTAAATGGTCAAGCTCTGATCAACAAGTGACATCATTTGAGGCATGTGTCTAAAAAAGTGTTCCAAATGAGTTTTTTAGTTTTACAGATGTTTAACCTATTTTAGTTTCACAAACATTTAAGCAGCGTTCTCGCGGTCTTCAAAATGTAGTTGGGGCGATTGATGGTTGTCACATTCCCATTAAGTAGCCTGTCGGAAAGCCGTCTGATTCTTACAACAGGAAACAATTTCATTCCACAATAATAACAATACCAATAAGGTATCACATTAAATTACGAATTTAAATTTATTTAATTTCATGTTTTTGCAGTGGTCTGTGATCATTCACTCAAATTTATTGATGAGTTTATCGGAATACCGGAAAGGATGCATGATGCTCGTGTATTTCATTGCAGCCCACTGTACGAATGTTTAACTGATGAAAGAAACCCTCTGCTTAATCCTAAGCAACATTTAATTGATGATTTCATTGCAGCCCACTGTACGAATGTTTAACTGATGAAAGAAACCCTCTGCTTAATCCTAAGCAACATTTAATTGATGATTGCGCAAATCCGCCAATGGTCGGCTTGATTACTCCATTTAGGGATAATGGACATGTCTCTACGGCACATAGAAGATATAATATATAATACTAATATAAGATATATAATACTAAGCTATGTTCAATCCGCTCTACTATAGAGCGATCTTTTGGTATTTTAAAAATGAAATTCCGTAGGTTAACGTATTAACGATTTCTGGACGTATGGATTTCGGCAAGAAAATTATAGCCGCTGCATGTATGCTGCACAATTTCATTTTAATTAATGACGGTGACGAAGTTGAAGCTGAAATCATCGCTGTTGACTCCAGAAAAGATGATACTTCCCAAAATCAGCAGCACGAAACGTAAGAAATCTGTCATTGTCTAATTCTCCGGATCTATCCTTCCCTCACACCTAAACATAGACGGCGTCAATTTCCCGGTTTCTCCCCTCAGACAAAGGGTCCTACAGTGCACCAAATGTTGCAGATATAATCACTCGGCCAGATTTTGTTCCAGAGCCCAATCTACATGCCCTTCTTGCGGCAACTCACACGACCCAGATTCTTGTACCTACCCTATTAAATGTGTCAATTGCGGGGGCGACCACCCAGCCTCCTCGTCTTCATGCCCCATTTTCTTAAAAATGAACAGCAGAACTCGAATGAAGTATTTATTCCTTGAGTGTTTTAAAAAAACAAACGATCAGAATCCACACGCGGAAGAATTAAATTGGGAACGATTTTCTTCCGCGTATTGATTCTGCGAATATTACAATTTTAATATTGCGAAATGATGGAAATTGCGAAACACGGCATACTGACCCACTTTGGTTCGGTCGACGGGTCTGTCAACCGAGCCAAGGTGGAAAATAGAAAAGATTCCAACAGGAGTCTTGTGAAAATATCTCAACGAAGAAGTCGTTGATAGTCGCGTTAAAGTCGCGTAGTGTTAGTTTTAATAATAAGTTTATTTCAAGGTATTGTCGGATTTAAGTAAAAGTGTCGCTAAGAAAATATAGTTGTAGAACTAAGTGTAAGAATAAAAAAAGTGATATCAATAGGATCAGAATAAAATAATAACAAAAATCCAAACGTCAGCAGTTTTACTTGCTGTCCAAAGGACAACAGAAATATCAGAAGACCACCCGAGGAGATACAACAAAATGTTGAACAGGTGAATGATTGGCAAGCCCTGCGTGTTGCACATGCTTGCAGATTTGTTCATTTGTCTATTCGGCAATTTGCATTGTTATTATCAATTAGTATTCATTATATTATATGTATATTGGCATAAAATTATATAAATTAAATGCAAACCCATAAACAATCATCAGTTTGTTAATAAGCGTCAGTCTTTTTCTACTGTCAACAAACTAAATTGTTTTTAAAGAACTTATTTTGTGTTTACAATAAACTTATCATAAAAAGATATTCTGGTTCAAGTGCCAGTAATATCAACAACATTATATTTTGGTTCAAGTGCCAGTAATATCAACAACATTATATTCTGGTTCAAGTGCCAGTAATATATAAACAGTAAAGAAAAACGCTTCTTAGCTTTGGTGACCCCGACGTGATTCACGTCCACATACATAATCATGCCAACATTTGAAGAGCTCGTCGCTGCCCAGCGGACAACAAGAGATGCGATCTTCACCATAGTAACGAATTACAGGAAGGATTCCACCAGCAGGAAGCAGACTTCGAATTACTATGAAGAACGCCTCAATCGCCTGAATCAAGCAATGAATCAATTCCAAACGACGGAGTCCGACATAAGAGGATTACCCCAGCCACCACTTGACCACAGTTATTTCACCAAGGAATATTATGCAGAGGTCATGTCTGTGGCAACCAAAAACAAGGGCGAGTTTGAATCGGCTCTCGTAGCTCTACGATCAAAAATAGCAAAGGAGGCAGCAGAGCCCAATCCTACTGTTTCAACAATATCCAGAAAAGCTGAAAAAAGAGCGGTTCTTGCAACAGCAGTGTTCAGAAGACAAGCCGCACCATTAACAGCTCTGCTCAGAATGTGCGCAAGATTACGGGATGATACAGCAGATCATCCACAGCAGTACTACCAGGTGAAGAGTGAGACTTTAACACACATGGGGCATCAAGCAGAAACTCTCAACCTGAATATTTTTGCGGCATACCTGGCGTAGGATCCAAAGGCGGTGGGATATGACAATGCAGAATTTATCAAGGTAGAAGATCAGGTTCAACAAGCACTGGTGACTAGCAGTAAAGGCAGAACAGACATGACAACAGTTGACATCTAATTCCACAATGCCTAATTCAATGTGCTCAGTGCAATTGCCCAAACGTTCAACGACCATTATTTAAAGTGGTGTCAATTCTATAATTTATTCAACCAAATGGTACACAACCAGCCACTACCAACAATACAGAAAATGTGGTACTTAAAAATGAATCTGTCAGGAGAAGTGGCCATTCTTATTCAGCATTTGACCTTATCAGAAGACAACTATGCAACAGCATGGACGATGCTAAAGGACAGGTACAACAATGTACGAATACTGGCTTCAACACTAATTCAAAGGCTATTGGAACAACCCAGCAGTATATCCTCAGCAGCCTCAATTAAATCACTTCATGACACCACTCAGGAATGTCTACTAGCGTTAACCAATCTTGGCTTTGCTACAACATCATGGGATCCATTCTTGCTATACATGCTGTTCAAGAAAATGGATAGAGCTACATATATGGCATTCGAGCAATCCTTAAACAATCCAAGAGAGTTGCCAACAATGATGGAATTTTCGACGTTCTTAAGAAATGATCCAAACTATAAGCAGCTGATTTCGAATGTTGTGCTTCTGATAGAATAGATAACACTTTGAAACAGAGATGGATAAATTTATCATAAAGAAATCAAAAGGTACTTATTTCTAATAAAATATGCATATGCAATTAAAGCTTTACATTTCTGTTTTAAGCAGATCGTTCTGCAAGTGGGCACGAAAAGGGTAGTTCCTCATATTCGGAATCAGAGGAAGAAACCAATCGTAAGGCTGGAACAAAACATAAAAAAAAAATATCTGCTGTGTGGAACTATTTCAAAAAATCATCTGACAAGAAAATTGCCAAGTGTTTGAATTGTGGAAAAGAATACAAGACAAGCGGAAATACTTCGAATCTTAAAGATCACTTGCAACGATTTCATCCAGAGCTTGATCGAGCTCCAGCTATTGACGATTGTTCTGCAGAAGAAATCCAAGGTAGTACTTCAAGCAGCGCACGATCAAGTATGAAATCGTTGCCATCATACTTCATTAGGACAATCGAATACGATGAAAATAGTCAAAAAAGGAAAGATTTAAACAATGCATTAGCGCTAATGATTGCTACTGATATGCAACCTTTTTCTATTGTGGAAGATGATGGTTTCCGACGTTTTGTGAAAATTCTTGATCCACGCTATGTATTGCCCAGCAAAGTGACTTTAAAAAACGTTTATTTGAAGCAACTATTTCATAGTGCCAAGGTAAAATTAATTGAAATTTTAACTGCTACAAAATATGTAAGTATCACTTGTGATTGTTGGACCTCCTGTGCAAATAAAAATTATCTAACTGTAACGTGTCATTTTATCGAAAATGACTTTGCATTGAAAACAGCAGTTCTTTCAACGAAAAAACTTTGTGATTTAACAAACCACAGTTCAGCAAATATAGCAACTACATTAAGTAGTATACTCGATGAATGGTCTATAAAAGACAAAATTTCGTGCATTGTAACTGATAACGCAAGTAATATGATAAAAGCTTGCGATATACTAAAAAAAGAGCTCCTTTCGTGCTTCGCCCATACATTGAATTTGGTAGTGCAAGACGCTATAAAAGATAAAGATGGCACTTATCTTAAACTTTTGTCTAAATGCAAGGAGATTGTTAATTTTTTCAAACGAAGCACTATTGCAAACGAAAAATTTAAGGCTGCCCAAAAGGGGCAACCTTTAAGTTTAATCCAGGAAGTTCCTACAAGATGGAATAGTACCTATTTGATGATTAGCAGGATCGTGGCAACAAAAGATTGCATATCGAAAGTTTTGTTATCAACAGTCAAAGCGCCACCAACATTTTCTGCGGAAGAAATAATTATACTGCTTGAAGTAGAAAAATTGCTTGGCATATTTCAACAAGCCACTGAACAAACCTCTGCAAGTAAATACGTAACAATATCGCTTATTATTCCAATAGTATTTGGTATTCATAAAAAGCTCACAGATATCCAATGCCAGATTGTTACTCTAGACGCAAAGAAAATTCGTGAGCAATTGATCGAATCAGTAGAAAAAAGACTGTTTCCATACGAGTTGCAAAAAGAAACTAGCGTTGCAACTCTATTAGATCCGAGATTTAAAAAAGAAGGGTTTTGCTTACAAGTTAATGCTGAAAGGGCATTGTCTCTTCTTAAAGACGATTTAAGTCTTACTGAGTCCTTACAACGAGTTGATACGCAAACTTTAGCACACGATACTCGTATGCACAATCCATCGCAGACTAATTCGTTTTTTGATTTTTTGGAAAGTCGACTGGCCGAAAAGCGTAGCTCGACTAAGAGTTTTAGAGAGATCCTGGAAAATCAATATATAGATAAACCGAACATGTCACACGATACAGATCCGTTGCTGTTTTGGAAGGTAAATGTTATTCAAACAAAACAAAAAAATGTATATTTCATTCCAAATGTTTCTGCAGGCCAATACATTACAGTTGGACGACATGACGAATTGTGTCCACAAATTTCTATGCATACCAGCAACATCGGTCGAATCAGAACGCTTATTTAGCAAAGCAGGTCAGCTAATATCTAAACGTAGAGCTGCATTAAAAGAAAAACATGTCGACATGCTACTCTTTTTGAATAAAAATCAATGGCTTTCGAAATAAAAATACATGTTTAATATTTTTTCTGTATTTTGTAATCGATGTTATTAAAAAACCATTTCTTAATAAAATATCTATATATAATATCTTCTCTTACAACAAAGAATAGCTCAAAATCGTTTGAAAATTTGTTTTTAAAAAGTTACTAATACTATCGATAGTACTATCGACACTATCGATGGGGAGCTGGTAAACTATCGCAAACTATCGATGGCGTCGACTATATAGGAAGGACGCCCCCGAAATAAATAAACGTAAGGAAAATTAACCCAAGTCTTTATTTTCAGCTACTGTCGAAAGTCGGCAGCATTGCCCGACAGGTTAACCCTAGATTGGTATACATTCGTCGGAACGACGAACACTGTTTTTATTTTTGTGTTCTCTTTTGTCTCATTTTACGTAACACTCTAATTTTCGCTGTAACTCTAGTCGACAGTCTGCTTTTGTTGTGTGTGGTCATGCGTTAATGTTCGATGCTACAAAGTAAGTTTTTTAATCAAATTCTTGAAACTCACTTCGTCGCTTCGACGAAGTATACCATTTATGTAAGTTTTTTTTATTCGTGATTTTTTCGTTGTTGTTAAGATTTTATACCAAATATTCAATATGACCACTAAACGTCTCTTGGATCATGAAATCGAAAAGTTTTTAAACTGTATTGAAACTGAGAGTGAAGAGAGTCAACTGGATGACATTGCGCTTTCTTTTACCACCAAAGAAAACATTTGTGGAGATCGCTCTGTTCATCTTAGTGATGTCGAAAATATACAATACAGCAGTGACGATGAAAGTTTGGAGGAAGATGAGCCAATTTTGGAGGATATTGAGCACTTATCGGATGAAGATGACGTTCCGTTGAATATTTTACAGCGAACTGTGAATAAATCAAACATAATTACAATACCTAAAGTAAGTTTACGTGGGAAGAATCGGTACAAATGGTCATCAATCAAACAGCAATCGCATCGTTATGGTTTAAATATTGTGCACACAATTCGTGGTCCTACAAAAGATTGTAAGAACTTGACAGATCCCCTCCTTTGTTTCAAACAATTTTTTAACGACGAAATTATAAATGAAATTGTGCAATGGACCAATGCTGAGTTTAATGCAAAAAAGCGTACTGATTCCGATCCAGTATATAAAGAAGCAAGATCCATCGAAGTTCACGCGTTATTGGGAGTTCTTATCTTGTCAGCGGCTATGAAGGACAATCATCTCACTGTTTCAGAATTGTTTGATTCAACATACTCCGGTTCAAGATATATATCTGTTTTGAATGGAAAGCGGTTTTCAACGTTATTGGGAGCCTTGCGATTTGATGATAAATCTGATCGAATATTGAGAATATCTGAGAAACTTGCTCCAATAAGAAAAGTATGGGATTTATTTATCGAAAACTGTAGATTGAACTATAAACCCGGACCATATTTGACAATCGATGAACAGCTGTTGGCCTACAGGGGAAGAGTGTCCTTTAAAATGTATATACCCAATAAACCGGCAAAATATGGTTTACAAATTATGATGTTATGTGACAGTGGTACTAAGTACATACTAAACGCTATTCCATACTTGGGCAAGGGTTCAAATACCACAAGTTTACCGCTTGCTGAATATTTTGTAAAAGAACTATCAAAACCTATTTATGGCTCAAATAGAAATCTCACGATGGACAACTGGTTTACATCGGTACCGTTAGCAAAACAACTTCTAAAAGAGCCATATAAATTGACACTTGTTGGAACTTTGCGGGGCAATAAACCAGAAATCCCAGCAGAGTTTCGCAATAATAAAGACCGAGCGGTCAATACTTCTATGTTTTGCTACGATAACGAGCTTACCTTACTATCGTATAAACCAAAGTCTAACAAGATCGTTTATTTGCTGTCATCATGTAACGAAGAGGGGACCGTTAACGATTCTAATAAAAAACCAACGATGGTAGAGTTCTATAATAGCACTAAAGGAGGTGTTGATTGCTTTGACCAAATGTGTAGCATAATGTCATGCTCTCGCAAGACTAATCGGTGGCCAATGTGTCTTTTTTATGGAATGCTCAATATGGCTATCATAAACTGCTACATAATATATAGCCATAATGTATTAGAAAGTAAGAAAAAGCCTTTATCTCGCAGAGAATTTGCAAAAAAACTGCATTGTGATCTCGTAAGGGAACATGTAACGAAAAGACTGACAATTCCTACATTACAAACTAATCTAAGAAGAAATATACAAAATGTGTTGGAATGTGAAATTCCAGAAACATCAACAAATGATAAAACTTGTAACAAAAGAAGCAATTGTAAGCTTTGTCCGTATAAAAAACGTCGAATGACAAAAAGTACCTGCAATTTCTGCAAAAAAAGCATATGTGGCGAGCATAAAATTGAAGCTTGCATTTCATGTGCAAATTTAATGCAAAATTAATTACTTTATTTATTTTTAAGTTGTTCAACGTACTTATTTAAAGAAATTATGTTTTTTAAAAGAAATATTTTAAAAACAAATTGAATTTAAGTTCCTTTTGTAACGACACCTGTGAAGCAAAGCCAAATTTTATGTTAGTTTTTATTTAAAAGAAAAATGAACTAAATAAAGCAAAAATGTATGAAAATATTTTTAATTATTATTTAAAACATCTAACAGAATAATATAAATTTGTCTCCATTGACAAAATATGCATAGCTACTTTATTATAGGAGTGAAAAATAGGTATTCGTCGATTCGACGAAGTTTACCGATAAAGGGGTAAATTTAAGTATACCAATCTAGGGTTAAAAACCAGTGAATGAATTCAATTTTAAAATATGTAGTTAAGCACAGAAAATCGTAATCTAAATTTAATTTTAATTTCGTTCCAGTTACGTTTAAAATTGAATTTATTTTTGTAACTAAATAAAATTGATCATCTTTTTAGTTTTAATGTAAAACAAACAAACACATTGATCGATTATTATTTATGTACCTAGGAAACTTATTACATTCAAAAAAAAGGAAGAAAACCTGGAGGTCACTTATACTTCAAATACCACAATTGTGTGTTCAACCTGAGAAAGGAAGGACTTTTAAAAACTAAAACCAATGATGAAGAAGAGTTTAAATCAATGGAAACTATAGAAACTATAGGTAAAGTTTACAATATTTTAGTATGTAATATATTTAAATATATAAATTAATAATTGCATCGGGTAAAGATTTTTATATTCTTTAATATTGGCTTAGTTCGCTGTAAGTCGGTAATTTACATTGGCCATTGGATCTGCGGACTAATGAGTTCAGTGCGCTTGGCATAGTTCCAATAAGCCACTTATGGACTCGCCGCTTAGGATTTCAATGAGCTAAGATCACAAATGTAATTGGTAAATATACGATAGCCTCCAACTAGTCATAAAAGAATTATTGTCTTTACGTAAATTATTTATTTATACTCATACATACTTATATGATACTTAGTTTTATAATAACAATGTTGAATGTATTCATACTATGCGCTTTTCAGATGAAGAGGAATCAGTTATTAAAAATTGGTTAAAATACAATACAGAACCAATCGATGAAATATATACTAAATGGAAGAAAACATTTCAAACAAGAAAAAACTTGTTAAGAGGCAATCACAGCTTACAGGAAATGTTTGAAGACTGGCCTTTGTACAAGCAGTCTTTTGGATACATATTAGTTCTGTTAAAACATTATATGTACACAAAATGTTTGTGCTAAATTCTTATTCCTCATTGTAGATTAACATCGATTTTAGAGAAATGTTTCCAGGAAAAGACTTCCTTTTTGACAAGTGGGATATTTTTTGTATTAAGGTTTTGAAACTTTCGGAAGATCGAATTAGAGACACATACGCATTGCAACTTTTAAGAAGCTACCAGGAGCACCATTATTCCCAAGGTATATTAAATACATATTGGTTTTAATTATACATATAATTTTTTATTTTTTAATAGAAATCTGAAACATTGTTGCGTTGGATCTGGTACACGCATTATTGAAACCTGTTTTCAGGAAAACTATAATTTCGCTAGCAGACTCAAAAAAAAACTTTATTTTATATGCTGAGAATATGTGCGATATGCAAACGAAGTTAAAATGTTTAACTGATAGTTATGAACAAAAAAAAAAACCATGCAACCTCTAATTTGTGCAGTTGGTAAGGACATTTTTTAGACAGAATAATTCTGTATATATTTCGCTAATGTTTATTACAAACTAACCAACATTGTTAAATGTGTAGAGGTGTGTTTCAAAATCTGTCATTTTCTCCCGAATGCGAATTAATTTGGCTTCTTTTTCAAGAACTCTTGTTCGGTATACCTTTAAAACCTTCTGAAAAGTGCTCTTCACTAGCTACGATCTTAAACTATATACAAACTTAATTTTTTCTTACCCAAGTTTTCATATGCATATAAAGAATTCATACTAAAGAACTATGTCGATTAATTGCTTTGTTTGTCAACGCCATTTCACAGAATGTGAAAAGTTATTTTCCCATTTGAAAAATGTTTACAACAGATCTCCACACAATATATATGAATGTTGCTTTTCATTATGTAACTAAACTTTTACATGCTTCAAATCCTTCTGTAAGCATATGAGAAATGAAAATCAGTATTATTGTAATGTGCAAAATTCGCAATTGAATTTATTACAGCCTACTGAACTCATTAATTTGATTAAGGCGAATATGAATAATACTGTTCCTAAAACTTCACCAATTTTAAATGTTAATTTCGACTTCTTTGAGTTAAGTTCCTTAAAATTTTGTTTAAAGACTTATGCGAAAAAACACACTTCAAGAAAAGAATCAATTATTTTACAAAAAAATATTAAGACTTATATTACTCTTATCGTATATAAGTGACTGTAATCATTTAGGCTCTTATGCATTTAATATAAGTTCCGTCAAGTCTCCTCCAATTCATATTTATCATATAAATAATAAATATTATATAAATATATATAAAGTGTTTTAATTGTATCTATGTAATTAACGTTTTGACAACAGATTTTAAGGAAAATGTGTACTTAATTTAAGTAAAATTTTGAAATTTACTTAAGAACTTTTCCTTAACTTTAATAACATATTAACTGCCAATGAGTACATATTTTCCACATTTATAGTAAATATTTCCTTGAGTTAATGGAATCATTAAACTTGGTTTAAAAAAATAAATGACTACATTTTACTACGGCTTGGCGTCAGATCGAGTAAATAACGTTGTTACTTCTTAAAAACTTTTCCTAAAGTTGAGTTCATATATCGCCTGGATTTAGGGAAATTTTTCGTTCCATATAAGGAATAAAGCCCTTACTTTTGAGGGGAGGGTATACTTATCTGAAGTCTAACACCTCGTAACTTTCAGTAAATTTTTCCTCATATTGAAGAAGTAGTTTTAAGGAAAATAATGAACTAAAAGTAAGAAAAGAGTTTCTTTGGAGCCAAATCATGATCAATTTTCCTTAAAATTAGTTAATTTTAACTTAGCCATAGTAAACATTTTTCTGAGTGTAGTGTCAAAACGGAGGCGATGAAGCGTCAATTACATCCCGATGCCAAGAAACCATTGGAAGGTCCCAATTGAAGCTATTGAAACCACTTTTAATTGACATACAGTCAATGGCGGGGAGGATGTTCATGTTCATATTTCACAATGCCAGTGACCCCAACCTAAGCCATCTAGATCAACGACCGTTGATCTAGACGTTGCATTTTCACATGTTATTATTTGGCTTATGAACGGTATTGCAGTCGCACCAGAATAATTCACGACGCAGCAACATAGTAACTGTTCAACCGACATTGGTGATCAATTAGTTTAAGCGCTGATTGATCACAGGGAAAACGTTCCCTGAACAATCCCTAAAGCCTAGTCATTGCGTTTATACGTAGGAACAGTTTAGAGTTTCAGGATCCATTAACTTTGAAATTATTATATATTTCCCACGTTAGATCTCTAATTGAATATGCTGCAATAATCTGGAATCCCTACTACAAGCTGCACAATGCTCGCCTTGAAAGAATACAAAACAATTTTCCAAGTTTTCTCTGCGACTGATAAATTTCAGTGAACTTCCTTCTTATTATTCTCGACATTGCTTCTTGGTCTAAAAACGCTTGTAACTAGAAGAAAATTGCTATCCTTGATGTTTGTCGATATTGCATCCGGTTCTATTGATTCCTTTCATTTGCTAACCAAGCTTATGTTTTTCATTCCCCACGTCAATCACGTATTAAATATATCTTATATCCTAAGCTCTCACCGACCAATTATAGTCAACATGAGCCCTTAACAAGAGCTATGTATGTTAGAATTGAATAAGCTATGTTACGATAATGTTTTAGATTTTAATTTTTCTTTATCTAGGAATAATTTTAGAAACATTCTTCATTCTTTGTTTATGACTTAAACCTCTTTTTATCCCTTAATATTTTTAGTTTAAGTTTTGCTAGTATATTTTTGGCCTGAAAGGCTTAATGTCATAGGCTTAAGTAATGATAAATAAATAAATAAAAATAAATATTACAATAAAATGAAAATAGTCCGAATTTTAAAAAGTTTTGAATGTAAATATTTAGTCAAATGCTTTACTAACATAGCAAGCAGAACAGAATTCGCAGAAATACAGTCTCACACACGCAAAGGGAAGAAATGCAGCTGCATAGCAAGAACTTTGCTCACAGCTTATTGCATGCTTCTTCTTCATGCTTTCTTGTCTTCGTTGTGGCGACACCCAGTCGCGCGGTTAATGGAATTTTGCTTTTCTATGTAGTTTTTATAACTCGCGTTCAAATATTGTTTGATGCCATTTTTAGTGTGTTTTTGAGCGTCAAGTGATCGGTATAAAAGTCAACTGGTATTAAATGGTATTTAAGTCAAATGGGCCGTCGTACAAACAATGAACAGCGAGAATTGGAAATTCCACCAAGAAAAGTGAAAGTGGAAAATTAATTTAAAACAAAATTAAAAGTAGAAAATCCCACCGAAAAATTGGTGAATTAGATAATTTGAATAATGAAACAGTGCAACGTATAATTGAGCGTCTTGTTTATGAAAATCGGATACAAAATAACGGCCGAAGTGCACCAAGTACAATTTTTAATGAACGTGACGAGTGTTTAATTGTACACAAAATAAAAGCAAACCCAAAAATATCGGCCCTCAAACTAACCACAGAGATTCAGCAGCAACTTGGCAAATCAGCTTATGTGTAACAACCTCGAGATATGCAACAGAGGCATTAGGCCGACATTCATCTTCGCGAGCTCCACCAATTTCCCGGGGTGGGAGGAGGTTATCGATGTAACCCTATCTAACAGAAACCCATCCTACGAGGTCACGAGCTGGGTGTATCGAGCAAAACATCATTCTCTGATCACTGCTGGATACTCTTCAACGTAGATTTCAATCCCCCTGCACACCAGCCCCACAGGAATGTTAAGAAAACAGACTGGGCAAAATTCTCAAGAGTCCTTGAGTCTAGATTAGGAAGTATCCCCCTAGCGAACGCTGAGTCAGCTGAGCTCCTGAATAAACTCGCCTCGGAGTTCGAAGGTGCCATAGAGACAGCGCTACACCGTTCATGCCCCCTGAGCCACGGCAAGAAATCCTTCCCTCCGTAGTGGACAGAAGAGCTAAAGGTCCTGAGGAAAATGACCAGACCTCTCTTCAGCATCTGCTACAAACACAATTACTGGGAACCCTACCAGGATTGTCGGAGAATGTACAAAAAAGCCCTCAGGAAGGCAAAATCCACGGCTTGGAAAACCTACTGTGGCAACATCAAAAGTACCAGGGAGTCTGCAAGACTCAATAAGATACTGTCCAAGGACCATTCCTGCCCTTCTGTGGTGAGAAGGGAGGACGGGTCGTGTACCACTTCTGCACTGGAATCCCTGGAAGTATTCACCAGAACTCACTTTCCAGGCTGCTGTGAGGATGCCATCAGGACAACTAATGCTACTGATATGCCCAGCACTATCAGCCAACCTGACACTAGGATGATAGAGGACATCATCTCGGCGGACAGGGTAAAATGGGCTGTACACTCGTTTGACCCGTTCAAGTCCTCTGGGCCAGACGGCATTTGGCCAGTGATACTGCACAAAACGGAGGTCTTAGTAACTCCTTTCCTAACCAGGCTCTTCAGATCCACTGTAGAGCTGGGCTGATACCAGATACGTGGAGGAAGATCAAGGTTGTTTTCATACCGAAAGTGGGAAAACACGGTCACGAGTCAGCAAAGCACTTCAGGCCGATTTCCCTTACTTTCATCCTACTAAAAACACTGGAACCTATTCTGAACGATAACCTGAGAACAAAACTATGCAATAAGTTATCGCATTCCCAGCATGCGTACATGAAGGGAAGATCTACGGATTCTGCCCTACACAAGGTGGTGACCTGTATAGAGCGCTCACTCTACTACAAACAATATACGTTGGGAACCTTCCTCGACATAAAAGGTGCTTTCAACAACCTGAAATCCTCTGCCATCCAGGAAGCCCTTAAAGATCTAGGAGCCGAAGACATTCTCATAAGATGGATTCTGGTAATGCTGCGTACAAGAGAGATCCACGCCACACTGGCGAACAGTAGCATCGTCAGGTATGTTAACATCGTCAGGTATGTTAGCAGAGGGACGCCCCAAGGAGGGGTTATCTCACCGCTGCTATGGATTCTAGTGATGAACCCGCTGCTGGAAAAAGCGGGAATTAAAGCCGTGGCCTACGCCGATGACTTTGTCATACTGGTCTCCGGCTTCTGCACATCAACATTAATCTCCGTTACGGAAAGAGCCCTCTGCACAATTATAACTAAGCCGATTTGCCTTCACCAGGGAGCTGGAAACTAAGGATTTTGACTTTTGGAAGACGATGATTTGTGCTGACGAGTCGAAGTCTTTTTCGCTCAGATGGAATGACTTACGTTTGGAAAGTAACATCAAACCAAATGTAAAACATGGTGGTGGCAGTGTTATGGTATGGGAAGTCTTTTCGCTCAGATGGAATGACTTACGTTTGGAAAGTAACATCAAACCAAATGTAAAACATGGTGGTGGCAGTGTTATGGTATGGGCGTGTATGTCCGCAGTCGGCGTTGGAAATTTTGTCTTTGTTGAGGGTATTATGGATAAAACAATCTACTTCAATATACCAAAAGAGACCTAGTCCAAAGTTCAGAGAAATTTGGATTACTTCACAATTTGCGTTATAGGCAGTACAACGGTCCAAAACATAAAGCGGAAATTGTGCAGACCTGGCTAATATGGAATTGCCACATTTAATGAAACCACCGGCAAATTCCAAAAGATAACCCATCTTTTGGATTTAACAAGTGAGTGATAAAAGTATTCAAGAAAGTCACTGGGGAGCACAGACCGGCACCGTGGTGAAAGTAGCACGCTAAGCTGAGCCGCCGCGTGCAGAACGCGTTTTGATGAGGAAAATATACCAAAACCCCAAGGTTTCCACCAGAACGCTTGCAGAAGATCTCGAGGAAGAGTATGGTGTTGTCATTTCGCATGAAACAGTCAAGAGCTCATCGAGCTATATTTTGAGATGAGACAAAAATTATGTTCTACCATGTAAGGACTAAAAAATCCAGGCCTTACCACACCGATGCAACCCTGCAAAATCGGACTTGTGACGACGCAGCCCCGAACCTCTGTCTGAGGCGCATGAGTAAGGTTAAGCAGCCAAACGACGATACGGGACCTTAGAGTTGCCGTGTTCGTAAAATTGCGTGTCCTATTGGACACGATCAAGAGCAGTCTCCCACCACAGCCAAGCGACCAGCCAAAGTCCTTATCACAGCCATAGCCGTCTCACACAACCCCCCTTCCACATTATGCATTAAGTACTAGTATTTCAAATAAGAATAAACTACAAATTTGTCTTATAAAGCAAAAAAAAGTTTTCTAAATGGACACAGTTTTCGAATGAGGAACACATTAAAGTTTGAGGTAGCGGCAACTCTGGCTATGGCTGTACCAAAGCCTGGAAAAGTCCCGCTAACCTTGAGTAAAAGAATCTTGGTTCAGAGTTTTATTAAGATCAACAAGTGTAAGTCGACAGTTTAAAAGTGCAAAGTGGAATAACTTACAGAAAAAAAAAGAACAGAGAAATTTGGAAAACAAACATCGCGACAAAATACAAAAAAAAAAAATACAAAACAAATACAGGTACGAGAGCGGGGAGTACCAGCATCATCGCAGCCATCAATTATCTACAGGTGAGCGTTATTCTGAATAGGTTTTTCTTGTGGATTTATAGTTGGGTCACAGAGTGTGTAGTGTACATACCCGTGGGAATCTTTATCTTGTAAACTACGCGGCAAGTTTTAAATCGAAATCTTCATGATCCGGTTTGTCAAAGTGTCGAGAAATTTAGAAATCTTCGATTTCTACTAAATTTCTTTTGTATCTTATAAACTACAAAAAGTTTTTAAAATCTTCGATTTCTAGTAAACTCAGTGCTAAGCCCGAACGCTTTTAAGGCAGACGGCTACGCATTCGTGCCGCGATCGAAATCGTGGTGATCCGGTTATTCAAAGTGGTTACACCGCGGAAATTATTAAGTCTTCGATTTCTATTAAATTTCTTTTGCATCTTGACTTGGGACTACAAAATTGAATCAATTATAATAGAACTCATTTTTTGTTGTTTTCCGTCTATATTACAAAACAAAACAGTAAAAGTAATTGGTTTGTTAGGATTTATATGTTGAGTTATAATATGGCTGCAAAGGGACAAAAAGAATCTGAAAATTTTGTAAATAGCGAACAAACGTGCCGTGAATTAACGGCAGAAAACCGTAGTCAAATCGGTTTTAAACAAACGTTTATTCGTTCATTCGTTTTAAACAAACAAACAAAAAATAATTATAAAAGTAAATAAAAGTATATAGAAATAGATATTTACTAATTATTATTTTTATATTATATCTGCAGGAAGAAACAAGGGACAAAACGAAACTTTTTAATGGAGAACGCCCATTACGAGTACGAAGGGTATGCTTTTATATTTTTATAAACATTATAATATTTGCAGTGAATTTTCAAATATTTTTTGTGTGAAAACTTGTCTCGATACGCAATCTAGATATGCGTATATAAAAAACGTTCACTAGTTAAATACAGTAAATTTATTTTTATACGCATACAAAAAAGTTCACTAGTTGATCTAGAGATCGTATCAAGGCGTGTTTGAGGAATTACTGTTTTCAAGCCTTATTTTAAATATCAGTTATTAAAGATAAGTAAAAGATAAAAAAGAAATAAGAAGGATTGTGCGTTGGAATCACAACAAATATTTCAAAGGAAAAAACTGGTTTAGCAATGGTTTTCGTGCGGAAACCAATTTCGTAATGAAATGGTGCCAAAACTGCTTTATGGAAACACCATATCAGAATGTGGTTTGGTTAACTATTTTAATGAACGTAATTGTATTTTTCTCCTAGAAATTTTAAGGAAAAGTATTATTTCTTATTTCTTATATATGTTCCTATAATTTCTATACTTTGCATTTGATTTGCATAGTGAAATAAAATTAAATTAAATAAAAAGCATTTAATTAAATTTAATTTAATGTCTTAAATACAAATAATTTAATTAAATTTAATTTAATTTTTTATGTTATATAATATTTAACCATATGTATGTTTTGATTGATTAATTAATTCTGAAAATTACTAAATCATATTACGTTATCAAAGATTATTTTCTTTGATAAAAATCATTTACATATATTCTTCTGTGATTTTTTTCTATAAAATTATATAAAAATATATAAAACAAAAAAGCAAATAAAGAATAATTTATTTTCAGGACAAGAAGATTTTTAGAAGAACACTTACACCAACA
Organism: Myopa testacea; assembly: GCA_949629155.1. Lineage (NCBI taxonomy): Eukaryota > Metazoa > Arthropoda > Insecta > Diptera > Conopidae > Myopa > Myopa testacea. Next base: position 17,734,313 of record OX451348.1, on the reverse strand, counting down.
ATGTTAGGCGATTTCATTTTAAAGGCAAAAGTGGCCAGAGGATTTAACGAATAGAGCTTCAACAAACAAGAAATATTTTGGAAAGAGGCCGAACATGCCTTAGAAAACATTTTGAAGAAATAATGAGTAAGTACCCAGCAAAAAAAAAATTTCATAAAAATAAATTTTCTTAATTTCAGAAATTTTAAAACCGAAAACAAAAGACGTTAAAATACAAGTACGAAGACTGAAACTGTCAGCACGTAATATAAAAACATAGCTTTTCTTTATAGATAAATTTTCTAAAAATGGGATCATTCCTTATCTCGATGATAGAAATAGCACAACACTAATGAGAAACTTAGGTTATACCAGTGATCGGCAAAGTGCGACTCCAGAGCCGCGTGTGGCTCTTTGACTCCTTAAGTGCGGCTCTGGCACAAATATCCTCGAAAGGAAAAAAAAATATTTTCATTTAAAAAAAAACATGTTAAGAAAAAAGCAGTTGAGGAACTTCAGAAGAGTCAAGAGTCGTCAACTTTGTGTTTTATAACTGGATGCAATGTTCTAGCAATATTATTATGGCAAGTTTTGTTTTTAGCCAAGAATACATAAAACATTGTAGTAGAGACAACTCCCGCTGGTGAACCCCCAGTGTATAGGCGATAGACGTTCCAAGTTCGACGGTAAACACTTTCAAGCACCTCTACAAACCACATGCTAAACGAACATAAAAATGGAAGTGACAGAAGTAACAACTGGAGTCTCATCGGGCTCAATAAACAAGATGAATCTTCTGAAGACGAACTTTACACACCCATCTGCAGCGAATCTCTCTGCGTGGTCAGAGCAACCCCTCCCAGTGGTGGGCAGAACAGACGTTGGCATCTTCGGATACCAGACTGGCACAGACCGGGGCAACACACCGGGCACAAAAACGCAGTCCTACACGTCATATGCCTCATTGTCTTCATCATATGTGGTTGGGTTATCCGTGTACTATGGTACAGTGCAGTGCGTGCCCGCACGCAGGCGGTCGAAAATCGTCGCAGTCGTCCGCACACTTCGAAGTTTAAATGACGATGAACGTTTCGACTGCATGGAAGGATAGCGTATATAGAAAAGAAAGAGACGTGCACAGTCGCTATCGCCGGTACAGTCCAAGGCCCGCGCGTGGTCTCGCTTTACACGCGCTGTCCTTCTCTATGTTCTCTGTTGCTATTGCCAATGCTAATGTGTTTCCATTGATGCTCTGAACCATAGTATAATAAACACTGTAGGCCTATCCCAGAGAGGTGACAAATTTACGAACTAAAGCTGTCAAATTCAATAGTAACAAAAGTAAATAAAAAAATTCCCCTCGAATGCCGTAGTTCTGTGAATGACGGCTTTCATTGGCGAATTATATTATTAAAGAATGAAGGAGAAGAAGGAGAGCCTCTCTGGGATAAGCCTACTGTGTTTATTATACTATGATTCGGCCTCTTGTTATTCTTTCTCTATGATTAAATAAATGAAGATGGCGCGTTTGTAAAAAGATTATCGGCAGAGGCTTCGTAGACAACGCCGTAAGAAGAAGGCTCACTTTGTTATAGAACGGTTGATCGAAAGGACGTAATAAAGTGGTATATAAATCGAATTCATAGAATGATGAAGTTTGTTAAAAAATATTTTATATTGATTTGAAAAAAACTACAGTGTTATAACTTTTATTACAGTGACAAAATGTCTGAGAGAAAGACAAAGCGATTGTCTGGTGCATTCTACCGACATCAAAAGAAGAGGACGACTGGCGAAAGAGAAGTATTGAGAGGAGCCTTGGCTAAATTTCTAATACCTCAAAAAAATACAGCGACACCCTTTACAACATCTTCGGCAGAACCAGCAACAGTTGAACAAGAAGCTAAGACGGACAACGACAAAGATACAAGTTCCTCTTCGGAAATCACCACCATATCACCTGTGCCGCAGCGAAGGAGTCATGTTCGGTACGTCCGATAAATTCCGTTCCCAGCAAAACGCCGACGCAGCAGATTGTCCGCAGCATAGAAGCAGCATTAGTTTTAGTTCATAAGCTTAAAATAATATTTTGTAATTCAGTTCTTATTCAGACTCATAATAAAGAGGTTTTTAGACAGATATTAGTCCAACCAGTTTTTTAAAAACTAAAATAAACTTTAAAAAGTTTAATTGGCGCCCGAATACGGAACAGGCGAAATAAATTAATTGTCGCAACAAGCCCTCAAGTAGTGCAGCGCAATTAGCCGGTTCAAAAGTGAAAAGGACCTCAAGTAGCTCCAAAACAAAAGTGAAAAGGACCCCAAGTGGCTCCACAGCAAAAGTTAAAAGGACCTCAAGTAGCTCCAAAACAATAGTGAAAAGGACCCCAAGTGGCTCCAAAATAAAGCAGAAGACAAAGGTCAAAAATTCAAACACCCAAAGCAACAAATTTTAAAGGACCCCAGATGGCTCCAAAAATTATATTGAACAACTACCTGAAGCAACGAATCTTAAAGGATCCGCAATTATGACACTGCTGAAACTTAGTATGTTACTGCTTACAACTGTTACATCATGCAGAGCAGATGCACAATTATTCGATTACTCGAACGCACACAGCTAATATCCCTCGACTTAGAAACAGCCAAAATTCAAACTGGACAATTTAAACCGATTCACGTTATGGAATTGGAACCGTTCGATAGAATTATTTACGAGATACAACAAAAAAAAAGAACATGAACTAAATAAAAATGACTCTTCCTATCTTTTCCTATCCCACGAAATGACCCAATTAAGAAACTTAATTTTCCGACTTAAATCATATCACAAAACTAAAAGATCCCTTGACTTTATTGGTAGTGCTTGGAAGTGGATAGCCGGCACACCCGATCACCAAGACTTCCAAATAATCGAAGACAAAATAAATAATACCCTAAAAAATAATAAACAACTTATAATTAATAGAGACTCCATAGAGAGAATTCATAAAGAAACCAATATAACTAACTATATAATAAATATGTTTAAGGAAAGAAATCCTTCAAGATTAGAGTTAATAACGTATGTTGAAAATAGAATTTAGATAATTAAGGAAGAAGGGCAAAGGCAGGAATTGTAAACACTTTAATTTTATCTAGTAGCGAGTTTAATGTAACTGTTCAGGAACGCATCACCGCAAGACGATTAGGTGGAACTCACAGGGCAGCAGGCGCTCACAAGAAGAGAGCGCCACGAAGAAGTTTGGCAAGAATTCTGCAAACTTACAAATCAGGCTTCCTCTGCCGACGACTTACCAAAGGACGTCGATCTTGACGTAGAATTCCAAGAGTACGAAGAAAAGTATATCATGGCGCGTAGCTTCTTCGTTGCTCAAGAGCATCCCGACAGTAGCTGCTTCGACTCAACCACAGCATAACGACTAAAAAACGCTTTTTTACTTGAAGTCACTTCTGAAAGATGAGGCTGCAAACTTGGTGAGACATATTCCAGCCACGGACTCAGCGTACCAAATAGCATGGTATCGGTTGAATGAACGATATAATCGCCCACGACAAATCGTAAGTGTATTTATTGGATCCTTTTTATCACTTCCACTTCGATCCTTATCTGCGCTCATATTCTTAGTAGAATAAGGTCATCGCTTCCAGCGTCTACAGTAAGCCTCTCAGGGTTTCAACAACTACAAGGTATTAGACTAACTGACCCGTCATTCCATGTGTCTTCTCCCATAGACATATTGATAGGAGCGAAACATATGTGGAACGTGCTCACATATGAAAGAATATTAAACGATAAGGGAAACGTGTTAGCTTATGTATACCTTATGTATAAGGTACATGCTTGAAATTGAAATTTACTTTGATGACATTATATAAATGAAACATTTTCCTGGCTTGGGTCATTATTGATTCTTTTTTCTATTGATGTGGTCTATCTAAATCAGTATATATTTAATTGTTACATTAAAAAAATGGAAAGTGAATTAAAAAAATATTTTGATTATAATCCCGGAAATGATCTTACTGAGTGCAAAAAATATGGGAAACTATTATGCGCCAAAAGGCTATTTAATTTACGACGCCATTTAAAACAAATTCATAAGATCAGTACTTCAACAGAAAATTTGAGTGAAAATTTCATCGAGAATTTTAATGAGGAAGATTGCGAAAACCCTGGGAAAAGGACTAAAAGTTATTTCGAAATCAAAAAAGACAAAAATTAATACACAATAAATTTAAATTCAATATAATTCAATTAATTCAAAATAACTACCAGTCATAACAAAATCCCAAACCTAATGTTGTTGCTATTCAAATTAAAAAACAAATTTACAAACAAAACGACCGAGTACTGCTCATTCATATCGGGTCGAAGCTGATCGGAGCCGGAGCTGCTCACTTGCTCACTGCTCGCAACTGATCGGAGTAGTGAGCACGGAGCTGCTCACTGATTTTTTGCTCCGGCTCGCTCGTGCTCTCGTAAGCAAATGCTCTTTTGAGCGAGCCGGAGCACTGCAAATTTTTTCTGTTGCTCCTGCTCGGGAGTGCGAGCGAGCATTTACGAACCCTATTTTTGAACGAAAAGGCAATGCATGACAATTGATAACGCATGGCAATATAAGGAAAGGAATGGTGCTAAACTCAAACGAAGATAATCTACAGATATGAGATGATCGTTCTTGGTCGTGGACTTGAGAAAGGATACGAACTCTGTCAACCAAATGTTTGTGAATGCAAACATTGAAAAAGATAATATATTACGTGAAGTTAATAATAGTATTATATGAATTTTAACTTATATTTACACCTTTAAAACTTGAAAATAAAAAAACCCTAAACAATTAAAATTTATTTGATTTTTCGTTAAAATGCCCATAAATATATATTTATTTGATACTTATACTAATGTAATCCGTAAAAAATTATTTGAATAATTGGAACCAATACTTATAGTATAAAAATTATGCAATTCAAATAAGTCGAACAAATTTACATACAAAAAAAAAAAACAGGAATCAAAGCTTAACTTAACATTTTTGTTAATGCGCATGTTCCCCGATCACGCAAAAGAATGTGTCGTTCATATCGCATCGCGCATCGTTGCCGACATCATAGCAGTATTGCTATTTTCGATGTCTTGTTGCCTTCCTAAAGGCACTATTGCTTTTCTGCTTACAATTCAAGCCTTTCATTGCCATCACAGAAAAGCAAAGCAACACAATGTCTTGTTCGAAGCAGGTAGACGGCAAGGCAGTCACGGCTTGTTCGGGTAGTTGCTTTGAAGTGTTCGTGTCAAATCGTTTATTTGTGCACGACAGTGCACAGCAAGGCAATACTGTGGCATGGTGCCTATAGCAATTCAAGACATCTTGTGCAGTTCTCTAATACCTAAATACTCGATGCCTCAATATTACAGAAAAAATCCCACTTCTACGTATACCTTGCGAAGTTTGCGATGCTGAGGCAAGCACTGATACAAGAACTGTTGAGTGTTATTCTCCTATCAAGCTTGTCTCAAGGCCTGATTAGTCGTACTTAGCACTTATAAGTTTCGAAGAACTTGGTTGTTTACGGGTTGCAGGGGGTACCGGCACTTTTAGTGTAGCCACTGGTTGACCTAATGTTCGGAATTGGGTATTTTTTTGGTTTTGTGGGATTTTACTTGATTAGAAATAGATTGCAATTGTTTTCAATTTGCAATAAGCAGCAAAATTTTAGTATTTATATTTACATTATTTATATTATTATGGTATTTTGTTATAATAGAGGTGATTTCGTATAAATTAATTGTTTAAAGAATATTTTATTGAAATCGCATTAAACTATAAATTCGGCAAGCAAAGATGACATCTTCGAAAATAGCGTCAAGTTCGATCCGGCCACGCGTTTTGGCTGTCACTTAGTTCAAACTTAGTAAAATATCAAAATCGATTTGATATTCCCCTTGTAAGTAAGTACGACTGAACGGATACACAGGTTTCCATAAGCTAGAACTGCATTTTGACAGCACGTCAAGTTCTTCGAAGTGCTTATAAGTACGACTAACCAGGCCTTCATTCTTTTGAGAATTTTATGATAGCGATAGAACACGAGACAGTTTGCCATCGTACGAAGCATCAAAATTAGAATCTTTTGGAAGAAGGGGAGAGACGTAAACAGTAAAAAAGGCTTCACGTTCATCTTCCTCTTGAATTAAATAAAACAATGCTGCACTTCTAAACATTTTCACGAGTTTTTAACAACTAATAACACAAAGCAATACAATTTTGCAAAGTGATAAAATTTTGACATTTCGAAGTTATGTTCGAATCAATATATCGTCTACATAGTGTTGGTAGCAATAATTCCATCAGAAAAGTGTTCCGATGGAAATTCACAATAGAGAAAATTTTTTCAGCGGACAAAAATTTACGACAGATAAAAAATTCTGGCGAAATTCCCGATTTCTCTGATTGAAATTAAAACCTGTGCGTATTTCCATCGAATAAAAAGACCACTAGAACGAGCGTAAATGAGTACTTATGCACCAGAACATACAGCTGTTTATATCTAACATCTAATCCATCCATTTTGGTTGTCCAATAAACACATTTAACATCTCGGAAAAATGTAAATTTAAGTCGAAATGAGGGTATATTGTCGACACAATTCTACTGTCGGCAATGGCTACCTTATTATCAGCATTTCCATTTACACTGCATTATCAACCATACTAATTGATTTGTCGCAACCTGAAACTTTTAGCGACAAAGGAGATTGCTTTTGTTAAGCATTTTTCATTAATATATTTTGGTGAGCCTTTTTCTCAGCATTAATATTAAAACGAACAAAAGCATGCAGCTCACATACGAAGCTAATGGCGCTTGATTGGCCTTGAAGTGCTCCAAGTGTGAACCTGCAATCGAATAACTAGCAGTCTCGTCTATAATATCCAAGACGAGAAATAAGAATGAAAAAATGCTAGTAAATTAAAATAAAATAATATCTATAACGCCAACCTATACCATTACCAAAGAGGTATAGGCCTGTATGTAGCATTGGGGATTCACAGCAGATGGTGGCTTCTATGATGAATTTACCGCTATTATATTTAGTTAAGAAAATGTAACCATAAAAAGCTGAAGATTTTTCTTTACAGGCACGACGTCGTTATTTTCGAAATTACATAATTAATATAATTAATTAATTAAATAATTTTAATTCAATAATTGTATATAATTTTTATAATTAAGAATTACTATATTAAGTAAATATAGCTTATTTGGATGATAAGCATACTGACTACTAACGCGCCGTTATGAGCATTCACATGTGTTTATAAGATACCTGCATTTTTTATTTATGTTGCATTTATACACATCTATAAAAGGAACAAATTAATACTAAGCCAAGCAAAACTGTTCTCTTTATACGCTAAGCCCGAAAATTAAAGACTATTACGTTTTCCTTTCGTTTCAGCATAATACATAATTTTTGCAAATATTACATTTGAAAATCAACATCAATTTATGAATTCCCTGTGTTCACATGTTCTTAACTGACATGTTAACATGTTTTATATGCTCCACACATACTTATGTTATCATTAATTGATGACTTTTAATGGATATCTTCACTTCGTTAAAAACAATAATTTCCTTAATATTGGAAACAGTTTAGGATTAAAAAATTATATTTCTAAGTATATCTTAATCTTATAACTTGATGAAAATAAGGATTATAAAATAAATTAAACAAATAAAATGAACTCACGTATGTTATGTTGGTTACAAGCATGAAGGCAACTTTTTTGTTTTCTTACATCATTTGTATGTGCGGACGTCTACAACCGCAAGAAGTGTTATTGTCATTTACCAACTACTTGTTTATTGACAAGGAGATTATCATCTACAACTGTTGCAGGAACATTTTGGTCGACATTTACATTTGTTGCTCCAGCTGCCGCTGATGACTGTCGCAGGTCGTTTTTTCCTGCTGCAGTTGTGATGCATGCAGCTATAGCTGCATGATATGGCGGCGGCGGTGGACGTGTTGTTTTCAATAAATGTTGATGCTGTAGCTGCTGGTTCTGGTGATGCTGATAGATTTGTTGTTGTTGCAACATTGTTTCTGTATCTAGTGATTTTGTATTAAAAAACACTGTTTCCGATGATGATGACACAACATTCGTTGATATTGTTGATGCTGAACTGGCTTTCACAGTAACAGCAGATGAGTTCGTTGTTGCTGTTGTTATGCTTGTTGTTGCTAGCGCTCTTTGTGAAAGTTTTGGAATTTGAAATTTTGTGCTTAGATTTTTCATGAATCCCTCCATATTGGCGGCCATTGCTGGTGATGCAAATTGCAAAATTTTCATCATATCCGCATGATGATCTAAACGAGTTGCCGGCTGCGATGAAGAGGAACTTAAAGCACTGCCACGCTCTCGATCGCGTTCGAAGTTTTTCTTATTTAATTTACGATATGGATCAGGATGATTATGGCTTATGCCGCTGCTGCTACCACGAACAGATGTCGAATAAGGAGTTGCATGTGATAATAATTTTGATGATAAATTTCCTGAAGAATACGATTTTTGAAATAGGTTTTTTGTCTTCTGTGATGTTTGTGGGGAGACCAACGTAGACTTTTTCGATGATGCTGGCCCACTGTTAACACCCGGTTTTAATCCGGTATGTGGCTTTTTAGTAGGTGATTGCTTAACAGCACTGTGGATATCTCCCGCGTTAGAACCGATATTGCTGGTCATCTTCGCTTTGCTACTCGTAGATGTAGAATTGAAAGTGTTCGATTTGTTGTTCGTTTTATTGATGGTCAATTTTAGTCCCTCCTGACTCTGTTTTACTTGATATTCATCATTAATCAATTTCTCAGTGTTGCCATGCTGTGGATGTGCTGCTGTTGTTGTTGTTGCTGCTGCTGCCGCTGCTACTGTTGCTACTGTTGCTGATGAAACTATTGTCGACGTCATCAAACTAACCTGACGAAGGAATTGTGAATGTGATAGAATTGCGACGAAAAAAGGGAGTGGCAAAGGATATGTAAAGAGGAAAGAAAGAGACAGAAAATGGTGAAAATTGTTAGTGTTACGTTCATTTAAAAATTTCTGCAGAGATATAACTTGTTTAATAACTTAAGACTTAACTTATTAAACTTGTTTAAGTCATAGTAAAAAGTTCTTGATTACTCAAAATCGACTACAGTTTATGGTAGTAGGAAAGCCTTATTTCAAATTAAAATTTAATCATGAAACTTTTATTACAATAAATTTTCTCTATATTTTGTTCTCTTAGGCACTTACCGCACTTGAAACCGTACTTTTACGCAAAACTGCATCCAACGTAGGTGCAGAAGTAACGGTGGCGCCTACTCCACCTCCACCTCCTACTCCAACCCCTCCTCCACCACCACCACCTCCGCCTATCCCAACACCGGCCGCAATGAACGCACCTACACCGGCCAAACCGCTGCTAGAAACCGCTAAATGATTTAAATTAGATGATGAGGTCTTCATTTGTTGAATATTTAATGATGATGATGAGACGGTATTTATTTTTCCCACAGCAGAGGTGCCAACGCATGTAGAAGTCTTTGCAGCCGCGGTCGTTGCAGAAACAAATGCATTGTTAACTAATGCTGTACTCACGGTGCCGCTCATGCTAGTTATTGAACGGCCCAAGATACCAGTCGATGAGGTTGAAGCCGCATTCACTATGCTGCCGGTTGTGGCAACACTACCGCTACCCATACAAACACCAACACCACCAAAACTGCCAACACCAGCAGCACCACCGCTACCAACGCCAACCGACACCAAATTGCTGTTGTTTTTGTCAGCCTTCGGACTTAAACTAGCTGCAGCACTCTTCAGTGTTGACATACTAGGTTTGCCAGATGAACCATGCTTGGGCGAGTGTGTTCCAAACGGCGATTTAGGACTATTGGAGGCCGTACTTTGATGTTTTGGACTTGTATAGACGGGAGAATGTTTCGGACTGGGTCGTGATGATATTGTGGAAGAACTGGTACCAGCCGTTGCAGAAGTAATTAATCCACCACTTGAGCCTTTTGGCGATGAGGATGGAGAACTGAATTTACGTGCCACAGTATCAGGACCCGCATTGGAAATGGTAGCGGGCGAGTTCTGGCGCGAGAAAACCTTCTCCGGTGGTCCCATGGGCGAATCATCACGTTTCTTTTTACTGCGCTTTTTCTCCTTTTGCTCTGTTGCTGCCGTACTAGATGTTGTGTCAACAAGATTACGCTTGGATGTCGTAGAATTGGAACACGCAATTGTTGACGAGGTGGAGGATGGAATTGTATTGGACTTTTTTTCATTCTTTGGTGCTGAGTGCTGCTGGACAGAGCTATTAATGGGCGTAATTGTAATAGTGGTGGAACTAGTCGCTGAACTGGCATTTGTTGTTGTATTGTTGCCACTGCTATTGCTGTTATGAATTGAAGCGGCCGCATTTTGTGTTAACAACGGTATGATTTCAATGCCACTGCGTTTAATTTCCATGTTCGAAGCACTTAAAGCTGGGCTGCTTTCAGAGGTGGGCACAGCCGCTGGCACGCCATGCAAAATGGGCGTTATGCTGACCGAATTCTTCAGATTAGTAGTCTTATCTTTCCATATATTTTTATATTTATCAGCAATCTCCAAATCTGCTGCCAGAGTTGTAATGTCTGCAGTCTGCTGTTGTTGTTGCGCGTTATTTATCTGGCCCAAAGAGCTCGCTTCAACAGACTGCAATTGTGTTACTGTGGGTGTTTGTGTTGCGCTCTTTGGGCTCTCATGAAAATCCTCCTGTTTGATGTGTTCTGTTTTGAATTTTAAGTAGCCGGAGATTCCAGCAACAGCTGCAACATTTGCCGCAGCATTGCTTGTGCTTGTCAAAAATGGACGCTGAACATCGGGCACCGCCGTTGTGTTGGTATCCTGTTTCGCCGCAATATTGTTACCACCAACTCCATTGCCGCCACCACCACCACCACCACCACCACCACCAGGATCATTGGGACCCATGGCTAAGCTAAAATTTCCATACGAACTGTTGGTTTGTCCACCGCCGTTATTGTTGCCGATATTTCCTCCACCTGCAGCGTTGCCTGTGTTCACGCCACCACCAACGCTGCGTTGATAGATATTCATGCGTTCTTGCTCCCAAAACTTTAAAAGAGCCCTCACCGTTACTGGGATAGAGAGACTCTTCTGTAATATGTTTGTTAATTTGATGGAGAGCAAATCGTAATTCCGATTGGAAGCGTAAATGCTGCAACTAACGCTGTACTCATTCAAGTTAAAATCAATGGTAGCCATGGATTCCTCAAACGAATGCTGCAGTGAAACCGATATCTGTTGGAATGATATGGCGTTGACTTCGAGTATTGTGGTCGTATCCATGTCTGAAATATAAATATTTCAATGTAGCTTGAGAGGTGCCCAATAATTCGTTAAAATTATTTATATCGTGTAAATTGTTTAACACTGAAAACGTACCATTCCCCATTTTTGCTTGTGGACGCACGCAACTTGAAAGTAGTGAATAGAACAGAGCTTGTTTTTTAAAAAAATCTAAAATTATTGGCACCTGCGAGGGCTCGGTGAACGGTACATATGAAACCAATGTCGCCTGAAGAGTAAAGAGCAGAATTTTGAAAAAAATCAAAATTAAGAATCGCTTACTAATTGTGCGCAATTAAATCAGGAATAAAAATTTAAACCCACCCCCCCCCCCCCCCCCCCAAAAATGGGCGAGTAGTCTACGAACCTTAAGCTGTTTGTTATCCATAAAGAAATAGCAGTGTGTCTGATCCGGCAAACACACGAATAAACCTTTAGAGGAATTTTTTAACTGTTGCTCCGAAGATGTTTGCACGATCAGATTCATGATAGTCATGGGAGTGTCACGCGATGACGCAGTATGAGTAGACTTCTGCTCCAGTGATGACGCGCCTGTCGACATTGTATTGTCGCCCCCGGCAGCCGCATTGGGAAAGAGTGCGCGAAACGTAGCGCTACACACCGGCAGCGGCTTATTCAAACGCAACACAAATGTTGCTGGCAACAAAGTTGAATTAAGTTGTGTCAGTGGCGCGTATACAGGCGTCTCAACACCGTTATTCGAATCCTTAGCAAACGTTACGGTCGGCAGAACTTGCAGTTTATTCGCAGATGCAGCCTCTAGAGTCACAGTGACATTCATGCCAATATCTTTAGTGCTTATCAAGTCCAAGGTAAGAGGTTGCAAGGAATTGTCCGTCAAGGATATTAAATCATAGGGTGCTACAAAGTAAGTCAGCTTCATTGGATGACCACCACGACGTTTAAGCACGAGACCTACTGAAGACCTCTCGAGTAATTGTTGTGTATCCTTGCTAAAGTTTTGCAGCGTATACAGATTGTAGAGATCCGTTTCCATTGCCTGCAAAGCAACAAAAGCTTTCTTTTTGACTTTGGGTTCGGCATTCAGCTGGTATATCGATGAAAGACCCTCCAGTTGGACTGTGAAATCGGCAAAGTCACCACGATTCAGACAATTCACAAGCTCACTGCAAGATTGCTGTTCGATTTTGCACTCGTGATGCACTTTAACATCTGACAGAGCTCCACTGGCATCGAGCATTATTTCCAAGTAGAACATGTCTGTGGATATAAACAGCCCCGCAGTGTCCTCCATAAACTTCAGTCCCAGTTGACGAGACAAGCTCTCAAGACGCTCTACTAGTCCTTGCCGCGAGGTGACTTTAATGCAATATTGCATGCTGTCGAGACATTTTTGAAGATTGGATTTCTCTACGGTATCCAAAGCATAGCGTCTGTCCAGCATGGCTATGCGCATTGACTTGGACAGTTCTGGGAAGGATTTCTGTTGTGATGCGTTCGAACGCATACGCTCCATGAGTAACTCGCGCTGCCATTTTTTGTTCTTTTCGATGGCACTGCTGGGAACTTGAGATGAAGCACCCAGTGAAGAACCGACTATAATTTAAACAGTGACATACAAATAACACTATAGCAATACAAATATATAGTATATAAATTATTAAATGAACTTACCACCAGTAGATGGAAGCTTTACCGTTAATGATGAATTGGCGGTTTTTTGCATAACTGTAAAAAAAAAATGGCGTTGGTGAAAAATGCACTTCGAAGCGTTGGTAAAAAAACAACTCGACAAAAAAGCCGCCGCTCTTTTTGCATATCAGATGAAATCCGATATGCAAAAATTTTTGATTTCATAAGTCAATCATTGCAATCTTGCAATTTCTCAAGTTTGTTATACTATTCATTTATTCTTTACCATTTAACTATCCTTACTCCATTGTACTAATTTCAACGTTCTGTACACTATTATTAACATGGTTTAAAAGATTTCTGAACTAAACATCTTACCAATATAATCAAGTTGCTGGTAAATTAATATTAAACCATTGCGATTGGTTAACAGCAACCAAATATTTGCGCGAGACAAATTTTTACAAATATTTTACAGCTAAAGGTACAGCTGCATACAAAACAAACTTGGCTTTTCCAAATAATTTTATGAAGTATAAAAACCAAGCCGCATAGCAACAAAATGCTAAAACTCACCGCAATCAGCTTCAAATCAGAATGACCAACGAAATGGACTGCAAATATAGAAGAAGTACATTTTACATTTGAGACATTTTAATAATGTGTAAGGCCTTGGTTACGCTACCGTGCAAGCTCGGCAAGTTGGACTTTTTTGTTGGGGTTCCAAAATAAAAACAAACGAGGTGGGAGATTCTACAGAGTTTGCACGGTAACGTAATGCAAATTTTCACATGTCGGGCAAAGCGAAGGGTTTTTAGCGTTGTATTACACAGGTTTTTATGGAGCACGTCAGAAGGGGAAATGGTTTGGTTTACTTTCGCGGCGTTGATATTTACGCCGAGTAGCGCGATGAAAAGTGTTACAGAATTTTGTACTAGAATTTGTGTATTGTAAGTGCGTCTGTATTAAAATGCTCAGCACAACAGTACATTGTGTTGCCAGTGGTTGCGTTATTAATTTCGGTTTCGCTGTTAAATTTACACCAATTTAAGTTATAGTTTACAATTATTAAATTCATGGATATATGCAATTACTCTAATTCTTCACATTTAAAATGTGAATTTCACAATTTCAATATTTCACATCAAAATCCAACATTAAAAATGGAAAAATTTCACAGCAAATAACAAAATACCCTAGGGAAAGTGTCATCGCTCGACATAGCGTTCTGTTTAACCGTACCTTAAGGGCGAACGTACATTAAGGCCGAAGTCACACTTATGTTTTTTCACCGCCGAAAAGGAAATTGTAGCGAAAGTGGGAAAGACATATCCAAACAGTGCGAGCGAAATAGATTGAAAATGACCCCGTGAAATTTCATCGGATTGTTTTAAATGAACTGTATAGTTGTTCCCCAAGGTTAATAAAAACCTTGGATCTAGTGACTAGATTCTAGTCTATAAACCTTGGATGTTCGCCATAAAAGTGGCACTTACCCACGTTTTACTCAGGTCTCTATCTAAGTTATAGGGAAATTTTAAGATTTTCTTCTTTTTTTAAATGTAGCCAAATTCACGCATTCAAGAAACGTTAAAAAAATGAAACTGACAAACAATTTTGTATGGAGGTCTGTATAATTCATTAAAAAAACGAGATTAGTATTAAATTATTGTGAAAATACTTTAATGGTATTTATTAAATTAGTTACATAGCTCACTCTACATTTAGTCTATCTAAAAAGAAGCTAAAAAGAGCTAGAGGATAAAAACAAATTTTAGAGTCTAGCTGTGGTACCTTAATAAGTGCGTCTTGCGTTGCGTTTATCACTGCGCCTTAGAAACTACGCTGCGCTATACCGAAATAAAAGCGTTGCGTCACCATATGTTTTGACAAAAAGTTTTTAAAGATTCACACGCACATGAACATTTTTGTGACATCTGCCGCCAACTTCACTTCGTAGCGCATGTCAAAATTGGAAATTCGAAGTGGTCTCCGTCAGTGCGTTTCTTATTTCAGCCACTTCCATAAGACTGCGTGTTCCAATTTAATTTTGACAGAAACGCAACGCACGAAGCACGTTTTTCGGTAACACAGTAAGAGTAAGAAAAAAGGTCACATTTAGCCATGAAAAGGCTAAAATGGCAACACTGATTCTATCATTCTTAATATCGGCCTATATGATATGAAATTACTGTACAGCAGATTGCAAAATATTTTATTACAAGAGTGAAAAACAATAGCAATAATTTTTGTTTTTGTTAATTTATATAAGTTGAAAAGCCACAAATTAGTAGTTCTAGAAAATGCCTCGTAACTTAAATGCAGAACGAGACAATCCCTGCTTAAAGGTACTGCTAAAAAGCGAATACAAATTCTAGAAAACTGAAATTCAATCATTTGTTATCAGGAGCAGGAACTATCTTTAAAGTGTCTGGGTAAACACAGTGATGATCGAAAAAAATGTGAACTTTACTTTGCGAATTACAAGCATTGCAAAGAATTCTGGGTAAAAGTGTAAAAGGTCACATTAAATTCTACTAAACCATTGAAAATTATAGAGTAGAGTACGCGCAAATCGAAAAGCACAGGGAATCACACCAAGTTTGCCGCCTACGGAGGATCGCGAAGCAATAAAAGCTGAATACATGAAAACGAAAACAGCAAAGTAGCTGCCCATTTTACTAGCTCAATAAATTACAATTGTAAAAGAATAAACTCCACACTACTGAGTGTTAAATTTTATTTGCTATCAGGTTGCTAATTTCTCTTTTACACCATGCACTGTTTCTGCATTAACAACTTTCAGGTTTGGTATGCCTTCCTCTAGCAATGTGCACATCAACTCGTACTCCACCGATTGCTTTTGATCATCCACTATCAAAAGTTTGAGCGTAGGTATGCGATACAAACACGTCAGCCCATTTACGGTACACTGAGTGGCTGATATATCCAAGACTTCCAGTGCTGGATATTGCGAACCTGAAACCCGATCCAGGCACCAATCATCAAAGGGAGCAACGTTGTGAAAAGATATAAATTTCAAATGTTCCAGATTACGCAAATTTTCCAGTCCCTCGTAATAGAGTTCCATGTTATCACAGCGTAGAGCTTCGACTTTATATTTTGGATCGAATTTGTTCGGTAAATCGAACTCTTTATCTTTGTTGGCGCGCATCCATTCCTTGTTGTGAACAAATTTGACAGAGCCACCGCGATAAAGCAGAAAATGAGCGGCTGCTAAATCGTTGCCAAGTATATTGTGACGCTCCTGAACGTACTGTTGGGTGAACCTCTCGATCCCTTCCCTTCGATCCGTCCACCATTTCTTTAATGACTTTGGACTCAAATCGATGGGTTGCTGCATTGCAATAATGAAATCAGAATTTTGATCCATGTTGGCAAATAGCTTTAATTTACTGCCCCACTCCTTGGAAGGGTCGTGTAAGGAATTGTGCCATTCCTCTATTTCCTTCTTATCCTCAGCAATCTCCTTGCGCACATTATCTATTATAGAGCTGGGTCGGCTCAAGTCTGAATTTAGAGCGCACTTTGTAATGTGCAGCATTCGCAATGTGTTATGCAAATGGATTTTGTCCAGCACAGCGTTCGTGAAGCACGTGTTTATTTTACACAGGCAGCGAAACATTTTTCCTGCATATGAATGAAACCTAATCAAAACAAAACTGTTTAAAAAATGTGTGCAATTTTAAATTTTCATTGCTACAAAGCAAAATTTGATTGGGAATATTTACCTTTTTTTTGTTGATCAGCTGTTTTATTCTTGTTTTTTGTTAGAGTGGACGTCAGACAAATTGATATCGCTATGTTGAAGGTATTGTTTTTCAGCGTTGTAATCAGTGTTGCCAGAAAAAGGTACAAAAGGCTTTTAATTTTATTATAATAGTAAAAGTTATAAATTGACTTTAATTTTAGATCATGATAAAAATTTTTTTGATTACTGTTTTGAAAAAAAGTCTTTTGAAGTACAAATGTACTGCGGTGAAATACGTTGCCATAAAAAAGGTACAAAAGGCTTTTAATTTTTAATATAATAGTAAACGTTATAAATTGACTTTAATTTTAGAAGATCATGATAAAAATTTTTTTGATTACTGTTTTGAAAAATAAGTCTTTTGAAGTACAAATGTACTGCGGTGAACTGTGGAGGAGCATGAATACATACACACAGCTAGAAATGCCTCCAGCAAGTACTTACATGCACATTCCGCCGGCAACTGAAAAGCTTAGGATCGCACAAACCGTGCAAATCAATTAAATAACTGAAATACATAACTATAAACTCACAAACTTAGCGCTGTAGAACATTTTGGCACTGCACACGAAGAATAAAAATAGTTGAAAGCCATCAAAGACCAAATTGTGAATGATTATAAACAACAGATCTCGATGAATGTGAATTAAACATATTAGGACAGCTTTTATTAAGCTTTATGCATAGTTTCAAATCTTGACTGAATAAACAGTTTATAGCTTTACGAGATTATAATCACCGAATTTTTGTTCGACATTCCTTATCTGTATATTATTTGTCTATGCTATAAGCTATAGCTACAACTAACAACTGCCAAAATGCATTTTACAACTTTATTCGCTTGTAGCTATCACAGAATGTGTCTACTCTATAAATGTTTGGCACTTATTAAGCTTTTTATTTTTAAGCTATTTTTAATTATTATTTTTAAGCTTTATTCATTTCTTTGGTCGAATAGAAAAAAATGTGTTGAACTTAGAAAAAATGCAGAATGATTTTTAAATCAATTTTTTTCCTATTGTGATCTCCTTCGTATTGTGACCTGTCCAATGATTTGGCAGCACAGTTTTAATTTCGCATAATTTTTCTTTCTCACAAGCGTCGGCCATTTTTCTTTCTTATTCGTTGCTGGTGAATCGCTGTCAAACGTTTGTAAAAGTTTTCACGTTTAGGGCGTGCAAATAGAATTACACAAATTTAAAAACGAAAACTCCACCGAATAATTGCACTGGACTGTGCAAAACAAAATTAAAAGCAACACTCTGTATCTCAATTTTTACGTTTGTGAATTACGGAATGCTGAAATTTTCATACTAAAGTTGCATTGAAAAATATTACTCAAGGCTAGAAAAGGAAGAATACAATCCAAATCAATCAACTTTAATATTGTTTTTGTATATATCATATTCATACAACAAAGAAACGTCACCAACGTGAAGGACGTGAATTGCAGGAAAGCAGCTTGTTTCTGATATTGAACAGAAGTTGCATATTAAAAAAAAATCTCTTTCCAAGGAATAAATGACGACCTTCTATGATAACTCTGGCAGTGAAGATGGCCAGTTGCGTAGTCCTGGGGATGAGCAGTTTATCAGGTGTGTATGACGCGAAAGGAAACTCCATGGAAATTTGTTGTCCTCGTGGTTTTTGTTTGTATCGCTTTGAATATAATAAAATCGATAAATATTGAGGACATAGAATTAAAACATGTTTCCATGGATTTAAGTTTGAAAAGACTGATGCTTCTCTACGGAAGAAATATGCAACCAACAAAAAAAAAAGAAAAGCAAAGTATATAATATACATTAAGGTATACATACATAAATGAATTATGTAAAATATAGACTTGCTTGTTCAAAAGCATGAGAAACGAAGAACCTTGCAAAATTAAGAACCTTGCAAAATTAAACATTTTCAAGCAATTTTTAATTTTATGTGGAATAACTACTATGTGTATAAATAGTTGGCACAGCCTGAAAAAATTCCTCTGGGTGCTTGTAGAGATAGCATCCGAAGCGGGATTTTAGCTGGTCGACTATACAGAGTTGCCACTCTTTAGTTTCTATTGGGTTTAAAACGAAAACAGCTTCAATTAGCGTAGGTTCTATAGCTAAAATTTGTCTTAATTAGTAAAACCAAGAAATTATTTGTACTAATTTTGCATTTAAAAAAAAAAATGTAGTTATGAATATTTACTTCAGCAATAACACGAAAAAGTTAAGATAAGTTAAGTAAGAAGAAAAAAAACAACTCAATTGATCTTCTCTTCCCCAATCCCTCCTCTCCACAGTTTGCTTCTTCTCTACTCATCATTTCACATAAATATATGTTTTAAAAATGTACATTTTTGATTTACTTGAGTTTTTTCATTGCAAATAGGCCAAAAAGTGTGTACATGTCCAATGACCGATGCGCGCGATGGCCACGAACAAAATAAATTAATAATTTATAAATAAACAAAAGATAAAATAAATTAATTTTTGAAACCAAGAAAATAATTAAGAGTAATCAAACAAAAAACCAAAAATGTCTTCTGCGAAATATCGAAAAAACAACACAATATATAGAAAATGTGATCCTTTGCAACACAAACTCCGTCGCCCGGCTACACAGCTGCACAACCTGCCACCTACTAAACACCACCCACGCGTGTCTAGAAGCAACAGTGAGTTGGTGTCCTCGGAACCAATGGATTAACCATGTATACGCATTGTCAGTGGACAACAACAACAACAACTACTAAAGCAACGAGTTGCTGACAGCAGCTGTGATGTTCATGCTCATTGTTGTTGTACGTACAAACACCTCGGTACACACTACCAACTGCCAACTCGCAGTCAGTCTCACCGGCAGTCTCACTGACAGACAGACACCCACTTCACCATCATTCACTATTTTGTGTGTGACTGTGTATGCGTGTGCACTGCTTTTAACTTGGTTGTCGGTGTTCCAGTTGGTGGTAAATTGAATTTTGAAATTTTTTCCAATAAATCTAATCTAAAGTTTTTCTTTATATGTATTTATATAAAATTTTCTATTTTGTTTCGTGAAAAGCAAAGTTTTATAGAAACAGGATTTTATTTTATTGCTGCTGATGTTGATTTACTTTTTACTGGAGCTGCTACTTTGGATTTATATTGGTGAGTGTAAAGCGATTATATTGATTAAGCACTAAAATGCTTTTCAAAATTAAATAATAGAATTAATTTCCTATATACAATTCTTCTATAATTATTATTATTATTATATAATATACTATATTTAAACTAAAATTTATTTACACTTACTGATGATTGATTCTATAGCAAAATATCTTCAACTTTTGTTCTTTCGTTCACGTAGTCGATCTGTATTTGAACACAGTTAATTTTTCCTCATAGAAAGGCTATTTTTACTATTATGTATATTATTACGATGTGACAATTAGTTTAGCTTAGTATACTACGAGCTACTATACTTGATTTGTCGAAACATCCTAAATTTATCTACAAAACAGTTTAAAAGTACTCCTCCACAAAAACTCTGCAAAACTTTGACTCATTCGAAAACCTATGAGCCTTGTTTCGTCTCTTTAAATCCTTTAATTATAACATTATCACAGTCTGCAATTGTCCGTGTTGGATATTTCGATTTTTTTGTTTGTGGTATCTGAGACCACAGTGTAAAGATAGCCTGCCAGTGTTAATAAACAGATAAACAGACCTAAAGGGAGGAACTGCAACATTTTAAACTGGTGTCCGCCGTATATATCCCGATTCATCTTGATGCTTTTTATGTAAGGCTTCCACACTCAACCTGGTCCCATTGTACAACTTTGGAAAAATGGCGACTTCGCAGTTTTATTACTGGAGCTTCCACTTTGAGGATTAGTTCGTGAGACGGTAGACCAGGTGGATTGAGTATATTTAGGAACTCCACAGTACAGTGCATAACATTATCCGAAGTCAAGTTCGATCGAATTCAATAAAGTATCATTAATGACGGATGGCTGATCGTTGTTAAGTGTCTCACATTCGTTCAGCCACTCTGTTGATTTGCTATGTAGATTGTAGACATCTGGATATATTGGGACTATTAGGTCGTCAACGCTTGGCACAATTGAGGCAAGATGTGGTGAAATTTGAATCGTCCCCTTAGTTTCCGGATATTCACCGCTTCCTATTTTAAGGAGGTGATTGGAGGATTTTCCAGCGAATTTTGAAGTTTCTAGATACATTTGCGGAAATGTGGAAACTTAAAAGCGAAGTAATTCTATCAGAGCATTAAGACCAACTATGAAGTAAATCTGACCACGAACAAAATATGTTTCATACAAACGTTGCAGCCCCTTTTCACCTCTTCAGGTGCTGCGTTTTTTAAAACTGCCGGAATATGTATCTTATTAATTATATGAAAGAGCATTAAGATCAAGTTGCAAGCAGATCCTACCAAAAATAAAATACCCCTCATACAAAGGTTGCAACCCGTTTTCTCTTAGAGATGGAATTTCAAAATATCCTTTCTTATTCCTTATATACATCATGAAAGAAATTCTGTGGAAAATGACATCTTTCTAGGTCCAAGGATTTTGCCTGTGAACCCACATGTGAAATATAAAAAAAATATGAAACTAGAAAAATAGAATAAAAAATAAAACGTGTTGAATGAAACGGCGTTTTATGTATCTCTTTTTATTACAATATTTCGGAGCACTGCCGGTGTCCGTCTTCAGGTAATACTGAATACTGATAATTTTAATATTCTGTGAGAGTCTAACATTTTAATTTACAGTTCTTTTTACTTTTGTTTATTGTGTGGCTGTGAATTTGAGCAAGGTTTGTTCTTCCATACTATATACACTCATACCCCGGTTAGCGTCGCTAATTGGGACCGTAAAAACGAGACGCAAACTGAAACGACACAAACCGAATCATAGTTTTCCATACATTTGTATTAACTTTTATTTAATTCGTTCCGAGACTCATAATTTTAGTAAAAAAATTTGATTTTTCAATAGAAAATACCAATTTTTTATTATCAATATTTATAATACCAATTTGTGTAATAATAGTTTTTATTAAAATAAAAAATAACAATGCATGAAAAACATGAAAAGGATGAAAACGACGGGAAACCCCCTTTTTCTATTTTTTCTTTGTACATATAAACATTTATTAACGACGCAAATCGAAGCACTAACGACGCAACTTCGAAGCAATGCGACGCAAAGTGAAGCAAAAATGACGCAACACCGAAATCACGGAAATTTCAAAAAGACGCAACTTCGAAACGACGCAAACCGGGGTATGAGTGTACATACATATGTATAAAAAAAAAACTATTTTAGAAAACGAAATATTATTATGTAAAAATAGCTCCGGGTTTTATTTGTCATTATTTTTCATTGTTTTTTATGAGAAAAATTTAATTTTTGTTATACAATATAATCCGATTCTTTACAATATATATTTAAAAGAAAGAAAAAACTATATAATTATTTGTATAATTACTATTATAATTATTTAATAAAACAAAATGTTTAAGATGTATTACAAAATAATTATGGGAAGGTGTCTCGATGTAATGCAGTGACTAACTAGTGCCGTTTTGCTGTTGCTGTCTTCCGTTTTAATTTTTTAATCCGATTTATGTGTCACCAATCTGGTCCGTAGTTTTGATTTTCTTGTCCCTACATACGTCCGATTTTTCCAGTTTGTCTAATTGTTCTTTCATGGTTGTATATACATACTATATAGTTTGTTTTCAATGCGATTTTTTATTTATCTCTGTCATAAATATTTTAATTTATAATTTTATTAGATATCCCCGGTATGTTTATCATTGATTTGTAGATTTTTGATTGATTGGGTGGTGCGGCTTGGTATCGTTGGTATCGTCCAGGTTTTTTGTTGCGTTCTTTATTATGTTTTTTTGTTCTTTATTGTTTTTTATTGTGTTGAATGTGAATCCATTTTTTTTAGTATATTCGTTATTATTATCTCCTTTTTTTCGTGGAGTTGTTGGTCGTTTATTCTCAGTATCCTTTGGATGAAGTTGTAGGCTATCTTTTATTTATATAACATGTTTAGGTTCCGTCTTAGGAAGGTTTCACTGTATAATAACTACACGATTACAGTGGATTCGCGTTGATTTCAACTACGCAATAATTTGAACACTAGTTTTTTGTCCAGTGCGTACTCTTTAACTTGAACAAAAGTATTTTCATCTCGTAAGCTTGAACAGTTATAAAAAATACAATATATGCCTTTTAATTTTTCCGTTTTGTTCGTTATTGTTCTTCAGTTTATGCATTCAATAAACACAAGCTAAAATAATAAACTGGAAGTGAGTGATACATTTAACCGTTATTTCTGTAGCCGTTGCCTAAACGATGTTGCATGTCATTCTTCTTCTTAACTCATAAGTCCGATTCATAAGTGTCTGCAGTTGCGTTTATTACAATGTTTTGCAATAATTTTGATGGAATGGGACGGCTTATTAAAGCCCTAAAGCTAACATTCGACAAGTAACGTTCCTCTTATTTTATTTATGTATAATATATGTATTAATAATACGAGGACAATCCAAAAGTAAGGTGACAATTTTTTTTAGAAATATAAAGAATTGTTTATTTTTAATAATGTTTACAATATTTTAAAGATTGAACATTTATTTTTCGACATAATCGCCATCTTTCTTCGTCGTTAACTTCAGTTCGATCCGCTGCAAGCTCCCTACACCACTTGTGGACTTTTTGACATCCAAGCAAGATACAAGCCATACACTCCTTCAATTGGTGATGAATTTCAAAAGGCTGTTCAAATTTCATTCCTTTACTTCAAATTCAAAAACCGAATAACTGTACGAACTTTGCACTTGGTGGTATCGCCAGTGCGGGTGCCCCATTAAAAACGACTGGCAAATGAAGTCTGAGTGTCCTCGCGAAGTGCGCATAGACCTGTTGTGGAGTGGTGGACGTAATAAGCACAACAGTGTTTCCAACCGTTGCATGAATAGTTTCCAGTGTCCAGCATTTTGGAGGCCTTTTGGGATTACGTATGTACCCTTAACTTGAACCTATCGATAACTTTAACAGCCTTGGAGTTTAGTTGTTCAAATTAACGCGACTCCACCGTACTTCGTTTTTATTATAACTTTTTATATATATTTATTTATAAACCGTGCGGTTTTATTTATTATTATAATTATCGATTTCTTATAACGTACTTTATTGTCATCAAGGTTTTCATTGAGCTTTTACAGTACTATAATTAATTTGACAAAGGTAAGCTCTATTAATATAATATTGTAGCTTCTCTTTTTCGATCGGTTTTCTATCGAGATCTTAAATACGAGATTTTTAAAATATAAGTTCCTAAATAAATGCTACACTTTGGTCTTTTGTAATATTTTTAAAAAAGTCTATTTTTATTTCAAGCACCATATAAATTTAGAGCTAGCACGCCGTCCAAAAAAGTAAATTGACATCCAGACAGTAAAAACGTAAAAAAAAAACGTAACGCAAAACGTAAGAAACCTATACAAATGAACTCTGCATACCTTAAACACACAATAAATAAATCTTAAAATATATACTCACTCGCACATAAACGAAATAACGAATATTTGAAGCGCGGCCATTGCGATGCTGCAGGATCGCCAGGATATGCCTTTGCAATTCAAGTTTAGCCTCCATAAAAGGCTGGACCTCATACTTTTCTTAAATTAAGAATGAAGTGGCTTGCCGGAGGAGGAGAGCAGGAGTAGGAGAAGACGAGGTCTCGGGCGTTGGCGAAACGTCATTTCATCGTCTTTTTATTTAATCATTATTTTAACGTGTTTTTCTTTTTTTTTATGCATACAAATTTTATTTTTAAAAATTTAGTGGTGACGAACTGGATGAACACGATGCGGATTCCCTCGATATAAAACCACCGCAGCCTACTACGCATTATTCGCGCGACGCCATCGTCAAGGATTCAAAGAGACGTGAGAAATCCATAAGAGAAAAGAAACATTCCAAAGAGCGTAGGCAACATAAAGATCGAAGTAGTGGCGATGTATTGAATACTGGAGCTTCGAGTGGCGGCCATGAGAGGGAACGAGAACGTGACCGGAGAGCTGCGGCCATATTTAGAGATGGACGACCAGAAATAGAGCGATATCAACGAAGTGGCGGCGGCAGTGGCTATGAGCGAAATGATAGCGGACGTTACCAAAAGCATTATGATCGCCCTCGAGACAACCACACAACCATGCTGATCCACCACAATCAACATCAAAGTGCACCCATGCATCTGCATCGACGACAAGCGGATTACTATGAGCGCGTAACTGAGTATCATCATCACGGTAATGATTATCACGGCATGCGTCAATCCTACAACAACAAGCACCATGGCCAGCGGATAGATTACGGGCACGATATGAGCGCCTCGGTGGTGGCTTCAAACATGCAGAATGACCGTGAACGAGAGCGTGAACGTCGTAAATATGGAAACTATGAAAGCCAACAAGATGCCGAGAGCTTGGAGCAAGATTTGCGCTCACGACTACTCAGCAAACGTCACAAATACGTCAAGGAGTACGATCCAGTTGCAACGCGCAAACATCAAATGGAACTGGAACATTCTGATGGCTACGAAGACAGAGAGAGAACCTATGAAGAACCACATAAAGATCGCCATACAAAATCCAGACACGAAAAAGAGATTCGAAATAATGTCATTGAAGTTTTTGATAGTCCGGACATTGACGACTTCAATCATGAAACAGTGACGACAAATCAATCGTACAACAGAAAGCATAAACGACGCGAAAAAGAAAAAATTCAGGAATCGTCCTTGTCCAACTCTGTTGAGAAATACCGCAGTCCCGAGGACGCAGAGTTGGTCGCACGTCGAGCTAAGCTGCTGGTGGCAGAGCGTGAGATAACGAAGCGCAAAGAGGTAGCACGCGAGGAACTGGAAGCCAGGCGTGAAAAGAGACGCGAGCGCGGAGTCGGAGAAATTGGAGATGAACTTAGCCCCACCGCAGTGGCGGCGAATGTGACTGCAGGTTTGAATATTGTGGTAAAGCGACACAAAAATTCCGAGAAACGAAAGAAATCTAGGAAATCAAAACATCAACGAAGCGATTACGAAGAAGGTGAACAACAGGGTGAATATCAGGGTGGGGAAAGTGGAACAGACGAACGCTCAGAAGCTGAAAGCGAACATAGCATAACCGTCAACAAAAGGCGCAAACATTCTTTGGAGGCACAACAGCATGGAAAAAGGAAAAAACGCAAGAATAACAATCAAAAAAATGGTGAAAATATTGAGGATAGTGATGGACAACTTACAGATGACGAAGACGTCAGTATGAAAGTTATAACTAGACACTCGGGCAGTGAAACTCCTGCTGAAAGCGATGAGAACTACAAGAAAAACAAATCAAAGCGAAAGCATAGCAGAAAGTCATCTGAACATGAGAAAAGGCACAGAAGAAAAAAACATACACCAGTTGAAGAAGACGATGCGAACGAAGATGATGATGACGATCAGGAATACGATGACGAGGATGACGAGGTATTGAAATTGCCCGATAGTCCTCTGTCAATCGGGGAGTTGTCCAAGTCTCCCGAAAGACGTCACAGAAAGTCGAACAATTCAGATGAACACGATGACGATGAGGATGAAGACCGTTTCCGAAGTTCTAGATCGCGCACTCTTTCACCGTCAGGATCACATTCTCGAACGCATAGTCTTCAATCCTCAACTCATTCATCCTCACGTTCAGCATCTCGTTCACGTTCCTCTAGTCGTCGTCGACGTTCCATTTCTACTTCACGTTCGCGTTCACACTCGCAGAGTAGTGGTTCACGTTCGAGATCGCGCTCCCGTAGCGAAGAGCGTGACATGCAGGCGAATCTGCGGAAATCAGATGCCGAGCAGAACCTGTCGGACGCGGAGAAGCGTAAATTCGCCAACCACATTCGCAGTGATGGCAAGCGCTCTTCATCCTCCCCGATACCATGTGATGACAAAGGCGTGGCCCTGCCCAACTACTACCCAGGCTTACAGGGCTGTCGCTCTGTTGAAGAGTTCCAATGTCTCAATCGCATAGAGGAGGGTACCTACGGCGTTGTCTACCGTGCCAAGGATAAGCGCACCAATGAGATAGTCGCTCTAAAGCGCCTTAAAATGGAGAAAGAGAAGGAAGGTTTTCCCATAACATCGCTACGCGAAATCAACACCCTGCTAAAAGGCCAGCATCCAAACATAGTAACGGTGCGAGAAATCGTTGTAGGCTCAAACATGGATAAGATATTCATAGTTATGGATTATGTTGAGCACGACTTGAAATCGCTCATGGAGACAATGAAGACGCGCAAGCAATGCTTCCTGCCGGGTGAGGTGAAGTGCTTGACGCAGCAGTTATTGAGCGCTGTGGGTCACTTGCATGATAATTGGATACTACATCGCGACCTGAAGACATCAAATTTGCTGCTCTCACATAAAGGCATTTTGAAGGTGGGTGACTTTGGGTTGGCTCGTGAATATGGTTCGCCACTGAAAAAGTACACTTCGCTGGTGGTCACGCTGTGGTATCGTGCACCCGAGCTGCTGCTCTGTTCCCCGGAATACTCGACTCCCATAGATATTTGGTCGGTCGGGTGCATTTTTGCTGAATTCTTGCAGATGGCACCATTATTCCCGGGAAAATCGGAAATCGATGAGCTCAATAGAATATTTAAGGTAACTGTTTATTATTTTTAATTTAAATTTTAATTTTTAATAAATAATTTCACCATGCATTTTAGGAGTTGGGCACCCCCAATGACAAAATCTGGCCTGGTTACAAGGATCTGCCCGCCGTTAAGAATCTTCTTAGTCAAAATTCGCAATTTGCGGACTATCCAGTTTCAAACCTTCGCAAGCGCTTCCACGAAAAAACGACCGAACTCGGCATTGCCTTGCTGCACGGCCTTTTGACGTATGATCCAAAACAGCGGCTGAACGCTGAGGCAGCGCTAAAGCACGCATTCTTTAAGGAATTGCCGCTACCTATTGATCCGTCCATGTTTCCAACATGGCCGGCCAAAAGTGAATTGGGTGCACGTAAAGCGATGGCCTCCTCGCCTAAACCACCATCAGGTGGATCCCAGTTTAAACAGCTGGGGCGCGATGAAATGGTGTCAAATTCAGTGGTAACCAACAAAACCAACGCATCGACTGGCTTTTCCGGCATTATAACAGGCAACAAGAAGACCGCGGCAAATACAGGTTTTGTGCTTAATGCGGGCATTGAACAGCGCCAATTGGCGATGGGACCGGGGTTTAATTTAAAGTTTTAATAATTATTACTAGGCTAAGTTCGTCTATTTGTATTATCATTTTTTATGAGTAATTTCTAAGCATCAGTAAGATCAGATAGTAAATTACAATAATGTAAAAAGCATTTAATAGCTGTGAATCTTTGTAAGAGATTCGTTTAAAAGTAAAAATTTCAAATTCAATATTTTGTTCATATGCACGTGTTTGCCCAGTCTATTAAATCAATAAGAAAACAAACACCTGGAACACTAAGATTTCTTATTACATGTTGTACCCGTTGAGTCGTCGGAAGCCACATGATAAGGTGTGGATAAATATTATTTTAGCATGTGGCGTTACAACGAAAGGTCAATAAAACTTCGAACGAAGAGAAGTGCAACGCTGAATGCCGAGTCCAATATAAAGATCATTTAATCATCAAGTCTGGAGCTTATAAAAACTTACAAGTTTTATTTGTAAAATACTTTCATCTTAATGTAATAAAGTTTAATACATATACATAAACAAACTTCGTTGTCTTCTATAGAAATATCGAGAAAAACAATCTCACGTTAACTTATGTCGTGTTTTCATAACATGGTTCGATTTTTGCTTTCGTTTTCGACTCAAATACGCGTACCGTTCACCCATCTAAAGATCTTGGTTAATATTATAATTGTTTTTGTGATAAAATTTACAAATATGGATAAAATTACACTGGTCAGTTACACTGGCAGACTACATTGTTTTGACTTCTTATTAAGATTTAAATCTTCGGGCACCATGAATTTAGTTTTACGTTGACCACAGATAAAAGTAAGTGCTTTGCCAGTGCGGGATGTAATCTGACAGTGGATTGGTAATCATATGGATGAACGGTACGTTGTGCGTTAATGCTGCCAAGAGACGTTGCAAACGATTCTGAGTATATCGCTCGTAGAATGGTGACCGCATCATATAGAACAGCAAATTTACACAACGACGTGACAATTCAAATTTCTGCTGCTTGTTCATCAGGTGGCGATGTTTATAGTACACTCGTATGCTATACAAATCGAGCATCAATGCGACGACATACTGCTGCCACTGACGCTTGCCCCCAAAGATTCCCATTGAAGCCAGATGAATCAATGGCTTTGCTATGTACAAATATTCCGCTTGCAGAAGAGCACGCGGAAGTCCCGACTTGCAGCTGTTAATTGTCCAAGCATTAGTCACTTCCTGATGTAACTTGAAGTCGCGATACTGCAGAGGTGGAGCACCTTCCACTTTGCGCACCACTCGTCCAGAACGCCTCAATCTGAAAGTGAAGCTTGCCAAGGCAGGTGTCGGCTCGACATTGTCAATGTTTGCGTCGCCGGTGCTGTTGTTGGCTGCCTGTGCAGTTGTATTCATGGAGTTTTTTTGTTGCTTCCCGAAAGCACGCCGATTGAGACTTGGAATGGATGGTGTTGTTATTATGTTTTCGGTCGACTGTCTCAGTATGAAGAAACGTCCTGCTGCTTTAAACATCTGCAGAAATACTACAAAAATCCATTTTCCACGACCTCCAAAGATGCGTTTGGCAGAGATCTCAATGAATACCTCACTGTATTCCAGAGTGGTGAGCAGCACTTGTATTCGATAGCAAAGTGAATTATTAGATTGGAGATCGTAGTGCATCATAGTTTTGGCGGCGTTGGTTTCTTTGTCGATTATGCGGTCATTATAGAACACCATGATGTTCGAAAGCGAGTAAATAAGCTCCGACACCAAGCTGGAATCTGATATGCGTCCTGACAAATATTGCGAAATGTGAAATTGTAGCAATTTTATAATACCAAACATTCATCTTACCAGCGACGAAGTACGAGATCCACTTCGCTGCCGTCTCCACATCGCCAATCGTTTCGGGATTTGCTGCCACCCACTTCTCATACGATTTGATGAGATTATTTAGATACTCCATTATAATTTAACTTAACCTTTATTCCTACAAACGGACATTAACAGAAAAAAACAAAACAGCCTTTGACCAAGCTGACTGTAAAAAGCAGAATTAAAAGGTGGTGCTTATAGATTTAAGCCAGTGACATAATATACCTTTAAAGAAAAAAAAGGTACTTTTGGAGCAAAAAACGTACTTTTCAGAATTTCGGTCTCACTTTACAAAGTGACAACTATACAACTTTCCTTAGTAGACTCAAAATACAGAGACAGTGCCAAGGATAGGAAAAGGAAGAGATACCAAATGTATACCTTATAGCCTAAACACAGGTTGTCGACATAATTTTATTTCACGATACCAATGCAATTCGGTTATCTTTCACAGTTTAGGAGATATAGTGGTAAGAATTTAAATTTTTGATGGTCTATAACTCGATAACTATATGAGAGCAAAAAGTTGTTGTAATCAACAGAAACCGTAAAACAACAGCAACGAAAATAGAGTATTTCCACAAAGATAAAATTAAGCCGAAATTTCTTTCTGTAAAATGTCGCATTTGCACCTTTTTTCATTTCCACCGGCTAAAATAATGTAGCACAGCTGACTAATGTTTTTGTATGAAATTTCGATTCTGGGTGACGGCTACTTCACACGAATTCTTAAAATGAGCTCGATATCATTTGAAATAAGATTGAAACGCGAAAATAAAATTTACTACGAAGGGGTAAGTATTTCAGTATTTCATTCAACCTCAAATAACATAATCTTTCAAAGCAGGAGTTACTCCAGGGATGCGTCCGATTCAACTGTCCGTCGGAGACGAAACATGATGGCATCACACTCACCATGGAGGGCATTGTCAATCTACAGTTAAGTAGCAAAAATGTTGGCCTCTTCGATGCTTTCTACAATTCTGTGAAGCCGATCACTTTACTCAACACTACATTGGAGTTAAGTGAACCTGGTAAACTCAGTGCAGGATCATCGGAATTTCATTTTGAGCTGCCTTTGGTGTGCAGCAAGGAGCCGCGTATTCTTTACGAAACCTATCATGGGATATTTGTCAATATTAACTATCAGCTGCGGTGCGATGTGAAGCGCAGTTTTTTGGCAAAAAGCCTTCAAAAGACACAACAATTCTGCATTCACTACAAACCGACAATTACGGATGCCAACGAAGTCGCAAAGAGCGAAGTTTATTTCAACATTAGTCCGGAAACGTTGCAGAGGACGACAAAGGAACGAATTTCCATACCGCGTTTCTTGATCAGCGGAAAATTAGATCACACTGAATGTTGTGTCACAAAACCGTTTACGGGGCAGGTATTAATTAAAACGTATTCTTGCTCTGCGTGATAATAAACACTGAAGCACTTTTCAGCTTACGGTACAGCATACTATTGCGGCCATCAAATCAATTGAAATGCAGCTGGTGCGGGTCGAGACCTGTGGCTGTGCCGAGGGTTACTCCAAGGACGCAACGGAAATACAAACCATACAAATTGCCGATGGCAATATCTGTCCAAAGTTGGAGATACCAATTTATATAGTATTGCCGCGTTTGTTCACCTGTCCCACTCTGATAACGAAAAACTTCAAAGTTGGTAAGCAGTGCTGCGTTGATTTCTATCTACGTAATATTCTTACGTAAACGAATATACGAGGGTAATACCAAAAGTAAAGTCTCCAAAGCTGCTGTAGAAACACTGTGTTTGTTACTTCCGCCACTCTGCAACAAGCATTTGCTCACCTCGCTGGGACCCTCGTGCGAATCTTGTGCAGTTATTCGGTTTTTAAACGAAATGAGTGAAACCTTTTGAAATTCATCGCCAATTGAAAGAAGTGTCGTGCATGGTGTCAAAAACGTCTGCAAGTTGTGTAGGTAGTTTGCAATGGCATGACGAGCTGTTGGTATTGCCCAAGTTTGTATGTAGATTTGTTTAAACATAATTTGTTCCTTTCTTTTGCACAGAATTTGAAATGAATTTGGTTGTTATCTTCAAGGATGATTACGTCGTAACGGAAAACTTTCCAATTGTTTTCAAACGTTCGTTGCCACCAGGCGGCGTGTCTAGCAAATTGACCAATCGTGGTGTTTAAAGCAAAAGCAAAGAAATGGTATTAATTGAGGATTTAAGCTGCTTTAAGTCGCAAATATACTAATTTAAGGGCGTGATAATTAGGTATTTATTCCAAAGGAATAGTAATAAATATACATAAAGGGCATTAATTTATATATTTTTTATATGATTTCTTCTTTCATGAAGATAACAACAATAAACACTTTTTACAGATTTTATTTAATTAATCCATCTTAAATAATTCAATACTTTCACAAAAATTAATTTAAATATCCGACAGATCGAATATTTAACACTCAAATAATTTAAAACTAACAAAATTTACAAAACTTAATAATTTAAAACAACAAAATTTTAATACACAATTAAAAAACAAATGAAAACGAAGAATAGCAACAACTTAAAGTGAACTACCGAAGTTTTTCATGAAAAGTCGATGTTCAAAATACTCAGTTTATATAAAAATGATTCAGAAACCATTTAACCATTTCCGTCTTCTTTAGATTTTTACCTTCTATTTATCTGAAGCTTGAAATGATTGTTTCTTTAGAACTTTTTTATACATACTGAGTAATGTGAACTTGGCGATTTTTCCGTTTTAAGCTATCGCTATCCAGAAATCCCTGCCCTCTTCCGTACCGGTATCGGGGCCTACAGCGTGCCGCAACTCCTCACCACAAAATTCTCGAGCGGCAGACCGCCCTTAGTGCCGCTTGTGTTCATGCATTTTAGAAGCCTGAGGCCGTCGATCACACGACCGAAGCCGAGCCGCTGGCCATTCAGTACGTTCAGCGGCCTGAAGCTGATTGCAAAGTCAAGAGCGCTACTTTTGAAGCCCTCCTTTAGGTGGTGTTTCGCGAACGACAGCACGCCCGCCCCAGATCCGTGATCTACCGCTCGCATATCGTATTCAATGTTGGGTGTGTTCAATCGATCGTTGTCCAGCTGCAGTCGTGCGCCCAGCCAAAGCTTCGGAAACAAATGCGTGATCTGCAATCGGGAGCTGTCGTTGTTGCGGCAGGCGCGCACGAACTCGAGTACTACCTGCGGACACGCCTCCGTGAACAGCTCAATGATGAGGCGGCCCAGAGGCCGTTTATTATGCACCGCGATGTCAAAGTAGATAATCGGCCTCATTAGTTGCCCCCACTCTGCACTGTTTTTCGGCAGTCGCAGGGTGCCGTTGTACTTACGAAGTATTTCCCACGGCATCTGGAAGTTGGAGTTCCGTTTGCGCCAGTCCTCGATACCGCGCTTTCGCTGCGTTTTAATTGTCGAGGTCACGTTCTGCAGCTTCCGGCCGATGATAGCATTACGGTTATCGATTTCCTGCAAATCAGCGATCTTCTTTGGCAATTTGGAGATTCGCGGACGGTTCAGATTCATCTCAGATATGCGAAAAGTCGATATCCGGCCATTCGTAAGCATTGTCTTGTCCAAGCTGTGTAGAACGCGCGCGTTCTCTGCGTATATCTGTTTGCATTTCATCGCGTTTCCCAGCACCTTCTCCATGCGGATCATCTGCTGCTTGTGCAAGCGCACGACTGGTGAAGTCATGTCGATGCGGCATTTCGCTTCGAGCACGCGCTGACGATGCAGCTTATAAAGAAATGCATGCCGCTCTGAACTCAACATTATGGCATCGGTTATTCAGACAATGGAAGGCGGCAGGACACAGTAAATTATTAAAAACACAACGAGAATTTTGAAAGCCGAAAATCCCAATAATTATCACCAAATGAATTAATACGCCAAATAAATTAACACAACAAAATTTTGATTCGATTTGAAGCAAGAACAAGATGCGAAAAACAAAATAAACAAACAAATGACATGAAATGCCATAGTAGGCATTGAAAATCGTCGTGTCGTGACGCTTGGTGTTTTGAACATTTCCTTCCGGCGAGGGGAAAGTGTGGGGATGCACACAAGATTTCGCATTGAAGCAGAAGAAATTAATTAACGAACTATTCGATGTATTCAATAAACAAGAAACAACTGAAAAGTTTCCGAAACCAAGAAGGAACAGGAGGAAAAGATAGTTGTTACCATTTGTTCAATATGCAATGTTTAACACTTCAACATTCGACGAGACGCAGCACAGAGATTAAGCTTCGTTCTTGCTTGCAATGGCGCTGTTAAATGGCACACCTACGAAGTGACACTCCTGACATCTTCAATTTGATTAAAATCCAGATCATACACAGTGTAACAAACTTACAGCTACGATGGTATCTTATCTCTATACAAGTATGTATGTACAGTGGGTCTATAAAGTAATTGAGTATCTTTCATTTCGTATCTACAGGCACACTTAAACGAAAATCCAACATTATACAAATTATAAACTTGTAAAACATTTAAAGAACTTCACACAAATCTTGGGAAATTACAATCCAATTCAAATTTTCAAATGACAAATTATGATTCAAATTAAACGAAAATACGCAGCCCAATAAAGTGAATGTGAACACTTCATTTCTACTAAACAAAGTAGAAAGGCTGTTTTTTAAAAACAGTCGTGCATAATCCGCAATATGGTTCGAAAAACAAAAGAACAGTGATGATGAACATCAAATAATTCTTGTTCTGCATAACCAAGTTAAAATTTTACGGCAAATAGCTGGATTTAATTTTGGAACAACTATTACATAATATCGCTGGGAATGTGGACCAACAATTTAAGTCAAAAATGCAGTAAAAATTTCCTCGTAAATTCCTGGCTTGGCAAGCATACTGCAGTTGTGGTGGAAGAAGCAAGTATTCTAGAAACAATAAACTCAGAAATATATTTTAAGGAATACTTGGAAAAAAGATTAAATAAAGCCTTTCCTAAGACAGGACGATGTTTCCACTTCCTTTTGGCCTGAACTAGCCTCTTTTCATTACAGTAAAGTAGCCTTGGAGTTGCAAATCCCCCAAACTGTTCAGAGCTCAGGCCAAATGAAAGATACTGGGCTTTGGTAAAAAAAGAAATCAAGGCAACAAATAAAGTAGCAAAGTGTATGTACATACATATTGACATTTTCAAAAGTATTGTACAATAACTTTTTAAGTATTTTTGCAGAGTATAATGTTTATTGTAAAATACAATATATTTTTATACCCTACACACGAAGTGAATATGGTACAAACAGATCACCAAAAATGGGCTTAGTCCGCCCACTAAATAAATAAAACTCGATTACAGGAGCACGAATAGAGATATCTTAATCAAATTTGGCAAGAATATTGTCTGCCTAATTTTTAAGTAAACGTGTGTAGGGTATATGAACTTCGGCCAGGCCGAACACACACTCTTAACACTCTTTCTGGTCTTACTTTATTGTAGAATATGTCTAAATTTTCTTAGATTTTAGAGAGAGAGAGAGATATATATAGAGATACAGCGCAAAATAAAAGAGTTGTTTTAACGAAGGGGTTAAAATGAACTCCTTAAAAAGAATACAGCACTTTGTTGTCGTTCGCACCTTTCCCCCCCCCCCCCCCCCCCCCCCATCGTCGCTTTATGAAGCTTCAATTCGTGGTTTTCTTCTGTTATTCTTCCTTCGTTATGATCTTCAATTGTTTATTGTCTTCTACAACATTCAGCTATTCAGCATGTTTTTTTTACATTTTGTTTTCTTTATTTTTAATTTTGGTTTTTGTTTTTATGTGTTTATGTTGATGTTCTTTTATTTTGTATTTTCTTTTATTTATTTTCTTCGGGATTTTCTATTCCTTTGTTGGCTTTTTTAATTGTTTTTATGGTAACGATCTCAAAGGCACTCGACGTTTTTTCCTAAAAAAAAAACGCTGCTAAAAAATACGCGTTCAATGCGGTGAATGTTTGAATGCTCGATTTGTTCCTTTTTTAGTTTTGGTTTTTTTTATTATTTTTTTTTAGCCTCTTTAATGGTGTTACTGCTGATATTGCTGGTTTTTCGTTGTATTATTTCAATCGTTTTTCAGTACTATGATTTTTTAAGTGATTCTTTCTTACTTCAGCGAAACAAAGACAACAAGAAAAACCACAACCAGCACAACAACAACACAGAAAAACAAACCAGCAAGATCATCGTTCCGGTGCGCGATCAGCAACTTTTATGTCAGAAGCAGCAACAACAAAAACGAAAACAAATGCATGATTGCAGTTGTTTCGTTCTACAGTATTCTTGTTTTTTACTTTACCCTTCTTCTTCTTCTTCTTCTTCTTCTTCTTCTTCTTGTTGTTCTTAGTTCACTTTTGAATTTTATTTTTTTAAAGTATGAGTACTCTTAAATTTTGCATTATTTTTTTTTTTCTATTGTTTTTATGTTTACGCGTTTTACGCTAAAAACGAGTTTATTGGACTAGTCTTGATCATGAAGTATGTATGGACGTAGTTACGCGTGGAGGAATCCTTGGAGGAACTCCAAGGGGGGAGGGGGGAGGGAATGGTTGGAAGAAGAACACTAGATACGGAATCGTACTCGCGTATATATAGTATTCACTCACCAGCGATCACAAATGCAAAATCAAAGTAAAGAAAGAGATTTCAGGTCAAACAGAATATTTTACGGACGGGATATTTTAATAAAGATTGGCTTTCTTTTGGCCTCAGTTCAATGGGTCCCTCTTAAGACATACATAAAGGGTCCCAAAATGCACGCAAGAATAGAACTTTGTTCCATTTGTGTGGTAAAGTGTTGCCAACGGAAAAACACAGCCAGCTAACGGTTCAGGGTTATTCAAAATGGAGCACTATACAGAAGAAGAAAGCATTTTCACTTTTTAGCGATAAGCCAGTAACTGCGACCGTCGTAGCGTCATTTTCTAAAACTCATAGGTCCAGTGGTATTTGCAAACCCGATATCATATCCCATATCCGCCATATTTTCAGAGAATCCCTCATTGTTCATCATCGATATGATGACCTCCATGAGATATAATACAAACTTCAGACTTGTTTTCTAAGAAATAAAATCTGATGATGCTCCCAGCCATTTTAAATGGACCAGATGGCTAACTTTCGATAATGTCCCAGATGGTTATGCGATACAATACAATATCAAATATTGTCTTGACGATCCAAGTATGATCTATGAAATAAAAAGTTGAAATAAAGTTTGGCGAATCCTGCTTAACTACTAACATCGAAATACATTCAAAATCCATCGCGGTTCGACTTCATTTGAATGATGTTCGTTCACGCATGTTCGGCAACATGTGCGACATACGATCGTTTTGAGGTTCGTTTATATGCCAAAAACGTTTTTTCCTTTAACATATACCATAAACATTATGGTTTTGTTTTTTTTCCTATATTCGTTTGTTTTTTTTAATTTCTGTTGTTATTGTTATTTTCTTCTTGTTGTTGTTAAGGTGGTCTAAATAAGGAACAAAAACTGCATTCTAATTTTTATTGACTCGTTTAAGAAGGGAATTGAGGGAGTAAACCAGAGAGAGAGAGAGCGAGAGAGAGAGAGAAAGAGAGAGAGAGAGAGAGAGAGAGAGAGGGAGAGGGAGATAGAAAGAGATAGAGAGAAAGAGAGAGAGAGGGAGAGAGAGAGAGAGAGAAAGAGATAGAGAGAGATAGAGAGAGAGAGAAGAAGAAAGATGAAGAGAGAGTCATTTAGAATTAAGTTAACATTAAGAGAAAACTTAGTAAGCAAGAGAGAATGGATTTATAAAAACTGGACTTTTGTTATGAAATGTTTCAGGATCGTGCTGAATATATTGCTTAATATATTTTTTTTCGGGTTTTCCTTTCGTTGTTCTTAATTCTTTTTGACTCTTTTTCCTTTCTACCATCGTAAAGCTTCTGTCGCAATGATCGTTAGTAGCTGCATAGCCGGTGACAGCCTCCCAACGTCCAAAGTTCCACGTCATGTCATTGGAGATAATTTCGCTTGATTGCGGAATTGAATATGTGGAGCGCGCAGAAAATTTGTCTGTCAACAACAACAGCTACAACAGCAACAACAATACAGCGAAAGATACGTGCTGCAACAATCAGCAGTTAATTCAATTGTAGAACCCGTTGGCTGCATGATGCGCTGGGATGTCTTCATTGTTTCTATTATATACCCCTCTCTCGCCCTGCCATCCTTCCGAATCTTGAGTCGCATTGTTATTGTGCCGGTTACTGTTGTTATCATTGCGCTAGTTTTTGTTGTTTCTTGGATCTTGAGTGGTTTCCAGAGATTAAAGTCAACTGCAATCATCTATGCGCTTAAATTGACACGGGAATGAGAGTGTGCGCTGGTCAAGTCACTGACCAGCGGCAAGTCTCAGATGGAAAACATAATCAGAGGAAAGCAAAAAAAAAAATGGTCGGCGAGGGAGTGGAAAGAGACTCTGCGAACTTTGTTTTCTCACAGCATCAACTGATTTCAACTTCTAATCCTTCTCCATCTCCTCCGTCTACTAATAAGATGGCTTTTCTGTGATTCGATCATCTCAGCAGACGGTTGAGACTCCGCTGCTAACCTTCTCCTCTCTTTCTCCTGAATTTCTTCTTTTCTTTCCTTCTTTTTAAACTACGCGCCGCTTTTCTTCATCTTCGCTCACATTCACATATCATCATCATCATCATTATTGTCATCATTGTCATCATCGTATTCGTATTGCATTTCATTCACTCTCTCTCCTCTTTTCCTCCACTCTGAATCAACTCACTTTTATCTCTTCTGTGCTTTTAATGAAGCAAACAATTGAAATCCGGCTTAAGTCCGGAGTCAGCCGTCAGTCGTCAGCTGCCAACAATAAGTTTTAAAGACGCATCGTCCACAGACGCATCTCTTTTCTTCTCCAGGCACAGGCACAGGTACAGGTACAGGTACAGTTACAGGTCGAATCGAATCGGGTAGAAACCGCATTTTTCGACGCAAATCTCCAAAATTGAGAGATGAAAATAGAAAGAAGCACCAGCATGATTGTTAGCCGGTCACGCACGGAATGGAACGCACTTGGCCAATATTAACCATCGGTGCAGATACTTCAGACCGATCAGATGCTGAGTGTTTCACTAATTATAACATTGTATGTATTTGAAAGACATACCAGATGATATCTGTAAAGAAATTAATTGTACGGTAATCATTGTGAACTGGATTTTAAGAAAATCATTAAAGTGACAACTCGAAAGCGTTGAAGTTGAGAGATGTACGAGGCCCTCGTTGTAGATCTTTTCTAATTCGACCTACTTTCAGAAGTTCAACCGCCATTCAAATATTGTATGTAAAGAAAAATAAATTTTTTGGCTCAAAGAACTGAAGACGGATGGAAGCGTAGGTTTAGGAATACAACGGAAGATTTTAGGCTAGGATACTCTGTGGAAATCCTGAGGCACCCGAAAGAATTCCTACAATCTTGCCTCCGAAAGCAAGTTTGTAGGAATTCTGACGGTTCACAGTCCTTTGTTGAAAATCCCTGGCTTGGAATCTGACACCTCTTGATCCTGTTTGGAAGAACAAGAAGCTCTGCAGCACTGACGTGCGACTGCCCAGCTTTCTGCAAGGTAAAGTTGGCAACACTGGTCTCTACGCTTTCAATCACCCTTGAGTATTTAGGTAGCAAGGGTTGGGAAGCTATTAAGAGCTCCGTATACTATACGATGCTTTTCGTTCTAATTCTAGATCCTTTCCCTATTCCTTCCTGATATTTAGAGGGGCACAATGGACCTCTCTATCGTTTTTAGAGGTCCATTTGTAGATAGAACCTTTTTTAAGAGCCACTGGACCTGGACAATTTGATAGAGGAAATACCATGATTCTTGTACTTGTCCTTGGAAAGGAACCATTGTTTTTGAGGCGTTTTGGATCCGAGGATTTAATATTTTGACGTTCTCGTAGTTTGTATTTAAAACCGAAACCTTTTTTGGAATCTTTTTTTAAAGGAAAAGCTTTAAAAGTCTATAATTCATAATAACATTTTCGGTAAGTGCCACAAACTCAGATAGCATTCGAATAATGATCGGAGTTTAAAGTTTAAAAAATTTATAGAGCCTCCTCTTCTTTCTTCTTTTCTTGAGTCGCTTTTCTTATTAAATTACGTTTTTTTTCTTCCCAATTTTGATTAAACAGAATTTTGACAGAACTGACTGACAGGTAGACCGACCGACCGTAGATGACCGACCGATTGACTGAGCAAAGAAGAAGAAGAAGAAGAAGAAGAAGAAGTCAAGCTGTCAACTGTTCATCGAGCCATTCAAATATCAATCTCGACGGCATCGCCGACGATGAACCTGAACAAATCAGCTGTCGTCTTAATGCTCGTCGGACGCTGGACGCCGGGACTCCAAACGAATGTCATTTCGTGTGTGCGGGCTGCGGCATCACGTTGAGCAACATCGCATACGTCGAAACGCATCCGCGTCCACAGGCGTTGCGTTGCGTTGCGTTGCGTTGCGTTACGTTGATCGCCATCGCAATCGCAATCGCCTCAGAGGCGTCTGCAAAATTTGCAGAGACAGCAACATGATGGTGACAAGGTTTTTGTTGAATGTTTTTTAATCAACAACAAAATTATATACGAGCTCAAATGATTGTTGTTGCTGCTGCTGCTGCTGCACCTTCATGTAGCTAAAAAAGAGTCCAAACGACGTCATCAGGAACTGCATCGCTTCCTACGAAAAAAACCGGTTCTATTTATTTGTTGGCTGGTTTTTTTTTTCTTTTTTTGTGGCGCGTGTTGAGCTGATCGCATCAGCGCGATATTTTGTTGATGTGTATTTAAGTTGCTGCTGTTGTTGCTCCTGATTCGTTTGTGGCGCTGTTGTTGTTGTATACTTCTCGGTAGACTCAAGCTTGCATGCCTCAAGCATGGGCATGAGGGCCGATTCTGACTTGAGCCGAGCTAAGTTGGGTTGAGTTGAGCCCCGAGTTGGTAGCTTCAGCTGTTCGGTTCGTGTCTCTAACTAAACTCCTTCGCCTTAGTTTTTTATTGTTGTTATTGCTTTTGCGATGGTTTATTATTGTTGGTGGCTTGGTCTTTTTTCTCTATTATCTTTTCTCTTCTTCTCTTCTCTACGTTTTCTTAACATCAACTTTGATGTCGTACGTGAGACGGGGACCATGACTTTGGAGCTCGATTAATTTATTGGTATTGTTGTTTCTCTGTCCTTCTACTTTTTCTTCTTGTTTACTCCCTCCCTCCCTCCCGCGCAACTCGTGTTTTGTTATGTGTTCTTTTTTAGTTTAACCACGAGAATCGGTTTCATACGCATCTTGAGTTATTGTTGTTGTTGTTTTTGTTCTTTTTGCTGTTTTGTGTGTGTGTGTGTTTTTTTTTATTAACTTCAAGAACTTCCTTAAAGGTCTCTGGTTCGTGGGGGAGAGGTGGAGGGGAATGGGGTGGTGGAGAGGAAGGAGGATGGCGAGGGGGAGGGGGAGAAGTAATAAATCATTCCATTTAAAACTTAGTTCACAATTTCTTATAATCACCTTTTCGTTATATATTTCCAGCTACATATGTATATTTCTCAAAGTTCATAAAATAAACAAACGTGTGGCTCTTCAAAAAGTTGTTGAGTTGGCACGAGTCCCGTCCTATACCCGGATCCATTCCATTCCAATTCGATCAGATGCGATCGTCTACAATCGTTCAAGCTGTCCACTTTTCAGTTTAGAAGATTTTCTGCTGAATTGTTTGCGCTTCTTGTTATTCTATTTTTTCGCCTTAAGTACAATTCTATGCTATGGTTTTTAATTAAAATGAGAAGGAAAAGAAAAAAGACAGAGAAATGAAAATCAATCCCAGAACATCAACAAGCTTAAGTTTAGTTTAGTTGAGTTTAGTTAAGTTGAATTAAGTTGAGTTGAAGCCGCATAAGCAACAGCAATGAATACGACGAGCTCACTAATGTCAACAACAGCAGCAACAACAATAATAGGAAACCAGAACAATAATAAGCAGAGCAACTGAAACCACAACAACAACAACAGCAATCGATCGTATTTCAAATCACGTTCAACGAACGCGAAAAATCGCCCGATCGCATGGTCGCATGATCGCATGATCGCATGATCGCATGATGAAGATTTGTTGGCTTTAAACTGGGTTCGATTGAATGGAAGTTGAAAGCAGAGAACCTGATGAGGTAAAACATAGAATATTGCAGATGGAATATATAATAATAGAGAAAAATTCAGTAACTATCAATTAACTATAAATTCGGTTTTATTTGGGCACTAATTTGATCCCATCACGTACGATCCGAACAGATTCGATCTGAACAGATCCGATTAGATCAGATCTTGATAGAAAATTAATAAGAAGAACCTATTTTTTTTGTTCCATGTTATAGACTTAAATAGCTTAAAGAAGTTCTAATTTTTTCTTGGATTTAAATAAAAATTTGAGTATCTACTCAATCGTGGATCGCTTTATTTAAACGAATAT
Source organism: Myopa testacea (assembly GCA_949629155.1). Lineage (NCBI taxonomy): Eukaryota > Metazoa > Arthropoda > Insecta > Diptera > Conopidae > Myopa > Myopa testacea. The sequence continues at coordinate 17,691,892 of OX451348.1, read as the reverse complement.
CCGAACATGATTTAAGAACATCTTTGATTTTTTCTTTGATCTTCCTTTTTTATCGTTTTATATTGATTCATTGTGGTTATTTTAGGAATTCATTTTGTAAAAATTAAAATGTAGAAATGATGCCCCAATCAATAATCAGAATTTCATCTTCCTTTGAAACATCTCGAATGTCTCCCAATTAAACTCCAGAAGAAGATGTGCTCCAAATTGGACCATCTTTTGATGAGACCCTCACCTTAAGACCCTTGTTTATCTGTAATACTACTTGTAGCTGTATTTTGTAAGTTGTTATGGTCCTAGGACCTAGTACGAGTATCAGTATTCTTGCTTGTATATCCTGCATATTTGCAGATGTATTTACATCTACGAGTATATTCTGCATATCTGTCGTCTGTAGTTTTATCTCTATCTCTGTATGGTATCTCTCTGCATTTAACTGTATCCTTGTCTTAAATATCTTTGGTTTTATCTATAGTATATTTCTTTATTTATCTGTATCCATGTCTTAAATATCTTTAGCTTTATCTATGGTATCTCTCTGTATTTATCTCTTGTGTAGGTGTATTTTCTCTTTAACTGTATCTGTATCTGTATTCGTATCTGTGTCGGTGGCTTAGTTTTGCTTATCTGTGTTTACTTTACTGTACACTGGTTGTAGTTGCTTTACTGTACACAGTAGAAAGAACTGAACGACTGCAATGAAATCTGATTAAACAAAAAGTTTGTTCATGTTTTATGCCTTTCGGTGGTGTTTGTATTAATATTCTAAATGTAGTTGTTGTTGTTGTAGTAGTAGTAGTAGTAGTAGTTGTAGTAGTATAGTAGTAGTAGTAGTAGTATAGTAGTAGTAGTATAGTAGTAGTAGTAGTATAGTAGTAGTAGTAGTTTTAGTACTGACCCTGCAAGAGTAGGATGTGTTGGTTTGTTTGTTTTGACCGGTTTTCTTTGTTGTTGTTGTTATTATTTCTCTCTCCGCTGAGAGAAGTTGGTAGAAGAGAACATGTTTATACGGTCGAAGAGGGGGAGGGAGAGCGAGCTACATAGAATCGCGTACTCATTTGTAGCTTGATTTTCCGATTCGATGTTTTGCTGCTTCTTCTGCTTCTGCTGTTGCTGATGGTGGAACTCCACACTATTTTGTTGCTGGCATCGTTGTTGATCGCAGCCTGAACTCAGTCTTAGTTTGTCGCTTTGGAGTATCAGACGCGTTCGTGAAGCGCTGGCGACCATTTAATATCGTGTGTATCGAGTCGATTTTAATGTTTTCCTTCCTGTTGAAATTGAAGTTGGATTGTTTTGGAAACACATCTCAATATTCTTCTGATCGCGACTAAGTTTCAAGAGTGCACATTCAAGAGATTTGAGTTTAAGGTGTTTAATTTAAAAAAAAATAAAAAAGTATCCTCTATCGAAGGAAAGAAGGAAAGAAAGAAAACAAACATTTTAACGTGCTTTTTTGCAGTAGATTCCTTTTTTAAAACCTTTCTTAAATAAAAAGTGTTTAGCGTTCATGTATTTAAGTGCTTAAATTTATACATAATATAATATAAAGACTTGACTGTGTATTTTTTAAAAAAACAAACAAACACAAAATAAAAGTCAAAGAAGAAACAATATTCACGATTAAAGAAGCCACCAAAAATAATGTACTCGAGGCTCGAATTTGATTTCTCTGCCAAGTTTTGATTTCTTTACACATTCAGAAGCTAGGAGCTCCAAGGATTTGAACCAAGTAAGTGGAATCCTTGATGTATACAACAAACACAGGAACAGCTGTCGTTGATGGAAAATAAGCAAGGAATTGAGAAAATTATGGAGGGGGGAGGGGCAACGACAACAACAAAGCATCTACAAGTAAGCAACAGAAACTCGGCCAACTTCGGCAGCATCAACAACAAAAACAACACAAAACCTGATCCCTTATCGAAAGTCTTTTATTGCCCTCCTCGTCCCCCTCGTCGTCCCCCCCCCCACCAGCTTCCCTCCTCCTCCTCCCCTTCTTTATTGCCATTTTTCTCGTCTTTGCTTCCTCGTTCTTCAATTTAAACATTATTATCAATTAAAGCAATATAAGTTGAGCAATTAAATCAATAAAAATGAAATTATTACAAAATATATTTAATTTTTAAACAACAAAAGTAATTTTTTATAATATTCAAAAAGAAAAGCAGCCAAAAATAAAAAAACAGCATTCAAAACATAAAAAAGAAATCAAAAAACAAAATTAGATAAAAAAATAAAAAGAAAAAAATAAAAGAACAACAACAACAACAACAAAAACGTTCGCCGCTTATCTACGTCAAGTTAATTCTGGTGGGCAACAGTTTTGTTCACTGTTGTTGTTACTGTTTTCGCAGCTGCTGCATTTCTCGTTTGTTGTTGTTCTGGTTGTTAGGTTGCTTGTTGTTGTTTAACTTGTTTTTGTGACTGTATTTTATGCTCGCGCCTTGTGGTTGTTGTAAGCCTCGCTCCAAGTCAAGCCTCCTCCAGTCAAACCCTGGGATGCATTGAATAATAAGAAGAAGTGCCCACATCAAAGGCTTGAACTGTGTTGGTATCTCTCTGTATCACCACAATTGTAGGCAACAACAACACCATCATCTATCTTATAGCACGATACGAAGACTTACGAGTTGCATGCAATATCAACAAAAATAAAAACAACAACACCGTCACTCTCAACAGCCCACGTCACTTTTTATGTTTTTTTTTTTTCTTTTTGTTTTGTTTATTTGGCAACGTTTGTGGTTGTTTGTTTATATTGTATATATTCTCCATGTTGTATGTTGTTGTTGCCTTTGAAGGTTCTGCTTTGTTCTTTAATGATTTTGAAGTATGTACGGTTGACAACTGATTTAACCCTTGAATAAAAATAAAAATGTAAAAACTCACCTTCAAAAACAAAAACAGAATTGTTTTCATTTCAGGGCTTGTAGTCAATTTTCAAAAAGCTTGTACTAAATACAATCACATCAAGGAACTTAAGTTTAACGGAAAAAGAAAAGTCCACATACACTTCGATTATATTCAGATTGATAATCGAAACGTCAGAGGTCATCAAAATAAATGAAACCAACAAGAACAACAACAACAACTAAAGAATAAACGAAAGAAGTTGATTTAAAAAACCTAAGAATAAGATAAGAATTATAGTACTATAAAATAATACAATGCAACTGAGAGCTAACTGTAGAGAGTGAGAAAAACAGAGAGAGAGAGAGAGAGAGAGAGAAAAGGAGAGACACAGAAAGGCACACAACGGTCCATGTCACAATAAGACTCTTGAGGCCGGCTCGCACTGATTTGTGACATCTGCCAAAGGCAAACACTTTGACAGCCTGACTGACGCAAAATTGCCAGAAACATAGAAAATAGAGGAAAGGAGGAACGAGAATCAAACATGGAGAGAAGAAGAAATGAGAGAAGGGAGAGGCGGCAGATTGATTGACAGAAGAAAATACAGAAAAAAGGAGAAATCAGAAAGAAAAAGAAAAAGAGAGAGAGAGAGAGAGGCAGAGAATGACAGAAGCAGACACACCAACTGCCTCTGCCTCTTTGACAGAAAAGACACAGAATAAATGAGGAATGAAAGATAGAAGAAGAGAGGGACAAATGGATTGACTGACAGACTGAGCGACAGATTGAGTGACAGACTGATTGACAGATTGTGTGAAAGATTGATTGACAGACTGGTTGGCAAATAGAAGAGATAGAGTATAAGAGACGAGATCGATATATAGTATAGCAGGAGAGAATTAAAACTCCCCCAAAGAAAATTGAAACGTAGGATCAGCTGAGAGATTGTATCCCCCACAAAGTAGTCTATCGTATAGTCGATTATAAATGAAGTTATATTTAAAAAAATTCGCTTCGTAGAAGGAAAGAAGAAAGGGAGAGAGAGAAGAGAAGGAGAGATGGAGAAAGAAAGCGAGAGATTCTAAAGTCTTCGGGGCTTCTCGCCTGACTCTGTTAACTGGTAACCACGGATTCGTTGCCACCACAATCATAGCTTTGGTAATTTATGAGAATCCGATAAGAAACACGCATTTATATTTGACGCTATCAGCGTCAGCGTCAGCGTCACCGTCGCCACCTCATAAAAGTGACCCACTTTAAAGTGGTTTCACGCAGACGACGGGAGAAAAGTTAGAAGATAATATTGCGAAGAGAAGAGAGGGTGAATAGAAGAGGGTGGACTGAGGGTGAGTGGACAGACGACTTACAACGAGGCCTTTTAGAGTGTAAGGAGAAAAGCACGAACTTTAAACACGCACCTTTTCGAATAAAAACCCTTAAGTAAAAAACTATCATAATAATACTAATAATAATGAAAATAAAATAATAAAGAAAGTCGCCGCTCGACGACGGCCAAAACACTTGATTAACGCTTAAATCACTTAATTTTCCAGAAAGCAAAACAAAAAACAAGCAGAAAGAATCAAGTAAAATTAGAATAATAATAATAAGAAGAATAATAATAAGAAGCATAAGGAGGGCGATGAAAATAGGAAAATAAGTTCTCAATAGGTTACTCAAATCTCGAAGCTTTTTGCATCCCGAACGATTTCTTCGATTAGATTAATAATAGGATTAAAATTTTAAAATTTACTGAGTTGTGGATCTGGTGAGCTGATGATTCGATGAGTCGTATTCAGGATGATCGGTGAAAAGAAAGCATTCACTAAAAACCTTTGCAATAAAAGTCTCCAAAGTCTCTGAAGGAAATCATCTCTAAATCAGCTCAGTACAACTTGTTGTTTGATGTATTTTCAATAGAGTTTTCACTTTTCTTGAGCTTTTTTCGTTCAATAGTTTTCAAATGACATATGAAAGATATCTCTGTGACTTATATAACCCCCCCTGAGTATAGGCTCATCACTTGAGTATCCGTACACTTCAAACGATTGGCTGAAACAACAGAAGACTTTAGGTTAAAAAAGCGATGCATGAAAATTCTACGAGATTCTTAAATTCCAGCATACATATAATCAAGTTGCTTTTGAATAGTATTTAAATAATAATTGTGAATCCCCGGTTTCAATTCTATTCACTTTTGATTCCTTTCAAGGTTTAATTTTAAATTTGTTGCCAGGATGTTCGTCTTTTCAAGTAAAACAGCTGATATTTGACATTTCTCATTATAAAATAATGGCATCTATAATTACAAACGTCATTAAACTAAATACTCGAATTTTATGTGATTTTTATGTGGTTTGTAATTTATTTTTTCGATACTCGCATCTGAAAAATTTCATTTCAAATGAAAGTGAAGAAACTCAAACATATTTTCCGTCTGTTATGAAGTCATTAAAATATGACGAAAATAAAAAATTATTCACGGTCTTTCGTCGCCGTGTTTTTATATTTGAACTTGCTGCTGAATTGCTTTCGTACACCCTACAGCCGGAAGTGTGTCGTGACAAGCATAACATTATATTAATGATTTTCATAAAAGACTTCGAAAGGAAAATCACTCAAATCATGGAAAAACAAGCAAAATAAAGTAAAAAAAACGCGAGAAAAATGCATTGCTTTAAAACATGCAATTTCTAGGGTGAAAAACCAAAAAACAAAAAATGACAAGAAAATAAATTTTTCAAAAAATTAAAATATTTCAAATTTAATAAAAAACTAAATTAAAAATAAGAAATAAAAAGATGCTCTTACTGTTCTTTTCTTTTTACTATTTTTTTTTTATTAATCGTTTATTTTAATACATTTCTAATAGAATTTTTTCTTTTTTTGTATCATGCGAGACATTTTTTTATCGCATTTAAGGTCTGAGACAGTTCACTCTTCCCTGAAAGAAAGAAATGGGAATTAACAGATGTCAAGAAATATTCATTAAGTATCCACTGTTTTTTTTTGTTCTTGTTGTTCAGTTTTTCGGGTTTTTCCAATTTTTTGTTTTTTTAACATTATATTTGATGATTTTTTGTGATAGTTAAAGCTTTTTAAAGTTGAACACTTCTTATGATGAATAATGCAATATATATGAATACGGTTCCATACTTGGCACGCCTACTTCTGTGTGTTAGAAACGGAAGGACATTCTTAATATAACCTTCCACCTTCGGGTATTTATTGTAAAAACAAGGTGAAGGTCACAGCAACTACAACAACATGTTTCATCAGAAAGATAATCGTTTTTAATGCTTAATGAATCTCTACAAGAAAAAACAACAACCCAACACACACAAAAATACAAACAGCAACATCAATAATAATAAAAAAAAAATAATAATAATTTGACACACACACACACACACATAAACGATCATGAATGCATTTAAAAGCTATTTAAATGGTTGTTAATTAATTTTTAAAGAAGAGTGGTCAAGAAGAGGGGAGAAGATGAGAGAAGTGAGTGAGGTTAGCGAGTGAGTTGTGGGTGGTGGAGGTGTGGTGTGGTGTGGTGAGGTGCGGTGAGGTTGGGTGAGATGAGGTGAGATGAGATTCGCGCTGATCGATGGTGAGGTTAAAGAGGTTGAGAAGAAATTAAAAGGTAGCCAAGCTAAAGAATACTTTCGCGAATTCGTGTTGTTGTTATTTGTTGTTTGTTGTTGTTATTCGTGCAGCGAATCAAACGATTAGCTAAACGATGTTTGATAGAAAGAGATAGAGATATAGTGTGTGCACTTGAATGCATACAGATGGCAGGCGAATGTGTTTGCTTTTTTATCTTTATATCTGGGAATAATTCATGGTTGATCACGACATCAGCTTGAGCGTCAATAATTATTGCACCAAGAAACAACAACAACAATAGCAATAGCAATAACAACAATTAGCAGTTGAAATCACAGCAAAGTGTGAATTTTATACTAGTCACAAAAAACAGAAAAATAATACAACAAAAGTCACAACAACAACAACATCATTGTCGTCATCATCATCATCGTCATCATTATCATCGTCATCATCAATAATTATTATTGTAAAACTGTACAAGTTGGTTTTTCTTCGTACTTTACAGTGATTTCTCTCAAATCAATCATTTTCAAGCCTACGGATACGGATACACAGATACAGATACCGTATCTTTACTGCTGCTGTTGTGGGCTTCACATCTTTATTTGTATTTCTTTTTTCATTCATTGCAACTGATAAAATTTTGTTTTTCGATATTTCTTCCTTCGAGTTTTCTTTCTTTCCTCTTTCATTCTCTTCATTCGTTCACATCGAATCGCTCACACCGAAAAATCACCGCAAATCAATCCAAATCCAAACGAGTTCGAAGTCGCTGAAGCCGGTGAAGCTGCGGTGATCGCTTTCGAAATCTCAATCTCGGAAACTGAGCGCAATCAATCGCAATCGTTGTTGTTGTTGTTCTTGTAATCAATCTGTTGCTCCCAATCAGATTCGCCACAGATTTTGCATTCATCATCATCACCATCATCATCATCATCATCATCATCATCACCATCGATGGCAACGCTTGAATGAATCGCGTGGATGCGTGAACTTTTCTTGTCGATTCAAAAGTCGATCCGTCATCAAAGGAGAAATGAAACTAAATTCGAAAGAAGAATTAAATAAAATGATGAAATAAAATAAAATAAAATAAATCAAAATAAAATGCAATGCAATGAAATGAAATACAATCAGATAACATAAAATAAAATAAACTCGCAGCTCATCGATTGGGGCATAAAATATATCGACATAAAAATGTCCATAAAAATGTTCACACAGCGTTGCCAACAACAACAACACCAGTAACAACAACTTTTGCGGTGTGCCATCTGACAGCTGAGGAGGCTGCGACAACTCGTTTTCCCACGAGTTGTTGTTGTTGCAGTTGGTACGACTGCTGCCTCCTTCTCATTGTTGTTGTTGTTGTTGTTGTTGTTTATAACAACTACACTCTTTGTTGTTGGGTGTTGCTGAAAAAATGTTGTCGCACTACTTTTTTTAGCTTCTTAAAAAACAATTTCTTTGAAAAAAAAAACCCAAATTAATCGAAAACTAAAGAAAAGGTGGGCCATCGGCTGGATTCTTTTTAAAATTACTATAAGAAAAAGACTATTTAATGTTTTCCAAAGTCTCTCTCTTAATTGAAAAGAGTGTAGCTTCCGATTAGTTGTGGAAGGTGGTTTCATTCAAATGGCGGCACCAGCTAGCATACAGATACATTTTAAATGGTTTGGAGCACTATTTCACGAATATCACGGATCAATATTGTGCTTATGTGCCTGAATTCTTCCAGGATTGTCTGCGTAATATTGATCTTTGACAGTGTGTATTTGACTGCATCGCACACACATGCACACACACTCACACACACACACACACACACACACGTTAGCTTTACTTCGTTTAACCTGTTGCTCTACTTTGTGTCATTTTCATGTTCCACTTTTTAAATTGTGTGCGTTGTGTTGTTGTTGTTGTTACTCGTTATTTTCTTCTCCTCGATGCTGTTAACTTTATTTTGTGTTTTGTCTCTTTTTTTATTTATTTATTTTGTTATTTGAAATATTTTTATAATTTTTCTCTTTTATTGTTTATATTATTTTTGTTTGTTGTTGTTCTTGTTGTTATCTTGAGTTCTCTTTCATAACTAGAAAACTAGTAGAATTGTGATCTTGATTCGAGGCTCGAATTGAGTCAACGTAAAGTTATGCAGAAACATCCGGTGTTTCTAAAGGGTGGGCCATCGGCTGGTTTCTTTTTAAAATTTCTTTTCTTTGAGAAAAAAATTAAATTTTAAAAATTCTGCATTACATTTTAATAAATTGAATTTTCGAAAGAAACCACCCGATGGCCCACCCTATATAGAGACATGTGTACATATATACCATACATACATATTTACTTATACGTTTTTGTATACAATATTTAAAAGTATTATTTATTTATTCATTTGTTTTTTTTATTAATTATTATTTTCATTGTTGAAATCAGAAGTTTTGTTAAAAATTCACTCCAGTCTTTAAAATCTATGGAATTATTTCGTCACCTCTCTCTCTGTTCCTCTCTCTCTACCTCTCTCTGTCCCTCTCCCTCTCTCTGTCCCTCTCTTTCTCACTTACGTATTTCTCGCTCATGGATAGATTTCGATCGTCATCGTTGAAATCTTTTTCACTGCTTTTTCAATATTATGTTTTTTAATCACTATAATATTCGCAAATGGAATGCTTTCTTTTTTAACCTGGTTTTTTATTTAAATTTTTAATCCTTTTTTTTTAATTTACATAATATTAAAACTTTTCTCCTTTTATGATTAATGATTTTTTTCAAAGCTATTGCGATTTTTAACACAAATAATCTCGAGGTTTTTTTATGGTTTTCTTTTTTATGGTTGTTGTTTTTAATTGATTGCTGAAATACAAGGGGAATATCTTTAAGATAAATCGAATCAAATTCAATCTCAAGTGATTTCAACAACAAACAAAAAAAGAATTAAAGAAAGAGTTATAAGAGGTGTATAGAAGATATACCGTTAGTTGGGAAAACCGTACCTTAAGTTGTTGTTGAGTGACCATCACAGTTTTATATCACAAATGAAACTCAGTTGAAAAACAATTTTAATTGATTTTCGCATGGAATTTAAAGTGCTTTTAAAACCGATTTTCAACGAATTTTAATGCATTTTTTATTCTTGTATTATTTTTATTGGTTTTTGTTTTTTATAAAAATATTTAACACATTCACTGTTCAATCGTGTTTTTTTTTCCATCCTTCGCGTATAAACCATCGATTCGAAGATTTTTCATTTCCGTTACAACAACAACAACTGGTACAACAGCATCCTCTTCAATCTTCAATATGATAGCACAGATTGCGTAACGAACTCTATAAACTTCATTATCGATCGTCGTCGCCACGCAAAAATCAATTCGAGTGTAAAACAAAAAAAAAAAACAGATGGCTCCAGAGTATCAACCGCAACCTACGAGCATCTCAATCGCTGGGTCTGTCTACAGAATTGCTAATGACAACAACAACAACAACAACGTAATAACAACAACCAATAAAATAAACAACGAAATAAATGCAAAACGCATTGAGATCCGAATTCAAATTCAAGAAAAACCCAGAACAAAGAATTTTTAAGTTGGTTTGGCCTTTTTTTTCAGTTGATGTTTTCTTTATCGCAACCACTCGTTGACGATGCCTTTGTTGTTGTTGTTGTTGTTATTGTTATTGTTACTGTTGTTGTGGCTTCAAACAACAACATGTGTTCGCAACAACGCTTGATAATTGAAATAAATCTTTGAGCCGAACATTTTTTTGGGGCGTCGCTTTGAGAACACTCAAAGAAAGTAGAAAAGAAACCAGAAAGGAACGAGAAGTGGTAGTGAGTCGAAGCAACAACAACAACAACAACAACAACAACACTTTCTTCCAACTCGAATATTTTATTTTTTTAAAAATTTTACTCTCATGATTTGATTTCCAAGCGATCGATCGATTGACCGATTTAATGGAAATGGTGTAAAAAGTTGTGCAAAAGTGAGAAAATTAATTAAATCGCGTGCATTTCATCAGGTTTTAAAATCACAGAATGTATTTCATGCGAGATAAAAGGCATGAAAGCTGAACGAGGACAGAATAAATAAATATCAAGCGTGGTTTATTTTTTATTTTTATTTCGTTATTTTTCCGTCTTCCTTGTTAGCTTTTTATACCCTCCATTTTTTTGGATATCCTTCCTTTTTTTTGCTATAATTGTTTTGTTTATTTGACATCCGCTTTTGTTTTTCTTAAACAAAAACTGAAAATAATTTTAAGCGCGTTTTTTTATATGTCTGTCAAGCCGGCGTTGTTGTTGTTGTTGTTGTTTTTGGGTGTTTTATTAGTTTTTTTTTTTTCAAAACTCATCTCGAAATCTTTTTCGCTCTCCGTGCGAATTCTTTTGCTATGCATCGCGTTGGGATCGGCGACGTCGCGTTCCACACCAGCGAAGAGTGTCAACATTAATTCGCGATAACTGAATGATAATAATTCTGGAGACTATGAAATATCGCCAGAAAAGAAAAAGAAAACACATTAAAAACAATAAAAACCGAGTTGAATTCCAGATCAAGATCAAGAATCGCGATGGCGAGGACGATCAACGACGCTTTCACATAATTTTTGGGTGGTGTCTGTCGCTGCTTGAATGTTTGTGTTGAGCATACAAAATGGATTCCGTCTGAAATCCGTCCACAAACAAACAACAAAAAAAAAAAAAACAAATACCAGAAACAACAATAAATACGAGTATACGTAAATATTTCGGCCTTTATTTTTGGCGATATTTTTATATAATCAACAGAGGAGAGCTAAATTAAAAAAAAGGAAACCCTACAACACGACGTTGATGCTGAAATCCGTCTCCGAAGATTTCATTAAAAATTGTTCAATAAAAAAATACAAAAATACAATAAGAATAAAGAATGCACTTTTGCGCTATTGCTTTAAAACGTAAATGAAACGAAATTTAATTGAAATACTCATTCAATTTGCAAGTGAATCTGTTTAGTAAATCATTGGCTCAAATCAAACGGCGTGCGTGGTGAAATAATCGGCGCGTGGTGAAGTCATCGGCGCGTGCATCGTGAGCAGTGTCGGCGTTGGGACCCGTACAAAAGGGAAGGGCACACACGCAAGTGGGCACATGGACACATTGTTGGGCAATAGGGCGCATTTAATTAAGAGCTGCCTACTCATTCAGTGTGAGTGTAAATGTTCATCATTCGTTATTAGTTTAATGAAATTTCCTCAAAGCTTTTGACTATTTTTCCCTCTTGTTGCTTTTTGTTTCGTGGATGATGCGGCCGACCGGCCTTCATGAGGTCGGCTTCGTTCGGTTCTCTGCCAAGAACACCGACACCGAATGCGCAACCGCAATCGTGGCAAGTCTAAAACAACAACAACAAGTCACATCTTGGTTTGTTGACGGAAATGTTCGCTGCTGACTGAATCGTTGCCTGGTGCTTCTGAAACTTTAGATTTGCTTGTTTTTTTGTGCCTTCAGGTAGCTAAGGGAAAAAAGAAGCCGGTTGATTTTTGTCGGATAAGCTTTTTTGTTTGCCGGTAAAACAGCCACACGTAAGCAAGCGCAAATTTAAAGCAAAGCAAAGCGATCGATGGAAGTACTGATGCCATAAAAAAGAGACTAAGCAAAATAATCATAGAGCAACAGGCAGACTGCGGGAGAGAGAAAGAGATAGGCAGTTCGTGGATATGTATGTGTATGAAGATTATTCCAAGCTGTTGAATAGAAAGAGACGACAAGAGCTTAAATAGTTGGCAAGGTTTCGACATTGATGAAGGTCGTTAAAGCGCTCAACAACTTCTTTTCTTTTTATTATGTTTTAATCTGTTGTTGTTTTTATTTCTTGTCAGCCAACTTTTTTTTATTTCTGGCTTGGAAGATGGGGCCAAGCTAAACATGAGAGAGATTTACGGCTTCCTTCCTTCAACGCTAATTGCTTGGGGCTGCTTTATTGTTGTTGTTGTTGTTGCTGTTGTTGCTTCTGTTGTTGTTGTCGTTCTTTAACCTCACTTTTGTCTCCCAACCACTCGTTCATCAATTCGCTGAATTGAATTTTTATGTTTTAAAAAATGTTTCATTTGATTTTTTTACTATTTTTTAATGTTTTCTCTTGGTATATGCATTGTTTTATGTTCCGCTCTTCTTTTTGTGCCTTTCGATGTGGGTCACCTGCATGAAGAACCACAACAAAAAATCGTCTGCAGTTCAACAACGATTTTTTTTTTCAGCTTTCAATTTTATTGTTTATTTAAATATGTATAAATTTTCTTAAACATGTAATAAAAATATTAAATTTACAAGCAAATTGTTTAAGTAGAAGTTTTCAGTGGCATTTAATCATGTCTCCCCGCTGATGCAGCCGCTACACAGCAGAGACAACAACAACAATAACAACAACAACAACAATAACAACCGTTGTCGTGAATGCATCGTTTTTTTTTTTCTTTTCTCGCAGCCTACGAAGCCGAAGACGACAACGAGCAACGAGCGACACATGTCAGTTCCGTTATCCGTGCAACGATCGCTCTCATTCCGAAGCATCTGTTTTATTGTTGTTGTGAAGTGAGGGAATTTCATCTGCAAGTTTTGCATTGCATTTTCACTTTAAAAGCTTATTTGCAAAGCATCAAAGGAATTAAAAAAAACTTAATTTAGTTGGAGTGAAGAAAAACGGGCAAATGAAATAAACTAGAAAAGAATTGAGAATTGAGTGAGAGAGAGAAATTGACAACACTGACGACAACATCATTATCACCATCATCATCATTATCTGTATTGACACATTCCTCTTGTGTTGCTTATTATTTTTGTTATTATTACAGCTGGTCTCCTTAATTTTTTTCGTGGCCTCAAAGGTCTTGACCACAATTTAATGGGTGCGTCCAGCGTTTTTTGCCTCCAGCACAAAAGTGGGACTTTCTTGTTTTTGCAATCAATATTTACTTCGTAACGGTGATTTTGGATTTTTCAAAATTCGTACTCAACTTTCTCGAAAGAAGTACCACTACCACTTCTTGTTGTTGTTGTTGTTGTTGTACACTTTCTTCTTCTTATTCTTCTTCTTCTTCTTCTTATTATTATTCGTTTTCTCATACTTCGTGGTGGTTTTTTGTACCTACTTACAACTTCGCAACGATTTATTGTACATATTTAGTTATTAAAGTTGTTTATCATTTTTTTCTTTGTTTCTTTCTTCATGCTTTTGCCCCTCCACCTACCCATTGAATTTCAAAGTGGCATCTCTTTTAAATTAGATAATAATAATAATAATAATAAAATAAAAGAAAAAAAAAACAGTTTCTACACCCTTCGGCAGATTATCGGCAGCTTATCTATTGATATAAAAAGCCGCTAATTAAAAAAAAAATAAAAAAAATCCATTACAATAACCGCAACAACAACCGTAAATAACAACATTAATAACAACAACAACACAAACATAACGCAAATCAATTACTTATCGCTTTCACTTGCGGAGGATGAGAGTGAGAGCGAGCGAGAAAAACAACGACACGCAGTCTTTTTAAAGTGTTTTGTTCAAGCATGCGGCGCGACGGCGACCCGCAGCTTTGATCGCTCGGAACAGATCGCTGCTCTTCTGATCGCTGAAGAGTTTCCATTTCATCAAGCGTATTTCCAAAAAAAAACCCAGTCACTTTTAAAAAAAACGTTGCGGCTTCACTAAACTAAGCCACTCAAATGGTGCGTCGTTGGCCACAAGTTCAAAGATACGATCTTCCTGATGTGGCTCAAGATGGTTTGATGGATGTGGCTCAATATTTTTCAATGTCTCAAAGCGTGCTCAACGGCTCAAAGCGTTGTTACGGTGGTTGGTGGAAACAACGCTAAACATGACCATTATTTTGGGAATTATGGATTTTTTTTGGGAGCTACTGAAAGCGAAAATCTATAAAAAAATCAATATTATATCATAAAATTATTCATCTGCATTTCTTTTGATTTCATTCTTATTCTTCAAACTTCGACCATATTTTAAGCTCTGAATGACAGTTATTAATGGGAGTGTAACTGTGTTTGTAAGTGTGTGTGTGTGAGTGTAACTGTGTGTTTGTATGTGTGCGTGTGTTTGAGTGTGTCACAAAATGAGTTCGTCAACACATGAAATACATGTCACAGGTGACACGAGTGAGTTGTTGTTGTTGCTATTGTTGTTGTTTATATAGTATATGCATATATTATCTGATATACGCATCTTTTGTGTCTATTTTAATGAAGCACGCGCCATCGCCTCGCTTTTTTCCCCCATCATTATTTTATTTTTTAAAGCCCTTTCATTGTGAGCTCAATTATATGAAAATTGTAAAGGCTCGACAACAACAACAACAAGAACAACAACATCTGCCCATCTTTCATGTGACCTAAAAAGTCTGCTTTTCTTCTTCTTTGTTCTCTCGTATGTCCCGATCCTAAACTCTTTAACACCGGTTTTTATTGAGAAATAAAATTTTTAAATTTTTTATAATATTTTATTTTTTGGTATCTTCTTTTTTTTATTCGCTTATTTATTTTTATTACTGTGGGTTGTGTTATCGTTGTTGGTGGATTTTATAACATTTTTAATTTAGCACGTGCTCTCCACACACGAGCTCTCGCGATGCTATCACGATGCTAATGACCCAGTAGGAAATTCTTTAAAAAATTAAAGTGAATAAAATTGAAATTCATTTGACGCTTTTCGGGTTTTTATAGTTTTTCTAATTGATTTAAAATGTTTATTAAGTTTGTGATTTTTTCCTACTGGGTCATCCGTTGTTGATGCTTCTTGACACCCTGCCACAGTTTCAAGAGTGAATTCATTTCATCGTCATAATAAAGACATTTTTAAACAAGCTCAAAAGGAGGCTCCTCTTTATTCCACCCCCCCCCCCCCTCCCCCTTCTCAAAATCCCATCGCTCTCTCGCCGCTCTTCCCGCTCCACACCCACAAACATCGACAGTTTGCTTGATGAGACGTGAGTTTGTCTGTTTTAATTTTCTTTCTTTACAACTTTTACGGCTATATTTCTATGAATTCATTAAATGCTGCTATTGAAAGCAGCGAAGCAGCTCGAAGCGGTTTTTGTATTGCAACAAATGAAGTCACTGCCGGAGAAGAAGAAGAAAACAACAGAGTGCATGCTTGTAAAACGAAATGTGAAATGCGTTTGAGTAAAAGAGATAGCAATAGACAAATGAACAAATTAACATAAATAAAAACAAAGTGCCAACACAAGCCATCATACAGACCAACATACAGACAGACAGACAGACAGACAGACAGACAGACAGACAGACAGACGATTTCAGACGAGTGACAGATTGAAAGAAAAACAACAAAAAAAAAGTGTAATCAAAACCAACTCTGTTACGAGTGGAGCTCATTATTCAGTGCCCGCGGCACGAGGAGGGGTCGTGGGGGCGTTGAGTACCTCAGCTGGTAACAGACACGCGTTACAGTGTTCACATGTTTTTTTAAATCTCTTGTTAACGCATAAATAATATTAAGTGGCAACGTTAAGATTGTTTTGACACTGTGTTGTGCAGAGCAGCGCGCCATTTCAACTGAACAGTTGTCACAACTGTCACATGTGTCAAAAGTGACAGATTCTCCGAACGGCGACAAGTAGCATCGGCGATAAGTTGTTGTAAAGAGTACCAAAAGTAAACACATAAAAATATAAAAAAAAAAAAAAAATATTAAAATTAACATCAAAATACATTAACGTTTATTCAGTTGTAATTTTGAAATTTTATTTTATTAATTTTTTACTTATAACATTTTTTTTAAGATTAATTTAATTTGTATTTAATTTAGATGTAAATATTAATACAATGACAATAACTTAATATAAATACACATTACATGGCATATTAAGTTTTGTTGTTCTTAACTCGTTGGAGTGAGCGAAATAGAATGAGTGAGTGTTGAAGAAGGGATCGGGATGTATACAATGGGAAGGAGTGAGCGAGGAAGTACTTAAGGCAGTTAAGTAGAGAGCCGCAGCGTTCATTTACAGCTTCTTCTTCTGTCGCACAAGAGAAGAACGAACAACCAACCGACCGACCGACCGAACGAACCGGACCACCCTCGCAGCTGGAAGTGACCGACTTTCTTGTGTGCTAAAGAATGCACAAAGACTTGGACCCGGACTCGGACTCGTGGACACATTTTGCGTGGGAAGCAAGGAAAAATGATTACAGAGGAGGGATTTTTTTAAAGTATTGTGGTTTTTTTTTATTACACACACCTACACTTAAGTATGGATTTCAGACATAATCTGTTAACATGTTGCGACTTAGAAATTTAAATACGAGTTAAATGAAATCTCTGGTGATTAAATGAATGTCATCATCATCAACATCAACCTCATCATCGCCATCGTCAACGTCATCATTATTATTATCATTCATTCCATCCGGACACCCAGCTGGCTTTATTATGCTAAGTATGAAGGTCCCACTGGCCTCACTAAAGATGATACCCAGAAGAAGAAACGATGGAGGAGGGGCGGAGTGTTGAGGGAGTACAGGCGAGGCAGAGCCCACAAAGGCACTTAAGTGAATTCCGCAGACCCACGTCCCCTCTCTCTCTCTCTTTTACTCTCACGCGCTACCGACCAACCTGTTTTTTGTTATTCCTCTTTTATCTCTTTTCCATCAGGTGCTGGTTGTCATCTCTTCGCCGATGAGATAATCTTAAATTTATTACTTTTTATTGAATCTTTTCTTTCATTTATTATGTGTGGTTTGTACACATTTCGCAATATATTCCTATTTTTATTTCTCTTTTGTTTTTTAATGATATTGTAATCTTTTTTTGTAAATTGGAGTTTTTGGCTTTATTTTATTTTAAAGTAAAGTTTGCTTTACTTTTTTCCTGCGTAGAATTCTTGTGGATTTTTTTATCAAAGGTTTTTCGTGGTTTTTTCAAGGTTTTCAGTGTGTTTTTGAGGTTTTCTGTGGTGAGGTTTTTTTTTGTAATTTTCTTCGGGTTTGTTTTAAGTTTCAAATGCTTTTTGTGGGATTTAAATAATTGCTGTGAGTGTGATTTATAATCTTATTCTAATATTTTAGCTTTGTTTTTGTTTGGTTTTGTTTTTCGTTTTATTTGCTTTAAAAAAAAAAAAAATACATTAAAGTATCCGATGGCGTTCTTAAAATTCTTAATCCTGCTTTATTTCTCCCTCTTTTTGTTGAATCAGAAATGGAATAAAAAACTAAAGAATTTCAGAAGCTCTCAAAAGTAACAGGAGAAGAATACAAAAAAAGAAAAGAAAGGAAAATAATCGGTTTTAATTTTCTTGTGTGAACGTAAATAAAATACTATTTACAGGTTTTTGATATTGATTAAAGTAAATTTTAAGATCATTTAATTTTGTTGTTTGTTTTCCTTTTAAAACTGAAATGAATAAATAAAACCTGAGTTTCTTAAATAAATAAATCCAAATAAAATCCCAAGAAAGTGTCTAAACAACTAAATAAACAATTAATAAAGACACAACCTGATCCTCTTCTAGCAAAACGTTTACAGCTCAGTAAAAATAACAGTTACTCAAGTGTATAAAAATTCCAGCAATAATCGTAGAAAATATTGCAAAAATAATACAATAACTGTAATATTTCTGAAGTTTTTTAAGTCAGTTTTGCGTGTAATTATCAGGGGTTAAAATTATGTGTCATCTGCTTCAGAAAAATGGACCCATTCAGAAATAAATGTGTCCATATTCGGAAATAAATGTGTCCATATTCAGAAATAAATGTGTCCATATTCAGAAATAAATGTGTCCATATTCAGAAATAAATGTGTCCATATTCAGAAATAAATGTGTCCATATTCAGAAATAAATGTGTCCATATTCAGAAATAAATGTGTCCATATTCAGAAATAAATGTGTCCATATTCAGAAATAAATGTGTCCATATTCAGAAATAAATGTGTCCATATTCGGAAATAAATGTGTCCATATTCAGAAATAAATGTGTCCATATTCAGAAATAAATGTGTCCATATTCAGAAATAAATGTGTCCATATTCAGAAATAAATGTGTCCATATTCAGAAATAAATGTGTCCATATTCAGAAATAAATGTGTCCATATTCAGAAATAAATGTGTCCATATTCAGAAATAAATGTGTCCATATTCAGAAATAAATGTGTCCATATTCAGAAATAAATGTGTCCATATTCAGAAATAAATGTGTCCATATTCAGAAATAAATGTGTCCATATTCAGAAATAAATGTGTCCATATTCGGAAATAAATGTGTCCATATTCAGAAATAAATGTGTCCATATTCAGAAATAAATGTGTCCATATTCAGAAATAAATGTGTCCATATTCAGAAATAAATGTGTCCATATTCAGAAATAAATGTGTCCATATTCAGAAATAAATGTGTCCATATTCAGAAATAAATGTGTCCATATTCAGAAATAAATGTGTCCATATTCAGAAATAAATGTGTCCATATTCAGAAATAAATGTGTCCATATTCAGAAATAAATGTGTCCATATTCAGAAATAAATGTGTCCATATTCAGAAATAAATGTGTCCATATTCAGAAATAAATGTGTCCATATTCAGAAATAAATGTGTCCATATTCAGAAATAAATGTGTCCATATTCAGAAATAAATGTGTCCATATTCAGAAATAAATGTGTCCATATTCAGAAATAAATGTGTCCATATTCAGAAATAAATGTGTCCATATTCAGAAATAAATGTGTCCATATTCAGAAATAAATGTGTCCATATTTAACACTATACACCAAATTAAGAGCTATAAA
Organism: Myopa testacea; assembly: GCA_949629155.1. Lineage (NCBI taxonomy): Eukaryota > Metazoa > Arthropoda > Insecta > Diptera > Conopidae > Myopa > Myopa testacea. The sequence continues at coordinate 17,672,615 of OX451348.1, read as the reverse complement.
ATCAATCAAGGAAATTATATGTAAATGAAAAACATAAATAAAACATTCAAAATCAAAGCAAAAGTTTGTGATCAAGTGGATGGGCTTGAATGTGAATGGGGCGTGGCTTTCGGGACGACCCATTTCTTAACCCATTCCTGTCAACATAAATTAGCACGAGCTTTCATTGAATATTCATTAAAGAAATGACACACAGATCATTTGTAAAGAAATCCGTGCATAATTTAAAGCAGAAAATTTAATTGATGGTAGTTTTATTGTGATCTTAGGTTTAGATTGCTTTTGTTTTGTTGTTGTTGTTGTTGTTGCTATTATCTTTAATCTGTGATCTGTTCAGTTGAGTCGGATTTTTGAAATGTTGAATCGAGTGGTGAATCTTGAAAGATTAAGCTTTTAAATACGATATCATTTAATTTCAATTCATTTGGATTCAGAGACGAGATTGTTGTTGTTCCGATTTTTTATGAGTATATGTTTATTTTATATATTTTTAGTACATACTTAAATAGTTCAATAAAAAAGTATGGATACTGAATTATTGTGCATTTTATTGGAGCAACCATTGTTTAGTGTTTGTTGTTGTTGTCGCTGCTCCACCGTCGCGTTGCCAATTGACTGCATGCAATTGTTTCCATTTTGTTGTTGCTTTTCTTTTAATTTTGTTTCTTCTTCATTTAAATTTGCGTTTAATTTAAATTTTATTGATCATTTAAAGAATGTAGGTTTGTCGGATGGACTGAATTTATGAACAAAACTATAAAAAATGTTTGTGGCATAGAATAGTTGTAGCCTCTCCATGTGTTTCTCCCTCCCTCTCGCTCTCCCTCTCTCTCTCTCTCTCTCTATCTCGCTCTCTCTTTCTCTTACTCGATCGCTGTCCCTGTCTAATTGAAAGAATACTTTTTTATTAGTTATCATTCTTGGATGACACACTTTTTGGCAAGCGTCTTTTCAATTTAAATACAAGAGTTATTCATTTAGTTTGTTTTCAATTTTCTTTCTTTGCTCTTTATTGAATCTTTGATATTCGATGATATTCCAATAATAATTAATTATCGTTTCCAGTTACGTTGAAGTTTATTCCAAGATATTGTTTTAAGTTTTCTTTTCAAGAATTTCTAAAAAAGTTAACGCTAGAACATTTTATACTGATTTCTACGTTTTCTGAATACTGAAATGAAATGCAACACTTAAAAAAGAGAATGAATTAAAAACAAAACCAATAAAAATTGAATTGGGTAAAAAATCGAAAATCAATAAAAGAAATTTCGATATATATGTAATTTATATGATAATTTATTCGATCATAACTTTTCTTTGCCCATAAAATTGTTAATATTTTATTTGATGTAATAAAAATTGAGCAACAAAAAATTAAAACCATAAAAAATTAGAAAAAAAGTGATAATAAAAAAACACATGTTTACATATTTACACAGATTTTAAACACGGTTTTAGAGTATTCCTAAGAAAGAAAGGAATTTGAGTAGAGAAGAGTGATAGAAGTGGTGAGGGGCAGATGGGGGAAGGGAGAAAGGGACACAAGCAACGATTAGCAGTAACTACACAGTATTCAGTATAAAAGAAAGAGACTCGTACTCGTTCTCAGTTGTCATAACGGCGAAAGGAATACAACTCTGCTTACTGGATCGTGACTGCACTGCGACTGCATCGCCGCTGCATGAGGAATCGTTCATACTTTCCTTAAGAAATAACGAAAGGTGCACGAACAGTGAAACGATTGCATGCTCGTGTTGTGTGTTGTTATTCTATTTTACAGCACCCAAAAAAAAAACCCCCGACGTATTGTTTTTGGTACAAATCTTGTCTTTTTTAAAAATTGGGGTGAATTATTCTCCATTCACAATAACAAAACACTTGCATTAGAGCAATAAAAATCGCACATGCGAACGAACGAATCGCGGTCGTAAGTAACGACGACAGTTCGTGGCGTTCGTACAGCAAAAAGAAAAACAACGAATCCTACCAACAACATGTATCAGTGCACTACACCACCACAGCGCAGTCAAGTGGAGCCTTTCTTATGACGATACGTCAGCAGAAACTAATTACTTTTTGGAGTTTATAAGTAATAAAATAAAATTGTTTCTATTTTTTTTCTCATTCTCTCTGAAACTTTTTATATGTTAATTTGTACAGGAAATTGAGAAATTGACTGTAAGTTGAACAGAAAACTCTGTAATGTGGTGTATTTGTAGGAAGATTTGAAATTTCCTCTTTAAATGAACAATAAATTTTAAACTTAATGCTCGTCGTAACTCAGGTCACGTTCGCGATAAGCGTTCAGATAGGATTCATAGAGAATGTTTTTTTTTTACTACTGGTCTTCATCCTGTGTCACCAACATTTGTCGCGTCCTCACTGATAACATCACCCGCAATAAATAAACACTGATCAAGGAAGCAAGCCAGCCAGTGAGAGAGCAGGTAGACAGGAGAGATTAAAATAGAACAAAAAAAAAAATAAACGACAACAGAGAGAGTCTGAGAGTCTCTTAAAGGTTGGTTACCCCGTGGTTATGCTATCGAGTTTTGCTTGGCAAGTAGGACTTTTTTTTTGTTGTTTTGTGTGTAAAAGAGAGTTTTGTGTGTAAGCAATTCTCTCTTTTACACACAAAACAACAAAAAAAAAGTCCTACTTGCCAAGCAAAACTCGATAGCATAACCACGGCCTTACGATATCGAAGGTCAGAGAGAGAGAGAGAGAGAGAGAAAGAGAGGGAGAGAGAGAGAGAGAGAGAGAGAGAGAGAGAGAGAGAGAGAGAGAGGGAGTGATAAGGAGACACGAAAGGACTGAGCCACAGATTACAGAACATAAACGAACAAACGTTGAAGTGACAATCAGGAGAAAACGCGAAAGAGAGAGAGAGAGAGAGAGAGAGACACAAAGTGGCAGCGGAAATTGTAAGCAATTCGATTTTATCAAAACAACAACAACAACAACAACGTAAGAAGCTCCAAAAGAGCTGAACCTGTTTGTCATTTGTCAAAAGACGGTTCACATTAGCATAATTTTTGTTTTTACTCATTTTTGGCTTCTTCTCCTTCTTCTTCTTGATTTTCCTTTCTTTTATCAAAAGCATGCACTCGTATTTTTGAAGGTTAACCAAACAGTTTCTCGTTAATAGAACGTGCGTTTTTTTTTGGTGACCGACGACATGAGGCAAAGCGGCAGAAAGACAACGAGACAGAGTCTGATAGGGTCAAAAGGGACTTTTGAATTCTTGGAACGACTACTAAAACAACAACAACATGGCCTGTGGACAGCCAACCGAGTGCAGTTGCTACTTGTTTGTCACTCACTGCTGCTGTTTTGATTCTTCTTCTTGATGGTATTGTTGTTATTGTTGTTGTTGTTGTTGTTATTGTTGTTGTTGTTTCTGTTTAATGTTGGTCTTAATTTTGTTCTCTCTTTCCACTCTCTCCCCCCCCTCTCCCTTTCGCTCTCCCTCTCACTCAACGCACCCTCATTATTTTGTGTCAATTCCAACGATTCTCTGCTATTCACATGAGGGACGCCATGTTAATGTTTGTGTGTGTGCATGTGTGTCCGTGTATGTATGTGGGCTATCAGGATGTGGGATATCCAGCTGCGATCATTGTTATTGTTGTATTCGTTAAATCGAACATTTCGAATAAATGAGACGTGATTTAAATTTATAAGTATTTATAAAAACCAATTGTTTTAACATGATCTTTGATGTTCGAACAAACACACACAAACACACTCTTCCTTCCTCCCTCTCGCTCGCTCTCTCTCTCTCTCTCTCGCTCTCTCTCTCTCTCTTTTTTTCCTCTCATTTTCTCACAGTTTGCTTGCGGTTTTCTTTACACGTGCCGATCCCGAATACTCACAATTAGTTTCGCTCCTGCGATCACTCTAATAAACTCTCCCGTGTCACTCTGTTGGTGACAAAATTGATTGTTTTGATCACAACCATTTTACGTGATTTGTACGGATTTTTCAACGATCGTGAGGATTTTCATTCTGATCCTCACGCCGCTCAAAGGTGGGTTCAATCTCTCAATCTCTCAATATTTCAATATATTTTTCCGTGGTCATTTTGGGTTTCCGTCGATTCTCATCGACGACGATCATTCTTATGAATTCAGTTTGTTTTGAGACGTCAAACGTTGAAAACTGCTGAACATTCCTTCGTGCTGTGTTTTGAAAATTTAATAAAGTGAAGAAATTATTTATTTAATTTAAAAGAAACCTTTTTGTCCATAGACAAGTAAACAAAGAAAAAAAAAACGATAGCCACCAGAAAAACTGTAAAAAGAAGTGTCACAAAGAAATGTATTCGTTTTAAAAAACTGCCGGAAAACAAACAACAACAAAAAACAAATAGAAATGTAAAGAGATTCATTTGAATTAATATTAAATCTATTATTGTATAGAAAATAAAAAGGAATGCTTTTAAAATATTATTTAATAATTTAAAAGTCATTGAAAATTAATTTCAACATTGAAAAAGAAGAAAAGAATATTTCAAGTAATTTAAAAAAGTGTTAAAAAAAGTAATTTAAAAAAATACTTTAAAGATTATCATCAGCAAAAGTAAATCCTTCAGTTATTTGAAACTTCTTTACTTCACTTTGAAGCCCTTTTGTTCGGTATATCGTAATTATTGAAAAATGTGTTTCATTTGTAAGCTCTGTGGGCCATCGGCTGGTTTCTTTTTAAAAGTGCCATTTAAGAAAACGCCGTTAGAGGTTTTTCGAAGTTTATTAAAAAGTGTAAACGATTACTGTGGAATATAACTTCATTCACTTGGCTGACGTTTGGTAGTAGCGAACTCTGCCAAATGCCACTTTTAAAAAGAAACCAGCCAATGGCCCACTTCTTAGAATAATATAAAGATATAAATAAATAGTATATCATCAAAGAAATTAAGAATTCTTATATAAAATGATTAATAAAATATTATAATATAGCGAAATATAATACTAAAATAATAATATACATAAATATGTTGAAATAACAAAAAATAATTTGAATCTTACAGTGATTTAATGTATTATAATTTATATTTAATTTGTATTGGGGGTTTTTTTTTTTTAAATTCAAATGCAATTTATTTTAAATATTTTCAATTTTTATATTTTATTTATTTACATTAAATTAATTAACTTGTGTTTATATTTTATTTATCTTTTATATTGTTTTCGTATTTTATTAATTTGTATTATTATTCTTCTTTCTTTTTATTATTGTTCTTATTTTTTTATACATTTTTATATTTTTTTTATAAAATACTATTGTGTCTTTAGTGAGTTTATTATTTATTTATTTTAACCTGTTTGTAACGTTTTTTCCTCTGTTTTTTCCCCCCGTTTTTTTAGCATGAATATCCTGGGACCTGTAAAAATGTTTTTCTTACTTTTAACTTTACTGCTGGTCAACTTACCGTGCCACCCGACGCTGGGACTCCAACAGAAAACATCCAGCTTTGAGTTGACGGAGAACGATTCACGTTTCATATCATTTCCAGGTAAGCAAAGTAACCGGACGAGGTAAATAAATAAATAACGAGTTCAGTTGAACTTGAGACGTGACTTTATCGAAATACAACGAATAAATAAATAAATAAAATGTGAAAGTGAATAACTAAAATAAACAGGACAGAAATAATTCACTATTGAAATTGAGAAGTGAACACATTGAAATAAATAATGAAATGAGAATCGAAAACGATTGTTTTGATGAAATGAAAGAGTTATTTAATGGAGCGAAAAAACGTGGGAAAAATTTATTTAATAATGGATTATTTTGTTTTGTTGTTTGATTTGAAAAATGTTTTATAATTTAATTATTATTCTATTATAAAAATAGAATTAAAACTAATTTTTATTGGTTTTGTTTCTCGATTTGCTTCGCATATTCACTAACCATACGATTTATTGTTTTGTACTTGTATTTATTGTTATTCTTATATATTGTATTATAGTTAAAATGCGTTTTTTCTTGCTTTTTTAGATTTAATGTCGACCTCCAAGCGTTTTGTAGATCCTGAGGCGAGTACGTATTCTCAGATGCTCTTCGATGTGGCCAGAAATCAAGTCATCGTCGGCGCCAGGTAAATAAAATGAAAAAAAAAAAAAAAAAAAAAAAAGAATTAAAAAAGAAACTCATAGAATTTAAGTAAATAGAAAATATAAGTATTAGTAGATCGGTAGGTGGCTCTCCCGAAGGAGACATATAGACCACATTTGAACCATTATCCTCTCTCGGATGGCCTTCTGAAAAACACCGACAATAGTCGGGAAGACGAAATTTTTATGTAATATTCACGATCTCGGTAAATAGTAATAAAGTAATAAAAAGGAAAATGAAATAATATGAATTAATATTAAAAAGAAATTCTGTAAAAATTGAACAAATCCTACGACGAAGAAAAAGCAACAAAAGTGCCAAAAAAATAGATGAAACCAGAAGAGATAAAAAAAAACACATTTTATTCTTAAATCGCAGCATCGGCTGGCTTCCTTTTGAATTATTTTAATAAATTTTAATGAATTATTTAATGATATAGTTTAAATATTTATAAATTAATTATTTAATTCAAAACGAAACTAGTCGATGGCCCACCCTTGATTGAAATCAATTGTTTCTTCCTTTCTGCAATACAATCAATCAAAGTCCACAAAAACAACAACAACAACAAGGATAAGAAGTTTATAAAAAAAATCAAATGAAAGAAATAATGCTCCAAAATAAAATTACTCAACTTTTTATTTTTATTTCGAAAGCTTTTCAATAAAAATAGCGTGAGATGATAATAAACAAAAAAAAAAAAAAAAAAAACAAACAATAATAAAATAAAAAACTACAAATCATGCTTACAAGTGAAATCAAAAAACTAAATGGCTTTTTTTAAAGTAAAACGTAAAAGAGTTATAAAAACCATAATAATAATCATCTATTATATTGTATAATATTTATATATGTATACATATATCAAGATTACTTGAACTACAAAAACAACAGCAACAACAAGAAAAGATAACCGATTAGACACTAACGCAAAATTTGGTTAAAAAAGTCGGACCCGCGAATCGTTTTCTAAGAAATACCGGAAAAGTAACACTTTGGAAAAAAGCACCGTGTTGATAAGATTATAATAAATAAGCTCAACTATCGAATGTGTTTTCTTGTGTCTTTTGTTGTTTTTCTTTTCTATTATCATCCTACTATGAAGGGCTGCTGTCAGACGGATCATCACGATGCGCGCATCACACACGATAATTGGGTGGACCATGTTACACCGCCACGAATCAAACAATCAGGGTACTTATGCGCGTATCGTGATGAGTCTTCTGACATCGGCCAATACCAACAACAACAACAACAACAACAACATTTTATGTTTTACCAACAACAATACGTGTGAGTGTGAACGAAAGCAAAAACACCAACAGGGAGAATAACAACAACAACAACAATAATATTCATGTACTCGCTCTACGTTATCCATCAGCAATGATTGAAATAAAAGAGTCACTTGTTGTTGGAGTAACGGATTGATACGAGCTCAAGTGTGCATGCTTACATGACCAGGTGATGGTCCTGTCTTCTATCTTATCTTCTGATGTGGGTAAAAAAAGCGTTGATAAATAACTAAACCAACAACAAGAAAAAAAATAAGAAAATTACGTGACAGAGTATTGTTTACCTTGGCAAAAATAAACAAAGTGATATATGTATGTATGTACTCGTATATAGTATATATGTACATACATATACATAAATATAGTATAAAACTATAGTGTAAAAAAAATAGTTAAAAAGCGTAGCAAAATAATAAAATAAAACCAGAAAGAGTGTTAACTTCGGCCTGGCCGAAGTTCATATACCCTACACACTTGTACTTAGAAATGAGACGTGGCAATGATCTAATTTTTTTCGTTTTCAATCTCAAATAGCCTGTGATGAAAGACAATATTCATGCCAAGTTTGATGAAAATATCTCTTTCGTTCTCCTGTAATCGAGTTTTATTTAATTAGTGGGCGGACCACGCCCTTTTTTGTAGTCTGTTTTGGTCAAAGACAGTTGATTTGTGAATAAAATTTCAACCTGAAATTCTTTCTACAAGCTGATAAATTGAGCTATAAGTATGAATTAATTATATATTTACTATAAAAAGTAGGCGTGGCAATGGTCCGATTTTGCTCACTTTCAATACGAATGAGTTTCTGATGATAGACAACATTCGCGCCAAATTTAATAAAAATATCTCTATTCGTTCTCCTGTAATCGAGTTTTATTTAATTAGTGGGCGGACCACGCCCATTTTTGGTAATCTGTTTTGGTCAGAGACAGTGGACTTCTGGACAAAATTTCAACTCCAAATTCGTTCTACAAGCTGAGAAATTAAGCTATAACCATGGAAGAATTTATATTCAGTATAAAAAGTAGGCGTGGTAATGGTCCGATTTTGCTCACTTTCAATACGAATGAGTTTCTGATGATAGACAACATTCGCGCCAAATTTAATAAAAATATCTCTATTCGTTCTCCTGAAATCGAGTTTTATTTAATTAGTGGGCGGACCACGCCCATTTTTGGTAATCTGTTCTGATCAGAGACAGTGGACTTCTGACAAAATTTCAACTCCAAATTCGTTCTACAAGCTGAGAAATTAAGCTATAACCATGGAAGAATTTATATTCAGTATAAAAAGTAGGCGTGGTAATGGTCCGATTTTGCCCATTTTCAATACCGATGAGTTTCTAATGATAGACAATGTTTGTGCCAAGTTTGATGAAGATATCTCTATTCGTTCTCCTGTAATCGTGATTTCCACAGACGGACAGACGGACGGACATGGCTAAATCGACTCAGGAGGTCACGCTGATCAAGAATATATATACTTTTCTATACCTGTCACGCCTCCTTTAATGCGTTACAAACGGAAGGAGTAAGTGAATATACCCTATTCACTTCGTGTGTAGGGTATAAAAAGGCAAAAACAGCTGCATTTGTAAAAACTTGGAGTTCACATAAAAAACGAGTTTCTTTTATCACATTGCGTACTTATGTAACTACATATAATGTTGAATTTAACTTGTAATACTATTTATGCCTCTGCTCCATTCTCCCCACTTCTCTGTCACACGTTCCAACACAGCGACGACGTCGTCTTGTCGTGTGATCAGGGCTGCCAAGTGTATTGTATTTAAGATACCCCGATTTCTCTAAAAAAATTACCCGAATCGAACAGATTTCAAAAATAGTAGCTTCATAGAGATGTGGACGTGTCTCAAGTTGTTGTTGCTTCCCAGCAAAATCGAAAAACTAACTCCTCACATTTCAGAATTGATGGAAAGCAACAACAAAATAGGAACAAAACTGTCGAATCCACGATATAGACAACTTACTAACTAAAGTACTTGTTATTTTTGAATGGTTTACAATATTTTCGTTTTTTTACCATTGAGCATTACTTACTATTAAATTCCCCAAAATTGCCATTCATTCCCCTTTTCCCCAAAGCAATTCTCCGCGATTCTGGGGATTGCCCACTGATTTTTGCAGTGGGCACCACCTGACTGTGGTGCATCGGGATTTTGTTGGTAGAATTTTTATTATTTTAACTACTGGTCATTCGGTATCAAAACCCGATCGATGTAATCTTGTATTCTATCATGTTTGATGAAACCGTTTCTTATTCATTGGTTTTCATTCTTTCCCTGATGTGCTGTAGAGCTAAATTCCATTACAATGCTGATTTCAAAATTTTAAAAAAATGTTTCTTTTTTTTCTATATTTTTATTGGGAATAATTTTCGCATCACCGCTTTTTATTTGCTTATTTTGTTTTTACTTTTATCTTGTTTTATTCTTTTTTACACTTGTCAAGCTGTACAAATAATGATACTGTTGTTGACACTGTTACAAACGACACACACAAAAGATAAACCGAAAGAAACACAGAAGAAAAACGAGAGAAAAATAAAAAACGAGAGAAAAAACAGGTTAAAGCAAATCGAACGACCTTTAAAAGAATGCGTGAAGATTGCGATTGCATGATAATCAATAAAGATAGAAAAATATGAGTAAAAATAAGATAAACATTTAAAAACAATGCTGCAGTACGGTAAAAAAAGGAAATCAGTACGAATACAAAGAAAAAAAAAGAAAAGAAAACGAAATAAAATTGTAGAGAAATCATATGATAAATAATTAAAATTTGTGTATTATATTCATATATTATATAATACATAAAAACATACCTATCGTGCCTAAGTACTATATAGGGTGGGCCATCGGCTGGTTTCCTCTTGAGTGTGATTGTAGTTCAATTTAAATTAAATTTCACTTTTTCTTAAAGTAATTATTTGTAGAATTATTACATTAATAAACATTACATTAAATATGTTTTATTAAAATTAAACAACATCAGAACGCAATTGAAAATTTTTAAATTAGAAATAAAAGCACAATAAAAGCAAATAAATTACATGTATTTATGTATATATTTAGTTTTTCAATTATTCCATTTTCTTTTTTAAATATATACCTAAGTTTTAATTTTTGAATTTGAATGTTTTTATTCTTTACTTTTTATTTTTATTATTTTTTTAATATTTTTTTTTACATTTTAACAGCTCAACAATTTAGTCGATTTCTGCTTAATTCAGTTTTTTATTAATTTTTCTTACTTTCTATTGACTTTGTATATATTTATTATTATTCATTCGTTTTTTCCCTTTATTTTTCAATATTGTTTGTTATTTATGTATTATTATTGCTACTGATGCTGCATTATTATTGTTGTTGTTGCTTTCGATTACGGTTTATTGTTGTGCTCGTTGTTGTTGTGTTGACTCAGCGTTAATAGAAAGCCATGCAGTCTGCGGCTACGAAATGTCTTTCGTTTTTACTCGCTGTGGTGCACCCGAATCAAAAAACAACAACAGTTCTGATTTCCATGCTGTTCTTGTTGTTGTTGATCATGTAGTTGTTGGTTTTCTTAGATATTTTTTCTATTAATTTTTTCTCGCTAAAACTTGTCGCTAATTGATTTGTGAATAAAGAGAAGAAACATTTTTCTGCTTATCTGCATTTTTTTGGTTTTTGTTGTTGAGTTTTTCTACGAAATATGAGTCTATTATTTTCTATTATTTCAATAATAATTGCATTTCATATGCATGCATACACAGAGTTTGTTTTTGAAAAGACTTCCGTCTTGTGCGATAAACTTATTATAATAAATAATATAATAATGTAAAATAAAAGTAAAAATAATGAAAATAAGGCTCACCGATTTTTTTCTAAGGTTATTCATTCTTTTAATGGGAATATTTAATAATCATTTATAATATACAATACAAGAATTGATTTGATTTTCTTATGATTTTTTTTCTATCATTTTAATTTATTTAATTTTATTTTACTTTGTTTTATTTTTAGTGCATTTAATTTTATTTTATTTTATTTTCATTTATTTTATGTTATTTGATTTTAGTTGATTTTATTTGAATTTATTTTTAATTTCTTCTATTTTATGTTTTTTTATTTTTTATTTATTTTTTTTCCACTACTTTTCATATCCAAGTAAAGTCGCCCCAAGTTTGTAGTTCTTCTTCTTCTTCTTCTTCTTCTTCTTGATTCCTAAATTCAAGTACGTCAAAATCATATTCTTTGTTGTTGTTGTTTTTTTGCCCAAATTTGTGGTCGTTCATATTTTCTCGTTCAATTACAAAGCCTCTGAAATTTGATCCCTGTGTCAGTGTCAGGCGTCAGGCGTCAAGTGTTTTTTCTGTTTCTTGTTCTTCTTCTTGTTTGCCTACCTCTGATCAGCCGCCGCCATTCCGTCCGTCGGTCGGTCTTCTTATTAAATATCGAATTTTTAAACAGCTGAACTTTTAATTTCTTTGGCCTCTCGAGTAATTCGAGTATTTTGTAAATTAAAAATGATGTACAGTTAAAAGCAATACAGTTACAAGAAAATATCACAAAGGGTGTTTATTTTCACATAAAAATAAAACAAAAAAAAAACACTCACTTTCCTAACATAATACTGTATATTTTTTGAGTCATATTTACGATAACTTTGACGATAAAATGAAATACGAGCTCGTGTATTAACGAAGACCTTCGAATAAAAGTGATTAATAAATATGACGGGAAATTAAAAAAAAAAAAACCGAACCGAATGTGGAAAAAGTAAGAAGAAGACAGATTATATTTCCTTTGTTTTTATTACTGTCGGTATTTAAAAGGAAAATCAATGAAATACTTCTTGAAAATAATTTTTACTTGCTTTTCCGAGTTCGACTTGCGACTTGCTACTGACAATAAAACTGACGGCCGCCGTCAACTCGTCACGCTTTTTAAGCTCAACGTAAGCAAAAAAAAAAAACTCCATAAACTTCACTATTTTATGAGCGACAATAAAGTGTCATTTTATCAATAGTTTTGCAACGCGTGCGACTCGAACGCGGTTTAAGCAGAGCATCAACAACAAGAGTACAATTTTTACGAGTACAACAACAACAACGACCCGATTACCATAAATCGAAGACCATATGATCATAACAATTATAGCACTAAGAAAAACAACAACAACAACAACAACAACAACAACAAGATAGAAGAAGAAGAATATAATAACAATATTAAAACAATTTTAATTACACAACATCTTTTGAAGGCGACACGCGACATCAAACCACGCAAGATTAATATTACGATTAATATTATTATTATTATTATTATTATGATAATTGTTGTGTTTCTTATTTGTTGTTGTTGTTGTTGCTATTAATAAAAAGAATATCTAAGCCATGAAAGTATTCGCCGCCGCGCATTGGAGGCAAAGAATGCCGCCACCGAGGCGCTTGTCTGCCGCCCACAGTCAAATAATCGCGCGATCGCTCACTCGCACAAGCACTTGATTGCTGATTGCTCAAAAAGCAGACTTTATTTTTTCGCTAAGCCAGCCTTAAGCCTCAAGTGAAATCTGTAAATCTTAAGCTTTAATCTACGCGCACTCGAAACTGCAAAGCAATCGAATGAACCGGCAGCAGCGCCACCGTCAGAAGCGGTCGCGCGCACCTTGCGACATAAAAACTAACGCGCTGTAGAAAAAAACGTGCTTCTTTCGGGTCGCTGGTTTGCTGGTTTCTACTGCCGCTGTTTGTTGTTGTTGTTGTTCAGTTTTTTTAATGGGTCAGGGTGCTGCCGATACTGGTGCCGGCGTTGCTGCGGCTGCGGCTGCTGGACGGTTCTAAACGACGTGCTTTTTCAATGAAGTCGCTGGAAATCGTACAAAAAAGTCCCCATTTAAAGCGCAACAACAAAAGCAATAACAATTACAAAAACGTTGCTATTACAAAAAAAAAAAAACAAGCTTACAACTTGTCGCGCCGCAGCACTGGCCAATGATCAGTGACCAGTGACCGGCGATCACCCCGAGCAACAGCATTTCAATCACTGGCTGTCGTCCGTCCGTCAGTTGTTGAGGCTGTCGCAGTGTCGCCGTTCGTTGGCGGCTACTCGAGCGCTGGCGACCCTTTCACAATTATTTATAAGCACAACTGGAACGCGTCGCACAGACGTGGACACACGCGTGCTGCTGCAACCACATCCGATCCGATGCGATGCGATGCGATGCGATTCGATCGCATTTGTTACCGTAAAATTCTAAGAATATCGATTGCCAACGTTATTGATTTCTCCAACAATAGCAATATTGTTACTACAACAACAATCGAATAACAACAACAATCGAATAACAACAACAACGTCACTGTACTTGCCGGTTCAATGGCCGAGTGCAGTCGCGCTCTGTTCTCCTGAGTCGCTGTCGCTTCCTCCGCTGCTGCTGCTGCTGCTGCTGCTGCTGATCTTGTCGTACATGAAACCCTGTTCGAATTATGATTGTAAGCTTGTTAAGTCGCTCGCTGCCGAAGCTGCCGCATACCACCTGAAGTCGGTACATTCGGCTAGTCTGGTGGCGACAACGGCTCCAAAGAACCGGATCGAGTTGTAACTCGCGGTTTAGTTTGGGAACGGACTGTTGTCGCTCATGCGCTGAATCGCGTTCTAATTTTATAATAAGTTGATTCTTGTGTCTCATTTCAATCTCAATGGCTGATGTTCCCATTTCCTCTCTTTCTCTTTCTCGTTCTCTTCCTTTTTTTTTCCTTCACAGAGACGTTCTCTATCGCATGTCCTTCGATTTGGAGCTGCTGGAGCGATCGGTTTGGGAGGCTGCGCCTGCGCAGATCGCCATGTGTCAAGCGAAAGGCCAGTCGGAGCGCTTGTGTCGCAACTACGTGCGCGTGCTGCACAGCTACGGTGAGAACCAGCTGTACGCGTGTGGGACGTTCGCCTTCAGTCCGAATTGCTCATGGCGCCAGGTTGGTGATCAGTCGGCGGCCAGCCAGGTGGCATTTTTTAATGGCTTCTTTTTTTCTTTCTTGCTTGCTTCGATCACTTGTTGCAGATGGAGAACCTCACGGTGACAGGCCACGATAACGGCATCGGCAAGTGTCCCTTCAACCCGAATTCGAACGTCACAACATTGATGACTCCGAATGGACGGATGTTTGTCGGATCCCCCACAGATTTCTCCGGAAGTGATACAGCGATTGTGCGTCAGGATGTCAAGCAGGGTCTGGTAAGTCACAAAAGAAGAGAAAGAACTCAATATTGATCTCCGATTCTAATCAACGATTCGGATCTTGCAGCCCGGCTTAAACAAGATCATTCGGACCAAGCAATACAACTCCAAATGGCTCAACAGTCCGCAGTTTGTGGGCAGTTTTGAGGTCGACAATTTTATCTACTTCTTGTTCCGTGAAGATGCGCTGGAGTACATCAACTGCGGCAAAGTAAGTGTGGGCCCATTCTCCGTGAATCACAAACATCAAAACTCTTTTCTTCTCTTGTAATACTTTCATTTCTCCTTTATGTTTACATGTTTACTACTCCATCCAGTCATTATTTCATTCCCTTTTCTCCACTTTCTTCCTCTTTTAAACAATTTCTCACTTTCTTTTGCTTTCGTTTTCACACTGTTTCAGGTTGTCTATTCCCGCATTGCTCGGGTATGCAAGAATGATGTTGGCGGCGATCATATCCTAAAAGATAACTGGACCTCCTTTCTAAAGGCCCGTCTCAACTGCTCCCTGCCCGGCGAATATCCTTTCTACTTCGACGAAATTCAAGGAATGACCTATTCCGCGGACGAAAATTTACTCTACGCCACCTTCACCACACCGGAGTAAGTATTCCGCCTCATTCCCCATAATTGAAATAACTTCCCCAGGGAACATGACTCATCTTTACCTTTTTTCCCCCCCTCTATCGTCTCTTCTCCACATAACAGTAATAGTATTTATGGATCTGCCGTTTGCGCTTTCAACCTCTCCTCCATCAACGAAGCCTTCGAAGGACCTTTCAAAACGCAAGATCATGCAGACTCAGCCTGGAGATCCGTCAGAGGCACCTATCGATCTCAGTTCCATTGCGAGTCCAGCAGCAGCAGCAGCACGCGTTATAAGCACGTGCTGGAGTCCTCGTTCTATCAGCTCATGGATCAGGCGGTGCAGCCTGTAAGTATGCAACCGCTGTACGTTGCGAAGTTGGAACGCTTCAGGCACATCGCTCTGGACACGCTGCACACGAAGAACAACGAACGCGTCCACATGCTATTCGTCTCCACGTCGAACAACATTATCAAGAAGCTTTCGGTGATGCACGCAACCGGAACGCATCCAGCGCAAACTTGTCTCGTGGAGGCGTGGCAGTCCGAGCTGCAGAAGGGAGCCGCGAATGTTCTGCGTCTCGAGTACCTTAAAGTAACGGAGTCGCTTTATATCGGCACCGAAGAAGCTTTGACCCGCATCCCCTCGCATCACTGCAACCGGCACGTGTCGAAGACCAGCTGCATCAACGCCATGGACCCGTACTGCGGCTGGAATGAGCTCATAGAGCGCTGCACTCCGCCCGAACTCGGCGACCACATGAATAAGTTCTGGATCCAAGCGGATCGTTTGGAGTGCCCAATTTTGACCGCTCCTATCGATGGCGCCTGGTCGACTTGGTCGGATTGGTACAAATGCAATAAGCACGAGGAGGACGAAGGCAGCTGCTTGTGTCGCACGCGCGACTGCAACAATCCACGTCCACAGAACGGCGGCAGCGAGTGCATCGGCATCACAACTGAGGTGCAAAACTGTACAATGCACGGCGGCTGGACGGAGTGGTCTGCGTGGTCGTCTTGCTCGCAGACCTGTGGTGTGGCGGTGAAAACGCGACGACGAACCTGCGGAAACCCGCGTCCCGCGTTCGGCGGACGTACTTGTGTGGGCTCCGAGCGCGGCGAGGCGTACTGCTCGCATCTGCCGCCCTGTCCGGCACCTAAAAAGCAATCGATCGATGGCGGCTGGGGTCCTTGGGGCCAGTGGAGCGAATGCACGGCGCAGTGCGCGGGGGGTTTCCGCATACGCCGCCGCGAGTGCAATGACCCGATACCGCAAAATGGTGGCCAGGAGTGCCCGGGCTGCAACACCGACTATGAAGTCTGCAATGTGCAAGCATGTCCGGAGATAAAGAAGCTGAGCCTGTGGACGCCTTGGCTGGTGCACTACAATGAAAGCCAGGACGGCGGAGCGGGCACCCATGTCGAGAGACGTTTTCGCTTTGCGTGTAAAGCGAGCACCCCGGACGTCAGCTCCATACGCATCAACGTGGCGAAGGAGGAGACGCGTTTATGTCGTGCCGACGGCAGCTGTCAGCGCCATCACGAGAATTCGGCGGTGGCCGATGAGGCGGAACACACTGCGGCGGGAGCGTCGGAGTGGGGTCCCTGCAATGTGACGTGCGGCGGCGGCGTGCAGCACAGAGCACACGACACGGGCAAACACCGGAACCGACAGCTGATGAGTCGCGCCTGCAATATGCAGCCGTGCAACAACAACTTGAACGAGGTGCTGCTGACCACAGCGAATGAGTGGAGCTGCTGGACGGAGTGGTCGACGTGCTCGGTGACGTGCGGGGTGGGTTTGCGCAGGCGGACGCGACGATGCCTGGCCGGAAACGAGCGCTTATGCACGGGACGGGCCATGGACGAGGAGAAGTGCGAGATGCCGACATGTGAAGGTGAGTGAGGAAGAAGGAAGTGCGAGAGAGGTGAATGTGACACCGTGATAACCATTTCGGGACTCTTGCAGATTTTGTTGGATGGAGCGCTTGGAGTGAGTGGACGGTGTGTTCCAGCGACGGTATACGTTTCCGTCATCGGCAGTGTCTTGTGGAGAATCCCTCGGCGACGGAATGCCGTGGAGAGGAATTCGAGAAAACGGCGTGTGTGCCAGATCCCTGCGGTGGTGAGTTCAAATCACATCACATCGTGTATTTCTCAATATCTCTATCTTAATTCGTCTTTCGCCAGGCACCATTTTCGCCTCGAGCACGGCGGTGAGTACCATCATCGCCTTCTGCATACTCCTCTACGTCCTGAGCATTCTTCTCACTTACTGGCTGACGAGTCGTCACTTTCGCTCACCTCCGCCACCAGCGAAGAACAACACGCCGTCGCCCAGCTACGACAGCTACCCGAACCAATACTCCAGCCTACCCACTAAGGATGTAAGTGTGCGGCATGAGAGCCCCGTATTCTTAACACCCACCTAACCGGACCTCATCTCATCTCATCTAATCTGTGTCTTTCTGTAGCTTTACGATCCCCGTCCCAAGGTGAAGCGCCAGTCAAGTTTCAACATGTGTTCCGGCTCGAAGAACTGCAACACTGGCGGCACCCTGAACCGCAACAACATGAACCACAACCACACCCCGAAAGTGTTGGCGAAGACGTTCAACGACTGCGAGAGCGGCACCCTGAAGCGCGCCGCCCACGCTATGAACAACTATCGAACGAACATCGACGATGAGAAGTTTTAGCCGCACAAGGATGAGCGCCGCTTAAGTGTGACAAGGACACAAGGAAGGCGGCCGTCATCATCATCATCATCATCAGCAGCAGCAGCATTCGTAAGAATTACGACAAAAACGGTGACGACTTTGATGACGTCTTTTAAATGCAATTTTCTCAAATGTGCCATGGATAAAATTTTGTTGGGAAGAAAAGGCAGAACCTTGAATGGAAATGAAGAGAAGAAAGAAGAGAAGAAGAAAGAAGGAGAAGACTAAGTATTAAAAACAAAAAGAATAAAGATGGGGAAAGAAACTATACTATAGAAGGAGTAGACAGAAAGGGAATAGAGTAGAAAAGATTAGAGTAGATTGACATGAGGGACAGAGAGAGTTGGAGAATAGGTAAAGAAAGTAGAGGGGAAAAGAAAACTTAGAAGAAATGCTGAGGCAAGAATAATAGGAGAAGAAGGAATGGAGACGGAGTGGAGAATTTCGAGCTAAGAGTTGATAGAAGCAAGGAGGATAAAAGTAGAAGGCTTCCCCCCTCCACCCTCCCTCACAGAGGCAGATCAGCCGCAGCGAAGAAAAGCTAGAAGAGGATGTGGTTTTTTATTGCTATTTCTGCCTTTTTCAGAACTGAGAAAAAATATTGACTCATATTGAGTTGCATTAGTTTTAAGCTACTTCTTAGTTGTGTGGAAGATAAAATTAGATTAAACTTAGAGATAAGTTTTATAGCTACTTACTATAGATATTAGCATTTATTGCTTTAGAATTGTTTTAAAGAATTTACAAGTATTTTGTATAAAAAATGAACGCAAGTTATATGGACAAAATTATTATAGACTTAAAAGTTGAAATTTTAAAGATTTATATATGAAATTTAAGTAATAAGCATTTAAGCAATAACAAATAAGAAAAAAATTAAATAATTACATATACATAAGTAAATAATAAATAATAAATAAAATAAATAAATGTATAATAAATATAAAATACAATAAAGAAATAAAATTAAATAAATTAACAAAAATAAATTAAAAATAAATAAACAAATAATAATAACTAAATGAATAATGATATAATAAATAACAATAACAATAAATAAATTATAGCAAGGAATAAAAATTTCGTTTTTTTCTTAAAATGTTCATTGTAAATTTCATACATGTAACTGTAAATGTAACTGTACATTTTAAATGTAAACTTTGACTGTAAATTTTAACTTTAAAGTATCGACAAATCTGTAAATTAAAAATCATTGCTTTTTATATTAAAATAAATGAAAGCAGAGAAATAATGCAATGAGAAAAATATTTAAGAATAAAAATATTTAAGAATAAAATTAGGAATGAATAATATAAGAATAATGATAATGAATATGTTTGTAGTTTAACTCAGTTAAATTTAAGCAAAACAACGAAATATTATTAATATGAAAATAAAACCAATTTTATACTAACGGAAAAAAAACCATAAAAAATACTTTCATTTAAAACTTCAATCTTTTTCTCTATCTCACTCTCTCTCTCTCTGTGTTTCTCTCTCTTTGTTTGCAACCTTGAGTGTATTTTTTCTGCATTATTATCAACGTCTACGTTTTGACCTTGTCAAGGAAACGAATCTGCATATTAAACTGTTTTTTTTTTTTGCTTTTCTTCAAATTAAACGCAAAACAACTTTGAAACATTTTCGCTAAAACCACAAAGAAATCAAAGGAAAAAAACTCAAGAAACTTAAAAGAGCACAAGAAAAACAAGTCATAAATGAAGAAGAACTGCAACAACAATGGACAACATAAAAAATCGCATTAATATCGCATACTAGCACATTATTTCGGACATATTTTTGCGTTGATATAGCAAAAAAAATGCGAATAAAAAAATTATGATGGCGAGTTAAGAATCAGAAAAAAACATCAGCATAATAAAAACAACTTCAGGAACAAAAAACAACAAAGTCACTCTTTTAAGAACCGGTTTGAGAGGCTAAATCAAGAAATTCCATTTAATATCTTTAATTACAAAAATAAAATAAAATAGAAATAACATCAAATAGAAACCAGAAAGAGTGTTAACTTCGGCCTGGCCGAAGTTCATATACCCTACACACTTGTACTTAGAAATGAGGCGTGGAAATGGTCTAATTTTTTTCGTTTTCAATCTCAAATAGCCTGTGATGACAGAGAATATTCGTGCCAAATTTGATGAAAATAACTCTATTCGTGCTAATGTAATCGAGTTTTATTTAATTAGTGGGCGGACCACGCCCATTTTGGTAGTCTGTTTTGGTCAAAGACAGTTGATTGGTGAATAAAATTTCAACCTGAAATTCTTTCTACAAGCTGATAAATTGAGCTATAAGTATGAATTAATTTATATTTACTATAAAAAGTAGGCGTGGCAATGGTCAGATTTTGCCCACTTTCAATACGAATGAGTTTCTGATGATAGACAACATTCGCGCCAAATTTGATAAAAATATCTTTATTCGTTTTCCTGTAAACGAGTTTTATTTAATTAGTGGGCGGACCACGCCCATTTTTGGTGATCTGTTTTGATCAGAGACAGTGGACTTCTGGACAAAATTTCAACTCCAAATTCGTTCTACAAGCTGAGAAATTAAGCTATAAGCATGGAAAAATTTATATTCAGTATAAAAAGTAGGCGTGGTAATGGTCCGATTTTGCCCATTTTCAATACCGATGAGTTTCTAATGATAGACAATATTTGTGCCAAGTTTGATGATATCTCTATTCGTTCTCCTGTAATCGTGATTTCCACAGACGGACAGACAGACAGACGGACAGACAGACAGACAGACAGACGGACGGACATGGCTAAATCGACTCAGGAGGTCACGCTGATCAAGAATATATATACTTTTCTATACCTGTCACGCCTCCTTTAATGCGTTACAAACGGAAGCAGTAAGTGAATATACCCTATTCACTTCGTGTGTAGGGTATAAAAACGTAAGACAGAAAGTCTTCACACTGAATTTTATAAGACAGCCTAAAAGTATGCAACAGCTAATAATTCGCTTTGCTGGTTGGATGCTGCAATTAATTCAATTTTCATGTCTGCCTCAAACTATGCCACGCTTCCGTTTTTTCCTTATTTTTTTGCACCGATTTTTATGCCATGCCTCTTTAAGATGCGTTTTTGTTGTTGAATTATTTATTCATTATTATTATTCAAATGGCAAGCACTTTATTGTTATGAAAATATTAGTATCATTAAGCATTCGTCTTGAAGTCGAAGTAAGTTTTACTGGGCAGAACGAGACTTGACTGCACCGCTGAAATCTAAATCCTTGGAACGTCGAAACCATTCCCTGGATGATTTATCAGTTGGAACAGTGTCTCTATAAACTTCTTCAAGTATTCGATGCGCTTCAACAGCTCTTTTCTTCCAATTAAAGCAGAAAATGGAAAGCTGCCGCAAATTCTGCTGGCTTAACACAAAATTCGAAACTTCAAGAAGACAGCAAAAATCAACGTTTCTGCATGAAACTCAAAGCGATATATACTGACTATTATTCGCCGATGTTTCACCTCTCTGAAACAGTCAAAATCAGCTGTTATTATGAACCGTTCACAATAGCTGAAGCAATCTTTTGGGAAACGGAACGGAATATTGTCCTCTTCTTGTTCTTCTTTGCAATATATTATATAATATAAATTAATTATATTTCATGTAAATATATTGTATTTTCTCCAAATTATGTAATTTTTCTTAATACATAGAGCAAATTTAATGTATAGCTTATTTTTTATTGTAAATACATATCAACATCTATTAAATAAAACTAAATCCCGAAAGACATAAAAAAAGGATAGAGTTTTGTTCGAAGCTGTTTAAAAATATGTCAAAAATTAAATCGAATTTCATTTCAACAAATGTGAAATGATTCATAAAATAGATAAATCGTAAATCAATTGGTCTTTGTTATTAATTTGTTATTTTTATTTGTTACTTTTTAAATATTGTACATAAAAAAGGCCATAAAAGAATCCATAAAAGAAATCCTTTCTTTTTTTCCTTCTTTCTTCTTGGAATACAGTATTATGTTGATTTGGAATTTGAACCATGATTATTTATATATTTAATTAGTTATTTTATAAAATCTAGTTACAGTTCATGATTTTATTTATTTATACTGTAGTTTAATCCAGTTGTTTAAGTATATTCATGTGTAGAAAAGCTTTGTATTTTCTTATATGAATAATACAAAACATGAAGTAATTAAATAAAATAAAAGTAAATAAAAAATCATCAACTTTTTTCCAACACTCAGTTTTTAAAATGGACTAAATTTCAATCACTTGGACCAAAAACTAGTACAAGTAATTAAAGCGACACACAGTGAATGGTTTTTGTTTTGTTTTTCTTTTTTTGTTTTCCTAATGAATGATTTTCTTTTCCCTTCCGAATGATCTACAATTTTGACAGATTTCTTGTGATTTTCCCAAATTAGCTGCAATTTTATTGCTTTTACTCTGAGACAGTTCCCACGTTTGCAGCAACTCTACGAAACTTTTAAAAACCAAACGAGTAACGAGAAGCATTGATCGTCTATCCGAAGTTTCTTATGTGTTTCAACGATATTTGATGATTTTCTGGTCCGCAGAATATTTATATTGTCTTTTAATTAAAATTTATTTGGCTGCATCCAATTTCATGAAGAGGAAAGCTGAAAACAAACCGGAAATTGAATAAAATTTGAATTGAATTTGAATAAAATAAGTGAATAAAGAAATCAAGAATCAAGAAAGAAGAATAAAGAATGAAGAATCCAGAATGAGAATCAAGAATGAAAACAGAAGCATGAAGAGTGATGCAGAAGAATGAAGAATGAAAAAGAAAATCGAATCGCAATCAGCATCAAATACGAAGAAAAAAGAATCAAGAATCAAAAGTATAACAATAAAAACTTAGGAAATAGTAGTATAGTATAGTATAGTATAGTATAGTATAGTATAGTATAGTATAGTATAGTATAGTATAGTATAGTATAGTATAGTATAGTATAGTATAGTATAGTATAGTATAGTATAGTATAGTATAGTATAGTATAGTATAGTATAGTATAGTATAGTATAGTATAGTATAGTATAGTATAGTATAGTATAGTATAGTATAGTATAGTATAGTATAGTATAGTATAGTATAGTTGATAGTTTTATAACACTGTCTTGTGGAGATAAAATAAAGTGTTACACTCTGTCTTTTTACATTTATGTATGTACATATAATGTCTCTACTTTAACTGTACTGTTGAAAATATTCTGGCAGTTTGTTTGTGTAGCTCGTGACCCGTAAAATCTTGAATTTTGTCACAAATCATTCACTTCACACTTCTGGACGCTCGCCGCTTCCGACTCGTCGCATCCGATGAGTTCATCAATCTTTTTCTTTTTAGTCTGAGACGAGAAATCATAATGAGACAAAAAATTATGGCTACCATATGGTATCTTGGTTAGCATTTTTGAGGGAAGAGAATACAATATCTACGAGTTTCATCATCTACTTAATTGTTTTTCCCAAACAGAAATCTGTCTATGATTATAAATTACAATAAATGGAGTACAGATACAAACTAAATACGAGATATAAAGATAATGCATAGATCAGATACAACGGTACAGAGGTACTTCTATCAGAAGGACTTCATTCTGTACTGATATGACTCGTATGACTAAAATATTATAAAAATACTATCTGTAACTATTAACTGTAGTTACGAAACGAGATGTAAAAATAAAGAATAAAAGATTGGGAACAAAAAAAACGAAATATGAAGAATGGCTGCATTAAGGACCAAAAATATGGTGGCGCAACAATAACAAGAAATCAACTAAAAACAAATCGAATATCAAGTCAAGAACCGAGAATTAAGAATTCATAATCTTTTATCAAGATCCAAAAATCAAGAATTAAAGATCAAGAATCAAAGACCAAGAATAAAAAATCAAGAATCAAAGATCAAGAATCAAAGATCAAGAATCAAAGATCAAGAATCAAAAATCAAGAATTAAAGATCAAGAATCAAAGACCAAGAATAAAAAATCAAGAATCAAAGATCAAGAATCAAAGATCAAGAATCAAAGATCAAGAATCAAAGATCAAGAATCAAGAATTAAAGATCAAGAATCAAAGATCAAGAATCAAAGATCAAGAATCAAAGATCAAGAATCAAAGATCAAGAATCAAGAATTAAAGATCAAGAATCAAAGATCAAGAATCAAAGATCAAGAATTAAAGATCAAGAATCAAAGATCAAGAATCAAAGATCAAGAAACAAGAATCAAAGATCAAGAATCAAAGATCAAGAATCAAAGATCAAGAATCAAGATCAAAGATCAAGGATCAAAGATCAAGAATCAAAGATCAAGAATCAAAGATCAAGAATCAAAGATCAAGAATCAAAGATCAAGAATCAAAGATCAAGAATCAATGTTTAATAATCCACAATCATGTAATGAAAAATCACGAACAAATAATGAAAAATTAAGAAAGATCAACGCTAAAATCTTAAAAATTGGAAACAAAATTAATTAATTCATAAATGATTGCAAAATCGTATATAATTTATTATAATAAACAGGGATCCAGAATTTAAGATACGCATTGATTAAAATTAAAAATCAAGCATAGTAAAAAAATCAGGTAAAAATACAATCGATATTTAAATATCGGGATTCAAATAATAATCAAGAAACAGTAAAGAATGAACAGAGTCAGGAACTCATGAAAAATAAGAAAAAACACGAATTTGGCAATGAAGGGAAAGAAATCAAGAATCGAGAATCAATAACATTTAAGAAATTAGAAAATAATCGAAATTCAATATTAAATAACAAAATAAAGATGAAAAAATGAAAGATTAAAATACATGATAATTTAATGAAAGATACATGAAAGTCAAGAGAGCGAGAGAGAGAGAGAGAGAGAGGAAGAGAGAGATACAAAATAGGAAATACTACGGAGTCAAGAACTGCAACAACAACAACAACAACAACAACAGCAGCGACAGCGACAGCAGCGACAGCGACACGTGTGACGTTCAACAACCTTCTTTAAATTCACGATATCCTGGTTTAGAAAATAAGAAAAACTGATTCAATTCAAAACTCAGTTCAATGAACCGATCTGAGAAACACACACGCCGAAGAAGAAGAAGAAGAAGAAGAAGAAGACGAAGAAGAAGAAGAAGAAGTCGAAGCCGTGTAGCATCATCAACAACAACAACAACAACAACAACAACAGCAAATAGAATGCGTTACAGTTACCCATCCGAGGTTACAAATTGTATCCACAACGCATCGCATGGATGACATCCCTCTGAAGGGTGTCAAGCCCAGCGGCTGAGTTCAGTTTCAAGAGCAGTCGAAAGAAGTCGGAGACGAAGAAGAAGAAGAAATAAATTAAAAATGATTTCGAAGTAATATTGAAAATATACTTTAACAACCCCCAGATATTGAGGAGTCTGAGGATACTCACGATCAGACGATTAGTTGTTGCTTCTGTCGCGCAGAGACATAAAAAATGAGCCTCCCGAAAAACTTACGTCAACACACAAAAAAACGCATCTAACATGTGACATGTGGTGGAGACGAGGGGGAAGAAGGGGAAGAAGAAGTGGAGGAGGAGGAGGAAGGAACCATTTAATACACATCAAAAAAACGCTCAAGTATCTGTTGATCATCATCACCTTGATTAATGATGAGTTATAATGGCGTTAGCGGGCGGGGGGGGGGGGGGGGGGGAAGGGGGGGCGCGAAAGGGGAGGGCAAAAACAACAACAAAAAGAAGCAATAATTTTTTAAGTTATTCTTTAAAATTCGACAATCGACATTCGACTTGAGATAAGATTTGAATCGACGGCTGCTGAAATGCATGCATGCAGTTCGTTGACATAAAAATACCCCAGCAACAACAACAACAACAACAACGTCACCACTACCATCACCACCGAAAACAACAGCAACAATGACAACAATTTTCGTGAAAATTCTTCTCAAGTGCATTAGAAGAATTAAAAGAAGATAGAAAAACAAAAGACAAAAACAACAACGAAATCGCTTGCGGCACAGAAATTACAACAACAACAACAACAACAACAACACCAACAATTATTCGTATCGCGTGGTGCGTAGACAACAAACGCTTGATAACAACAGATCAGCAGCAGCGGCAGCGGCAGCGGCGCAGCTTCTTAGAAACTGTATTCTAATGAAGTCTATTTTAAGACTTTGACACTTTCTTGAGGAGGAGCTTCCCTGTTTGTCTATTTATCTGACAGTCTGTCCGTCTGTCTGTCTGTCTGTCTGTCTGTCTGTCTGTCCGTCTGTCCGTCTGTCTGTCTGTCTGTCTGTCTGTCTGTTCCTTGATCCGTTTGCGCACATCTATACGCACGCCTATCTGTCTAGATGTCTACGGCGCTAGTTACTGTATCCGAATCTAGTCGCGTCGTCGAGTCGCGCTGCTGTCTGCCGCGCCGCGTGCCGCTGCCATCGTGACGCTTTGCTAAGGGTGCATTTCTCCCGACTCCTGTGTCTCGCATTCAATACGAATGCGCCACAAGATCGAAACGAAACGAAAAGATTTCCTGTAAAACATTTCGAAAGCGTTCGCATTTCGTTGTTGGTTGTGAGCGTGAACGAACGCTTCTGGTGGCTTCTACTCCTTGGCTTTTTCGGGTCTGAAGCTTTACCGAATCCAAGTCAATTGATTCGTTATCATCAGACAGAAGAATAGAATAGAGTGCGGTATTTGAATCACATGCGATATCTTAGATACTGACGCATATCATTATTATTACTTTTATTATTAATATTAATAATAAGTGTGAATATTATAAGAAAGTAGATTTTAAGACGATTTTTTAGAATTGTGATTTCGAGGAGAGCGCAAGTGAAAAGTTTATCTGAAAACATCAAAAAAACAATTGAGAAAGTAATTAAAAACTCACCAGAAATTGACTGAAATTTGTCTAAAAGGTGAACTGAAGAAAATGAAGAACAAGGAAATGAAAAATAAAGAAAGTTAAAAGTACAGTAAAAGTGACAAATTAGAAAAAATTATTGAAAAATTACTAAAAAGTTTTTTAAAGAAGGTAACTAAAAAGTAACTAAAAAGTTAAGAAAAGTAAAGAAAAGTAACTAAAAAGTGAAGTGAAGAGAAACAACAACAACAACAGCAACACCAAAGATTAAAAATAAAATATTTAAAAACTGGCTAAAAATTAACTCAAAACAACTAATAATAATAAGAAGAAACTTAAATTTGTAGTGTTTTAAAGTGAAAGCAAAGAAATAAATTAATTACATTAAAGAAGGGAAGAAAAGAGTCCAAAAGATATACAAAAAATGAGAGGATCTCTTTTAAGCTGATTTCAACTCTGAGACCAGCTCAAAATTTCGATAATAACATTATTATTACTATACAGTAAGTAAAACAGTAAACAGTTTAGAAAAAAATTCCATTTTTTTTTTATTTTCTTCAAAACTTCTTCGAAACTCTTCACTCGCTTTCGATGGTGAACATTTAAATCAGCATTTAAATCGTTACTTCTTTTAGTTTATTTCAACCAAGAATTCCACTGTCTCAATTTTGGTGCCTTGACCTCGCCACCGCCCCCCGCGCCCCCCGCGCCCCCCCCCCCTCCGTCCCCCTTGCCTTGGCTCCCCCTCCACCGCGCCGCCAGACACTCAACAGACATGCGACTCAGCGAATGTCGAATCATTTCAGCGCATTTTAATTGATTTCCTTCGATCGACTCTTGTTTTCCTCTCCACTTTCAAGTTATGCAGTTTTTCTCCGTCGCGATCTAAAAATAAACGCGTTCCTTGTCGGCGGCGATTGCTTAACATCCGCTCGAGGCGAACAAAAAAAAAAAAAAAAACCAAACAACGGTGCCGTTCGATCTGCCGAAAATTCCTCGCTTTTCGATTTCAATTTCGATTTCAATTTCAATTTCAATTTCGTTCGAAGTTCAAGATCCTCAAAGCATTGTGCGTTGTCTGTCTGTCTCGCTCCAGAACGCGCTCGGGGCATCACACTCTGTCACCCATCACACACACACGCAAAGCCATCGCTCGTCCCTTCTCCCCGGGCATCGCATCGCGGAGACGCGCCCGCAGATAAACACACCAGATACGAGGCAGGCGAACAAACAAACCACGAAAAACTGGATCACTTCGCTGGGGATCCTGCGCTGTGTTCGCCCACTTTTCCGCAGTCGCCGCGCTGAAGTCTCGCCGCGGCAGACGTCACGCGACGCGTCGCACAGTTTTGTGGCATGACGCGAGCGAAGCTCTATTTTTGGAACGAATACTTTCCACGCCTCGGATGAATCGCACGAGCGAAGCGATGCACTGAGAGAAAAACGCGTGCAAATTTATTTTATTATTTTATTTTATTTCATTATTTCATTTTATTTTATTTCATTATTTTATTTCATTTCTTTTACTTTCTTTTCATTTCATTTAATTTCATATTTAAATGTTTATTGATTTATTAAAATCAAAATGGAAATTTTCAAAAATTACTCAAAATGGGGGGATTTTTTTTTCAGTGTACCACTGCTATCATTAGCAGCAACCCCAGCAAAGCAATTATTTTTCCAACGTTTGTTTATTTTGTGAAAATTTTTTTGTTTCAATAACAAAAACTATTAAAGAACGACGAACGACCGCAAGGAAAAATCGGGGGGAAAATCCGAAAAAACTATCAAGTGAAAATTGCTGCTGCTGCGCTGCTCAGCAGGCTGTTGCACTTCGTACGTGCAGCGCCTAAAAATAGACACGAAACTAAACACAGTCAGCGGACGACAAACGGTTTCATGAGCGTTTTTTTGTTGTTGCTTCTTCTTCTTCTTTGATGCCGCTCCCCCGGCACCCGCTAGCAGAAAGCGAGAACAACAACAACAACAACAACAACAACAACAACACTGGAGTACATTCCTTCGCTTAGATACTTCGATAGACTCGTGGATATACGAACTCGTGTAGATCGCGGAGGACGACGACTTTGACGCGATGATGGAAGAGACGAAGGGGGAGGGTGGGGGAGCGTGGGAGAGGGGGGGGGGGGTATGTGAGGGCGATACGGCGGAAGAGTTCTTTGCTCTGAACGGAACGCAGCTGACACCAGACGCATCTGCGTAAAAGCCGCAGGGGGTAAAAATGTAAAAAAAAAAACAGAAAAAGAATCCGACTTACATCGTCACTCTCTTTCTGTCTCTCTCTCTCGCCCACTGCTTTTGATGTACCTCCTCAAATTAGAAGGAGGGGTGGGAAAGAGAGAGAGAGAGTGAGTGAGAGAGAGCCGAGTGCGTGTGTTTATTAGGAAGCATGTCGACTTCCGCTGAGGTTTACCTACATTTGTTGTTGTTGTTGTTATTGTTGTTGTTGTTATTGTTGTTGCTGACGAAGTTCCAGCATGCATCTCTAGATACTCGATGCTCTTCTTCTCCGGGTCCACGACGTGTGAAGTTGTAGATTTTCAGAAATGATTTTCGTCGTCATCTCATCTCATCTCTCATCCCAGATTAGCGCGAGTTGTCAAGAGTGCGGAGGGTTGGACGGGGAGAGTGTGAGAGAGAGAGAGAGAGAGAGAGAGTGAGAGAGAGAGAGTGAGAGAGTGAGAGTACGAATGCTGTCAGAGTAGTTGTGGTTGCTGTTGTTGTTGTTGGAAGCTTAAACGATCTCATGTCATTTAATTGTTGCCGCCCGCACAACAACAACGACAACAACAACGATTGTGACAAGTTAACGACTTGTGTTGATTTGCCAGCGACGGAGCGGGATGGGGGGCAGTGTGAAGACCGGGGAGGCGGGCCCCCTCTTTATTTATGACATCGATATCTGTTGCACAAACGCACTCTGGACAAACAACAAATCTGTTGCAGCTGATATCCGCTTTTCACTGAAACAGTCGACAATCGCAGAGGCAGCTGCATGTACGATGGTTGAGGGAGGTGGGCGGCAGGGGGAGGGGGTACCTTTTTTTAAGGGACTCCGAAATAAACTCATAAAGATTCTAAAAATTAGACGTCTTCTCAAAAAAAAAAAAAGAAAAAAAAACGAACCCCCCCCCCCCTCCCCCACGCCCACCAGAGACCACCGAGTATACTTTTTTCATACTTGATCTCTTTTTTTATTTCTATCTTTCCTTATCATGATCTCTCTTTTTATTTGTACTTTTATTTTATTGTACACGGTGGGTCAAAAGTCACGAATGCGTGTAAAAATTGAATAACTTTAAATAAAAAAAAAAAAATAAAAAAAAAAAATTATTTTCTTTCCTTTTATTTATATCTTTTCTCATTCTTCTCTTTCAGTTGGCAGCCAACATGTTTGCCCGCAGCAACGTGACTCCGATCTCGACCACGTCAACAGCCACAGCAACGCATCTCTACAACGATTTCAACGCATTCGCGAGCTCTGCGCATCCGTACGACTCCGATGTCGCATTCCACATCTACAACGAGTTGCAGCTGCCGCAGGAAGCTAGCAACGCCACCATCAGCGGCTCCAACAACATCAACCATATCAACATCAACACGAAAAGCAACAACAGCAACAACAACACTAGCAGTAGCGGCATCATTTACGGTTTCCGCACGCGTCATCTGTCGTGCATCGAGGAGAATGACTCCGATTCGCTGCACTCCTCTTCGCTGCCGCCGCCGCCTTACGACGTGATGCAGCAGGCGGACGAAGCATTCAAGCGACTGCAGGACGCTGCCGCTGCCGCTGCCACCGCCGAAGATCCCAACAGCAGCAGCTTCAACTCCTGGCCGGAGGACAGCTTCAACGAATCATCCGCCGACGAAATGCCGATGCTCGATGAGTCACGCCTCTTCGACCTCGATTACTTCGATGAGCTGAGCGTTAGCAAGTCAGGAGCGCATCAGTCAGGAAGGGCGCAAGACTACGCGCACGAGGAGGAGGAGGATGGGGAGGAGGATGCGGAGGAGGAGGAGGAAAGGTCAGAGATGCCAAATCGTCAACTGGGCGAATACTGGCAAAGCACCGTCTCGGAGCCACTCCACTCGCGGTGCCGCGACATGCCGCCTGACATCATGACCACCTCCTGTTACGGAGCACTGAACGCGTCTTTCGGCAGCGGCAGCGGCACCGAAGCGACATCCACACCCACTAAACAACAACAACAACAACGGCAACCACCCATCCAACCGATGCAGCCCGAACCCGTTTATGCCACGCCCGAGAAGCGACGCGAGTTCAACCGCAGCTTCGACTCCTCCTGTCACTCGCAATGCAGCTCGCTCTACGGCGGCCTGGAGCAGCAGCCGCCGTGGAGCAGCTCGATGACGTCATCGCTGGACTTGAAGTACATGACGGCCTCAGCGATGGCCAGCTCGATGCCGTTGGATCTGTCCGCGGAGGGGATGCAGCTCATCGACTGGCCGCCGTCCGCGCAACACCAGCTCCAGGGTGCCGCCAGCGCAAGCGGCAAGGCGACGGCCGCCGCCGACGAACTGAACGACGAGATGGCCAAACAATGTTTGCACGCCGCTGAAAACGGTAAGTCGAGGTTTCTGAATGTTTTTCGTAGCCGCGGCAGCAGCAGCGGCCGCCACGCTGCGGTGCCGCGCCCAGCGTCACGCATGGCGCAAAACACGCTGCCAACCTTTGAATGCCCTTAAATACAAAAACGTGGCTCAGAGTCGGCGGCACTCGACGCTTGTATTGCGGTCTGTTGGCGGCTAATCAACTCATTAGTAATGCAATTCAAATTCAATTGAAATCGAAACGAATTGTTTTTTTCTTGTGTGTGTTTTTTGTTGCTTTTCTAAAGATCACAGTTTGTAAAAACCAGCAACAGCGGCATAAATTGTTTGTGTTCTGCACTTCATCGAATGCAAACACAAACAAAGCTTCACTTTTAATGCTAAAAAGTCGTGAATCACAATCAGTGAATTCAAATTAACAACAACAAAAACTATTTAAATATCATCATCAAGTGAGCAAAAACAAAAGCAATAAAATTAGCTCAAGCGTTTCAGACAACAATAAAAAATTACCATTAAGCCAAAAACAAAAGAAAGAAAAAAGAACAATAAAAGAAATAAAATTAAATAAGGAATAATTTATAAACTCTGATTTTTTTTTCCTTTTTTCGGTGTCTTGCGGTTTGCCGGATGCAAGACAGATCCGACCGCAATCGCTAGCTTAACGCACCGTCCTTGCATTTTGCCTCACTTTCAACCACACAATTTAAAGAAATTTCCATTAAAATTTATCAAAAGTTTAATTTTCTTAAATTTAGGGTCTTTTTCAGTACAAACCTGTTGCTTTTTACTTTAAAATCTGTTATTCATAAACAAATTCATTGTTTTATAGTTGAAAATGATTTGTGACAGATTTTTGAGCAATAAAGCGACATCTCGTTGTTGAATCTGGGTTGTCGTCTAAATTGGTTTGTGTCCCAAATAATTTTTAGAAAGGCACATTAGAAGAGGATACTTATTAGGACCTCAAACACCCGACCATATTAAAAGTGAATATTTTAAAAAGAGAAAGTTTAAAATTCTAAGTGTTTTATTTAATGTTTCATAGAAAGTTTAATTTAGAGATTGAAAAACTTCCTCCTTGTTTCATTCAATGATCCAATCTCCTAATCATTCGCTCTCTCTCTCACACTATTCTCAGTCATTCCTTCTCTACTCATTCGTAGCTCCCCAGTAGTAAATTGTAATTTTTCCGATGGATTTCAAACTTCTTCGGACGATGAGGTTAGCGATGTTAGCGAAAACAATACCTGCATAATAGTGTTGCCACCACAATAAAATTAAATGTGTTCTCTGCTTCAGAAAAATGTGTCCATTTAGAAAAGATTATTTTTAACGTTTATTTGTAAACAAGAAAAGAAATTTCCATTTAGAAAAGATCATTTTTAACGTTTATTTGTAAACAAGGAACTTGAAGCTGTAATACAAAATAACAAATCATAACAAATAATTATATTTATTCTTTCGTAGAAAAGAAATCAATTTACATAAAAACTTAAAGAATACAGAACGGTGCAAGTTCTTAAACAAGCACAATAAATGAGTAGTAAATGTGTCCTCTTTCAGAAAAACTTGTCCCTGTGTCCAAAAGGCAACACTGCTTCTTAGTGGCTTCCCTTACAGCGTAAGCTGGATCGGATCGAGGTTGTTGATTGCTGAATCATCAGCTATGGTGTCATCGCGAATGCTCACTGGGTCATTGCTTTTGTATTACGAAACTCTACAAAACAATTTATTAGATTTTCTCCCAAACCGTGGAGAGTTTTTAACAAACCGAATACAATCTCGAGTACGGTTATTTACAGCCTCTCTCTGCGCTTTCTCTGACTGCCCCTCTATGATATCACTCTCTATCTCTATCTTTCTCCCTCTCGCTCTCGCTCCTTTCCACTTTTTTCAACATTTCAACTGCCAATGCCACAGTTGGCCTCGTGATGCCGGCCTCAAAAAAAGCTCTCTAAATGGTTGAGAGTGTGTTCGTAAACGCTTTCATTTGTGTTTGTGTTCATCGAAAGCATTGTATGTGTTTGATGTCCGTCAGGCAGCAAATATTTATTTGCCTCAAAAGTAAGGCCAGTAGGGATCGAAAGCTTTTCGCAATCACCCAATCAGCGCGAGTGAGGCCAGCCTCATGAGGCCCAATGTGTCGTGGGCCAAAAGGTTTTCTTTTCGGTTGTTCTTCTCTCAACTTTCAAAAGCTCTAAGATGCGGGTTTCTTTATCTATCAGGTGCTCACAAGTTCCAGCTGTTCATGCATTATATTGCCTGGTATTATTTTTGGTCTTACCGCGTTTAAGAGTAACCAACTCTAATGCTTGTTTCCAGATCATGTTGAGCCTCCCTCAAGCAAGAAAGAACCCTTCTCCAGAGATGAACCAAACTCTTCAAAAACGGTTTCGAAGGATTGTTTTGAGGCGTTGCCAACATAAAAATCGTTTAGCCAAAATATGGATCTGGAAAGAATTTCGGTCGTTACAAAAAATATTCTTGGGTTAATATAAGTTAATCCTTAAAACGTTCGCTCATATTTCAAATGATCGCTCATGTCGATCATAAAAGAGTGTGTGAGAGAGAAATGGAGAGAGAGAGCGTGTGTAGAGTACACCGTGGATAAAGAGACTGGTTTAAAAGAGAAAAGAGAGCTTGAATTAAAGTACTGAGTGTAGAATTCAAAAGCTGAAGATGATGACGATGGCGACGATTCTGGTTGGGAGTCCGAACGAACAGCAGAGGCACAGAGCACGAACCACCAACGGTTGGTTTCGCGGTGCCGTTCGATTGCCGTCACTTCTCACGACAGCTCAGTACGAAGTCGTCATTTAAAGCTTGCGCAGCGGTTGAGTCGCGCGTCGGAGTTGTTAATTGAACAGGAACGCTGATCGAACGTCGATGATCTTCAGTCTGGAATTATAAATGAATATATACGTGGGTAATGCCATAAAAACAGTGGTTTCTTTTGTTACGATCACAGAAATCACGATCACATTAGTTTTCGCTAAATAAAAGTAAGTGGAAACACGTGAAGAAAAGAGAGAGGGGAGACCCATAAAGACCCATAAAACTTGGCGTCTTTTCAGAAACGTGGTTCATAAAAGCAAATTTTAAATTCCGAAATCTCTCAAAATCGAGGTGTGAATCAGATTTGAACGTCAGTCTTTTTCGGTGAACTAAAAAAACGTACCGCCGCGTATCCGGAGCACGACCACGACCACGACGCCGCATCGCTTGATAACAGCGATAACAAAACGCGTGTTCGATGTACTCATAATGCACCTTCTTTTCGAGATAAACAAAAGTTGAATTTTAAACATTTTCAAGAGAACAACAACGAAAAAAGAAAAAGTACTCATTCAGTAGTGAACAAGAAAAATAATAATAATTCTAATAATTCTAGTTTACAGAGATCGATCCTGAAAGAAGTTCAGAAATAATTCTAAACACCAACAGCAATAACAACAACAATAACAATAACAATAACAACAAAATACAAAAGCAAGCAAAGCAAAGCATCATAAAATATCGATCATGTCTTGACGATCG
Organism: Myopa testacea; assembly: GCA_949629155.1. Taxonomy (NCBI): domain Eukaryota; kingdom Metazoa; phylum Arthropoda; class Insecta; order Diptera; family Conopidae; genus Myopa; species Myopa testacea. The sequence goes on along the minus strand of OX451348.1, from coordinate 17,637,620 downwards.
TTCAATCTTCGATCCTTTACGATAGTTTTCTTTTTTTTTTTTTGTTCTTGTTGTTGATATTTTTAATGCTCTTTCTTTTTGTTTTTTTCTTTCTTTCATGCAACTTGTTTTGTTTTTATTTGATTTTTTTTTTTTATTTATTATTTTATTAAATGCGGTGATCTTCACAGACGTTTTGTGATCGGTTTCACAATCTTTGAGAAGCAGCATCATCATCGAGTGTCGGTGATCGTGGCAGCCGAGGAAAAAACTTGCTTGTTGCTTGCAGTGTTTCACAAACAATTAAATTTCAAAAAAAAAAGACACAAAGCGTTGCTGTTCTCTTTGAGTTTCTGTTGCTGCTGCTGCTGCTGCTTCTGTTGCGACTTCTACAGTAGTTCCACGAACTGCAAGTGTAACGAGTTCTCGTCCAGACAACCGACGAACGAACGAACAAACAATGAAAAAACAGCAACAACAACAGAGGCAATAATAATAAAAGCAACAACAACAACAACACGTTGAACTCATGCCACTCGGCCACAGTTACAATCAGTTACAACTCTTAACTCCAACTTAAGTTGGCTAACTTGATGGTTAGCGTTGCACTCATAGCGCTCCAAGACATGACCGAAACAACGATCGTGGAACGATCTTGTTTCTTCACCTCCTGCTCCTTCTTCTTCTTCTTCTTCTTCTTCTGCTTCTTGTTGTTCTTTTATTGCTTCTTCTTCCGCTCTGCCACCACTCTGAAGATCGGTCTTGCAAAATAGAGACGTCGTCTTGTGAATTCTTTTTTCCCTCCGTCTTTTGTTGTCAAGTGGAGTTAAGAACTGAGGTACAAAGACTTCGTATCTTCGATTAAAAAATGTAAGAAAGAAAGAAAGGACAAAAAATGGAGGGAAACTTTAACTTGCGGCAGAGAAAAGCATGAAATATTGCAGTAGAGTAGAACAAGTAATCATCATTGCTGCGATCATTAACACAACGATCATTAAAACAGCGATCACTACCACCTTAGTCATAATTTTCATTGATATCATCGATGAATCACCAGCTGCGAACAGTGTGTAGATCACCGGCAATGTGATCATCGTTCCTGAGATCGTCGTTTAGGAAATCAGAAAGCATGAAAACGAAGACTTGAAGTGGTCCCGAGGTACCTTGAGGTGACATTGACATCACTGTAGATCTGTAGATTTACACTTCTTTCAGATCATTATTATTATTATGGTACAGTGATTACAATTGCCTGGCCACTATCATCGTCTTCATTGAGTGCTAATCACTGCGATCACTGTTGCAAATTCTTCCGATCTTCGGTTGGTGCCTTGCAATTGTCATCTTTGTCGAAATCATCATGCTCACGATCGTAATTTGCTTCAAGGTCATCCATTTCTTTAGAATCATCGCTGCTACGAATCATTATTCTGGTGATCTTCATTATTTCGATCGTTATCACTTGACTGAAGATCGTTGCCCTTTTCTATGTCTTTTAACCACTTTAAAGTATCGTGGGTCCTTATTTCCGTCGCTCCTTATTTTCGGTTTTTATTTTTTGCATCGATATCTTGACAACTTAAACGACGATCGAAGCGCTACACGATCACTGAAGCTGTGTTTCTTGGTTAAAAAGTGAACCCCCTTTTTTTTTTGTCTTCTCCATCAAACAGTGAATCATACAAACGAAGAATCGTAATAAAAGAATCAATTTTTTTAACAACAATAAAAATACCATATCCAACAACAACAACAACAAAAACAACAAAAACAACAATAATAACAATAATAATAATAATAATAATAATAATAAGTGTCGGCTGGATTCTCGCTGTGGAAGCTTATCTGAATATAGCTTGGTTATGTTTTTACTTGAACCGAAGTGTTCATCATCATCAGCATCAGCATCAGCATCGGTGGCTAAAAAGGTCCCAGCAAGACAACGAAAAGAGCTTCAAACCACAACAACAACTCGTGCAAAATGTCCTCATCAAAGGATAAAATACAGTATCCAACTACAAGTACCTGGAGTTGCAACAAAACGACTGGCCGTCGATCTGGAAGCGGTTTCAGCAGCAGTTTTCTAGGTAAGAAACGTAGTATGTACCATGCTCTGGTCACTCTGTACGGCTTTCGGGTCTCCTCTTCTGCTGATCGCTGCTTCGAAAGATTTATTGGAAGTGTTTTAATCGAGGGGCTCCATTTTTATACTTGTAAAAGATCGCTAACAAATAATTCACCAGATCAAGAGTTTTTTCTCAATCTAATGTCGATATTTTGAACTCAGTCTCTCTTTTTCTCTATTTCTCTCTTTCTCTCTCACTCTCTCTCTCTCTTTCTTTCTCTCTCTCTCTCTTTCCTTTCGTTATTACTTTATTGTGATCTCTTTTATCTTATTTATTAATCATTTTCGTTGTATTTTTTGTAGTTTTTGTGATATGTTGTTCCTTGATTTGATTTCGGTATGGAGAACCTTGTATATGGAAGTGGGCGTGGTTAGTTTATAATTTTCTTTGGGTGAAGATTATTTATTTATAATTAACAGCTGTAGAGAGAGTGAGAGAGAGTGAGAGGGAGCTCTACGAAACCCCTGTAAAGTCGAACTCTGCAACTTCGAAGCTTATTTTTGTGTTTTATGATGTGGATCCTTTCCTTTTGATCGTCTTCGTCTTCTTCTTCTTCTTCTTCTTTTTCTATTTCCTTCATCGCGAATCTCCTTCATTCCTTCCTTCATCAGCAAATCTTTGTCATTCATTTTCCCACATTTTTAGTTACTTTAGTTAACTCTTTCGGCGAAATCTTTTTACGAAGAATGCTTGCAATGTTGTTGTTGTTGTTGTTGTTACTGATTTCATTGGCGTCGTTTTTGCATATTCGGCAAACAATGAATCGTCTTTGAAGCTGCAGAAATTCCTGAGTTTTAAAGTTATTCTATATCATGGTTGAAGTTAATTATTGGTTGATGTTTCCAAGAGTTAGAAAGAGACGGAGGGAGAGAGAGAGAGACAGAGGAATGGATCGAAATCAATGATAAATATAGTATATAAACGAATATTGACACTGTTTTCTAATACTTCATGTGTTAAAACGATTTGACAACACTTGAGTTTTAAGTAAAAAAAAAAACCGTTCCTAAGATATCACGTTAAACTTGATTTCATCGTTTCTTTGCTATTCATGCGTAAAATAGTAACATATTAAATACTGAAATTATACTAACTAGTAAATGAGTAGTCATTTATTTCCAATAGTGTTTATAATAATAATCATCTAGCAATAATAATAATAATAAAACAACAGCGTGAACAATGAAGAAAAAAAAAAAACAATTCAACACACTCGCGAATCCTCTCGAAACTCAACAAACAATAAAAAAGCTACGAGTGGGTGCAGCGCAGCAGCAGCATTGTTAGCAGAGAGGCTGCTGGTGGGTGGCTGCAGAGAGGTCGGTTCATATGCAGGTTGCACCGAGTGGTTGTTGTTGTTGTTGTTGTTGCAATGTTATTTCCTGTCCGTGCTTCATGCTGTGAAAGGAAAGAACAAAGCAGCAACAACAAATTTGCAGACGTTATTCATTCAGGCAAAAATTATAATAAAAAGCGAAGAGAACAAAAATGAAGGTTGGGGGAAAAGAACTCACGTGTTGTTGTAGTTGTAAAAGGCACCAACAACCCACGCATCTGTGATCTCATTGAACTTGAAATTGAAATCCGAAGTGTTTTTCAAGCCAGTCGTAAGCAATCGACGCAGCAGCAGCGGCGGCGGCGACAGCAGCGAAGAAAGACCGACCATTGAAAGTTCAACACAGTAACAAACAACAACAACAACAACAGGAGGAGGCTGCTCCTTAACGAAATTATTATTAATGTTGTTGTATGTGCTGTTGTTACTGTTGTTGTTGTTGTTGTTGTTGTTATTACTATTATTAAGTATTCTAATAGCTCGGCAATAACCACGAGTATGTACTCGTACTTCGTTCTCCTCTTCGCACTTCATACACGAGTACGAATGCCACTCGTTTTAGTTACCGACTCGTTGCCGTCGCTCCTCGCACGAAATCCACCACCTGGAGGCAAAATGGCGGTGTTCGCCAGCGTATTTATCATGAATATTTTAAGACTGACGCTAACGCTGTCGTCTTTTGATAAATAATAGCAAATTAAGGCAACGCATTTAGATGTTGTTGTTGTTCTCTTCTTAACTGTGAGAAAGAATGAGAAATATTCTTCACATAGCATAACAACATAATTGAGCTAAAATGCATCATGGCGATGATGCTGTGCATATTGTTGTTGTTGTTGTTGTCCTTCTTATCTTAAAAAGTTTTCTCATTCTTCTAAAAAGCCATCGGATGAGGTGAAAGCCATCAGAGAGCAACAACCATCAACTAACACAAACTCGCAAAACAACAACAAATGAGACAAAAAAATTAACAATTAAAAAAATAAAACACTTTAAACAATAACAAAACACTAGCCACAAGAAAGACGAGAGACGAACATTTATTAAGAAAATTTGTAGAAAAGATCAGATCACGGCGAGATTTAATGCTGGATCCATGAAAGAATAGCAACAAAACTAACAGCGACGACATAAGAAGAAACAACAACAACAACAACAACAACAAAAACATTAAGAAGAGAAGACACAACAACAACAACAACAAACAACAAGCATGGACAACCGCAAGACGAGAACTTTTACAACACTTCACACTCGTTTTTAATCTATGCACATGTTTGCAACTTCATCTCAGGTGAAAATTGACCCCAATCTTCACCTGCTTCTTAATCTTCTGTTTTCTTCGTCTTCTTCCTTTTCTCATGCTTCTTCTCCGCTTTCCTTAGCTCTCTCTTCTCTCTCTCTCTCTCTCTCTCTCGCCTTCCATTTATCACTCATTCAGCCATTTTCGTGGTTTCTTAATTAATTTACAGCATAATTATTATTAAAGCTCTTTTCTTTGTTCTTTTTTTTCTATTTTTCTACTATTTTATCAGCAAAAAACACAACAACAAATCAAGAGTAGGAATTTCGATTATTTGTTTAAACGATTTTGTGAAAAATCTTCACCTTACTTTATTTTAATTGTTTCATTGTTGGTGGTGTATTTAATTTTTTTTTTTTTTTTAACCATTTTACTAGTTATGTGAAGTTTATAAATTTTACTTGAATTTTGAAATATTTTGAATATATTATTGTATGTTTTTTGTTTTTATTTCCGGTGACCCACATTTGTTGTTGTTGTTGTTGTAAAATCTGACTGGAAGTAACAAAAAAATCATTCATGCAAAAAATGCGTAGTCGAGCGTAGTAAATCTCGAGACTCGCATGTGTGTGTGTGTGTGTGTGTGTGTGTGTGTGTGTGTGTGTGGGTTTTCTTTGAATGTGCATTTTTTTCGCTCTGTAAAAATTGTCAACGCACCGGAAAACGTTAAGAAATACAACAAGAAACACGACAACATTATTTTTACATGCACATTTTAAACAGCAACTGATTTGACAATAACAACAACAACAACAACAACAACAACAACACGAACAACAGATGGTTTTTCTTCGTCACTCGAATTCGAATATTTTTTGATCAGAAACAACTTTTTAATTAAACAACAACGAAAAAAAGCTAAATTTTTTTTTGGTTTCTTTAAAAACGATCGTCACTCTGTTGTTCGTTTGTTGTGCTTCTCGTTGTTGTTGTTGTTGTTTCTGTTGTTGTTGTTTTTGTTGTTGACTCTGTTCTAAGAGTTCGTTGCTAATGAGATCCACTCCATGAGTTCGTAACTCCTAAACAAACGCATTCAGATTCTGATTCACACTCATTCAGATTCATTCACACTCATTCACATTCATTCAAACTCATTCACAACAACAAACTTGTGTTGAATTTCCGGCTGCTTGCTATTATGTTGTTGTTGTTGTTGTTCTTGTTGGCACACATTTTTTGCACACTTCAAATTATGTTGTTTCTTTGTTGTTGTTGTTGTTGTTGTTCCAGTTGATATCCGGTAAAAGTCATTTTGTACCAAACAAAACTTAATTATTTGAATTTTTTTTATTTTAAATTTAATTTCAATTCATTTTATTGAATTACAATAAAAAACGTTTCTTTAAAGTTTTCTCTCAAAACCATAAATGAATCGTCATCATCATCAGTAACAACAACAACAGTAACAAAAACAACAACAACAACAACAACAACAATAGTAACAAGAACAACTACAACAACAAAAGCTACCAACGAACCAAATTAAGATTGTTTTTTTCTCTGCTTCACTTCACAACACGCTTCGAAAATCATGTGGATTAAATTACATTTTTGTTTGTTTGCAACACTGAAATCAATATTAAAAATCAGGAAAATCAGGAAATAATCGAGAATAAAAAAAAAAGAAAACGCGTGTGTATCACAGTGAAGTAACTAAGAAGAGAATACAAATAAAAGTAAGAAGAAGAAGAAGAAAAGTAAAAACAACTCAACTCAAAGGATATCAAATTTTTTCACTCGAAAACCATGGAGCATAAAACAAGGAAAAAAAAAACTAAACTAACCGAAAATCAGTGAAGCTGAAAAAAGTCTCTTGTAATTAAAAAAAACAGCAGCACCAGCAAACAAGAAAATTTTTTTTTCTTTCGTTTTAAAGAAGAAGAATCGTTTTCGCAGCTTGAAAAAATCATTGAACCAGAAAATAATTGAGAAAAAATTTCTTTAGAATTTTTTCGAAAGTTTCAACAACAAAAAAGAATAACCGATAAAAACTTGTATAAATTCTGCTGTCATAAATAAAAAATGGAGTCAATTTAACATTTCATATGAGTGCCGTTTGTTGCTGTTCTTCTTCTTCTTCTTCTTCTTCTTCTTCTTCTTCTTCTTCTTCTTCTTCTTCTCTGAGAGCAACGAAGAAATTGCTTTGCATTTTTTAAGCGTTTAAAATAAGTTGCAGCAAACAAAAAAAAGAAAGAAACATTCAACTACGTCAAAAGGTAGTAAAACAAAACAGACGGACAGACAGACAAACGAACCAGCAGAGCTGCATGCAAAAACAACAACAAAAGGGTTTCCGTAGCGCGATCCAAACTCAACCGAACTCGTACTCAACTCGCACTCGTAACTCAGGCGCGAGCATTCAAACTCGTGCGACGGCGGCGGCTGATGAACTGATTCGGGGCTGCGCTGCATGCAGTTAAGCGACGTCGTCGATTGCAGCAAAGCGAAGTCGTCGTGCAGAGAAGCTTTTCTTCCTGCAGGCGTCGATCGAAAGTCACTGGAAAAGTCCCGTTAGTTGATCTGTTGTTTTAGAAACTGTTGCTGTTTTGCTGATTTTAATGACACCCTCTCGCTTGACTGCTCGACTGAGTTTGAAATCTTTGATTGAGTGACTGACGAAATGACTGATTTACTGACGCCGCTTTAAATAGTACACTTTTTTAAAGGTAATCGAAAAAAATCATCCCGAACACTCTAATTTTCCGTAACAGTTCATTAGTTAAAAGAAAAACCATTGTTTTTGTGACAACCGAAGATAGAAAGAGATAAAAGACAAGCCTCTTTGTCGGTGTGAAGGCGAGAGTCCTCTGGTCGAGTGTGGGTGGTTCGGGAGGGAGGCTGTGTGTGTTTCTCAATGCATAGCTTATCATTTTTAGAACTCGTAAAAATTACCGAGTAACGACGAGTAAAAAACCTCGCTACACTCGAGTGCATTCGTCATTCGTACCTTTTTTCATGCATATTTTGTCCCTCCCGTGTTGTTGTTGTTGTTGCTGCTTTCTTGTTATCAGTCGCATTGTCGGCGCTTCGTTTCACTTCTCATTCCACTCCTCATTCCACTCCTCTGCCGTTCGTCGGTCGTCAGCGTGGTTTACGATTCTTTTTTGTAGAGTGTTTTTGTTTTTGTTGTTGTTGTTGTTGTTGTTTATGCAAGACGTGCTGATGCACTCGATAAGGAAAGAATTTTGCAAGAAAAAACAAATGAGAGGAGTGATTTTTGAGCTTGCTTTTTCTGGGTTTTCACAGTTTTTTCAGTTTTTTGTTTCTTTCTTTTTAATTGGCAAAAAATAGCACAAAGTCATAAATTTCAACCCGGTGACCGGTTAATTTAATGCCATTGTGAGCAGGTCGTGACGCTGGAAAGACCAACAAAAGAAAGACGTAAATAAACTGGAACTAGAGAGAAAAAAGTAGTAGTAGTAGAGGAGAAAAAAGTAGTAGAAAATAGGAGTAGAAAGTAGTAGCAAGGGGAGAGAAAATTAGTAGATAAACAGCAAAGTAGTAAAGCAACAAAAAGAGAAGACCCAAAAAGTAGTAGAAAGAAAACCATTGAAAATTAAACTGAATCCTCAATTAATTGTTGATCTTTCATAGAATAATTGAAATAGTTTCTTTATTTGTGCTGCGACATGCACATTTTCTCAAAGCAGCACCAAAGAAATAACCACAAAAAACCGCAAAAATTCCCTCACCAAGAAACACAACAAAAAAAAAACAGAATGCACTCGACGACAGAAAAGAAAGCACAGAAACTCACTTTAAATAATCAACAACAGCAACAACAACAACAACGGCGCCGCATCCTTGTCATTAGCAGCAGTGTTGCCAACCGACGACCACTGAAGCACTTGAAGGTTGCACAATAAAATTGCCAAAAAAACGGAGAGACGTCGGTGACGATTTTTCTAGAAACTTCGGACTCCGGACTTCGCTCTTTCGTTCGGGCGAACGTTGAACTCGGCGATTTTCGGAAAATGTAAAAACTTCAAAAACGTGTGGATGTGTGTCGCAATAAAAGCAACAAACAATCACAAGAATAGTCCAAAGAAGTGACAGCAAATTCAGAGAAACAAATAAAGACTAACAGATAGTTTGACAGAAGAACGTGTAGAAAATAAGTACAACAAGTAGTTACATTTTTTTGATTTACACGTTATTTGAACATTGGCAACACTGATTCGGTCGAGATATTTGACAATTCTTTAGTGTCAAGCCGCGCAGTACGAAATGACTTGAACGGGGGGGAAATAATCGATGAAATAATCCCGTAATCAGCCACAAATAATCGGAAGACTTGCTCCTTTCAATGAAGCATCGAACATTGAATACCATCAAACGGCGTGTTCTTAATAGCAGTTTTAAAAAGAAACCAGCCGCTGGACCACATGTACTTACAATTTATTCGATAATCAAAGCAAACAATGAGCCGAATTCCAATCAAGTGTATTCATTTATACTCTGTACTCTGGCGGCTGTCCTTGCTTCTTAATGACTGCTTTTGTTTGTTGTTTTTGTAGTTGGTTGCTTTTATTGCTCAGTTGTTTAGTTTGAAGCCAATTAGCAGCTAATTGATTTAAATAACTCGCCACGAAACGAAACGAGCTCACATCGTGGCGGTTAATAAATTCTGTTGGACAACCGAAACAGCAGCGTTTTTCTTTTAACTGTCCGCCTATCAGGCAGTCAGAAGGACAGCCCGACAGCTACTCGTTGCAGTTGAGTGGTTTTTCCTCTAAACACGCGTCGTGTTCAGTGTGCAGTGAGCAATTTTATCCGATTTCTACTGATTTAGATGCTTGGAATAACCGATTTATTCTACGATTTCAGAGCCAAAGACTTAGTAAAAAACATTGCAGAAACATTGCACTACAGTCTGCCCTCGATAGATACGCCCTGCTTTGATGGCGACTTCGATAGTTTTTCCACTTCAACCGCAAGATAGCAGCAACAACAACCACAGCAATAAATAAATAAAGAAATAAACCAATAAATAAGTAAAGAAATAAAGCAATAAATAAATAAAGAAATAAACTATAATAAGAAATACTGTATTGAAAAAATCATTTTGATAAAATTTTCCATAAAAAAAAACCCCGATTATTTATTGTTGCTCTCTGACTTCCACACCACACAAAAGACTTTAAATTCATTTTTCGTTCGATTTCATATTTTTTTTGAAAGAAAAAATCGACATCTAAACAAATTCTCTTGAAATTGTAATAAAATTGAAACCTTCAACATTGCAGTGTTTTTTCATTATTCACAACAACGATAAAACATCAAAATATCAACAAAGTTCACTTAAGATGAACTCCCTGCGAACTCCAACCACTAATAATTCAATTCACACAGATACTGTTATATTTTAATGGAATCTATTGTACTGGAACCGTGGAATTATTTGAATGCAATTATTCTCAATTATTTTTATAGCTGCTGCGAGTTTAGCAGCTTAGACAAGACACCAGACACTTGAGTTACCAGTCTCTGCTAAATCAGCTATAAACGGCGACAGCGACAGCGAAGACGATCGGCTTGTTGTTGGTAGCAATTCATGTGTGCGTTCGTTAGAAATCCACGAAAGCAACAACGACAAGTGACGATGACGCAGGTCACTAAGTTATGCAAAACAATTGTTTTTGTTCTAATGTTGTTGTTGTTGTTATCGCTTGGTTTCTTCCATTTCGCTTTAAATTTTCTTTATAGATTGAGCTAGAAAAATGCAGGAATTCCAATTAATGTTTGTGAATTAAAACAAGAAACCCTCGCATCATATTGCATTATGTTGTTGTTGCAATAACAATGCAACATTAGCAAAGACATGCACCGGCGCGATTGCTTGACTCCCTTCCTTTGCACCGTTTCGACCTTCGCTATTCCACGTGAAATACGAACACTTTTCAGAGCAGTTGACGGAATTTTGTTGCTTTTTCAACATCGATGAGCTGAGATAACTTTTTATCCATACACAAGAACGCAGTTAATTCATTTGTTTGTTTCTTCTTCTTTTCTTATTGGTTTCTTTTTATTCTTATTATTTGTTAAATAAAATAATTTTAACCAAAAATTGGACTCATCATATTACGCAAGCACAGGCTTGTTCCTCAGCGAGTTTTTTCTTATCTTTTTTATATATTTTACTCCTTTTTTGTAATGCGATCCTTTGTCTATGGCAGAATCAATCTTTTGGCTCGTCACTGTGAATTATGAACCTTTGCGTCCACTAAGTACGTCCACTGGTCATGTGTCTCGCTCTCTCACCCTTCTTCTTCCTCCCCTCCACCATCGAGTTCAAGTTTCTTCATCACCCCTCTATTCTTCTTTTCTTCTTCTTCTCATCATTTTTCAGTTCAGCTTCTTAGAAGATGATAAAAAAAAAAGAACAAAAACCCAAGAATTCAATTCTATTCTACTTGTATTCTACTTGAAGCAGTTGTTGTTGATGCTGATCAGTGTTGCCGCTGCCTTATAATTAAACGTGTCCTGTGTTTCAGAGAAATGTGTCCATTTCGAAATAAATGTGTCCCTACTCAGAAATCAATGTTGTACATAAGAAAGATTATTTTTAACGTTTATTTCTAGACAAGGAAAACACAGTTTAGGCAAAAGCAAGTAATTGTCTTCATTGCATATTTAAAATGATACAAAATAACCAAAAACCTCGTTAAAAATCTGTCAATTTACGTAAAACCTTAAATAATACAGAATGGTGCATGCTTTAACGCGTATTTCAATACATTTTAAAGCTATTTCGAAATAATTATAGCCGAATCTTGTTTTATTTAATTAAAGGTCAGAAAACTTTCACTCTGCTTCTGCGGCACTTCATGAGGAACTGTCATTAAATCAAGCACGTCTCTCTTCTTCTCTGCTATTCGTCTCTTTCATCTGCTAATTTATGTCCTCTCTGTGGTCGAGTTTGTATTTATTTCATTTCAGTTAACACGAGTTCAATGTAAAAACGATGAAAAACTTAATGTTTCTAACTTTAAAAGATAAACCAGACATCTTAAGGAGCACTTGAGGAGCACTCAAGGAGCACTTGAGGAGCACTCAAGGAGCACTTGAGGACTGTATTCTTATTATTATCCTTTCATTACTTTTTTTCATACTTGTTTCTTTTTATACCCTACACCTTAAGGTAAGGGTATATTCACTTTGTAACGAAATGTGTAACGCATAGAAATAGAGACGATAGGTATAGAAAAGTATATATATTATTGATCAGCGTGACCTCCTGAGTCGATTTAGCCATGTCCGTCCGTCTGTCTGTCTGTCTGTCTGTCTGTCTGTCTGTCTGTCTGTCTGTCTGTCTGTCTGTCTGTCTGTCTGTCTGTCTGTTGAAATCACGATCACAGGAGAACCGGTGAAGATATCGTGATGAAATTGCATAAACATTGTTTCTTGTGGTGTGCAGGTTGGTATTGAAAATGGGCAAAATCGGTCCACGACCACGCCTATTTTTTATTAAAAATGTGATATCAGCGTTAGTTTTTGAGCTATTACAACAAAATTTCATTCCTGGGTATAGAGTAGCATTATCCGTTAATATGGGCGTGATCCGCCCACTTTTAGGTTACACAGGCAAAAGAGGGTTATATTGTTAAATATATAAACTTCCTGAATAAAACTTTAGATAACAACTTGTTTTACAAAAAAACATTATTACATGAAAACTGGGTGCGGTCCGCCCACTTTTACACTACATATACAGTATAGCAGTATGAGAACAAGTTTATTACCACGGAAATAAAGTTTAAATGAACACAATTATATAACAACTAAGCTAGTTATTTTGTTTTGAAAAAGGTAATGACCACGCCTACTATTTATACAGAGTCGTAGCTAGGTTTCATGGAGTCCGGGGCGGTTAATCAACTTGTAGCCCCAAAAATTCCTAGAATTCAATAAGTCAATACTTGATTTCCACAACTGCAGCCCCCGACATTGTGCCGCCCAGAGTGGACCCCCACGGCCGTCCTACCCTAGCTTCGGCACTTTTTTCAAAACTTTTAGGTGTAGGGTATCTAAGATTCGGCCAGGCCGAATATAGCTTTCTTACTGGTTTTTCTTCCTTTTCTTTTGCAATTAATTAAAATTAAGGGGCAGGGGCAAAGACAGAAAAGAAGCAGATGGCACTGAAGCCAAAGTCTGAGCGCTGAACTTCAGACAAATAATCAAAAACAGATTTCGTGGGTTTTTTTTCGTACTAAAAACATAAACTTATCAGACGGAAAGAAAAACAAGCAACAAAGTAATCAGACTCAGACTTGGATTGATGAAGATGCAAAAACAACAACAACAACAACCAAAGCTAAAGGGAGGCACATTTAAGTGTAGTCGTTGCTGTTGTTGTTGTTGCAGCTCACGTTAAGCCATCTTCTTTCATTCTTTCATCTCCAAGTCAAACAAAAATGAGTCCGAGCACCGCACCGGATCCATTCGTTTAGCCAATCATCCATCCATGCATCCATCCATCCAACCATCCATGCATCCATCCATCCATCCATCCATCTTTCCATCCATTTTTTCGCTCCTGGCAGAAGCATAAAAATAAAGTATCTGTTTTTTAAAATCTCGTTGCATAAATCAAAGTATAAAACAACACTAACAACAACAACCATAACATTAGGAAAGAAAGCAGGGGGAAGGGAGGGGTTTTATTCCTTAACCTTTTAATTCCTTTCTTTATGTTTTAAAATAATTCTGTGTTTCTTGCGTTTTTCATGCTAAATGCGATTCGTGGCGTTTTTTTCTCTTCTTTTTTCCACGCAAAATTTTTCAGCTCATCGACTTTGTTGGAAAATTGATGGCTTTCAAGACGAGTTGGCGGCCAACGAGTTGGTCGCCCGGTCGGTTGGTCCGTCGGTCGGGTGGATGGATCGGTCGCATCTTGCGGTCAGCTCTGATGACCGTCCGACCATCAGATGGCGATCTGTTCCTGAGTTTTATTCTTTTCCACAGAACTCTCTATTTTCTTAATGTTCGGATATATTTGTTGTTGTTTTTTTTTATATAAGATTTTATGTTTTACGTGCTGTTTACGTTTTTTTATTTTTAAAGTTTTTTTTTTTTCTTTTTTGTGACGCACGCTTTTTTGTATCATGCTGGAATTTTTTTGCACTATTTGTTGTCAATTTTTTTTTCTTTGTCTTTTCAAGAAACATGCAAGAATTCTTGCAATTTTTTTGGGTCTGATTTTATTTTGTTTTTTATTTCTGTTTTTATTCGTAAAATTAGCAGATTTCTTGAAAATAAGTATGTTTTGTGCTTTTTTTCCTCTTCTTTACCTTCATCCTCTTCTTCCTCTTCTCGTCCTTCTTCCTCTTTTCTTCTTCTTCTTCTTCCCCTTCTTCTTTAATTCGTTTAAAATGCAGTTTTTTATAAGCTTTAAACCCAAACTTAAGCCTCAAATTTTGTCCGGTTTCCCTCTCTGCCCCCTCTTAATTTCTGTGTTGATTTAACGGTACATAACGGTCACCGTAAAATGGCGTTGCCACTTGACTTCATGCTGTGGCTTAATTTAATGCTTTAGTTACGCTTAACTTCAACTTTGAATGTTGTTTTTAATGTTCTTGTTGTTGTTGTTGTTGTTGGTGATAATGATGTCGTCGATGTCGATGATGATGATGTTTTGTTTAACGATATGTTGGTATCGTTGTTTTTTTTTTTTGTTTTCTTGTTCTTTAAATTTAAATACCGTTTACTGATGTTGATGTTGATTATATTGAGTCCAAGAGTATTGCGAAAAAACTTTACATATATGCACATATGACGCAATCGTTTCTCTGTCATCTCGTCGACGGAACCGAGCAGAACCGTTGCAAAAGTCAAGAGTGCAAGTAAAAACTCGTTACTGGAAATAACCAAAAAAACAGATTAAACTTGAAAAAAGACGCCTAAAAAACTTGAATAAATCAGAAGACTCGAAGAAAAGAAAGACTCAAACGAGTTTAAGAGAGTTCCTGTTGTTGTTGTAATTTGAATACAACAACAATTCATGTAATCACTATCCTTAGTTATATTCTACTCATTATTAACCATTATGAACCCTCAAAGAACCTTAGAAAAACCTACATTTGAATATTTTAACTATAAAACATAAACTATTCGCGGCCGGAAGACTTCAAAAAAAGACTTGAAAAAAAAACAACACCAAAAAAAAAAACCCCCGAGAAACCAATTCAAAAAAAATAAATAAAAATGAAGGGATGCGTTTTTTTGCTTTGTTGACAACTTGAATGACTTTTGTGACCGAATATAAAATAAGTAAATAATACAAGAGAACAACAACAACAACAACAACAACCACAAGCACAAAAAACTACCACAAATATTTTAAAAATACCAGGAAAAGAAAAGAAAGGCAAAGAAACTTCAACACAAAGAAACGTCAATTGGTTGTTAATAATAACAGCAACAACCACAGTACTACGGCCATATGACGCCGCATGCAAATTTAAGTGTCATATGCAGTTATTCTGTATTCATGTATTAATTGGCTGATGTTGGCAACCCTTTTAAAAAGCTGCAATGGCTGCTGTGGCTGCGGTTGGCGGCTGCCAACAATGCTTGTGACAACAAAAGCAACAACAAACACAACCACAGCATGGTTAAGATAAGCAACTCTGCTTGTTGCTGGCAGGAACATAAAAAATATTGTTGTTGTTCTTGTTGTTGTTGTTCTTGTTGTTGTTGTTGTTGCAATAAATAAACTAGGTACCTAGTATTATGTAGGCAACAAACAGCGGCACAACAACAACAATAATAACAGTAGTAGTTTTGGAATAACAGGAACATTCAAAAAATATTGCACTTGTTTGCTGTTGTTGTTGTTTTTATCTCTCGTTTTGTTGTTGCTATTTTTTGCGTCAAGTCCTATTAAAAAAACCTACCCGCTTAATTTGCGTTTCCTCGGTATTTTTGCTGTTGCTAACGGTGTTGTTGTTGTTAGTGTTATTATTTTTGTTGTCATTATTATTGTTGTTGTTGTTGTTGTTGTTGTTGTAGTAGCCGCATAGACACGCCTCGTTGTACAGCAGCTGCTTAAGCTAAACAACAGTTGCAAGAATTAAAAACGGCGGATGCATAAAAAAAAGCAGTTGAGCCGCAGTCACCGATGCTGCCCACACTCGCTCACACACACACACACACACACACACACGTTTACTCACAGTCACTATGAACCACGAACGCAGTCGTTCATTCATTGATTTGATGCAAGAAAAAAATAGCGAACTACATTAAAAGTAATAAAAATCAATCAGTTCGGAAATCATTTCACAAAATCAAAATCGGATTCTAGGTGTGTGTGTGTGTGTGAATGAGACGGAAGACATGCGTTCTGGAGCATTGAAGCTGCTGCTGTAGTGACACTTGAGCTGTGTTGATGATGAACGAAACCGTTGCTGCTGCTGCTTTTCGTGTGACGTCGTGTTGTGATCCACGTCATGTTGTTCATCATGTTGCGTGGTTGCTGGAACACGATTCAACATTGATTGAGTCTTCCGTTTTAATAGAATTTATGAATGAACTCTGCTGATGTTCCGCTTAATGCATTCAGTTGCTTTCATTTTTTTTTCTGGTTTTATTGGTTTTCTCCCCCATCTGAAGAGAGTTTGCAGTTTTCTCTGAAATGAATTTGCTTAAAACATGTTAAATTAAATAAGCTTAAATAAATCCACAGAAAATGTACTTCTTTCCTAGAGTAACACTTTTGTCTTTGATAGTTTTGTGTAAAGAAAAAAAAGCTTGAACACTTTCTTTTTACGATGTACATTACGTATGAACAGCTTGAAGCACTGTACTGTACGGAAGGTTCTTTGAACATTTCACTATCATAACATTAATCGCCACAAAATAATGTTTTTTCTTTTTGAAATTATAATTTTATAGAATAGAAAAATTACCCAACCCAAAAAATAGTAAAATAAGTAAAAAGTAAACCTATGTAAGAATTTTTATTGGCTTTAATTTAGTGTTTTCAGTCGAGTTCATCAACCGTCAACAAAATGAACTTCCTGGCGTCAATCACACTCGATTTCTATCCATTTCGAAACAGTTCTCTTCATTTCAGTGTATTTTATATCCATCTTTAGCCATCTTTACTCATCGCTGTCCATTTCCCGTGCATCTCTGTTAAAATTTCGTCCCTCGATTCATTCTATCGTATTTTTCGTTATATATTTTTTTCATATTCCTTTTTTGCATTCTATTTAACCCTCTCGGAATTTAATCTGTGCCCCAGCTTGTCAACAGAACTCTGTAGATTCACTGTAGACACTCTTGACTTCAATGTAGTGTCTTCTTGTAGATTCAATGTAGACACTGTAGATTCCTGTAGACACGCTGTAGATCACTGTAGACACTCTGTAGAGTCTTGTAGACACTGTAGATTCTTGTAGACACTCTGTAGACGCTCTGTAGATTCACTGTAGACACTCTGTAGATTCACTGTAGACTTGATGTTGTTCACGCTGTAATTCAATTGATTAATCTATGAGCTTCGGTCAAATGAATTAGATTCTCTTAAATGAAAAAGAATCCGCATGAAATCTGAACAATTTTATAAGTGTTTTTCATATTAAAACGTAGGAAGTAAAAAAAAGAAGAAAACATTTCATACTTTAAACGTGATTCGACGCGATTCCGTCTGCACGAGTAGGCAGAAAGATTTACAAAAAAAGATACAACTTTGTGGAAAAACTGCGTGTAGGTAGACTTTGAACACTTCACACACACACACACACACACACTTATAAGCACTGTCTTCACTGCCGTCCGGCTCGTTCTGTCCGTCGGCCGGCTCAGCAACTCGAGAAGCCGCCTCATTGGAGTGGGCTTCATTCATCCCCACTCGAGGGTACTACACACGCATGTATTCAAACATGTTGCATATACAAGTTGCGTGTTTATCAACATGCGATTTTTTTCTAATTGTTTTTGGTTTTTGTTTCTTTGTTTTCCTCTCTAAAAACAAATTTTTTTCTATCAGCATAAATTTTTTTCTAGTCTTTTAATGTTTCTGCTACTACTAAAAAAGCAACAAAATACTTCAAAAAAATTCATTCAAAAAACGCTAGCTTTTTTAAACTCATTTTGCTAACGTAAAAAAGCGAAAACGAAAAACAAAAAATCCAACCTGCATTCACTTTGCGACAGTGTTGCCACTTAATGTGTTTCTTTTTGGACAATTCTTTGGCTATGTATTGTGTTGTTGTTGCTGTTGTTGTTGTTGCGTAGGATGCTTTAACCAACGCGCACGACACCGAGTCTGGTGCAAAAATCTGAAAAACCTGTGCATAGGAAGTCGAAAGCCCACGCCTTTGAATCGCTGTGCTGCCCCGGTGAGGATCGTTGGAGGTGGCGATGGGGAGCAGGAGGAGGAGGAGGAATGTGGGGAGCGTAAAGCGGTTGAGCGTTAAGCAACCTCGAGAGAGTTAAGCAACCTCTCAAAGCGTTTGTGTTTCATTAAAATGTGTTCAAATACTTGAGCAGAAACCTTGACACTTTTGCACAAAGTAGAGGGTGTTCATTATAAAGGGTAGACTCATTGTTTCTCCTCTCCTCTCCTCTCCTCTCCTCTCCTCTCCTCTCCTCTCCTCTCCTCTCCTCTCCTCTCCTCTCCTCTCCTCTCCTCTCCTCTCCTCTCCTCTCCTCTCCTCTCCTCTCCTCTCCTCTCCTCTCCTCTCCTCTCCTCTCCTCTCCTTCTAGCAACCAACCCACGAGCAGTTTAGCGATCGCCACACGACGACCACTCAATTTACACACGTTCTTGGCGACACTCGCAGGAAAACTCTTTTCTTTCTCTGTCCTTCGCGCTCCTTCCTCTCTTCGTCCCTTCCTCTCTCTCTCTCCCTCTTTCTACCTCTTTGAAGGTCCGTCTTTCCTTCTGACTCAATTCAACTTTAATTGCTTCCCTCCATCGACTTCAGTTGAAGGTTGGCAACGCGTAGAAGCAGAGCGTCTCAAACATTAATAAAGCTCTCAATATTAAGAAATTAAATTGTTTTTATCGCAGCAGGTTGACGGTAGAAACGAGTCATTTGACACACTTGATAGCGTGTTTATTTCAAAAAGTAATCGTTAAAGAGAAGTAATCGTCACTTCATCGGTATTCATTAAAACAGTGAGCACTTCTTAAAAACAGATTGAATTACAAAAAAAGGGCTGGTTGTGGTTATAAAAAGTTTCCAACAAAAGTAGTTATTAAAAAGTAGTCATTAAAATGTTTTCAATCACAAGAAGCCTTAAAAAAATACTACTACAAAAGTTGCATCCACGAGTGAACTATTTACACTCGAAACGAATCATTCAAAAGTAGTCATTAAAAAATAGTCGTTAAAAATAATCATTAAAGAATATTTATTAATTTCAAGACATTCATTATTATTACAATTGCATTATATTATACAAATCATCATTATTATTAGTTAATTCATCATCATCATGAATGGATTTCAGAGTGTAAATAATTAGTTTTAGAATCAAGTCAAAAGTATTCATTCGAAAGTGTTTATTTAAAGCAATTCATCAGAGACAAGCATTGATTTAAATATGTTTAATATATATACATACATATAATGTATTCAAGATAATATAATATATTCAACAATATAAATATTCACATAAAACAACTCATAAAAAGTATTCATTTAAAACAATTCATTCAAAAGTATTCATTCGAAACATCACTGAAAAAATTAGAAAAACGAAATACGATAAAAAGGAAACAATAATTAAGCAAATTAAATTAATTTAATTATAATAAGTAAATGAATAAATGATAATCGTGTATTCATTCAATGAAATAACCACTCAAAAAGTTCATTCATCGAGTTCATTCCTTGATTCATTTCGAGTATTTGTTGTAGTAATCGATGAGGGGGGTTGAAGCAGCAGCTGATAGCGTTGCACAATAACACGCACATGTACCTCTTCGGCAGAGTTGCCAACTACGAACACGTGTCGTCGTTCAAGAACATTCATTCACTCATTCATTCACTCATTCATTCACTCATGCATTCACTCATTCATTCAGCGTCGTTTTAATGAGCTTTTAATGATAATTTTAGATTTGATGCTTTTAATAATCGCAATTAACGATTTTCAGTTAAAATGGATTCATGAAGGGAATGAAACTCTCTGTCAGTCTCATTTCGCTCTCTTGAATAACTTTTAGACTGAATTGTTTGAAAATATGTAAAATATTCCATATCGTTTTCTCACTCTCTATCGCTCTCTCTCTCTCTCTTCTTTTTCCCTGCAGATTTGCAATCGATTCGCCGCCTGCTGGAGCATGAAGCGAATGACTCCGTGTGCCCAAGCTGCCGCATATCCTTCGACAAAGGAAAGCGCCGGCGCCTGATCGACACGTGCGGCCATGAGCGCTGCTACTCGTGTATGTTCCGCAACGACCAGTGTCCCATGTGCATGAACAGCTCGCTCAAAGGTAAGCTCAACACTCCACATACTCTACTTTTGCACCCTACACTTTGGACTCATGCATGAATCAAAAGACGATTGCGAAAAACGAATGAATCCTGTGTAGAGTGGAGAGTAATAAATGTTGGTTTAAGTTTATTTGTTATTTTATTTATTATTTATTATATTTTATTTTTTATATATTTTATTTATATCGATACGTGTATATAGTATAATTTATATTTTTTTTATTTATTATTATTTATTATTTCTTATTTCTAATTTGTTTCTGTTTTTATTCAATGTTGTTCATGTTGATGTTTGTTTTTCTATCGATCGTGTTACATGCAAAATGTCCAGAAAATTAGATTTTTTTTTTTTTTATCATTGAAGTTTGTGTAACATGAGCTTAGACGAGATTTTTTTCCCTGCCCCCGTCTGTCACTCTCGCTCACACACACACACACTCTCTCTTTCTCTCTCTCTCTCTCTCTCTCTCTCGCTCTCTCTCTCTGTTGCTCTGTTTTATTATAAAAATTTTATGCGAGCCGAAACAATTTAATGCAAAAAATAGAAGGAGAAGAAGAAGAAAAAACATTGTTTATTCACTGTGAATAAATTAAGAAGCTGCTCCTCGCCGGACCGAGCGCACGTCAAGAAAGATATTAAAATACGATAGAAAAAATACTGAAAACCATTTTGAAAAGAAACCAAAAAGAATCAAATAATTGAGCAATCGATAAAAATTACGCAGATGCAGTGAGTGCACAGTGAAGCAAACTGAAAGAAAATAAAATTTTATTCATTTATTTATTCATTCATTCGTTTATTCATTTATTCATTTGTTCATTTATTCATTCATGCATTTATTCATTTATTCATTAATTCGTTTATTCATTAATTCGTTTATTCATTTATTCATTTATTCATTTATTCATTTATTCATTAATTCGTTTATTCATTTATTCATTCATTCGTTTATTCATTTATTCATTTGTTCATTTATTCATTCATTCATTTATTCATTAATTCGTTTATTCAATATTCATTTATTCATTCAGTTTATTCATTAAATCGTTTATTCATTCATTCGTTTATTCATTTATTGATTTAATCATTTATTTATTTATTCATTTTATTCATTTATTCATTTGTTCATTCATTCGTTTATTCATTTATTCATCTATTCATTCATTCGTTTATTCATTCCTTCGTTTATTCATTTATTTATTTATTCATTCCTTCATTTATTCGTTTATTCATTTATTGATTTAATCATTTATTTATTTATTAATTTTATTCATCTATTCATTCATTTGTTTATTCATTTATTCATCTATTCATTCATTCGTTTATTCATTCATTCGTTTATTGATTTATTCGTTCATTATTTTTCATTATTATTATTCATTATTTAAACTATTTTATATAATAATCCTTTTTTCTAATTCTTTAATATCTTTGATAACTTTTGGAGCACTGTACAGCATTCGAATTCCATGCTATGGTTGCCAACTTATTTATGACTATAAAAGCAACAACGATTGTTATCGAATCGAATTAAATTGTCGTTTATTTAAATTGCAGCAACAAAAAAGCTTCATGCTGCATGTTTTCTTGATTACTTCATTTTAAGTATTGATCACAAATTCACATGATTATTAGTTGTGCGTTTTTTTTCAATTCTTCTCCTGTTTTTTACACGATTTCTTTTGAATTTCGTTTTTTTTCATAGTAGTTTTTTCAATAGTTTTATCGGTTTGTCGGTTCCGAGGTTGTTTCTATTCATTTTTCACTTTGTACTAATTAAGTTATTATTTATAGTGTTTTCCTCTCTTTTTGATATTTTTAATTATTTTATTTTTGCACTTTTATTGTTTTTTTATTTGTTTAAAATCTGTTTGGAGCGCTTTTATTTTTGTCAAACCATCAGCCAGCATTCGGTGTTGTTGTTGTTGTTTGCAGTCTTTGCACTCGTCCTCATTCACTATTGTTATTATTTATTTATTTGCACGCTTTATTAATTTGTTTCTTTTTTAAAAATTTATTCATTGTTTGGCTGTTTTCTGTAGTTTCATTTTATTTTTCATTCACAGATGTTGAGTGCAACAACGCTCAAGGCTACGACACGGGAATCGGCGGCTCCACATCGACGATCGTCAGTCCGCTCGGTTCGCCGCAGCCGCAGCTGCGCTCGCAAGTACAGCGTTCGAATGCAGCAGCGCTGGCAAAATACATGCAGGTGAGTGAGCGAAAAAACAAACGAACAGTAAAACAAGAACAACAACAACAACAACTCATATGCATAGTAAAGCAGCAATATTAACCGCAACATGAATATGAAAAAAAAAACAGGCAACAGCAAATCAACCGCAACATGTTCATGTAAATCAACAACAACAACATGAGTATAAGAAAACGAAAGCAACATGAGTATTAAAAAAAAAACAAAAACATAGCAACGTTTAATTTGCAAAGAATTCTACTACAACAGCAACAACAACGCACACACAACGAACAAGCAACAAAACTATGCAAATCTTTGCTTTTGAATTTCTACCACATTT
This sequence comes from Myopa testacea, assembly GCA_949629155.1. Classification (NCBI taxonomy): domain Eukaryota; kingdom Metazoa; phylum Arthropoda; class Insecta; order Diptera; family Conopidae; genus Myopa; species Myopa testacea. The sequence goes on along the minus strand of OX451348.1, from coordinate 17,614,886 downwards.
CAAGTGATCATTGAAGAACAACAACAACAACAACAACAACGAATTTGCTTAGTTAATTGACAGTAAACTTTTTCTGTTGATTTAACTTGTTGCTTAAGTTGTTGCTATTATTGGTTGTTGTTGTTGTTGTTGTCGTTGTTTCTATGGTTGTTATTGCTGTAGTTTTCATTTTGCGCATGTGTTTGTTGTTGCTTTAAATTAAATACATACATAAACTGGCCGCGTTTGCTGACTAACAACAACAACAACAAACTGTGTCAATTGTTTTCGAGTTCGAAACTTTAATTTAATTGTGGTCATGAATGAAAGACTAGAAAGCGGCTCCTCTCCGGTCCGGTTCGAAGAGCGAGTTTAAAGATGCATTCGAAAAAATCCAGTAGAGAGAAATCGCATCTGGGAAAAATTCTTCTACTGAGATTCCTCTTGAAAAAGTGTATTTCAAAGAAATGTTTATAAACATAATTGGTTAGAAACAAATGTGTTTATAAACAACTTCATTTATGAGTAGAAGGAAGGCCTCTGATCAGCTCGAACGCACCGAACATCGTTCATCCTTTTACTCATCTACTATTTTACTCATTGTCATTCATTTCATTTAATCATAAGCTTTTATCTATCCATGTATTGGGTATTTTTGCTAAATATTAATAAAAACTACGCCGACAGTCGACAGTTGACAAAATCTGTACATTTACATAAAAAGATCCTGCCTGTCATCTTGTCTATCCACCCCTCTGGCTTGTCTACCCTCCTCTCTGGCTTGTCTACCTTCCTTTGTGTCTGGCTGCCTGTTTGCTTGCCTGTCCGTCGTACTGTCTGTTGTGTGTTAGTTTTTATCTGTCTCCTTATCAATTTAATTTCGATATCGCTTTTTAAGACTTCCTGCCTGTCTGACTCCCTGTGCGATTAATCAGTCCGTCTGCTTGTCTATTTATGTCTTCTATCTTCTATTTCTCTCCGTACTTCACTCTTTCCACCTGTCTGTCCATCTATCTGTCTGTCTGTCGTCGCTACTGTGGCCATCACTTTGACTTTAAGCCTCATTTTCATCTCATCCCATCGAAATTGGGTCAATATATAGTATTTTCTACACTCTTTCGTCTGGCGACTTTCGACTTTCAAATCGAAAACTTTTTTTTTCTCCTTACTTACATCGTGTATTTATTTACCAAGTGTTTCATGTTTTCTCTCACCAATCTGCTCTCTCTCTCTCTCTCTCTCTCTCTCTCTCTTTGTGCAAAAACTATACTCATATACATGTACATATGTACTTTTATCTCAACCTGTCAGTTTTTTCGCAAAATCTTTTGTTTGAGTTTGTTGTTTATGGCGGTTGCAGTGCACACGAACGTGACACGTGACATGAAATAACACTTTAAGCAACTCTGCGGTGCAACTCTTAAGCAAGCCAAAAGGTAGAAAAACAAAAGCAGCAACGGGCCAAAAAACGGGCTGCTGGTGTCCATTCGGTGCTGGGATTCGGTTGGTTTCGATCAACCTGCGTCTCGCAGAATTGATCAATTGTCACTTGTCACTTGATTGTTTTATCTTCTCTTCTCTTCGATTCGTTTTTATTTTGATTTTTTTTTTCTTTTTGTTGTTGTGTGCACCATTAAAAGCCATTGTGTGCACCACTCTTAAAGCCATCGCAATGACGACGAGATGATGTTAAGTGATTTTTAATTACCATCTCTTTTCTTCCCACTTCCCCCTCCACCCCCCCTCCCCCCCCCCTCCACTCTTTCCGTTTTGAGTGTTTTTATTGCTCCTTTCTTCCTTGTTAATGCTTTCTTTAGTGAAATTGTTGTTGTTTTTGGATTGTAGTCTTCATCTCATGACTTTATTGGTCTTGTTTTTTATTCGTTTATTTTTTGTTTCTTCGCCATCTTAATTGAAAATCTTTTTTAACCGCTTATTTTTATTGTGATCCGTTTGCACGCATTTTGGTCAACACACTTGTACCACTTTCCGAATGTAGAGTGAGTCAGTTAACCAAGGAATGAAGAAGAGGAAGAAAAGAGAGAGAGCGAATTTTTTATGGCTTCAGTTAAAGCATAGAAATAAATTAAAATACGTTTATTTAATAACAATAATAGGAAAACACACAATCATTTTAAGAAAGCAACAACAATTTTGAACTCTGTTTAATGATCGCCATTCTTGTTAACGTTGCTTTTTTCTGAGAGGTACAAAAGACAGGCTGCTGCACTGCTACTGTTACTACTGAATTGAAGATGGCGCTTTTTACTTCTTGATATTTTTTTCTTCCAGTTTTTCTTGCAATCACTGCACAGAGTGGCCAATCATGCGTTTTTTTCTTAATTTCCTCGTAATTCTTTATAAATAAATACATATTTTGTACCGCTTGATTGTGATTAAAATAGTGAACATTAATTATCATTACGTGAATCATTTCAACCACACGGCAGAAATTCTGCAATCACAACACCAACAAACACCAGTAACAACAACCGTTGTTGTTGCTGCTGCTGCAATCTGCATGATGCTAAAATAAGTAGCAATTTAATGAACAGTCGACTCTTTTTATTTGCGGTTTTTTCATTCATTTTAATTTCTGGTTTCTCACCGAATAATTGACACAGTGTTTTGGCAGACACTCATGTATGTAGAACACACTTGACAACAGTCAGCCAGACAGCCAGACAGATAGATAGAGTGGAGTAGTATTTTTTTTTCTCGGGTTGTTTTAAATTTTTAATTTTTTGTTGTTGCTCTTGTTGTGTGTCAAATTTGACGTTTAAATTGCTTTTGCTGTTCAAATTATTGTTGTGATCGTTCTCAGTTTTGGGCTGATTTATTCATCGATTCTGTCAATGAAGTCGCTTTGTTGAATACAACAAAAAAAGGAGTGTTTTCGACAAAAAAAAAAAAAAAAAAAAGAGAACGAAATCAATGATTGACTGTAAAACTGAATGAATATTGAAAACAACGATCGAGATTGTGGAAGAAACTGAAACAATTATTGTTGATTATTTTTGAATAAAATACAATCCAGTATTTTATAGATTTTAGTAAATTTTGAACACTTTTTTAGTTTTGTTTGTCTAAAGTTAGTTTTTTTAAAATTTTTTTTTTTTTTAAAAGTTTCTTTTTAAAAGAAGAATGATCAAAAACCGGAATATTGTCAACATATCGATAGCTTGTATAGAAACTTTTCCTTCAACACGACCACCAACATCATCATCATCACCATCAGCATCATCATCATCATCACCAACATCATCATCATTATCATAACCATCATTAATATCAATATCAACAGCTCATTGATAACGATGGACATTTGCATTTATGTACACATTCATAATGCACTAAAAAATATGGTCAATAAAATCCAAGTGAAGCGAATTAATTAATAAACGATTACTAATGAATCTCGTCTCGTCCCGCATCTGTTGGAGCATTAATCTTTCGGACTCGCTGCTTGAAGCTGTTTCTTAATTTATTAACCAGCCACGCATCAGAGCAGAACGAACCGGTTCTCCAGTGCGGCTACTCTCGGATTTCGCACGTTGGCAACTCTGGTTGCGCTCTGTTTTTAGCTATATTACGAGGAGAGCTCAGATTTAATATGTAAATTATTTGTGGTAAAAAGAGAAAATTAATTTATAAGAAAACTATTATAATAAATTGGGGAAAAAACACATGAAACACCAACGCAATTTATTATGCGTGGAAAGTAGTGTATGGTGTAAAAATTGATTAAAAAATGGAACACATCACTTCACAAAAAAGCACCTAAATAAAAGGGTAAAAAACACATGTTAATTGATTGTTAAACTTTTCACAAGATGGCAACGCTTCTCATGCAAGCAGCCTCCTTTCACTTCATCACGTATTTCGAATATTTAAGATTTTTGCTGAATTTCCGCCTTTTTTTGGGTTCATTGATGAAATCTGTAGCCGTGGAATTGTTCGATCTTCGGTGACCGCAGGGTTTTTCCCCCCTGTTCTCCCCTGGGATCCTGTCGACCACGTCGACGTCTAGCAATGAAACAACAACAACAACTACAGCATCATCATCATCTCCATCACTCAAAACGTCCTCCTTACAAAAGTAACCACAAACTATAAATTCAATTACAACAACAACACTTGCAAATCTGACGATGTTTCGGGCCATCACTTTTTTCAGTATTTCATTCAAAGGTGGCCAGCTTTGATGACCCACGATGAGTGTGAGAAAAAAAAAATTAAATTTGACACAGTTTCAGTGAATGGTATCAAATGAATGCTGAATGATGGATGGATGGATGGACGGCAGGATGGAAGGAGGCTGGAGGCTTCATCGACAATATTTTTAATATTTTTTTATTTCCTTGCAAAATTGTTCGTGCGTCATTGATTTAAACTCTAATTTCTCGCTCTTTTTTTAAAATTCTCTTTCCTTTGGAATTTTATTTTGTTGTTGTTGTTATTATTATTTTGTAAGCCACTTTTTTTGCTTGATACTGACGTCACAAGAAACAAATATTGACAGCTTCTTTACGATGCTTACACACCACTTTTTGACGTCGACCGGCGTAATGTTTTGTTCTATCACTCTTGGCCAACTATCCAACCAACAAACCAACCAATCAACCCAACCAATCAACCCAAGCAACCAACCAGCCGAAAAAACTTTTCGGAAACTTTAAATTGTGTGCCTTGATGTCGTGTTTTCTTGAGGTTATTTCATTTGTTGCTGTTGTTGTTATTTCTTTAATCGCAAGAGTTATGTATGAATACAGCAGTGTAGCACCAACAACAACAATAGCAAAACTCATAAAAACAACAACAACACTAACCAATCGTTAAAACACCATCTACAACAACAACAGCAGCAGCAGTAGCGCGAGCCGCTCTACTAGCAGCCGCCGCAATAAGAACAACAACAACATACAGTATATCTAGCAACCTACTTTTTTTAAGTTTCTTGGAGTTTTTCTTCAAATTTTTCATTCTGGTTTTTTATTTTGTTTGTTTTTATTTGTTTCTTCAAAGTCGTGAAAATTGGTTTTTCGTTTGTGAAGCTGGCAGTTTTTTTGCTAGCTTAAATTTTAATATGAATTCAAAGCTTAACGAGTTGTGAGTTCGTAAAACTGTTTTCAGAAGTCAACTCGAATGGTATTTACAATGAGTTGGTTGTTGTTTGTTGTTGGTTTTGCTGGTTTTTGAAGTGCCAAAAAACCTGCCACCGTCGACTAAAAAAATGTTGCTGGTGTCAGTTTGTCTGCGAAAAATCGACGGCAACACGATTGCCAACTCAGCTGCACTTATTTTGTTGTTGTTGTTGTTGTTGTTTTTGTTGTTGTGGTTGTTACAGCATGTTTGTTTTATTTTTCCTCCTTTTTCTGTCATATTCTTTTTCTAATTCATTGTTTATAGTTCTTAATTCAACGTCAGTATTTTTTTGGAATTATTTTTCATTTTATGCATTGCGAAAAAATACTTGATTTCAGTTTCTTTTCTTGTTGGTTTTTCTTATTGGATAAAATAAAATAATCATTGGTTTAATAATGAAATATTAATTTAACATTTTTTGACATTAATAAACTCAATTTAATGCAGTTAATGGAACTGTTCAAATTATGTTCGTTTAACTTTTAGAAAAAACATTGCGACATAACAAATAACTAGAGAAAAATTTCAAAATAGGTAGAGAAGCCAGCAGATAGTAAAAATTTAAGTATGGAAAAAATAATTGTTATGAAAAATGTAAAAATGTTGATTAATGATGATAGCTGTTAGGAAGAAAAGCATTCATCGAATAGAATGGAAACCATCGAAAGCGATTGCATGAGAATACAACACACACACACATACACACACACACATACAAAGTTTAGGAGTTCAAAGATTAACCCTTTCAAAGTCAAGCAGAGAAACATTAAAAATATTTTATTACACAATCGAAATATTATTTGAAATCCTATTTATTGCTTAAATAAACTATAAATTTGTCTGCATTCTTCTTGGAAGCTCAAAAAAGTAAGTTCGAGTGCTTGAAAAAGAATACTTTCAACGATTTTCCGATGTTAGTCCATAAAAGGTAACGCCACGAAACGAACCCGAACCCGAAATCGAGTTCACTTCATTGCAGAAACCGATTCGAAATCGATTTCGCTTAATTAATGCTCACAGTTGACTGTTTAATTAAATGTTTTGAGTTTATGGGTGTTTGTAGAGGGCGTGTCTGGTGACCTCATAACGAACACAATACAGTTGATCGCATTTCGAGGATGTTGTTATTTTTCAATTTTCATAGTTTTTATTTTGATTTCTTTGAGGATATTTTATATCTTTAATGTTGTCATGATACTCATTGTTTTTGTTGTTTAATAGTTGCTGCTCCTTTTAGTTGTTGTTGTTGTTGTTGTATAATTAATTCGAAAAACACTCAACCGACCGGACGGGACGGCAGCACCATCAACACAACTGACGCCCATTTATGATTGCGGCTTTAATAACCGGCTCCGGACACGTCCCTCTTTTCACGTTCACTACCCCCCCTCCCTCCCTCCATCCCTCTCCCACTCCACCGCCAGCAAATCAATTGCTCTGCGGTGCCTGCCACAAATCGAAATTATGTTCAACACGAGGCGAGACAACTAAATCAAATGGTGCTCTTATAACAACAACAACAACAACCACAACAACAACAACAACAACAACAATCGCAACAATAACAATAGTGGGGAAAAAAGAAGAAACACCACATCATCAAAGACGACAACAACAACAACAACAACAACAACAGCAACGACATTATTGACGACTGCATATAATAACAACAGCAATTAAAATAACTCTCCAGCATCTTCCGAACATGGCACGCCACTGAATAACTTTGTTTAAACTCTAGAGACGAAAAATAAAACTGCATTTCATTCCACGGCAACAACAAAGCACCAAACACAAAACAACTCAACAACACTGAGCGAAAATATTGAAAGTAGACAAAACGAAAGACGTCACTAATCTTTTATGATCTCTTTCATGGCCTATGAAAAGCCTATTTGAAAGTACAAAACTCCTTAAAAGACGCTTTCGTGGGCTCTCTTTGCTACCTTCAATCCTTTTGGCACCTTGTGGTATCTGTGCTGCTTTTATGGTGGCTTCTCCAATGAATCCCAAATACTTGAAAGCCTTCGAATATCCTCTCATATCTAGACGTGTAGTCGTAGTAGCTATACGACCCTCTCTAATTCCATAAAATATATCGAATCATTCTAAAGATCTTATTTAAACTTATTTCTTACTTAACCACCGATCTTTTGTAATGTCGTCTGATCTTACACAAGATTTTCTTATAATCTGGTCACCTTCTTTCGGCATGAGATTTTCAGACTTCGTATAGAGGGCTGTGGTCTCTATTGACCCAGCTGGGAATCCTTTGAAGACGATAATTGTGAAGCTTCTTAACAGATCTTCTCAGACACTACATAGTATACTATACGTTATACTCGTATTTCTTTCCTTTACTTTCGTTTTTGCTTTTGTTTTGGACTCACGTAGTTATTGGTTCAAAGAATGGAAATTCCACAGACATACAAACTGATAGTTTAACTGAAGTGTCAACCTGCTCGTAGTGCCTCATCATCATCATTCTTTCTTCAGTCTTCTTAATTAAAAGTTTATTAATGTACTCCGTGTAATTGAATGTGCTGCGTATACCGTACACTATATCGTTCACTACCAAAGATACTTAGCAAGAAAATCAATTTTTCGCTTTTTTCGCTAAGTTATGAGCGCTTAATAAACACTTAGGAATTGATTTTTACGCTGAAATATGATGCGTCTGACGTGATACAGTAACGCGATCGGCCTCTTGATCGGCTGTGCGTCGATCGTGGCTGTGATTCGTTGTTGACCACTACATCAAAATGACTACCAATGACGCAGGTATCGTGTACCTGATACAACAACAGCAGCACAGCGTTTTACTATAATTGAACGACTATAAAAGGATGTGTCTCGAGCACAGGCCTATGTTTCGATACGCAGTGATAATGATTGCGAATATCCGCTCGCTCGCACGATGATAATGAAAATAACGCTAAGAAAGCTTTGAGCCATGTTTAAGTTGATCCCCTATAAAGTCTCTATCTGTCCAGACACCAGACATCCTTTCGCACGAGTGACTGACGGCTGCGTCTTTATCTCAATCACTGCATCAGTTGTTCGCGTTATAAAACATGCAATCACTCGGCCAGCGCCAGATCGGGCAACATTGATCAGTACAGAAGCATCACTTGTAGCTCATGTGATTAAAATGATTTGCTGTTCATTAAGCGTCGTTGATGGCAACCAACAAAGCGGTCCACTGCCACTGCTGTGGCGTTTCGAACTGCTGCAACCTGGCACAGTTAAACTGGTTCAACTACTCCCTGCTTCCCTGCTTGGACATAATATTGTATTAAGTGGCTGCGATGACCGCATCCTCTGCTTACCACTTCAATGGCCGTGCGGCTCCCTCTGCACTCTCTCTCTCCGCGCCTCCTTCGCTTTCCATCCATCCGTCTACATGCATATGTTGGCCCATTTGTGTGCCATCATTTGCCGTTTCTCTCATCGTACAACTCCGAGTCTTGGTTCTTCTTTTAGACTTTGCTTACGAGTATAGCAAGCAATAAATAAAAGGCATTATTAGTTCCTCGAATTCTTCTTGTCGCTGTTGGTGCCATTCCAACATGTCACATCATCCCGTCAGCAGCCACGCATGATGCCCACATGAGTTTCGTCTGATGATGTTGCTGATAATCCTGCCGTTTTGCCTACAAGTCTGTGGTCAATCAATGACGTTTTCTGAGCGACAAAATAACGACCCTCTTTTTTTCTTATAATTCGTTGTCATGTCCAGTTGTCAGACTCTCAATCCAAACACACATACGCACCTTCATCGGCGATAAACCTATAAAAATATACTTTGTTTGCCATGCAACGAAATTTTTAACCAGCTTTTTCCCTTCACTCTCTCTCTGTTCCTCTCTCCCTCTTTCGTAGCTTCAGCGACCGGAGTCTATATCGCCAGAATGTCGTTTCGCCAGCAATGAGAAAACTCCGCGATCCGCTATGCTACAGACGCATACCGTCACCGTCGATGTGCATGAGAACCAGAATCCCGGCCACAACTACAGCGAAATCAATGCAGCCACTTTTGCCACACCGCCAACACGTCGTCGATTCTTTAATCACCAGAAACTTCGTAGTGCGCTGACCGGTCATCGACGAACCGCTTCGAATGGAAGCCCCATTGACCCGGGATCCATACTGACAGCAGGTAAGTGAGAGAATACTTAGCCGAAGGTTTCAGGAAAGAGCATTCAGCACAGAGCGCTCAAGCACTTCTTCAGAAACATACTCATCCATCATTTCAGTCATATTAAGCCTTTCATTTCTCATCTCCCATCTGTCAAGTGTTTCTTCTTCTACTTCTATCAACCTTTTCACATTATCTTCTCATTATCCTTCATATATTGTATGTAATCTTCTAAATTCAGTAAGGAGCACTTCCTAACTGTGCCATCATCCTTTCATCTATCGTTCTTCTTTAATGGAACATCGCCGGTCTTAAACTATTCTTTATTCATCTCCCATCTTTCCTCTGTGGTTCCCGTTGTTCATCCCTCATAACACTTTTCATCTCACATGTGTGTTTGTTTTTCCTATGCACCTCATCCACATCTAGGTAAAGACACAAATCCTCTAGAAACATCCACATGCTCGGATTCCGTAGTCACGCGTCGTCGGCGCAAACATGTAAGCAACAATAATGTCGCCTCAACCGCAGCGGGTGCTGGCAGTGAGAACCGCTTGAATCGCCTCAGTTTTGCCGGCACGACTGTTTACGCTGGCCATCTGTCATCGCTGGTCTTTGGCAAAATCAAATCTCTGTGGAGCGTCAACGCAACATCATCGAACTCCGGACTGAATCAATTAGCAGGCAGGGTTGCATTCTTACTACCGTTCAGTGTTATTTGCGTTCTGATTGCTCCTGATTGCATGACCTCGTAGCAGATAGAGATCACTTAAATTGCTCGCTTGCATGTCTTGTTTATTATAGTTATATATTGCACTAGTTTTGCACCCTGTTCTAAGGAGAAGTCTTTGTATTTCTTATTGAACGATGTTAATCCTCTTTCATCCCTTCCTCAGGAAGCGACACTCTCGCAACCGATCACGCTATCGCCACCTCAAGCGACAAGCAGAAGGACCAGCTGCGCGCTCGTTTGGGTCTGCTCTTGGACAGCGATCAAAACAGCAACCAGAGTACCACCAACAGCAGCAGCTCCACTAACATCAGCCCCGAGCAAACGCTATCGAATGGCTGCCAGAATGTGCACAATGTGGCTGTTTCCGGTGTTGCTGACAAATTCGGCTCCCAGCTGTCCGTGTCCAATAAGGATCAGGAGTGTATCGCCCTTTCAAACAAGTTCAAAGCCTGTTCCCTCACCGACAGCAACGGCGGTTACGAACCCTTCCCCGTAAAGGCTCGCAAAGCTCCAGGACGTCGATCCGCACGCACCGGACAATTGATTGGCGCTAGTAAACGTAACGCCATCTACAAAGCCGCCAACGTTGTCCCTCAACCAGCCGCCGTTCAGCTCGCTTTGAAGCCGCTTTTCTTTGAAGTGCCTCTGCAGGAACCCGATCCCCCGTTTATTGGACGTCAGTGGCTTCTGCGCGAACTCTCCAATATTTTGACTGCCACAGAGACGCCGGGCGTGCTCATCAACGGACATCCTGGATCCGGAAAGACCGCATTGTTGCTGCAGTTGGTCGAATATTCCTGCTTCGGCCGTCGCAAAGATGCCGCCAACTCTTCGGCTGCGGACACCACAGACGGCATCTACTGCCAGATCAACTTGGGCCACGATCGCCTACGAGCTCTCGCCTCTCACATTGTCGGGTACCATTTCTGCCAAGCTGATTCGAATTTAACTTGCCTCGTCCCGGATTTCGTACACTCTCTGGCAGCGCAACTCTGCCAAGCACCCCAGTTGATCGCTTACCGCGAGTATCTTATCAACGAGCCGCATTTGCAGGACATTCTGGGCGTCAAAGAGTGCATAGCCGATGCGGAGCGTGTCATGCGAATGGCTATCCTCGAACCGCTGGCGATCCTCAAGCGGTCAGGCAAAATCAACTCCAAAGCATGCATAATCCTGGTCGACGGTCTGTGCGAAGCCGAGTACCATCGTCCCGATCACGGTCACACCATCGCCACCTTCCTTGCCAAGATGACGCAGTTTTTCCCGTCATGGCTCAAGGTGGTCGCCACGGTACGCACCCAGATGCTGGAGTTCGTCAAGGGTCTCTCCTACACGAAGATGACGCTGGACAGCTGGGCCTCCAACGACCTACTGCAGAAAGACATGTTGGACTACATAACATTCCGCATCAACCACAGCACTGATATCCAGAACAACATAGCGGCTGTCAAGGACAACAGCAGCAGCCAGCTCAAGTTCGTCGGCCACCTGCAAACGCTCTCCAAGGGCTCCATGCTGTACGCAAAACTGATACTTGATCTCATCGAGCGCGGCCAGCTGGTCATCAAGTCCACCAGTTATAAGGTCCTGCCCGTGTCGCTAGCGCAGATCTTCCTGCTTCACTTCAACTTGCGGTTTCCCACCGCCTCCAGCTTCGAGAAGGCCTCGCCCATTCTGAATGCCTGCTTGGCCGCTCTGTACCCACTGACGCTGAGTGAGATCTACTACACTATCAGCGCCATTAAGACTGACGAAATGCTCTCATGGGACGAGTTCCTGCAGCGCTTCCAGCTGTTAGACGGCTTCCTTATCAAGCGCATCGACAACACGTATATGTTTTTCCACCCCTCCTTCAGAGAGTGGCTCATCCGACGCGACGAGGGCGAGTCGACCAAATTCGTCTGTGACTCCCGACTGGGACATGCCGCCATTGCCTTCCGCTTATCGCGTCTGCAGGCGCCGTTGGATCCCGAGCAGACGCTCGAACTGGGGCACCACATGCTGAAGGCTCACATCTATCGCCAGTGCCAAGGGCCGCAGACGCCGCGTGACATACAGTCCTTCTGGGTAGCCTCGGTCACAGACAACATTTCCGCCGCTTTGGGTTCGCTGCGCAACGTCTACAATCCGAACATAAAGGTCTCGCGTTTGATGCTCCTGGCCGGTGCCTGTCCGCACTACCAGACCGAGTTCATGGGAGACGCTACGATCCTCTGCCTCGCCGCATACGAAGGCATCGTGCCCATGGTCAGCCTGCTGCTGGAATTCGGTGCCGACGTGGAGCGCACGAACAGCCAGGGCTGCACACCACTCATTCTGGCAGCCATGCGCGGTCACTGCGACGTCGTCCGACTGTTGGTTGCCGCCGGCAGCAGCCTGGGACAAACAGATACCACGCAACGTTGTGCGTTGGTGCATGCGGCACGAATGGGTCGCCTCAATGTGGTGAAATATTTGTTGGCATGCGACTGGACGCCACGCTTGGAAGCAAATGACGTTTCTCTGACCTGCGCTTTGCAGCAATCGCTAATAGCAGCAGCAGCTCAGGACCATGTTACAATCCTCGAAGATCTGCTCGAGATGGACGACATTGAGATCAATGCCATGGAAGCCGCCAGCGGCGATATGGCTCTAACTGCAGCGGCGCGCAACGGCTGCACAGACGCTGTCACCGTGTTGCTGTCGCGCGGTGCCGGGGTGGATGCTCACAACAAACATGGCTTCACACCGCTCTGGCTGGCCGTTAAAGAAGGCCATTGGGCGGTCGCTGAGAAGCTGCTGCAGAACGGCGCCGATCCGGACGAGGCAGTGCTGTCCACCCAAAAAACACCACTCATGATTGCTGCCGAAGAAGGCCACACCGATATGATAGAGCAACTGATACAAAACGGGGCAAGCTTGGAAGCGCAAGATCATGAAGGCTTCACCGCGCTGTCGTGGGCATGCTTGCGCGGTCGCCAGGCGGCCGCCAAGTGCCTCATCGAGCGTGGCTGCAACAAAAATCAGGCGGATAACAACGGTCGCACGGCACTTGACCTGGCCGCTTACCAGGGCTCGGCTACACTGGTGCAGTACTTGTTGGACCAGGGCGCCAACCTGGAGCACGTCGACGTGAACGGCATGCGGCCGCTGGACCGTGCGATTGCATGCCGCAATATTCAGGCGGTGCAGGTGTTTCTTCGGCGAGGCGCCAAGCTAGGACCCACCACCTGGAGCATGGCCATGGGTAAGCCGGAGATCCTGGTGGTGCTCCTGAATAAACTGCTCGAGGACGGCAATGTGTTGTACCGCAAGAACCGCTTCCAGGAGGCGGCACATCGCTATCAATATGCGTTGCGAAAGATATCCAATTTAGAGAATCTGCTGGAGCGGAGCGCTGTGTTTGCTCAACTGCGCGCCAACCTGCTGCTGAATCTGTCGCGTTGCAAGCGAAAATTAAATGTGAGTGAAAGTCGAGTTGGCCAAAAAGGTTCACAACAGAATAATCATTAAACGTGTTTCTTTGCAGGAACTTGGAGAATCCATTGATTTAGCCAGCCAGGCCATCGACCAGAAGCCCAATAGTTATGAAGGTTTCTATGCGCGCGCCAAGGCTCGCATGGAAGATGGCCAGCTGAACGAGGCGCTGCTCGATGCCAACGAAGCGATGCAGAAGGCAGCTACGACCGGCGTACCGCCGGAGGTTGTAGAGGTGCTGAAACGCATTCAAGCTGAGCTCCTGTCCAGGATAAGTGATGGCAGCATGCAACAACAGCAACAGCAACTACATTCACAGTATGAGTCATACGGAGACTCAGCTGCAGCCGCAGGTTGTCCTCAGAATGAGATGACCGATTTGTAGGCCCTCAAAGACACCACGAGACGACGAAATGTTGGTAAGACCAACAGAAGTTCTGACAGAGTTTTTTATAGTTTTATTTGTTGAAATTTCGACGAGTTTTTGGTTGAAATTTTGAAAGCCAACAACTAAGATTCCCTTACTATAAATTGTAGTTGTAATTTGCGACAATAAAATTAATTGTTTAATTTGACAGTAAAAGTGTAATAATAACAGAAATCAATTTTTAGTTATTGAAACTATGTTTTAGTTAAGATTTTATTATTTAAGAAAAATTGAAACTTTTTACTTTCCTTCGAAGAAAATAAAGCGAACTTGTTTACAAAATTTTACTATTAAATGAAATCCAACAAATAACTGATTTTTGTTTGAGAATGTTTAAATTATTTCAATAAATCAAGTAAAAATTGTTGGATTATTTTGCAAAACCAATTGTTAAAATAGATTTTTTTTTTCAAATTGTTGTTTTTTAGGTTTGAACCATTTAAATTGAAATTTAAACAATTTTTAATTTTATTTATATTATTTATAAATCCATGTTTTAAACATAGTTTGAATATTGTCATTTCATTCATAGATATTATTATTCATTTTATACTCGTATATTTTATTTATTTATTATATAAATACATCAAAATAATGTATAATAAGTTTAAATATTTAATGTTGGTTTACTACTTAATTTGCCATTTTTCAATGTCCTCTAAAAACACAACAATTGTAGAAGTGCATGTATAAAGTAAAATTATAAACTTTTTCAAATTAATAAAGTTCTGAATATACTGACCTTAAATGTCTTTTTTGGCTTGAATAGTGTGATAAGTAATTAAGATAAAAAAAGGAAGAGAGGGAGAGAGAGAGCAACGATACTTAAAAGGAAAAACATTTTAATAAATTAAAACATAGTACAAATCAAAGAAAAGAAAATAAAATAAAGTAAAATCAAAGAAAAGAACATAAGATAAAATAAAATAAAAGAAAGTAAAATAAAATAAAAGAAAGTAAAATAAAATAAAATAAAGTCATTTAAATACAAAATATAAAAACTAAATAAAAGAATACAAAAATTAAATAAAATAAAAATAAGCAAAAGAATATAAAAACTAAATAAAATAAAATTAAATTTCCTTTTTAAATTTGTTTTTATCATGTTTGTAATCTGGATGGTTTGCATTCATTTTCTTATGACAAGCTTTTTATATTACTACTAGTTGGCAACTCTATCGAATATCGTACCTCAACAGTGTCCATTCATGTTAGTAAACACTACAAATCGCTAAATAAAAATAGTTAATGGAAAAGTAAAATGAATTCGAAGGAAAACTCATTGAATGAAAATCATTTTTTGGTCTCTTATTCAATTTTACGACCATTGCCATCGCTGCTGCCCGGTTGGTCCGAATGGGAGCTGATGAGCGGCACGGTGACCAGCAACTGTTGTTGCTCATAGTTTGGCACTAAAAAAGGAACCGGAGAAAAACAACCATTGGAATCCATTCAGTGATATTTTACTTTGACTTTACAATATACTTTGTTCTAAATATATTTCCAAATCATCCGCAGACTCAATCGCTGGAAATTCCGAGTTTGTGCACTCTTTCAGTAAATGACTGATTTCTTTGGAGACCCGCATTAGGAAGAGAGGAATCTGCAAGCCAGCGAGACCTTGGTGAAGTGAGCCCAAACCCCGTGCTACCGTGAAATCAAAATCTGTTCGAATCGAAGTCGTATTTATTTTCAATTACGCGATAATCCTTTTATTTCCAAGAATCTACTCACCGTGTAGGTTGGAGCAGTCAAGAACCACCGGCGCCGCTCCGTAGTTGGCCACCGCCTTCGAGATGCCGCTACGCACCCATTCGATGGCCGGAAAGTACAGTGAACCGTGGCGAGGATGGATTAAAATGTAATCGATTCCGTGCGAAGTCTGCAGAGTCGTCAGGCGTTAAAGTGCAATTCTTACTTCAAACAATCACAACCTTCATCAACGAACCCACCTTTAATTTGGATACACTTAATACAGGTCGGGCGACACGGTACACCAGAAAAGCAACATCCACGCCTACTCCCAGAGACAGACCGACTTCCACGCCCATCGCCAGACTCATGACAAATGTAATGGCTCCGGGAAGCAGTTCGCGGCGACTACAGCGCCACAGGGGTTTAAGCACCTGAAGGAAGAGAAACTGTTGAAACTTGGGACACTGTTGACGCAACCCTCCAAATCGTTAAAAACCTCAAATTCGATCATAAAAATGACAGCCGAAACAATGACTGCACTCAGCGACGCTTTTGGAATGTACTCAAAAAAAGGCGCCAGTAAACCCAGCGCGAGAAGCACCAACGCACTGGTAAAGAAGCCACCTATAGGAGTGCGCACACCACTGGCATGATTGACAGCACTACGCGAAAAAGACCCCGTCACTGGTATTGAGGAGAAAAACGCACCAAAGATGTTACTGAACGAGAGAGCAACCAACTCACGCGATGCACTCAAACCGACGCCGCCGAACGCTTTCGATATGGCCACATTTCCCAGTACCGCTATAATCGGCAACACCAGCATAGAGGGACCCAATTCACTAAACTGGAAGGAAATAAAAAAGGCACGTTTTTAGGTTGCATTTTTCAACTCGAAATGGAACTTTTCCATTTCATTAATTTACCATATCTACGTAGTTTTGTGGTATTTCAGTACCGTTAGCACTCAATATGGTCGTCTCGAATTTGGGCAGGGCAAAGTCGGGCAGCCCACTTTTCACTTTGCCTGTCAAAATGAACGGGCACTCTTCCTTGTTGTGGCATACATAAAACGCAATCAAACTTGAGAAAAGAACAATCAACGCATTTCGTCCGGTCGCAATCACCCAGATGGCACCACTCAACAGCTGCTGCAACCGGCCGCTGCGCATGCGATTGCTAAGATCGACATTTTTTAGTACCTAAAAGCAAAAAAAACAACAATATTTTAATTCCAACCCAATCTGAATACTTATACACGTAGAAGCAACATCTATTTTTTACCCGTAAGACGAGCAGAATAACGATGGATGAGAGCCCCAACAAGAGGTCTCCATAGCGTATTTGGTGCAAATTTAAGAAGACAAATTTCATAGTATTGACAAAACCAGCGCCAGAACCACCACGAAGACCCAAAAGACCCTGTCGATGAAATGCATTTTAATAGCTACATATGTAATAACAACCCTAGCATTTCGAATACTACAAACCTTGAATTGTGAGGTGCATATAATCACCGCTGTAGCGGAAGTGAAGCCGACGGTGACAGGGAGCGATATCAAATCCACTAAAGCTCCTGGAATTTTAAAGAAAACAAGAATAATTTTAAACTAGAAGTTATTCTTTTTGCCGCCGAAATCGCTCACCGAGTCTAAGGATCGCCATCGCCAACTCAACGAACCCAGAAATAAAGCAGAGTAGAATAGCGTAGACAGGGCCAGAATTCAGACCGAAGCCGGTGTGGCGACTGGTCATCAGAGCCAACAGAGCGGTAGGGCCAATGGTCACCTGGCGACAGCTGCCCACGAAAGCATAAACAATGCCGCCCACAAAAGCCGAATACAAACCGTACTAGAAAAAAATGCAATCTATATTCTCTATAAAGGATGGGACTATATTAATTACTTAATTCAATAAGAAACCGACCGATGGCCCACCCTATATGTATATGTATACAAGTACATACATATATAGGAAGGAAAGAATGTGGGAAGGAATGAAAGGAGAAAGAAAGGAATGGAAGAAGAAGGGAAGGAATGAAAGGAGGAAGAAAGAAAGAAATCTGAATCAGTAAAAACCTGTGGTTCCAAGCCGGCGAGAGTGGCATAGGCCAGACCCTGTGGCAACACTGTCAAGCCCACGGTGATGCCAGCAATCATATCAGCGAAAGCGTCGTTCGCTTTGTAACCCTTCAACCATTTGAGACCCGGCAGTAGGGTGCAAGCCAGAGTGAAGATTTTCATAATGGATAAACAGGTCGTTGATCGACGCCGACGCTAAAGCAGCTGCGTTTAATAAGCAAAGTGATCATTATAAATGGATAAACAAATAAATGAATCGTTATTAAATTGAATTAAATTCTTTAAAAAAAGTTTATTAATATCATTATTTCAGAATTTCAATTGAAAGACAACAAAGCAAATATTGTAATAATATGTACACAAACGATTTGTATACATAGAGAATTAATAGAAAAAGATTGTTATTGTTATTGTTATTTGCAATAAATTGGTGATTTGAGAATCTGCAGTTTTATGCCTACCTACGTTTAGCTTTGTCTAATTAAAGGAATTGAAAGGAAGGGGGAAAATTGAAATGGAAAAGGTAATGACACCGTATACCGGGAACGGTGTTTATTTATTGATTGGTACTCGTATTTCCTACACCCGAAGGCATGAGGTATATTGTAAACTGTGTTCTTTCGTTTGTAACCCAACAAAGCAGGCGTGGCAGGTATAAAAACGTAGATTCTGAGTCGACTTAGTCTAAGTCATGTCTGTCTGTCTGTGGAAATCAGGAAATGTGGATACAGGACGACGAATAAAGGTATCGTCATGAAATTCGGCACTTTTGGGGGCTCTCTCCTCCTCTATTTGATATAGAAAATGGACCACTTTTACGCCCACTTTTGAAGCAAAGATGAATGCATCCGATTTGAAAGCTGAGCTGAACTTACAAAATATGGACGTAATTCGCCCACTGAATTCAGCTATAAGTTTATCTACAAAGAATATGATTATTTAATTTAATTTAGTGAATTTTATGAATTAATTCACGTCATTTTTAAACAATTTCATTATGAAATAATCTTTATACAATATTATTCTTTAGTTGAGAAATAATTGAAAAACTGTGCCTAATAAAACGACGTTTTTAAAATATTGGAGGTAACAGTAATTCAGAGCATCAGTCAGTCAGTCAGTCAGTCAGTCAATCAGTCAATTATTTTGTTAGTTGGTTTTTCGTGCTATATTTTCAAATTTACGAATATTTTTTAAAATCTGTACGTTTTTCTCGTGTTTCTGTTGTTCAAATTTTGTCTTAAAAGCTGTAGATGATCAACTACCATCGTATATTAAATATTATCATTTAACATGTGTTTGTCTGCTTTGTTTTGTCTCTTTAAAACTCTTTTCTTTTATAAAAGAAAACGTTTCCGTTGCGAACACAATTTTTTGAGTACTATACTTATTTCAAGTTCGATTAAAAAGCACACAACAAATCGAAATTCATTTCCAATTTTCTTTCAATTCTCACTTCAACACAATGACGAGCAACTTTTTATTCCATTCACAGCCGCCGATCGAGCTTTCAGTAGAGACGCACTCAATAGACTGAATCCGCTGAACGATTGTGATTGAAGCTGATGCTCAGAAGCAAAAAAAATTATAACAAATGTTTTTTTAGTTGGCTTTTTAAGCTTTACCGCAATCTAATAAGAGACACACTTCAAATTTAAATTGACTACTAAGGAATAAAGTAGTTATATATAAGAGTATTAATTAAGTATTGAAACAGCAACAATACATAATTATTGAATTTTATTATTATTATTTATAATATCATAACTAGTACAATACTATTATTATTGTTATTGTTATTTATTACCGATATTATTATGATTATTATTATAATTGTATTTATTATCCTATTTATTATATTTTTAATAATTTTTATCATAATAACTATTGTTATATTAGAAAACCAATTCTAGAAAAATAACTTATATTTTGTTTTGAGAGCGAAATCTTGAGTAATTAAACTCGAAGCACATGCTAGGGGCGTCAATTATCGTTTAATGAGTACATTTGCGGCGGAAAAACTTAGGAAATACTCGTAGTTTACTCGTCTTTCGGACAGTTTTAACATTTAAATTATTACGAGTATACTCAATAGTATACTCAATAGTACGAAGGTAATAAAAGCAAATCAATAATAAGGTGTGTATGTTTATCTGCTTTTTTCATAGATAGTTCAACTTTAGATAGCTGTCGAATTGCTGCTTTGACACTTAAAAGAGTAGCAAAATAATGGCATCTCTGTAATATCTTTGTAATTTCCGGAGGATACGTCAGCCATCGCAATGTAAATAATTAGGTACCTCGGTGCGGTACGATGGCAGGTACCAGTGTCGATTCGGAGCGATGTCGATAGTGTGGTACCTGGCAGTGCGTCGGTCGCACAGACACGGGGTATGGGGCCAGTTTTCCTAATAATAATTATTTTCTTTGCCAAAAAATTATAATAATAATAATAAAAGAAATGATAAGTAACAAGAGGTTGAATATATGTACATATGTATGTATGTAAGTTCAACTTCGTAACATGTCAGATTTATCGTTTGTTTATATTCTAATGTACGTTGTGTGTGTGTGTCGCGGAAAAAATCTAAGATTTTCACTCGAAGGCGATCTTTTCTTAATATTATCAGTTGAGAGAATTTTTATTCAACTGATAAAATTAATAATCGAAAAGAATATTAAGCAAGTATTACATTATAACTATAATCAAAGTAAAACATAGTGATTAAGTAATAACGGAAATTTGTAAAATATTTCATATAAAGTTAGAGTAAATAAAAACATTATACGATTAGATTCAAGGTCCTTTTCGAACTACAACGAGAACCAGGTCATTACCATGAGATGATCCAATTCAGTTCAATTTATTTCATATCAATCATGCGTTTTACAAGAAATTATTCTTTAGAAATACACTGCCAAATAATTCCACGTTCTAATTTTAATATTATGGTTATTATTTTAATATTATGATACTATTACATTCATTTACATACATAACTCAAGGTTTATCATCAAAACATGTGTAACTGTTTTACAAGATGCGCACTCAAATCTGCTAAAACAAATGTTGACAGGTACTGACAAGTACCATTCGATAACAATCGATTGCCTCAATTGTTCTCATCATAAAATCGCTATCAATTCTTCTTTATCTCAAGTGTTTACTTGGTTTGCTGGTTTTGCGATTTTTTCACAATACAAAATTGATGGAAGTTGAATGATTTCAAAAATTTGGCGAAAGCTACGATGCTCTTTCGTGAGATAAACAAACCAAAAATAAACAGGTTCTTCAGACAGATGCAAATGCAAAGAAATCTCAATCGAAAGAGTACAATTTACATAAATTTGAGGTGGTCTTCTTCTTCTTCAGCGTTCTTCAGTTACTTGTAATACATGAAGTAATACATGGGAACTTTTCAAAGAATGATTCAAGTGATCAAATGATTTACAACTTACACGTGTCTACTCACCTACGCCAAGCCGGTGCTTGCCTTCTTCTCTTCTTTTTCTTTATCACGTCAGTGGATAACAATCGACACTCATCGATTTGTCCCGGTAACCAACGGCAGCAATTTTTCACAAGTTACCTCTCGCCGATGTTTTAAAATGTTGAACCGTAAAACTACATCAATTGAATGCAATTTTTAAATGCGTGCGAAATTTTCACTTTATTTCTTGCTTTTATTTTTTGCTTACAATGCAATTTTTTTAAAGAATCATTCATTATTTTTCACTCTTCAACATTCACAACTAAAAGTACACACCAAAAACACTCTCATTACATATTTATTATTTTGTATCACAAGATTTTCGTATTTCGTTATAGCAACAGATTATTTGGCATAATTGAACACAGCTGTAGCGCTCCGATTTTGTAGTTCGGTTTCGTTGTTGTTATATTTTTTCACGGGGATTCCAACAACAACAATACTTTTTGTCGCTCTTGTTTGGTTCCTGTGTTATAGCCTTTTAAAGTACATATATTTTTATGCTCTGAATGTTAGCTAAAATAATTTTTTGTTTTTAGTAAAAATGTAAGCAAACGATTTTACGATACTATTTCCCGTGCTTATTTTTGTTGTTGTTGGTACAGATTTGAAAATTCAAAATCGGAAAAATCTACAGTACAGTTATCACAGCATTTCAGTTAGTCGACACCTATCTTGCAGCTGCCACTGTAAACTATTATTAAAATCGTAACACAATGTTTGAATCTATTGAAATTTGGTTGCTCTTTTGTTCTCTCACGGTTGTCTTGTACTAACTACTCTTTATGCTTCCTAGATAAAAGGGTTAGGATAGATATTAGTATAGAATAGAGCTTAATAACTATAAAGCTTTTTTACTCACTGGCACTGACCGGCTCTACATCGTATAAATGACATTAAGTTGAGAAATAATTGACCACCACGAACCGTCACGATACGTTCACACCTTACGTCTCGACTAAATGCACCTTTAGTCGTTACTTGTTAAGTAACAACATTTTACTGCATTTATTTATTATTTGCCAATCATTCTGTATATATATTTGGATCTACCACACTTTATAACCAATGTTTCATCTATGAAGTTTAACCATGTTTCACCATTACTTTTTAATGACAGTTCAATACATAAAACTTGTCTCTTGTCAAACTTCTATCCGGAATTTGTCAATAAAACACATATGTAATTTTCATTTCGCAAACATATTTCCATTCTTTGGAACATTTTTTATATGCGCTTAACGTATTGCTTTCAACGCTGCCAGCTAATTTTGTTTTATGGCTTTAAGAGGCTCATTCTTTCATACGACTGTGTTTTTGATAATACTGATACACCATAAATCTTTTGTGACATTCTGAGTGCATTAGCGCAAGCTCGTTGTTCCAACATTCCCTTCGTTGTAAAAATCGCCACACAGCACTTGTTCAAACAGCTGCTGTACCACACTAATTGACAGATTAAATGTTTACCTTTATGGTATTTTGCATCCACGACAATGCTAAGCAGTGCCGTTTTAAAGGTTTTGTTTTTTTTATTCCAATCAATGCATGTATTTTTACGGGTAGACGTTTGACAGAATGTATGACCCTTAGGCCGAATGTATGTATTCTTTTTCCGTACCTATTTTTCCTTAATATTCCTTTTTTTTCGGGTTTGTGATCGCATTGAACAGACCTTTGATGTTGTTACGCTTTGAACACTGCCACGAAATTCATTTAATTTTTGGTGGACATATTTGTTGGAGGTCGCTAATATCTAGCCCGAATTTATCAGGAAATAACGAAAAAACTGTATAACAGTCTCAGTAAAAAGAACACCCAAATTATAGAAACGAATTAAATGTGAATCCTAATAAACCACGAAATTGCACCGTAACGTATTCGCCAGAAAAACAGTGCAAGCAGCTTGGAAAGAACAGTAGGAAAGTAGGCTGTCCTATATCAAGACTGATCCCGGGAAGAGTTCTTTGTGATTCTCTTACAGTATGAAATGGGTAAGAATTTAGAACAAGTACAATCTCTTTGTTTCCTCGTGTTTACACTTGGGTAAATATTCCACCCGTTGTTTTCTAGCGAGCGAACAAACAAGGACATTTCGCTTTTTGCTGGAAAACACCAACAAATTTTTAACCATTTGCGTCATTTCACCCAAGTGGAAACACAGCCTTAAGTTTCGAAGTCAATCGATACACTTGAAAACAATTGGCCACTTTTAAAAGAACGCAAATTTGCAGCAAATCCTTTTTTTCACACAGAAAACAGCAATTTGTTCGACGACGGTTGTTGATTGTATCGAATTCGCTGAAATTGTTAATCTTTTGCAGGTCAAGATTTCAGAAACTAAGTAAGTCATCCAAAGAGTCGGTCGGTCAGAAGAGCGCACTCACTTTGCTTTCTGCTCATAGCACGCTTGAGGCAGAGCTTCAAGATTAGCTACTGCAATTACAAAACAATACTCTAGTGAAAAGCAGCTCGCTTCCCACAAATTTTATACCAATCAGACGGGTGACAGCAACGTGGCTGAAGTCGGCGAACAAGCAGTCAACCATACAACAGGTGATGTAAGTAGCGCTGCTCCGCCCGCCCACTTTTACTCCACTTCACTCCAACGCAACGCCTGCTTTCGAAGCAAGTGTTGCACCCCCGCTCTCATGCATAATTCAAGTTAAAGCGACGCATCCATAGCCGATCCCTCATGCCCCACATCAAATTAACATCTTCAAATTCTGAGTTGTGTTACTTTCATTTCATTGATTTCGTTAACTTTTTAATTCGATGTTCGGTGATTTTAGTTGCTTGATTTGAGTAGTTGATCACTGGTTGCCAGTATTATTTCTTACTTGTGATCTAATTGCAGACTATGCCTTCTGCAATCAGTAATACTGGACATGGCTCAACCGCCGGCCACAATCTCAATACACCGAGTAACGAAGAGTGCGGAATACGCGATGTGTGGAAGCATAACTTGGAGGAGGAGTTTCGTACAATACGCAAGGTGGTAAAGAAGTATCATTACGTGGCCATGGACACAGAGTTCCCAGGGGTGGTGGCGCGTCCGGTGGGCGAGTTCCGCTCCACTGCGGATTATCACTATCAACTGCTGCGCTGCAACGTGGACCTGTTGCGCATCATTCAACTGGGCTTGACGTTCATGGACGAAGATGGCAAGACGCCTTCCGGCTTCTCCACTTGGCAGTTCAACTTTAAGTTCAATTTAAGGTAAGTTTAAGTATAACACACACCTTCACATTTCTGGTTAGTTTTTCTAACCGACCAAATTCATTTGCAGCGAAGACATGTATGCGCAGGACTCCATCGATTTGTTGCAGAACTCTGGTATTCAGTTCAAGAAGCACGAGGAGGATGGCATCGACCCGTTCGACTTCGCCGAACTGCTCATGTCCTCCGGCATTGTTCTGGTCGACAACATTAAGTGGCTTTGCTTTCACTCCGGTTACGATTTCGGTTACCTGCTGAAGCTCCTAACCGACCAGAACCTGCCCGCCGATGAGAGCGATTTCTTCGATCTGCTGCGCATGTACTTCCCAAACATCTACGACATCAAGTACTTGATGAAGTCGTGCAAGAATTTGAAAGGCGGACTGCAGGAGGTCGCCGATCAGTTGGAGCTGCGTCGCGTTGGGCCACAGCACCAGGCCGGCTCCGATGCTCTGCTCACTGGTATGGCTTTCTTCAAAATGCGTGAGGTACACAAGACTTTTAACATTGAACCAACATCAACATTTCTCGATAATGCCGTTGAGTTTAACAACAACAGCGTAGCTTAAGTAGTATTCATCTTCAATCAAATCGAATCGAATCATTTAACTGAGTCGAATCATGCTCATATGAATATCAATCATTTATATTTTGAGACACATCATACTCATTGTTCTAGTATATATATATATAAGTCAAATGTTAGCGGGCCAAAATGTCTGAAATCGGCGAAGGAACCCAACTGAGTTGGATTGTTCCCGCGCCAAGGAGGCCTGATTTTTAATTCGTTTTTATTCGAATGCTTTGATAGATTTTGTTTTTCCCCCAAATCGTGGAATTTTTTATATTTTACATTTAATTTTCCATAATCCCCACCCACCCCACCGCCACCCTCAGCCCAACCCCCTCGCCCCAGAGATCTTGATATTTTCGGCAGCGGTGTCGCGAAGTCGGCTGCTTTTCGGCGACTTTCGTTTCATTTGTTACACCCCGCAACTCGCTGCTGTTCTTAAACTCAATTCTCTCTTTTTTTATATCTATAAATAAATGATTTATGTATGTTTAATAATGAATCCACATACAATGAATTGTTGAATTGAATTTTTAAGCTTTATTTGTTTCATTACTTAATTTGTAAAAATTGTTAAAAATACATAATTTATAATTTGTTGATTTGAATTTTTATTAAAAGAACTGAAATGATTCGTTAAAAGAAAATAAAATACGATGTCTTTCTGGGTTTCTGTTACTGATATCAAAAGCAATTCATCACGTATGTATTCAAAATTTGGGCATAAAAACAAAAACACAGTTTCGTGAACGCAAATCCAAAGCAAACACAAAGAAAAACAGCAAAGCGAAAGCCCCCAAGAAAATGTAACTAGAAATTAACTAATGCAAAGTCTGGCGGGACGCTCCTTCAATGCCTGTAATAGTTTTATATCGCTACCAATTCTCTTCTCTCTCTCATTCTCCCTCTATACTCTATTAACCTCTCAATAACGCTCTATTTTCATGCTTACAATTTCTCGCCCTCGTAGATGTTTTTCGAGGATAACATTGACAACGCCAAGTACTGTGGCCATCTCTACGGATTGGGCACCTCGTTCATTGTAAATGGAACAAACTTCCACGAGAGCAACGGCGACAACAATTCGACGACAACGTGATTTATTTTCATTGAGCGTACTGCGAATACAACAAATACGAAGACATTGAAAACACTTTCAAACTAAACCAGAAACACCAACACACACCAACACTCAAACCATTAATTATGAAAGAAACTAAAAAAATAATAAAAGAAAAGGACAACCAAACGAATGACCGAAAATCATCCTTCCAACGGACTGCACTAGGACGCATGTAAGCAATAACAGTAGATGTTGACGATCACCGCAAACACGAATAACAGTAAATAGTATAAGCAGCATGAGAACTTGTAACGGACAACAGCAGCATCATCAGCTTAGTAAAATATATATTGCAAAACAAATTGAGAAAAAAAACAAATATGTATTTATTTAGCCAAATTGAATTTATTGAAACAGCAAAGAAAACCGCATTAATAAAAACTTTAGAATACCGTTTAATAGAAAAAAATATAAAATTAATAAAAACCAGCATTAACAAAAACAAAACATTCATAGAAAAGGATACACAAGATTGTGGTTAATAATAAATTTTCTATATGCAATAATTAATCCGCAGAAAAACTAAAAACATTTAACAAAACAAAAACAAAACTCATATATGTACTATTATTGTATTCTAATATGTGTTCGCAACGTTATGAAAGAAACAAAAACGTAAAATATTTATAATAAACTAGTTTTTAAAATAGTACACGCAAATTTATAAGAATCGAGAATAAAAAAACATGCAATTTTAATTTTTAAATATAAAAACTGTTTTGTCTTTTTTTGTATATTGGGTTAAATGATAATTTCAAGACGGAGAAAACTATAAAAATATGATTAAGATATCAGGTTCTGAATATTGAAATTTTCTATAAATTGAAAAAGTCGACCCAAAAATGAAAAACATGGCAAGTTTTTTAGAAAGACGTGTAACGTGATAACAGTAAAACTTCTGGTATCGCTATCGATGAGCGATCGTCGTCATATCACGTGCTGCGGTATACCGGAATCGTTATCGTACCGCACCGGTATGCGCCACACTTCAACTCTATCGAAAAGATTCAGATTACGACAAATAGAATTAAAATAAGCGTATAAAATAAAAACATAACTTGAGTTCTTTGTTTGTTTTGCTTTAGAGCTGTTTTTTTTTTTGTTTGTTTTTGTTGTGTTTTAACAGCAACAACAATATCCTTAATCTTACCAATAATAGTAACAAAAATAATAATATTAATAACTAAGATACGAAAATAGATATATTATTTGAGGATCTTAAAATTACATATATATCTCTAAGAATCAGTCCATAAACTACGTAAGGTACATCATGTGATTTTTCGAAGCATAGAAAGAAAAAGAAAGCTTTATGGAAAGTAAAGCCTATCTTCGTAAATAGACACATTCTCAACACGCCTCTTCTTTCCATAAAACAATTACGTATCGCATGAGCCGTCACTATTTGTGATTATTATACATGGATGCTATCGCTGGATCCTCAGTCTCGTAAATGATCAATACGTCGCGAAATTTGTCCAACAGCTGCAGCAGCTGTGAGCGGCGAAGGTTCTCGAAATACATGATTTCCTCGAGGTGATGCTCGCTCTTAAAATAACCCGCCTGATATAATTTAACCATCAGCGCCAAATCGTCCACGTTCATTGAGGCCGGGATGCGTCGAATCGCAGCCCGATTGGCTTCTTCAAAAACATCCAGCAGCTCCTTCACCTTCTGCTCGTCTTCGATGGAAGCAATGCTGTCACAGTTTTCGGTACTCAGCGAAGCCGTCGTACTGAAATTGCCGTTTCACACAAAATTAACATCATCATACATATAATGGACATTTTAATACTAAAAACACAACCTGAAATTGGATTTTTGACTGGAGGAGGGTTGAACGCCAATGTTGTCCGAAACCATAGAGCCACCAGCTGAGTAATGATCTTCTGTTATGGAACGTCGACTTGTATTTGGCACTGGCAGCGGCTGACTGGATACACTAAGCAAGGAGCCCGCGTTGCTGCTCAGAAAGAAATGTTTAGATGATCATTTTATTATTTAAACGAAAAAAAACACCAACAACAATTGTAACTCTTACAGTTCATCATCGCTAGCTGCAGCACTTCTACCCAAACTGTGACTGCTGGGCACCAGCATCTCCTCGTTGCCTATCGATCCCACATCATTGAGATCCAACAGCGAGTCGCTGGATGCATCCTCTTCGTCGCGGCAGTCCTCTTCATCGGCCAAGTCGTCCAAATCGCTGGGCATGAACTGCACGTAGGTGTGCAGTTGCATAAGCAAATGGTGCTGCAGCATCCAGAGCACCATTTGGGCCAGAATACCCTGACGCGCCGGTTGCTGTAGTGGCGTCGTCAGATGTCCAATGGATGTGGGCAGCGAGAAGTCAGAGATCACTTCGAACAATGACATTCCTGCGAAGCGAGTGGAAAACTTCTCCACCAGATGCGACTTGGTGTGTAGCGCCGCATCCGGTGCTATAACATAAACATTCGTCTCGCACAGCGGGTAGATGATGGTAGCCTTTGCCCAGTACACCAAATGGCAAACCACTTTGTTGACATGTTCAATACTTAGATCCGCATCGGAGGCCATGCTTTGCAAGCTCATCAGCGGGTTGTAAACTTCTACTATCTGAAGCAGCATGCGTGCACCTGCTGGCGGCACGCAGTCCAACAGTTCGGCGAAATCAACCAGCAGCAACATGCCGTGGTAGGGCTTCAAAGATCGCAGACAACGATCGATGGCCTCCGGGTCTACCATGCTGCCCTTTTTGTGGAACTGATGAGCTTTCTGTGGCAAACAGAAACTCATCGTAATGTTATGATTAATGGTTGTATTTAGCAGTCCCGTTGTACAGAGGTCATGGTAGATGGACTTAAGCGCCTGAGCCAAGGTTGACTTCTCCGAAATGAGATCGAAGGCGCGCTCATAATGTTGTTCTAGTTGTTTATTTGGCTCCACCTGCGAGCTCACTTCGTCGTGTGTCTTGATCATTAATGCGATTTCCTCCGTTACGTAGCCGATGCGCTGCTCCTCCACCTTCAGCAAGAGACCCAAACGCTTGCTGAGCTCATTGTAACATTTAACAATGGAGTAGCTGGCCTGTGCATGCAGCGCAAACAGTACATTGATAAGAATCTGCGGTGTGGGTGGTTTAGGAGCACAAGCGGCTGCGGAATTGGATGTTGTAGTGGTGCTAGCAATCGCACCACTGCACTGCTCTTGCCGCTGCATTAACGTCGGGTGACTGACAAAACGCACGTCGTTAACTTTTAGCTCGAACTTCTGATTGCACAACTGCGACTTCACTGCAAACAGCGAGGAGAGTACCTCGTCTGTAAAGCCATGTAGCTGTCCTTTGGGGCAGATATTGGAAGTATTTTGAACTGTCGTCTGAAGAACATCATCTGGCGATATGATGGCGTATGGGTTGCGACCTTTTTGCTCGTTAGCGATAGTTGCAGACAGTCCTGTAGAGTGGTGGCCGCTGCTAGACGCTGCGTCCGTGCAGATCATTGCATTGCTTCGTTCCTGTTGGTACGGATAGCGATATAACAATCGGTCACCCTTACTATCCATGTAAACAAGTATCACTGCAATTGGATTGACTTCCATTTGGAGGCTCTTTTGGAACAGTTGTGAGTCTGTGACGTGTGCAGGAATATAGTTTTGACAAATTGTTTACAAACCACTAGCTTTGACTTTGCTTTTGATGTTGAAGCAGTAGCGGAAAGAGAATCATTGGCGGCACAAACGAAAAAGTTCTCCAAGCCTGTTGACGTCGTCGTAGCAAAGGCAGCAGCACTACTTGCTGTTGCAGTTGTTGCTCTTTTTAAGGATGTTCTTGAAGGCCTACTTTCTTTAGTCTCAATAAAGGCCGCCTGATTATGCTCACTTAACAACGTAACCTTTGTTAACAACTGTCAAAACTCTATTCAAATATATGGGTTTGTGTGTATTTAGTTTCTCCAATCGTTCACTTAACCCTAATGAAAACTTTGAATTTTTAGATCTTGAACGCATTATTGTGAGCATAAAAGTTTTAAATTGGCATGTCATGCGAACTATTTCCCCATGTTAGCTGCATACATCTCAGAGACATATGGTTTAACCATGACAAATCGAAAGTTTTAGGAATTTTATTTATTTAATTAAAAAAAAATGCAATATCTATTGTCATTAAATGTTCCAGATGACATACTAAACAATTTTGATTGGGAAACTCCAGTCTATAGAGAAAACTCCAAATCATACTCCACAATCATGTTGTTTTTGTTGCTGTTTCTTTCCCCCACTAATTATAACAACAACAAAATTTTTTTATTGCCCACGCCCCTTTTAGGAGTTAGAACCCTTCGAAACGTGATATTCAGTCGTATCTCCTTAACCAGAAAAGTATCCCTGGTGCCGTATAATATGTATAATGATGCCGTTGAACGGGTTTTTTAAATATCTTTCATTCGTGTCAAAAAACCTTTTACTGAAAATGGTGTACTTTGGGAAATACATGCAATTAAAGACTTTTGGTACTCTTATTCAAATTGTTTAATTTTTTTCTTAGTAAAAAATGTATAATTAAGCCACATAATTAATCTAAAGAAAGAAACAACAACCTCTTAGCTTTCTACACATATTTTTGTTGGCAGAATCAATGCAGAATTTTAGGAGAAAACTCATTTTTAAAATCGATTACGAGTTTACCTAAATTTCCCACCTTTTTAAAATAAACCATTAATCATTAAAAAAACACAACTATTATCGCCGGAGACGTGGTTCCCAGTCCTGCTTCCGAAATACTGGAAGCCATTTTTTGTCTACTTTGTCAGTAGATAGCCTTTAATGGTTAGTAATATAGGTGCAGTTTTTTAATTAACTGTATAGAACTTCGCTATACAATTGACCCTTACCCAGGTATTACTCTGCTCTCTATCTGGGTTATAGGGAAATTTTCAGATGTATCCAACTTCATGCATAAAAAAAAATAAACTTGAAAACAATTGTGTATGGAGACCTAGTTCATTAAAAGAAAGTAATTAATATTACTCTATGTATGAAAGATTATGCAAAGAAGTTGGGCGCGGTTTCGATTTTTCGTTGTCGTTCTTTTAATGAACTGCATCTTCAGTTCATTCAGTACATTAAAAAAAACTAGGAAATTTGCAAATGTCCCTATAATCTGTATAGAAATTTAGATAAAACCTGGGTAAGTGTTAGTTGTATTGCGAAGATCTGTATAAATCATTACAAACACACGGCTAATATTACGCTACGTTAGAAGGATAAATCAATGAAGTAGAATGCGATTTCCAGTTTAGCAAAATTTCCTCCTTCGTTCTTTTAATGAATAGGATCATCTGTTCATTAAAAAAACCCAGCTTATATTAATATTGTTCTTTATTACAATATTATTTATGTTGTCATTTATTACTACACAAAAAAAGTAATATTGTAATAGATTCCGTAACGAGTCAACCCTGCTGTAACTCAACGAAGGCAGGAATTTCTACTGGCCAGTAAATTTGCTATTAAAATCGTATGGAGTCTGGTTTGTGAGCTCAAAAAAAGTTACTAGCTGGCTAAGCCTACTCGGTGTTGTTTGATTGGAATCGCACTTGTATATACGGTAGTAGTAATTATCGGAAAGTGGAAAGAATCTGAAAAAGGAAGCTAGTTGAACGAAACTAGCAACCAGAAACTAACGAATTAACGAAGATTACATCGAACGAGTTGTGAAAAATGAACGAACAGCGGTCAGCCGCCATTTATTGAGTTCTGCAGTCGCTAAGTGAACGTATGTGGAAAACTTGTACACATTTTCCGCAACAAGAAAAACTAGAAATCATTGTGAAAAAATTAAAAATATATACTTAAAACTAAAATGCTGGTAAAGGAAAACATTTCCAATAGAAAACAAGAATTTAATCATTGGTAATTGTGAGAAAACTTAAAAATAAATTGTTGACAAAAGCGAGTTGGAAAAAAATAAAGTGCTAATACAGAAAAATAGCTCTTGTGGTAGTCTTGTTGCGTTTGTGTGCGTGTGTGTCAAAAATATATATTGGGAAGCAGATAATTTGTGAAGAAAATCAGAAAATTAGAAAACTATAGAATAAAAACCAAAAGAAATATTTTTCAAATTTTCCATTTCTTTACTGCACTGCTGCCTTTTCTCTCACACTTGCGCGCAATAACGACGAATTGCTTCAATTTTTTTCCATACCTTTTGAATACACAACGAGTAACAGAATTTCTTTGGAATTTAAAAATTAGACATAAATTTACACTCCTTGTATTAAGCTGAGTAGGCTTATTTCATTTGTCCATAAGCGCAACTACGTTGAGTTCTGTATAGACTGCCAGAGAACGTTCATGTATATATCTATAGCAGTACCTATAGTATATATTGTGGGCATTGACAGACACTGAATACAACAAAAAACATTTTTCTGCCACTTTTCTTGCCCGTCAACCGTGTTGCGCCGTGCAAAGTACCGTGTTCTTGTTTTGTATTTAATGAAAATATTTTGTGCCAACACAGAACAAGTGAATTAAGTGTAAAACTGAATTGTTATAAATTTCAAAAGTTCAAATTGAAAATTGTGAATTGAACTAATGTTAGAAGTAGGTGAACATTTCTGCGTCCACGGAACCCAACCGAATTTACAGATGGAGGAGTGCACCGAACGTCGTGAGCAGTGTAAGTGGTCATATTTTCTTGAACAAATATTCAGCTTGTTAGATTAGGGAATGCAAATTGCAGGCAGAACACATTTTTTCAAGCTGTAATAGATATTTATCGGCGCATCTCAAATGTTAGTGTTGTCCCAGTCGGACGTGGTAAAAATTTCACCACAGTTCCAGATAGAATCGTCCATCATATTTACATATGAGAAGTCCCATCTAATTTCAGCTTAACCCCATTAGTTTGTTTGTCACCATAAAAGCTACATCAGTCCGCCATGTTTCATTTTCTCATAAAATTTTTTTACAATCAACAATATCTAGTGCTATTGTAATTTGTAAAATTTTGCATTCTTTCGTCCAATTGTTCGAATTGGTAGCCATTTTTTCCGTTTTTTTAATGTTTCTTATTGAACGAAAATAAAGATGGCGTCTACTAGCTGTGATAATGTGAGTGATTTATTTTCTTCTGTTCTCGCTTTTCTTATATTTATGTCCTTGTCTCTCTCTTAAATTCTGTAATGTAGAGCTCTAGCTGTGGCTCAAAATAAAAAGGCTGGATTTTGTGTAATTCACACGCGAACACTTGCTACGTGTGTATATTTTTTTATGGCATGCGCGTTGCATTAAAGTTGCGTGTAGATATGGAAAATTAAACAAATAAGAGTTATGAACTTTTTGAAATGGATTTCGAGAAGTATGGCAGTAAGCATCTTTTATAAATTTTTTAGATAGCTTTCCTGTTTGAAAATATCCTGTTTCATGTTTGAAATGAAAAATCTGAGTGCTTTTCTTAACATTTGTTTTTACGTCGTACTTTGTTTTTGTCGGAATAGTCGCCATATTCAGGCCGCCATATTGAATTTGCAAGAGTAGCTGCACTATTGCGCTACTTTCGTTTAGTTTTGTTTTCTTACTCCCACTTTCCTGCTGAAGTTGGCCGTATTTGCGAAAATTTCGCTCTACGCAAGAATACGTTTCTCCCTTTTTAATATACGCGGTTTGTTACAGCGTTGCATATAGCTGTCATCATTGCGAATTTGCTTTAATATCTTTTTTAGTGTGAAAACGAAAGCAAAAGTTCAAAAACAAGTTCTTGTATTAAAAGTTGAAGAATTTGCAGCAGGGTTTCCTAAACAACATCAATTTGTAATCTAAATACAGAAGAAATGTGATGCCAGATTTTGTTTTAATTCCGTCAAGGAAACGTTACTTTATTTGTTCGATTAAAAAATCAAGGTTTATGTATTTAAATAACATTGGGAATATTAAAGTACTTAAGAATGCTGTTAATGGAATATAATGGGCTCTTCTGTCCATAATAAATGCCTACACCCAAATGTAACCATTACATATTAAAATTATCATAATATCTATTATTTATAATTACATTTATCTTTTGCATATATCGATATCAGATGATTCTCATTATTGCTGGTTCGATAATCAAAATGGATTACAGTAGATGAGTAAAGCATTTGAACACATTCCATTTCGTACCTACAGACATAATTAAAAGAAAATCCAACATTATAAACTTGTAAAGAATTAAAAAACTTGAGAAATTACAATCGAACTCAAATTTTCAAATGACAAACCATTATTCAACTTAACGGAACCACACCGCCAATAAAGTAAACGGCAAAACCGTTAGAACAATGAATGTCGCAAAATGGATAACTCAATGTATTTCCTTCCTAAGAACTCATCAATAAG
Organism: Myopa testacea; assembly: GCA_949629155.1. Classification (NCBI taxonomy): domain Eukaryota; kingdom Metazoa; phylum Arthropoda; class Insecta; order Diptera; family Conopidae; genus Myopa; species Myopa testacea. Next base: position 17,580,464 of record OX451348.1, on the reverse strand, counting down.
ACGGTCGTGCATAATCCGCAATATGGGTCGAAAAACAAAATCAGTTGAAGAAAAGACCGGTTTTAAGTAGTCTGTCTCAGTTGGAATTACCCCAACCCAACAGTTCAGATATGCTAATAGATCCTAAAATTAGAAATCATAGAAGACCATTGATCCTAGAATTCCAGCAGTTTTGTTCCCTTGGTTTAAAAGCCCATACTGTTGCTATATATTTAGAATAGAAACAATAGTGTTGAAAGCATCTTTCGGATAGGACCTTAGATCTCCCACTGCTTCCCCCACTGGCAAGTCGACGTACTTTGGATAGTTTTTGTCACTGATAGGCCTTGGATTTGGCCCTTCATCACACTATAGGTTAAGATAGGCCTCACAACCACTTTATAAGTCCTCAGAAGTAATTTTGGCTTGAGGCCTCGGGCTTTTCCGAATGTCTTCTTTCAGGCATTGAAGGCCACAATCAACGTACATATATTTTAAATACTATAACTTGAGCATTTTTTAAAACACATACGTATATTACAAATTTACTTTAGATATTTGTGCTTATGTACTTGAAAAAAACAAATTACACTTCTGAGAATTTGGTGTACTTCATTAATCTCAAAGTTGACAATATTATGGATTTGTACTTCTAAAAATTGTATATTTATTCCAGAATGATATAATTTACTTTTCGGCTATTCAGTTGTTTTTATATGACTTTACATTGAATTTAGATTATTTCATTCTAATAATAGATTTACCTATAAAAGGGAAAGATAACAGCTGAAACAAGAATCAACAAATTAAGCCTTTTCTATTTATTAAATATTGAATATGTAAATGTGTACAATATTTATAAAATGAGTATAAAATTTAAAAAAACTAAAAAATTGATTTGGGCATATTTTATGCCCTTTTCATTATATATATTATTTAGTAAATAAACTCGTTCGCAATGCAAAATACAATTCAAGTGACCCAACAAAGACGATCGCTTTTGCATGCATTAATTAATTTATTTATATACGGTATCTCTGCCACATCGAACTAAACATCGAGCTAACATTATTATCATAATTTAACTCATTCATTTCACTCAGTCGTGGCCAGACCAATGCGCCTCATCAGGTGAAGTAGACGGAGGAAGAGGAACGTGGAGGGTTTCGTTTAGTGATTATAAGCTTTTTGTTATTGAGGTTTGCAATGCTTTTTTTATGGCTTTGTATATTCGTGGTCTGTGATCAACTGAATAAATAGCTTTGCTGGATGAGTGGTTGCTAGAGTAGGATAGAGTAAAATGGAAGCAGAAAGGCAGTGGCTGCCTTTTGTTTAAATGTATTAAATTCAATTATTGAATTGCATTTGGAGTTTGAGCTCTAACTGCGCGCTAATATGATGCCTTGACTGAGCAATCAGCAAGCGAGCTAGAAACAACTAAAGTAACTAGCAGAAGTAGTCGTTCATCGGTCGAATTACACTCTTCATCACCACCATCCTGTTGTGTGTTGTTTGATGTGTATTTTCTTTTGTATTTCCACATTTTTCGTTCTGTCGTTTCATGTATTTAATACCTTTTGTTTTTTATATATAATTCTTGTAATTTTTTTATATGAAACTACGATTTGCGTATTTTTGTATATTGCAAAATTTGTTCAACTAGAGTTATGAACAATGATAAATCAAAATTTCAGTAGATTCTTATAAAGTTTTATACAGAAAGCGTAAAAAAATGCAATTAAAACACTTTAAAATAAGGTATAATATTTGAGATTGGTACATTTTAAATTGAAAACTGTAAGGAAGCCGGCAGAACCAAATTTTAATTTCGAATTTTGATTTCTTGTTGGTTTTACTTCTATGTGCATGTATAGCTTTTATATGTATATACAAAGTAATGATCAACAATTTGTTCGTTTTGTGTGTTCCAAAAGTGGAGTTTTTTACTATGTATGTAACATCATTATTCTTCGATTGTTGGACAATCCATAAAAGAATCTTTGAATTATCCATCATCGTATAGAATAAATAAATGAAGGAAATTGTTCAGTGTGTACGAGTACAACTACATATTTTCTAGCAGCAGCTGTACTCGTATGTAAATAAAGAAGAATTTGTGGTAGCGGTTTATGCATGCAATCTTTTTGAGGGTCTTTCAAGAGACATTTGTGACTCCGCTTTGCCTTCAATAAGATTTGATGGAAATACTGCAAACAAGCGAGTGAGCAAACAAGCGAGAAGCAGCCAGGCCGGGTTCGAATAAATGTGGCAATGGTTCACACTAAAGTGCTGAATGGCAGGTATATGACAGGAACACTCACTCTCAACCGACTCACCACCAGAATAAAGTAGCTCAGAACACCGGAGCCGCCTATGAGATGCCAATATTTGTGCTTAAATACATACAGGTAGATGTGCGAGGTGTAGCTGCATACGTGCAAAACAAACTAAAGATATCAACCAGCAAAACTAAACTAAATAAATATCGCTGTACTTACTTCTGAGGCTTGCTGCTATAAATGCGCGAAACTAGCGAAAACGAGTAGAAGAAAATCGCAAAGCGAAAAAGCTAGCAAGTAAGATATTCCATTGCTACATAACCAACATCGACAACGCAAGCAACAACATTTACAACAACTACAACAACATGTACAATTATAACTAGTCAGTGCAAATCTCAGCGGCACGTATTTGCCATCGCCATAATTTTTGTGGCTTTTTTAATGCACTTTTTATTTTTTCTTGTTCAGTATTTTTATTGCATTTTTTAGTTTGCTTTTCTTCGCAAAATATTTTTTTTTAATTTCTTTTGAGTGTAGAAGAGCTGAACAAAAAATGCCTTACTAATAATATGCTCGTAATAGATACACGGAGGATTTAATTTTATGAAGAAAAAGTACTCATGTACCGGTAAATACATTATTCGGCTACTTGTAGGCAGTTATATCAACCCATAATAGAAAAAATACTCACCTATTTAACGAAGCTTTTTAATTACGTTCTTAAAAAACTTTTTGGTTTTGGACTGGACGGACCACTGAAGAAAAGGAGAAAGGAACAGTAATTCCCAAAACTAACTTAAAATGATACTCCATAAAAGATGGCAACATAACAAAACCGTATTCTTTTCTAGTGTCGATATATCCAGGCAGCTCTTTTTCCCCATCTGTGAAATGTTATGGCTGTTCTACTTGTCGTCTCTTCTTTATGTCGAGTGCGTGTGTTTGTGTGCCGAATAATAATTTTCCTTCAAATGCTATTCGATTTTTCTATAAAGTGCAGCAACGTAAAGTAATGTTATTTCTTCTTTCATATATTTATTTCTCTCTCTGTACTTCGTTGAATAGAAACTAATCTTAATACTCATCGCGTTCATGTATCTTTTTTCAATTTTCTCTTTTATACATATTCTTTATATTTTTGCAAATTGTGAATGTTGTGTCGTTGCTTTAGTTGTATCAGCAGTTGTTGTTGTTAATTGGAGACACAATAGAAGCCAAAAGTGAATGCACCGATTTTGCCTTGGCTTTTGGCGGTTGCGGTAGTTTTTTGCACCCCACCTCCCCCTGCATACAAAAAATAACCACTCACACTTAAAAAAGACTTCTGTTTGAACATAGATAAATACATACTGATGCATTTTTATTTGTTATTTATATTTGTATGTATGTAAATGTTATGAACTTTTGAAGCAATTTAATTGAAGTGAACTAATGACAGAATGAATTATAGATGGATACTTGAACCAACCTGCTCTCAAATAAATGGAGCTGCATAAGATTTAACTTTAAAATATGTATATTAAAGCGGATTGAACATATTTTTCAACCTCAGGAACCTTTTTAACCTTTTAATTGTTTAGAAATATATGAGTTGTCTTAATAAAGGCACTTTTGTGGATTAAGTTGAAGTTTTTGTTACAAATGAGTCTGTACTTATTTTGTTGATTTGCTAATTATGACTTTTTACGATTAACAATACTTAAGAATAAATCAAGGACTCTACTATGAAATTCCCAAATTTTCGAACATATTTGCTTTTACTATTTTAACCCTGTATAAACCGAATCCCAGTCATCACTTTGTCATCAACATATAGACCTTCAACATTATTCAATTTATACCTTCAACATTAATATTCTAGCACTAATATTTAATATTTATTTACTATCATTGCACGTATATTTAATAATAATATTATTTTCTATTAAATATTCAGAACAACAATAAAGAAAAATTTTTACTGTGACATGTTTTGGCTGCACCATATGAGTATTATTATTACTATTATTACTGGTACTATTATTTCATTTTCATTATTTTCTGTATCTGTTTTTGTTTCTCTGTCTCTTTGCATTCATTTGTCGTTTCTCTGACCCATCCGAATGACAAGGAGCAAAACTTTAGTTGTATACCACCACGTAACGAAGAGGTGTTTCAGAAACTCACTTTTCAAACCATGTCAGCTCGCCAACGATGTACAGCTTATTTTGGAAGCTCAAGCATGCGCGCTCTGTACAGTCAACCAACATTGTCACGTTGACTTGTTTTACATTTTCCAACGTTTCGAAAAATATGTACATACATTTACATTTATTATTTTTATATAATATAATATTATTTTATCTTATTTAAGTTTTTCCTCTGTTTTTCGACAGATTTTTTTGCTGTTGAAAAATCCATTCTCGGGTTATCATATCGTTAAAAATGAAATGTAAATATAAAAATAAGTCGACGGCAAAAGTGGCATTTTTTGTTGAATTGTATTTTTCGTTTTGTTTTATTTTTTCTTATATTTGGTTTATTTCGCTTGTCCGTATTGATGTAAAAATTACGTAACAATAGTACAACAATATTGTTGAAATTCCAGTTTTCTCGTGCCGATTGTGCATCACATAATTTATTTTGCTCCTCTCGCCATACAGCTTGCGACTCCGTACGTTTTTTTGCTAAATACATATTTATTTCTACACAAGAATCGTTACTACAGCTAACTTGGTTAAAACTGCTCTGCTCTACTCTGTAAATTTGCGTCTCCTTTTGATTTTAGCATCCTTGGCTCATAAGCAGCAACATGTTTTGTTATCGTTCCTCTTTCGCTGACAGCAAGTTGCCACTCTTTGTTACATTTTTTTTCGTATCCCTTCATTACATGAATTTTTTTTTATGAGCATTGGTTTGGTTTTTATATATTTCAGTATTGTTTTTATATGTTTATGCGTATATGATAATTGTTTCTACTTCATTACGGCCTCACCACCACCACTGCCGCCAACATCATCATCGCTATCACTGCCGTCTTCATCATAGCTGTTTTGTTGTTCCTCTCCCGGAATCAATAATTTTTGTTGCCTTTTCTTTGGTTTTCTCATATACTAGCATTTTGACTTGTTTCCCTTTTCTTCTACTCGTTGTCATTTAGCGAGGTTCACTCTTCTCTAGTTTAACTCTGTATTTGGATTTGCTTTTTGGGTGCAGTTTTACAATTTTGTCTATACTGTTTTGATGCATTCCAAGATATACAGTGCGCTCGTGATAACGTGAACAACTAACTGTTTCCATTGACTATTATAAAAGATTGGCGTAAATGTGAACAAAATTTTATAGTAGCTTTCATTCGTTTAACATCAATTCTGTTGTAATTGAAATAGCCAATTTATTTGACTTTATTTCTTTTTAATCTGTTAATTTTTGCCATCTCCAAGTCGGCATTTATATTTATTTATTTATTTATTATATAAAGGATAATATTTTCAAAAATGATAATGTAAAGTTGTTAACATCAAAAGATAAGGCAGACTTCTAGAGTACTTAAGGAATGCTTGTCAATCTTTTATAGATTTTAATCATTTGAACAATAAAATGTATGTGTTATGTTAAAGAATGAATATGGTTTTAATGTTAAAAAGATTTTTTTCTGAGATAATATAATGAAGTTTCCATAATAATTTCCATAAATAGTAATGAATTTCCATAATCCCAAACGTGAACATAATATCAACTGTGAACTCGGGTTTTATTAGTTTACGATAACGGGAGTGCATTGTAGATTGTTTGCCTTTCTACTGTGGTAACAAAACATGCAGGTTTTTTTCCGACCGATGACTTTTTTTTATTATTTAGTATTAGTTCAACTTTTTACCAGTTTTAATGATTAATTTTTGTCAAATAGTACGAGTTACGTGTATTATATGTATTGTTCCCAAATACGCTGTATTGCCATCATCACTACAGTTAGAATCGAATTGATTGCATGATGCGCAGGCAGAACCAAAAAGTCATTTGTACCAGTTACTTTTTGCATTTAGTAACAGGTTTATTGAATTAAAATTGCCAATTTACATATGTGAAACGTTTAAACTTTAAATTTGTATCAAATAAAATTGTTTCGATTATGTTAAGATGTGTTAATTTTTTAATACATATTTATTTAAAGTGAAAGTAGTTAAATTGTGCATAATATATAAAAACATTTATTGTACCTAATAAATTTAACAATAAATATGATATAAATATGATTCGCATAAGAGGAGAAAAAAGGCAAAGTCGAGGCAAGAAAAAATCGTATGGGTAGAGGTGTCAATTTCCCCCCTGTTTAGGCGTGAGGGATCATTTTCTAAAAATTCGACTTAAAATAGAAACAAAAAAATATCAAAGAATACAGGGTGATACCTAGATCAATACAAAATACTGAATTTGAGAGCCAAGTGTTTGCGCCTCAACCTACTTTTGAATTAAACGGGAAACGGGAGAAAATTGACCCCGCCTCCCGTACGATATTTTTCTTGCATCGACTCAACCTACACGCCCTTGTCCCCTTTTATGCGAATCACCCTGTATAATGTAATCTAAACAACTATGGAAAATATTTTTACTTGGAAATATCGTAACACGAAATACTCGTAAACATGTATAATTTTTCATTCTAATAAATAATTTATTAACGTTACATTAGATATTGTATTATATTCGCAAATATAAATTCGTATAATTTTGGTTTTTTTTTCTTTTCTCACAGCTTACAATTGAAACAACGATTGGACTGATAAACAATCATTGATTCGAGCGGCAACGAATATATTGTTGGAATTCATTCCTTTTTCAAAAGAACAAAGAGCAACGTGGAATCGGCAATCTGTAAACGTTTCGAAAAGAAGCCCAAGAAGCGTAAACGGAGGCAGCATCATTTGTACGACGTTTGTCAAGTATAAGAGCGGAGCATAAACGGCAACAATCAACGAATCAACAGCGGCACAAGCAGCAGTCGACTCCTTTGCTTTAGACCTTCAGTAATGTTTCTAGATGTGATGGCTAATAATGTAATGTTCACAGAAAGTAGGAATCTCTCAGTTCGCGATTATAACTTCAAATTGAGCCCCCATGATTTTGGGGGCCCGCCAGCAGACACCAATAACGCCTTTTCAGTAGACGCCGCTCTTTATGTAGATTCGAATGTTGATGAGTCGTCCCTGAATAGCGAGGACGATAACAGTTAAGTGTGCGCTACGAAGCACGCAGCAGCCGCCGGAGAGCCACGGGCGCGTCCGCAACTGTCGCTAAATCGAATAAATTTTAGCCAAGTCTTAAATAGTTTTAATATCCTTTTTTTTTTTTGTTATTCATAATTTCATTACACACTTCAATTAACTTCATATTTTCGCGCATGCAACATAAGCAGCAACAATTTGCGACTTGTTTGTGTGGCTGACGACTGAAGTCGTTACCGCGTAATAATGCCATTAAAATCATCTGGATTAATTGTCGTTGAAAAGCCGTCATCTGCTTCAGTTTGCGTCAGTCAGCAGCAACAACAACTGTTGTTCGCCACCACAAGCACAAGTGTCGCATCGACACAGAATCCTGTCGCCGAACTTAAATATTGCGAGTATTATGAAACCAGCGATGCGCAAGCGCAACAGAAACAGCAACACGCTGTGGTTGTAGAGCACAACAATGGCAGCTCACAGCAGCAGCAGCAGCATTTAATGCGGCGTCAGCAACAGCGAAATTCTTCCGCTTCCGCCACATCCACCATTCAACAATTCAATTTGAAGCAACCACAACAACAGCCAGTTCAGCATATGGTGCATCATGCACACCAACAACAGCAGCATGTTGTCCAACAACAACATGTTGTCCAGCAGCAGCAACAGCCGCAACAAGTGATACAAGTGAGTGAAGAGTTGTATGAACAAGCAGCAGCAGCAGCTGCCGGCAACATGATGATATCGACAACGGGAGAAATGCTAAATCAGCAATATTTTAAAATTCTTACACCTGATGGGAGCAGCGGCAACATGATTATTGGTAACGTGACCGCCGCGACCACTCAAAACGCCGCTCCTGCCGGCACCAACAACTCCAAGGTACTGCTTAGCAATGTGACGATGTTGTCGAAGCAATCAACATCAACGGGGCCAGCAACCGCGCAGCAACAACAGCCACAAACCATCAACTTTGTTAGCACTAAGAATTTATCCTATCTTACAACTACAGCGAGTGGCGGCACGGCAGCCTCGTCAGCAGGAAACGGCTCCAAGCAGCAGAAACTGACGTCCTCAGTTTCGAGCTATAAAACAAGCACCAAACAGCAACAGCAGCAACATGTTATGAATAACACATCCTCAGCGACCACAACAACAACGTATATCCAACAGCCGTCACAACAGCAACATGTGCCGAAACTCAATGTGCCACGCAACGTTCAAATGGTCACGCGGGTTCAGACATTGATACCCCAACAGCAACAACAACAACAACCGCAATTGGTTATGCAGCCACAGGCGCCACAGCAACAGCAACAGCCTCCACAAAAGTACGTTGTTCCTGCGGCCACGAAAACGGGAAATGCGTTGAAAAAATCTAGCTCGATGAAAATGTCACAGCAAAAACTGTCTAACAGCATCAGCCAAAGTGGTAGTGTGAAGACTTTCATCCAACAGCAGCAGCAGCAGCCGCAGTCCAGCAACAACTCACAGCAGCATCAGAGCAGTCAGTACCAAACAACGAATAAAGTGAAGTCTCAGAAAATAGTTAAGCAATACAACAACGCAATCAACAATAGCACAGGTGCAGTCAGTATCGCTACGCTACCGCAGCACCAGCAGCAACATCAGGCCAACCACACCGCGCTGGCAACATACACAATCAATCACAAGGTGAACAATCATCAGCAGCAATCGACAAAAATAACCAAACTCGCTAACACCAAGTACATGATGCATAACAATTCGCCGCAACAACAGCAGCAACAACCTCATATTATATCCAGCAATACCACAGCCACTCTACCACATGGCACACAAATTCACCAAAAATCGATGCAGCAGCTACAACACAGCAGCACCAACAGCAATATCAATAACAATATAATTATGCAGCAACAACAATTGCTAACAACGGGTACGCATGCCAACGGAAACGCGGGCACCATTAAATTTGTGAACGCGCACGGTACCGTTATTCATCAACATCATCAACAGAACATAAATCAAAAGCAGCAGCGTCAAGTGCAGCAGCAAAACAAACAGCAGCCCCAACAATATGCTCAGCAATTGCAGTTCGTTGAGACACCAGTTGCTGCTGACAATATCTATCAATTAGCCACAACCACTCCGCAGCAGCAACAATCTCCTCCATCATCAAATTCATCATCCTGCTCGCAGTCGTTAATCTCCGACGACATCATGATTGTCAACGGCACACAAATGACGGACGAGTTGTCAGCCCGAATCCTCCAAAGCATGGCCCAGAATTCATTTGGTAATCAACAACGGTACCAACAGCAACAACAACAACAACAGCACCAAACCAAGTGTTCGACAATATCGACAGCTGCATCCTCCGTCAACATGCCCCCGCCTCAACAAATAGTCTTGCAGCATCTCAGCTCAAATGCAGCGGTATCAGCCACATCGCAACATCTCGCCCTCTCACCAAAAGAATATCCGATTTATAATCCAGCGCAACATCAACAACAGCAACAACAACAGCAATTATCTAATTATATGGCGCCATCATGCACCCCTGTGTGCCTCTCAGGATCAAGCGGAGGAGGAGGAGGTGGTACTGTTAGCAGTGGAGTCGCCAATCGACAGAGTCAAAGCGTTCCGGGCAGTCGTTCCCATTCCATGGAGAGGAAACATCATGAAACCTCAATAACAAAGAAGTCCTCGGATTATTTTAAAGTCAAGTATGTAAAAATATTTAGAAAAAACATTTATTTCAGAGGTTGAATCCTTTATACTTTTTTTTTTCACTCTCACCCACTTATTTTTCTAAAATCTCTATTAATTTAATCGGCCATTGTCTTGAGTCCCGCTTTTATTTTGTTTTTTGCTTTTATTTTATCTTATATTGCTTTCATTTTAAATACTTCCTAATCCTTTTATCCTCAAATCCCATTTCCTATTCCAATCTTTTTATTTTTTCCATTGCTCAAATTTTGCGCTGCAGCACAAATGAAATCCTTCAAACATCCAATTGTTATTTATCAACGTCATCACTGTCATCTACGAACCCAACAACACCGCTAATCGATGTCATTCCTTTGCCATCCTATCCGAATAGCAACAACATAGTAACACGCAGCGGCACGATTTCTCTGACAAATTCTAGTGCCACTTTTGATGCTCAAACGACAATTCAATCAATGAAAACTGTCGCCCCAACCACGAATGAAGATGACGCCATTGGTGAAGAAGTGCGTCCAGTTGTTGTTAACACGCATGATATACGCTTGCAGATACTCCATGCGGTACTGCAGGATCACACGTATGCGAATCCCACACCGACACGTTTCCCCACGGAGTTGATGGGGGCCTCAAATACCTCCTGTCAATCAATGATTGTGACAACGCAAGCATACCATACCGCGCCTGTTTCTGCCGTCTCTGTTACTTCCACGTACGGTGTCCCCCCGCAACAGCAAGCCTCAGTAACACCAACGAAACATTGGTCGTTGGGAGGTATTGCGGTCACTGTTGGGCAGAATGGATCAGTGGGAGCTGCATCCACGTCGTTATCTTTGTCTGATTTAAATGCTCAAACGCTGTTGACGTCCGGTGGTGCGAGCTCTTATACACTCTACGGTCAGCAAAGTGAGTTCAAGAAAATCATTTTAGAAACAATTTTTGATTAGAATCTTTCAAATTATTTTTGAACAAATTTTTCAGTACCGCGCTTGCAGCAGGATGATGATGCAAACTCTGCTATTAGTAATGGATCACGAGTAGCAGCTGGTGACATCGATCCAGGTGAAGAGACTGAAACTGCACCCGAGGCTGAAGACGACTCTGTGACTCGATGTATCTGTGATCTGACCCACGATGATGGTTACATGATTTGCTGCGACAAATGCTCGTAAGTATAAGAGTCTGGCTCATCGGAGTTCTCATTAGAACTAAAATCCTAATCTTATTTAATTCAAAGAAAATTTTAACAAGCTCTCTCTATAAGCTCTCTTTAAATTTATATAACATCTCTCTCTCTCTCTCTCTCTCTCTCTCTGTTATAGAGCCTGGCAGCATGTAGATTGCATGGGTATTGATCGGCAAAATATTCCCGATGAATATCTCTGCGAGTTGTGCCATCCACGTCAGGTGGATAAGGAACGAGCACGTTCTCTGCAACTGATGAAACGAAAGGAGCAGCAAACGCAACTTTTGTTGAGTACTCAGACGAACTCGGCAATCGGAGAAGGAGCCTTAAATCTAATTGGTAGCTCCAGCGATGTTTTAGCGCAGCAAAAGCGACTTGCCGTTGTTGCTGCTGGAAGTTTTCCTCTCTCGGGGGGCGCTTGTGACACATCCACTGTAAGAGGCGACAAATCTGGGACAAATCCTTCGCATCACGGTGGCACTATCGCCTCTAATAAAAAGGGCAAAGTATTCAAGAAAACCAAAGAGAGTGGTGCCACTAATAAAAAATCCAAAAAAGCGGAAAAATTGGCTGCAGCAGGATGTGCTATCAGTGGCAAACTGCAGCGTAAGGAAACAAAGAAGAACACCAAACGCAAAACTAAAAGTGCTGATGGTTCGGGGAACGGAAACGTAGGTGGTACAGCAGCAGAGCGGCATGCAGCCAATTTGCGTCAGTGGATTGAGAACTATGAGTTGGCAGTGACCAATCATTATTCACCTGAGCTGAGGGCACGTCTGCATGCCATTAGCAAGCAACCAAATCTGCTGCAAAGCATCACGAGCACTGAAAATAAAGCTCTCAAGAATTGTGGCAGATTAGATGCAAAAGCTTCCACGGTGCCGCATGCGGGGGGCAAAATACTCATCACTAACCTGGACATTTCGCCTAATTGCCCCATTTTTGAGCTACGCGGCAAATATATGCTCACCACTCAGTATAAAACGCAAAATGCTTCCATTAATATGAATTCGCCACCTCCCTCGAACTATCTGTCTAGTTTCAAGGCGCACAAAATCCCAGGACCTTTTATTTTCTTCTACCAACTGCCCGGGGCCGAGTTACCGCTTTCACACTCAGGCGGCGTTTCTATTGATGGCCAGATTCACGCCCTGCAACCTCCATCACTTGCCGGTACGCAACATTTGAAAGGACCCGAGATATGTGTAGACACACGCACCTATGGTAATGAAGCTCGATTCGTGCGTCGCTCTTGCCGGCCTAACGCTGAGATTCAACATCTCTTCGAAAAAGGCACCATCCATCTTTTCATTGTTTCGCTTATCGACATCAGAGCCAGTACCGAGATTACTATTCGGCATGAGCCGCACGACTTGCTCGCCATTGAGCACAAAAAATCCAGCCAACTTGTGATACAGCCGACCAGCACCGCATGTGCATGCGGCCTAACCAAGGATTGCCTCTTCGGCCCTCCTCTGCAGCAACCTCCAACACCGGCCGCAGTACAGAAATCCAACCGGAAAGCTACTACGTTAAACGGTAGCAGCGCCGCCGCCGTCCAACTAACGATGGGTGGACTGGCCGCCCCAGGTATTCCATTCAGCAAGAAAAAATTTCAGAATATTAACCGTAACCGTTCCACATCCTCGAGTGGTGATAGCAACATGGGGCTCAACAGTCCTAATATTTTGCTACACAACAACATCGGCAGTAACGGCAATAATCTGAAGAGCCTGAATATGTTGTCGTCTAGCGTGCCGTTTATATCTGCCACAGCCGCCACATCGATGTCAAACGCCATGCATGATTCAGGTATTTGCACGTCATCGTCATCGCCCTCGGTGTCCATTCCTTCGCCATCGTCGCACATGCATTCACCGACACATCAGCAGCAACAGTGTGTACAACCCTTGCAGCAGCAACCTACGTCTGCTATTGTTCAGCAGCGTCCGCTTGTAATGCCGCAAGCGCAACAACAACAGCAACATCATCAAATACTCGCTGCTTTACCAACAACAATGTTGCTCTCTCCTCATCAGTTGCTAGAGCAGCCGCAGATACAGACACCTACGCTGAGCGTAGTTGCCACTGCAGCTTCGGCTGCTCCTAATGAAGTTACGATGCCAAAAGTAACTGAACAAAAACAACAACCAGAAGAAGAAGACACCAATAAAGAGCAAATACAGCAGGAGCAAAACATCTACCTAAAGATGAATCAACAGAATACTGTTCCGGAACAGCAAAACATGTCCCTTCATGAAAATATGACAGCAACTACGAATCTCTTGGCCACGTTTCCGGGTGTGGTGCCTTCTGTACCACTAACAGCAACAAACCAAAATATAAACACCTTGATAGAACAGCAAAACAGTCCCGAGTTGCAACAAGCATCTGCATCAGATGCCGAGTTGTTAAAACACAGTTTATCCGATCAGCAACAACTCCAATCCCAACAAAAACTTTATCCAGCCACATCTTCTTCCCCCATGTCTTCGCCACAGAAGCAGAGTACCGTTAACATAACAGCAACGAACAGCGCTCGCAAGACTTCTATAAAACAATTTAATTCATCGCGCACTACGAGTACATCCGAAGACGCTGCCTCCGGTCCGGATCACCATCAACAAATGGATTGCGATACCACAGCCTCAACACAGTCGCCCAGCAGCAGTAACAATACTACTTTAACGTCGCCCAAAGAAAAACCAAAACTGACCCGCGATGAGCGTAAAATGGAAGCTATTCTGCGTGCTATCGAAAAAATGGAGAAGAATTCACTACGCAAACAAGAGCTCAAGCAAACAAAACGTGTTACTAAACGGCGTCAGAGCAACAATAGCAAATCTTCTTCACTCGAGAAGCAACGTTCGTCCGATGGCCCAGAAGGTACGCAATCAACGAGTACTGTCGTTCCTAATAGACTCAACTTGAAGAAGAACTCATCGACGTATGTTACATCGCGTAAAAAGAAACGCAAGTCTCACAAGAAGTCCTATAACATGCACAGTGCAACCGCTCAACGTAAGCGCCGGAAGAGTAGTTTCAACAGTAATGAGTCGGCGGAAGCCGCAGAATCCCCTGTAGTTATGGATACAAATGTTGCGGATACAAGTGCTGCTGTGATGACCTCTGAAACCGAATCGATTTCCGTGCTTCCGCCGTTTTTACAACCCAGGGTGGGTGCGGCAACTGATTATAGTTGCACTGGGAAGATTCCGATGCAACAACTCGATAACAACAGCTTCACTGGCATCAAAACGGATATAGGTGAGGCTACCTCTAATGTCGATCAAGCGGCAGGTTTGCTGATGGCTTTTGCCAACCCCAACAACTCTGTGATGCCTCAAGAAGAGCCTAATCGACAAGCTGCTCAACATAGCCCAGTTCATTATATGCTGCACGATGACGTTTTTAAGTCTCCAAATCGTTTACAATCGACGCGCGACCTAAGTGTTCCAGCTTCACCACCACCAACGCCACCAGCACCCGTGAGTTCGGCTTGCTTGCTACTCGAAGCAGCGGTTGGCCCTCTAGAACCGATTGACCAGGAAACAGTAGAGTTTAAATATCCTACATCTTCTCAAACAAAAACCAAAAAGGTACTCATGTCTAACTGGCTCCATCAATCGGATGTTCTTGCAGTGACCAGTCTTCCAGGGCCGTCCAACTCTCCTGATTCACCACCACCGCCGAGTGCTTCTGGCAGTTTGACGCTGGGCTTGGATTCTTTAGTTCAAGCTGCCATGTCAGACTACAAGCCACAAGAAGAGGTGGAAAACCTCAGCATGGTAGCAAAGCAGGTTGAAGAGTTCATTCAGCAAACTGAATATCCGTCCCCTCTGGCGGAACAAGAAAAAATGTGCCCCTCTAACTATATGTCAACTGAAAATTATCATACTCCGCCCCCAGAGCCTACCCCATCAAACTACGTTTCATCTGTGGTACGTAATCTACACCTGCCGTTGCAAGTGAGCACTTGCAGCAACAACTCTTCGGTAAAAAAACGATGGCTCCGTCAAGCTATCAGCGAGGAAACAGATGAAAGCTCACTGACGCCTTCGTCGACGAGCACACTGTCGACTGCGTCACTTCTCCCGAACAACTACCCACCTTTGCCGAATGGTTTCACGGCACCCCTAAAAAAACGCCGTCTAGTTATAAGCAGCAAGGATGAGGAACAAGAAAATTCGACTCCAATTATGACGCCTCCGCCATCGCTGGCTCCTACTACAGGGGAACTGGCGCTTCCGTTTTCATCACCAGAAGATGTTAAACTGGAATCAGGTGGAGTGGATTCGTCGCTGACAACGCTTGAAACCAACACTGACAACTCTGCTGCCTATGTTGATGCTCTGATCGACCACGTGAGCAATCGAGACGATGAATCAGAAATTGTTGATGTAGGCAACAACGACGAACTCGCTAGACTAAATCCTGCAACTGCAGTAATAATTCCGTTGCCGCCCACAACCACAATGAATCTGGTGCTTAAACAGGAGACTCCAGAATCATCTAAATTTACTCAGTTACATTCGTCGCCGGTGCCGCAAGATGATTTCAAACCGGAGATAGCTATGGAACAGGACGATGATGTCGATATCTTGCGCTCACCCAGTCCTGGCAGTCAAAAGATGGTAGCCGAAGACAACTTGGTAAAAATTGAGCCAGAAGATGTTGGCGGAAGCGATGATGTAAAAATTGATGTCGAGCGCGAAGAGAGCGAAGCGTTTGATAAATTTGAGGAAATCATGCAGATGAAAAGTGAAGAACAAAAGTGTGAGCTTGTGGAGGACACAGAAGGGACAGAAGTTGTTGAAGTTGAAGTTAAGGTGATTAAAGACGATAAAATCAAGATGACACGTGAAGAAGGGATCACAGAAGAGACGCTAAATATGGATCAAGCTTCAACAACAAAAGTTGAGGTAGAATTCAATTATTTCAAAGATCAGCGTCAAATTCATTGCAACCCTTTGTTAAAAACGGAGGAGCCCATAAAAAAGAAACCCAAGTTAGAGCTGCAGTTTGCTCATCTCGGAACGTCTTCGTCGCCCAAACGTATGGGAGATAAGAACTCTTCAGGAGCTACTGGGCAGATAGCAGCGTCCACTACTGCATTCTTGCCGATACCTGCACCACCTACACCAACACCAGGTCTCGTTTCTTCAAATGTTACTGCTCTTTCTGACGACATACCATCATCAACACTTTCGTCACCACCCTCAACAGCGGTGGTGTCAACATCAAACGCTTGCAAAACGTCGAATGCAGACAGCACTAGCTCCATTAGCAACAGAGTCAACCGCAATAGCCTTTCCGATGATGATATTCAGGAGCGTTTGCACTCTTTTCACAAAGAGAATATTTTGTTTTTACAATCGCGCAATAAGAAAACAAAAATATCTTCAACTTCGACATCACCATCATCTTTCAAAGTGGAACTCGGCAAGCACTCGGTCAACGAATCTAAGAACTTGCCAGGAAGTAAGAAGCAACAGAAATCGTCTCAAAAGTTGAGTTCCAGTTCTCGCACCAAAAAGCTTTTGAAGAAAGAACGCAGCAGCAGTGGCAGCAAATCTTCGTCATCAAAAAGAAGGCACAGTTCAGGGTTAACGAATTCGTCGTCTTCGCATCATTCTTCCAGTTCTGCTTCTAATAAATTGAAGTCTTTGAAAAAATCACACTCTACTTCATCTACTAACAATGTACTCTCATCCACAATATCATCATCGATGGCGCCTGTAATTTCTACAACAACCACAAACGATAAGGAAAAGAATCGTAGTCGGTCCCTGTCTGCATCGTCCGTTTCTTCCTGTCGTACATCGAGCACAAAGAAGCGTCAGCTAAATTTTGAACAGGAGCTCAGCAAAGATATGCTGATGTGTAGCAGCAGCGGTAGCAATAGCGGTAGACATCGACGTGAAGACGCTATGACGGGTGCTTTTTCTTCTACCAGTGCGAAGAAAAGTCGGGAATCCTTAAGTAGTGGAAGTTCGCGAATGGATGAGAATCGTAGCAACAAGCACAAAAACACAACATCGATTTCATCTCACAACAATCTAGACAATAGAAAATTATACATTGAAACAGTACATTTAGCCACGTCGATGGATTTACCAACAACAGCCACAACGATGACGGAGGCGAATATTGTAATAGCTGAAAGCATGGTGATGTCGCCTATGACTCCCATGGTGGCAGCCTGCACCAGCATTGGATCTACGTCGACCACTCACAGCAGTCAGAAGATGCTTCCTGTGCCGAATGCGCCACCTGTTGGTTCAGCTAAAACAACTCATACTCCAGCAGAAATAGCAACAACTTTGTCCACACCCATTAAGTGCACCAATAGTTTACCCTACTATAACACTATATACGGAAAACTTCTCGATGATTCGTATCAGCAAGTAATCAAGAACTCAGCAACGGGTTCGTCCATCGAGGTAGTCGCGAGCAACTGTCTGGTGTCAGCAGCGAATAACACAGCCTCAGCTGCCAACGGATGTTCTACGATGCTCTCTGAATATCTGGACACCAAAGTAAGAAGTTACAACTCTCTTGGTGGATATGTTTCCCACACAGCTTTGTTTGGCCTCAGTGCATCAACAAAACCAACAAATATTAAGGAGTTAGAGTTGCGAGAACTCAACACAAATCCTACTGTAGCCACGATGTCGGTAACTGGAACAACGACAGCTTTAGAGTTGCAAACTCCAACATCTACGCTTTCAGCTGCAACTCCACCAACAATTAGTCCCGTGACCGCTAAACCATCAACACCTATTAAAATACTAACGAAAACCGCCAGCCACGATCCTCGCTTAAATCCCATTTTAACTGCTCCTGAACCACCACCTGCTCCGAAACGAAAACTTTCCATTAATGAGTATCGTAAGAGAAAACAACAAACCACTTCATCGGATAGTTTATCATGTGCAATCAAGGAAAAGTCTTTGTTGGGTTCATCTTTTCTACAAAGCTCAGTCATTAGCAAGTATTCAACAACAGATGTACTGGGTAAATGTGGTAGCCTTTCCACAAGCAGTAGCCCTTCTCCCAACAGCTCTTATATTTCCACTATTAACAAGTGCACGCTAAACTCGCCGGAACGAAGTTTTGAAATCATCAAAGAGTTGCATGAAAAATCGCTGAATGATCCAATACTAATAAATAGCGGTCTCAGTTTTGCCAACGTTGAGGTTCCACGCATGCGCATCACTGAAGAGGATACTTCCAAAGGTAAAAAATTAGTTATAAAGAAATGCAACGAGTTGAAAAATAGTCCTTTTGACTGAGGTCTTTCAGAGAGCTTGTCTCTGAGGTATACCATTGGTATTTTTTAAAAATTTTGACTACTCGAACAACCTTCAATAATATATTCAACCTCGTTTTTATTATAAAACATACCAGTGATATAATAAAAAAATATATTTGTTTTTACAGTGCAATTTAGTGCCGCCCCCACTCTTCTAGAGAAGCAACAGGAAAAATTCTGCGAACGCTTGAAGTCATTGAAAAACAAGCAGTCTGCTGCTGATTTGGTAACCGGGCGACTAAATGCGATCGGAAATGATTTTGGATTAAAGAAAGGTAACTAATTGAAAAGTACACTTGAGTACAAGTACTCATCAACATCATTTGTTACATTATAATTATTTATTCTCATGAATTGAAAATCCACAATTCTACCCTGGAAAATAAGAATCAATACATTTCATTAAACTATGTACATAGAATGCAAAGAATCCCATTTCAATTTTCACGTTCGTTTAATGGTCTGCAACGGTAGTCTGTCAATTTAGTGTCACGTTAAAATCACACTTAGATTGAAAAATATAACGTAGATTCTCTCGTTATGAATCTAGAGTAACATTTTTTTACTAACTCCTACGCAATAAATTTACAGATGACGATATGTTTCACAATCGCAGCAGCATCATCTCCGATTTGGACAGCTGTCTAGAAGCGATTTCGTCGTCCTCAACGTCCATGGCTTCATCACGGGAATCAACTCCAGAGCGATCATTTTCACGTCCGTCAAGTAATCATCAGTACAACGAACCAACAACAGCAACATATGTTCAAACTGAAATCAGCAACAAAAATAGTAGTGGAGGTGGTGGAACAGATGGAGCAATTCATCATCAACTCAATGTCGGCGGTAATAGTTTAAGCTCTGTGGTAGCTACAGCAGCGACTGTGGTAGAAACAACGTCTTCCTCAACAATAACTACAACGTCGCGGAATAATTATGATTTGGCGTGAAAACTGATTCAACGTGAATCTGTAAACTTCACGTTAATATCAGATGATAATTACAAATGAGTGACGATGATGAGCAGCAGTTGCACTCAAGTATGATTATTTTTTTTTTTTTAGGGTATTTATATTTCCATTAATTGTTTTTAACCTAACCACAAAGAGTGAGTATTTTTACTTAGAGTTACCACAGTTGAATTGCAAAGCAAATCGATTTATAAATTTAAAATCTGTTAATTTGTGTTTAAAAACAGCGACAGAAAAGAGTATTTTTTTTTCATAAAAATATTAAAATTTAGGGACAACAACAACTGATTCAGAAAGAGTTCCACCTTCTTAACTCTTTAGTACATAGATTAGCTTCAAATGATCTAATACGGATCTGTACTGGTGAATGATTTATAAGTTAATGAGCTGTTCTGTACGATATTAACACGAGAAGGTTTTTTAGTAAAGGAAAAGGAAAAACACAAAATGTGATCAGTGTACATTAAAACACCCTTTAAATTGTTTTTAGCTGCAATCGAACATAATACGTCGATTTATATATATATATATATATATAATATATATAATTATACATGTATAGTATAATATGTATTTTTCTACGGATTGATGAAGCTTAAACGAAAAATGGGTTTTGAATCCCTATGCGAATATTTCGAAGGCACTAAAAATGAGTTTATACTCTTCTTTCTTCAGTTTGCATTCATTTATTTGGTTAAAACTAATTAGGGGAGATACCGAACGAAATTAGAAAAAAAGAGAAACCATTATTTAATTTGGTTTGTGTGTTTAGTTATGTTATTTTAATTTATTACAGTTATCATGTTTAAGTTTTTTTCCTTTTCGAAAATGTTTTTCTTCCCAAAATCAAATGCGCTTTTGGGAAAAAGGGAAAATATGAAATCTTGCTTTAAAATTAAAAAATATACGTTAAGTCAGCTCAACAATATCAACGCTTATTAAGGTTCTTTCCTAACTTCAGAGAAACAACAATTTAAAGAAATAAAACTGAAGAAAGCAATTTAATCATGGAGATAATGAAAATCTCCCCATTCACCGAATTTGGTTAAAATTATAATTTCTGAAACGTCAAGAACTATTGTTAATGATATTTTTGAGCTGGTCTTTTCTTCTTCAGTTAAATGCCAATGGCGAGAAAGCAGATACTTAAAAATTTGAATTTATATCATGTAATAAAAATCACAACAAATCAAATGAATTTATTAAATTTACTGTAAAATATTTTAGAAATATAGATATTATTCATCCATTCACCGTTAAAAGAAACCCATATAGTACTATAGTGCTATATAGTACTATAATGTATATTGTATATCTCCATCTAATGAAACATGTCAATGTAATGCATAATAATTTTATACATATGTATAGAAAAAGGGGGTATAACTGTAAATTAATTTGAACACGCTTAAAAATTACATTCTCTCTTTTTTAAAGAAAGAAAAATAAAAACAAATAAATTACTTCTGTTAAAATTTTATTAAATCTTACTATTTTGTTTTCTATTAATTAAATTTTTATTTTTACCGCACCAATTAAAAAAAAAAAACAAAAATTAACAACGCCGTAATCATTTGTAAATATTTAATAGTTATAATAAATAGTAATTAAAATAGATTTAAAATTCTAAAAATAATACTAATATATTAATGCAAAATTAATTTAGTGTATAATTTCTAAAATAGTACAAACAACAATATTTAAACTCTAGCTTTTAAATGTTTTAATGTGTTGATGAAAACCAATAATAGAACAACATTCTAGAAAATAGCACGAAATGAATGCTAATAAAAGAAAAAGAGAAAAGAAAACACAAAAAAATTTCAAAATACATAAAACTATAAAAACTAAACACAGCATTTTAAAAAATATACGCTAATAAGAAGAAATGAAGAAGTTTCAACTTTTACGTTAAATTTTTGTTTCAGCGTTTTTTGTAAATATTTAAAAAAAAAACATTACATTTACACATTAAAAAAAAAAAACAAAAACAGTCGTCAAAGTCGACTGGTGACAATTGCTTCAATTTATCATTTATTGTAATTTGTAATTTTTATGCATACAAAGTTATTGTATTATATTGCGATTAATATGAAAAACAAAAACAAGTTCCCCCCAGTGAATTAAAAAGAACAAATCAAGTTTTGATGAGTGTAAAAAGATGCATCAAACATTTAAATAAGTTAGTGTGTAATTTCTCCGTAAGTTCCGCAGTAGTTGCAGCTAGCCGTCGTTTAAAATGACCGGCTCAGCAAAGACTACTGCTACTAATAACATACATAAAAATCTTCATCTTCCTGTCAAATCCTTCATCTTTTCAAACTTTATTTTTTCTTCTTTTTTTTCAAATTTAGACAACTGTCCATTTATTTTATTTAACTAACTTATATTTCTCCCCCCCCCCCCCCCCCTTTTTTTTTGTTATCAAGGGTTGTTTTTAAATTTTAAAACTACGAGTAGAGTATCTAAACTATAAAAGAAAAAAAACCTACTACTACAATTACAATCTTCTGTAAATAATTAATTATATATTATTATTAAGCAACCTCCGAAATAACTCACGATGATGAAGAGATGAGAGCAGTTAAAAAACAATATAAAAAAATACAACTAAAAAGTGAAAAAAGTTGCATTCTTAAAGAACAGTGAGCGTGTACATAACTTATATATACTACATACATTATACAATATATTGTATGTGTATATTGTATAGTAAATAAATTCTTTTCTTATATATAAGTAATATAAATATACATGCATAATATAAATTATATATATAATGAATAGCTTATAGTACACAACATTTTATTGATATTGTTTTGTATTGAATCTTATCAAAGCTCGAAAAAATAAACCAAATTTTCTTCAACGACAAAAACCGAAAAGTAAAAATCTCTTGCATCATTAAAAATAAAGTTCAACAACAACATGGAAATAAAACAAAAGGAAAAGCAAAATCAAAAAATATACAGAAATAAAAATTCAAAACAAAACAAAATACAAAACAAGAGAATCAGAATTATCTAAATATTATTATTATAAATACAATACTATAATATAGTGTAGCAACTAAACTAAAAGATATAAATTTATGAAATAAATTATATTATGTAATTGTCATTCTTATTATTGTTTACCTACTTAAAATTAATACAAACAAGAACAACAATACACATCGTACGAAAACTGCAAAAACAAAAAAAAAATAATAAAATAAATGAAAAAATTTTAAACTAATGTTGTGTGAACCACTTGTGTTTTTTATTAAAATTTTTTGTTTTAAATAAAAACTAATTGAGAGTAAATATTTATGTATACTGCACTAAGTAGTTTCCTGATCATAATTTACAGAGAACGAATGTTCTAAAAATCTATCTGTGTCAAGTATATGTACATGAAAAACTGCTTGAAACTTGGAAATATTGTTTTTAGTTAAATCTGAGTACAAAGTAGAAGAGTCCAAGAGACAGTTTGAAGTAACGAAATGTTCCTTGTCAGGATGTCGGTGAAACTTGGTGAGCAATTTTCCAAACTGGACTAATGCGGGAATTAGTATCTGAAAGAAAAATTAATGAAGAAAATGAAATGAATATGTAGTAGAATAATTTAAATAGTGATGGTTTTTTATTAGAGATACTTCAAGTTGTTACTTTTATGTTATTGAAATAAACACTATTCGTTCAAAAATTGATTGTTAGGTTTAAAGATATAACATTCCAACAGAAAAGGTTGGTAACATTTTCAAAGGAAAATGATTGGGGCATATTTTTAGATTACTTTGAATTTAAAAAATACCTGAAGGTTAGGATTTCTTAGCGCTGATAATTATGATATCCCAAAGTAGAAATGTGTATCAATACATACAGTTGTGATCAAAAAGTTGGCACAAGTCGGGTACAGTGGCTTAATTCCGATTTTTTGATGTTGGAACTGGAGCTTTAAAATGCATTTTCTCCTAAATTCCTCCGCCGATTTATAGCGTATATACTTCTATAAAAAGGCCAGACAGCATACTTTCTTAATACTGTGATATATATATAGGTCAATTATACATTTTACATAAAAATTAGTGAATGCAAAAAAATTTCTAAAATCTAAAAATTCATTTTTTTTTCAAGAGTAAACGATTTTCAAAAAAATTATTTTCTACATGAATGAAAGAGAGTTTGAAAACCTTTCCAAGGGTACCAATGACATGTAGGTACCTTCTACATCTTAGGAGATATAGTTCTGAAATTTCATGGTTTTAAAGTGCCATTACTTGGAAACCAGACAAGAGCTCAACTAACTGATGTTCGAGTTCCAAAGACAAACAACAACAAAAATTAGAGTTATGCCACTATGTCCGACTTTTCAAAAAAGATTGTATATATGTACATATATAAATTAAACCCATGTTGAATTTGTGGGGCAAAGTGGGCGGATCACGCCCATATTCGGCACATTAATGGGTAATATTACCCTATACAAAGAAATGTAATTGTGTTGTCATAACTCAAAAAACTGATATCCTATTTTTAATAAAAAGTAGGCGTGGTCTTTGACTGATTTTGCCCATTTTCAAAACCAACCGTTGCGCAACAACAAAGGACATTTCTGCAAAATTTCATTCCGATATCTTCACCGGTTCTTCTATGATCGTGATAACCACAGACAGACAGACGGACGGACATGGCTACATCGACTCCGGAGGTGACGCTGATCAAGAATATACTAATATAATACACTTTTCTATATCTATCTTCTCTATTTCTATGCGTTACAAATATCGTGACAAAGTTAATATACCCTTAACCGTAAGGGTAGGTGTAAAAAGCGTTTAAAAAAAAAAAGAAAATAAAAATATTCGCATTCGAGGTATAGACAAGTTTATTTATTTTTCCAATATTTGTTAAGCAACACTTTACCCCATATGTTTTACATTTATTGAGATATTGATACTTATACTCGCATGTATAGTATTATGCCAAACAACTCAAATAATACAATTATTCAGAAAATTCAGAAAAGGTGCATTTCTAAACGCTCACAATAGTTTGTGCGGGAATTTTGTTGAAAGTTTTTTTGGCTTCCTAGTTTTTGAATTATGTTTTAGAAACAAAATAGCGTATCACAGTTAAAAAAAAATCTTCGAGCGACTTTTCGGACTCTTGTCCGCCACTGTGCAACGTTAGAGTTCTTTTGAGGCCAGAATCATTACGAATAGTATGGCCAGGGCCATTAGCATTTATCAGCAATTGCGCACGCATCCTGCAAAAGCATTCCGAAATGAAGTTCTACTGTTGTTGTTTTTGTTTTCTCCGTAAAATGCTTTTGCTTTCATAACTATTGTAAAATTCTGGTTCAATTTTGATTATTACTATTTTTGGCATTAATATTTATTATTATAAATACTACAATTATTACTTTAATTTGGCCCGGATTTATGCTGAAACCATAAAAGTGGTGCAATTCAAAAGTTTAAAAATTTCTTGCTAATTAATAAATTACTCTTGTGTTGTTGCCACCTGGAAGGAATTGAAAAAGTATATAAATTTCTGATTAATATAAAAAGGGAAAATAAGAATGTTACTTTAACAAACGCTAAAAAAATCATAAATTAACTACTAAATTAAATATATATAAGTACTAAAAACTTATTTTATAAAAAAATTCCACCTTCCTGTTGTGGCATTTAAGCTTTTCTCCAGGTGTCATCGCTGCAGAAGCAAAGCAGCGAACTCACTATATTCATAAGATTCGCTTCGCAAGCCGAAGGCAGTAACATGGGTGCTGAGCGGGTGAACATTTCGTCCTGAGCTCGACGGAAGTAGAGCCATGAAAGAGCACCAAGAATATTAAAGAATGGATTTTTTATTAAATTCATTCAAATCCGAAAAGAAGAAAATAAATGAGCACTTTTCGGTGCCACAGTGGAAGAAAATGTTCATGTAACGTTGCTATTTCGCTGGGACCAGCGATTGTGTTGTAAAGAAATAAATGTGTAAGAAGTTCAAAGGGAGTAAAATCGTATATTAAAATAATACTGAAAATAACAACAAATAGTGAGAAGATTTACGAGTGAAATCGAAATTAAATAGTAAATAAAATTTGATAGGAAAATTCATACGTAAAGCAATGTAAAGTGTTTTGTTGGGTTGATCCTGTATTGAATAATATAATAAAATTGCATAAATGTGAAGTGAAGAAAAAGAAAATATATTGAGAGAAGGAAATCGAGGTGAAAAAGGAAACGAAACGAAACGAAACGACAATTAAATGCAACTCAATGCGTTGCAATGAGTAGTAAAAATTGCAAATTTATGATATGCTACATATCGACAATGGAGTAGTATGTGTGTATATATATGTATGTATGTATATATATATGCACGTCTGTAGTATATGTTGTGGGTGTATGTGTACGGAGTGAAGTTCGCTTTCCAGTGGGGAAGTTGAAGAAGAATATGAAGACATGAGGAAACGGAAATTGAAGTAAAGAAATATTGGAAATGTCTAAGAAATTAAAAACGAGTTACAAATTTATGAAGAGCACACATACGCTCACTTAATTATATACTAAAAACATTCATACATATACATACATATGTATGTGTATGTATGTATGTATGTACTTGAATATGTACATATAAATGTGTGCGTTTACTCCCACTGCGAAACACACACACAGAGAAAACTTCCCTCAAATAAACAGCCCTCACCCACGACAGACGCCCTTCGGTGTTTCTACACTTGGTGTTGCGTTTGATTGTTTGCCTAAAAGTTGTTGTTGTTATTATTGTTGGTGTTGCTGGTGAGGTGACTTTAGTTGTTTTCGTGTTGCATTGGATGTTGTACTATTATATGTTTCATGCATGAATTTGATCTGGACTCGTCGCATTTGCAACATGCGAGTATTCATCTATCCATCCATCACTCCATACATCAATCCATCAATCCATCCATCACTCCATCCATCACTCCATCCATCAATCCATCCATGACGCTGAGCGGAGTTGCAGTTGTTTTTTGCATTTAATTTTGCTGATTTACTGCTGCGTTTTTGTTGCGTTTCTCATCGAATCGATTTTATTACGTGATTCGATGGAAATTTTCGGTGTTTTCTTCAGTGATTCTTTAAATTTTAATTCTTTGGTGCTAGCAGTAAATACAATACAACAACAAAACTACTGCTGTCTCTATAAGGCCAGCATAAAGAAGAATGTTAATGATAACATGCGCTTGAATTAATTGATTCAGCTGCCGTCATTCAAAGAATTACGTGAAGCGCCCATGGAAAAAGGAAACGTAAACAAAACTTGAACAAAAACAGAAACGGAAGCGGAAGTCAGTCATATTGAATGCGATAATCAATCAAGTCTTGTTTGCTGGTTTATTTTATTTACGAATTACTCTTGCATTGATATTATATAAGAGTAGTCTACATACATACATATATACTAGATATGTATATATAAGGTATATACATATGTATGTATGTATGAACCTATTTTTATTAATTTCATTTGTTTCCAAAGTGGAAATTACATAATTGCATAAGAAGAATCTAATCTTGGAAATCAATAGCAAGTGTGCCAGTCAAAATAACCTACAGAGAGCACTTGTCGGCACTTAAGACGCATTAGCTTAGTAGAGAGCGAGAAGCTTTTTTTACTGTTAACCAGAATGCACGATAGATCGTCTTTTTTCTCTCCTCCATCTTCATTGCATTGTTGAACAGTGTCATCATGCATTGTGTATATCTTGTTACTTTCTTTACGATTACAATTACGCTATCGTACTTGTTCATCCACACAATAAATAATGTTCGCAAGTATGTATGTATGTGCGATGATAATAGTAGCATACAACAACAACTGACTATAATAATGGGCTAGACAATGGGCACCAGTTGAGTAATATGAGTAGGCAACAACAATCTCATATAACAACAACACCAAATAACGTTTTGTATTTCATATTGCAGGCTCAGGCACTCAGCAGCAGCCTTTTGTTGTCATCTTCATCATCTTCATCATCGTCGTCGTCGTCATCATCGTCATCATCGTTGTCATTCAGCACCAGCAGCATGAATGCAGTCATCATCAATATATTAAGCAATGCGCAATTATTACATTCAATGCAAATGAATTTAAGATGCTTCTGCACTGAAAGGCTTCAAAGGACGATGCTTTGTTGCGAATCGGCAAACAGTGAAAAACACACACACACACACACACAAACACAAGTATGCAACACTCACACTTTTATGTGATATTTATACAATATTTCATTTACACAGTTTACTCTTAATTGAAATACTAATTTAATTGCATTGAATACGTGAAATTAAATAAAATTAGATTAAATCGAATACCAAGTGAAATCAATGAAATAAATAATGCAAGACCCTTTAATAACACTCTCCATATTCCATTATTTGTGTTATATTTACGTATATATGTATGTGTTATGTATTTGTGTATAAGAAAATGTTTCAAAAAAGTAAAAATAACCAGAAATAATGTTGTCCTCGACCTGACCAAAGCTGAAATACCCTACACCCCATCGTCATGAACTCTGGTGAAAGATGGTGTTCCAAAGAGTGTATACAAAAGTGGATGGATACAAAATCAAATATATTAATAAAGCTTTTCAAATAATGCAATGAAACTGTTCTTATGATATCACCGAGACAGAAAAAATTATTTTATACGAATACCTGGGACTCTTTACATCAAAAGCCAACACTCTATCGCTGAGCTACATCCGCTATATGAAAATATATATTTAAATACTGTGTACTTTCGTCCGTGCGTCACTCGGGGGAGACAAAACTTTTGTCTGGTTACATGTTTTGAAAAAAAAGTTCCTTCAGTTTTACTAAAACTGTTTTAGTATAAAGAAAACGACAAGCTGATTGAGTTCAAAGGAAATTTAGTGAAATTTCTTACAGATCCAAAACTATATGAAGTATTTATTTAACTCTGATGAGGCTTTGACTTACTTACCTTTACTGTGGTACTAAGATTGTACTAAAATTAGGAAACGAAATTAAAATTAAAAAAATTAACTAAAATTAAGCATTAAGGAATGAGGACTTGCGGTGAAGGTTCACTTCAATCGAAGTTGATCCTTACATTGTTGAAAGGGATGGGAAAGCATGGGACACAGTAACGGTTAATGGAGAGTGTTATTTCGATATGTTTGAACGAATTAATAAAAATGTACTTGCTTATGTATTTACATAGAATGTTAAAGAGTGTTTTTTAATAGTGATGATATTTTCAATATTTTACAGTTGTCAACTGATTAAAAGAAGTATTAGTGTCACAATAACAACAGCAGCAGCAGCAGCAACAAAAGTAGGACAAGAGAATTAGAATTAACAAAAACAACAACAACAAAAACAACAACAATGTCTTCCACAACCTGAAAATCAACATAAAAACATGGTCAACAGAGGGGAAAGAAAAAGAATGACAAAGCAAAAACGATTTAAAAAAATGCTCAATAACAGTGTTTTAAATTCAACAGCAATAAAAAAAAGAGCACAACTCAGCAGCGCCAATAAAATGAAAACAACATATAAAAGAATAACAACCAATTGCAGCAGCAACAGCAGCAACAACAACAACAATAACAACAAAATAATCTTGAAACGCAAAATAATGGCAAAAGTGTTCAAATTTCTAATATTTCAACGCAACTCATTAAGGAATTACATGAAAAAGGAGAACTCATGGAGGTTTCTCAACGACGACGAAGCCATATACGACAACAACAAGGACAACAATGATAGTAACCGAAAGAGCATAAACACAAGGAAAAGCATTGATAGCATTCCTTGTCAAGAACAACAACAACAACAACAACAACGACAACAACAGTACGAAGGCAACGAAAAATATAACAACACACGACAGCATGATACAAAAGATAGAATATGCAGCGACAACAAGAATTCGATGTTCAACCAGCAACAACATGAAGACGAAAATCAATATTATGCGAAACGACAGCAACAGCAACATCAAAAACATCAACAGAAGCAACAAAAGCTGACAGCCAGCCACAAAACGCAGGAATGCTTTATCTCTATCGAGGCAGCTCGAAGTTCCGCTTCCGCTACCGCTGCTGCTTCGTATTCCGTTTCCAGTTACGCCTGCGTTAGAATGACGAACGCACTGACGCTTAAGCGGAAAATGCATTTAAACAAGCTGTTAGAAGTACACAGCCACGATGACAGCAGGACCAGGCATAAGACCAGTAAAAGCAGCAGCAGCAGCAGCAGCATCAGCATCGCCGTTGGCTCTCTAGATGAATGCAGGTTTTATTTGACGTTACTGGTTGCGTTTTATTGTGTCTGCGTCTTCTTGATACACGCCTCCTCGGCTGCATCTACAACTGTCCACAACATCAGCAACATCCTTCAGACGGAAGGTGTTGATATTTCTTTAAATACTACAGCAGCATACAGCAACAATGTAGCGACGATGATGATGACGACAACGACGACGACATCGACATCGAATCCGCCGGCAGATTCGGCTCCCCTGTTTGATGAAGCTGCCGATAAGAATGACGAAATCAATAGCAACAGTCATATGAATAATATAAACAATAGTGTCAATAACAACAACAACAATAGTGTCAATAACAACAACAACAATAGTGTCAATAACAATACCAGCTTCAATCTCAGAATGTCTGCAGCTGCTAATCAATTGCATCAGCGTCTTGAACGCGATGCTGCCAATGTGCCTGACCAAGAGGATGACTCCAGTTACCACGATGATGAATATGATGAATACGAAGCGTTGATCAACAACAAATCGGGTAAATGAGAAAAATAGTTGTTAGTTGATAAACTTATAGTATATCTTACTTATACGAATACAATTTAACTAAATTTGTACTTCTTCCTAAAGCACTTCTTTATTGCTTTTACTTTTAGTTCTTCTAAAGCCTGTTCCTCTTCTTTTATTCCTTTCTTAGATGCTAGTTTTTTTATTCTTTTCTCCGATGACCAATCGATTCTCAGTCAAATGAAATTAAATTTGGATTCATTTTCATTCGTTCAACGGAAACGAATCGTTGTTATTTTACAGATGTTCAGTCTCGTCAGTTGTTTCGAAGGGGGTGCAGAATGCTTTTTCTTTTTTTTGTCTTGACGTTTAGTCATTAAAAGTGAGCTTCACCCACTCACTAGCTTCATATTCAAACTAAACTCTCACTAATTTCGTGTATATGTACATACATATGTATCTAAGTTAGTGTTTCCTCTGAATGGGATTACATTTGATAAATTGCCACTGCACTAGGTTGGCTGCCAAACCGAAAAATGTCCAAGCAAGAGCTGTTTTTGGTGTATGTTTAGTCAGCCATTCTGTGGAAACGCAAAATCCGCCAACAAAGAAGAATGTTGTAGATAATAAATTCTCTTGGTGGCCAAAATAAAAAGCCTAAAACAATGCCGAAACAGTGTACCGACAGGTACAACAACAAAGATGTATGCTGTGTGTAAAAAGAATTCTATCTGCATATAAAAAAGGAAGAACAACTACACTGAACACTGAATAACATGAATTTAGTTTGCAACGAAGATAAACAATGAGAAATGAATTCGATGTGAATGGTGAAAAACGTGGTGAAATACTTTTTGTAATTCGAACGGTATTTTTCAAGGACAGAAATAAATCCAGCTCGAAAAGAATGGGCGTGGTCCGCTCACTATTTCACTGTCATATGGGCTATAAAATATTTCCTGTGTATAGAATTGCTACGGCACTGCTACGAAGTCAAACTGAATTCAATCAGTACATGTAGTATCAACACTATATTATCAACCACGAATGGGCGTGGTCTGCCTACTTCTACACAACATAACTTCCCATAAATTCGTAATTTAAAGTACCCAAGGAACCGGTGCGCCATTTTAGCACTATATTTCAACTACTATACAGCAAAGTCGCAGGTTTCTGAAACTCTTTCTGGTTTGACGTTGCACTGTTCTGGCGAATGGCGTTACATACATATTTATATTTTTGTACAATACAACATTTCAATATAAATAATCTTTACAAAATCTCACATACTCTGGCATTTCATTTAATTTTCGTTTAGCTAAAGGTAAATATATAGGAGCTCCCTGCGATAATAACAAATGCGAGTCCACTCTTCTACACGTCCTCTGCGACAAGGAGACGCAACTGTGTGGCTGTGAGAGAAACTATCCCGTTCAACTTGGCTTAACGAAAGGTTGCGCTAAACGTGAGTACTGCGAGAGCACTGAGCACTTCACTGTTATTCTTCACTCTAATTCAGGGGCGGGGGAGCGCATAATTTTCAAATAATAACACTCACAATAGTAATAATACTCGAAATTATAAGTGTAATAATACTTAATAATGCCCGTACATCATATTTAATGTCGATTTTCTATTCCTTGATTATAGCTA
Organism: Myopa testacea; assembly: GCA_949629155.1. NCBI lineage: Eukaryota > Metazoa > Arthropoda > Insecta > Diptera > Conopidae > Myopa > Myopa testacea. Next base: position 17,548,381 of record OX451348.1, on the reverse strand, counting down.
AAAAGCTAGGCGACCAATGTTTCTACGATGAAACGTGCATCTACAGTGACGAGAACTCGCTGTGTGTTCAGGTCAAACATAATGCGCTGTGTCAGTGTGCCAGTGGTTTCCATTCGGTGAGCTATGCGAAGCCCACTCGCAGGGTGTTCTGTACACAAGGTTAGTTTTTGTTATCTTTTAAAATTTTTAACAAATATTAACCAAGCAAATGTAAGAGAACATAAAAAAGAAGCATACAAGAAGTTGTCCAGAAATCAGTGAATAAGAAAATCAGATAGAGTTCACGTGTATTTAAAAATAGTTACATCGATTGCTTGACTGAGACTCCTGGATATGTACATCTAATTGTAATATTTCTCTATTTTGTATGCTCTTTTTTCTTTCAGATCTGAAAGAACTCAAATCCGATTTGCCCACTCTGCTGGGCGTGTCCACTGGCATCGCTGTTCTGGCGGGTCTCATCTGCATGGTGCTGCATCTCTTTAGCAAAACCAAGTATCCACGCCACAGGAATTTCGGGGACGCCAATTTGCCTCCACCGATTATATACTCCAGTGAAACAGGTAAAATAAATGAATGGATGCAGTCATCCTGCAAAATGAAATACAACCAAAATAAAAATAAGAATAACAACAAACTTATATACAATCTAGTATAGAGTATTGTACATACTCGTATAATGTTTTCGTACAGTTAGTTGTTAGAAATTTCATTGATATTTTTAAGATTGGGTCGTTTTTATACTCTACACCCAAAGCGATTCACTTTGTTATTCTATTTCTAACGTATTAATGGAGGCGTGTCAGGTATTGAGAGGTATATTATTGATCAGCATCACCTCCCGCCTCGATTTAGCCCTGTCTGTCAGTCTGTCTGCAGAAATCACGATTACAGGAGAACGAATAGAGGTATCGTCGTGATATTTCGCCCGAATGTTCTTTGTCATCATAGGCTGTTTGGAGTTGAAAATGGGAAAGAACGGACCAGTGTTACGCCTACTTCTTAAGTCAGTATTGATGCATCCTATTTAAGAGCTGAATTACTCAGCTAGTAGTCCAGGTCTAAAGTTCCGATTCTATTCCCGGACTTAATGTATCAGAGCAAATCGGCCCACAAGAAGGGGGCGTGATCCGCCGACTGAATTCAACTATGAATTTATGTTATGGGTGTAGGGTATATGAGCTTTGGCCAGGCCGAAGTTAACACTCTTACTTTTTTCGTTTTTTGTCCCTATCGCACAGCTTTATCTGCACTCACCTGAATTTTACAAGCTAGCAAAATCAAAAACAAAGGTTATTTGGGAAATTTGCATGAGTCTCGAATTGGTACCTTTCTTTCCTTGTCTCTCTCCTTCTTCCCTCCAACTCCCAATTTCGAACAGTCGAAGCACATCAGAGACAATATGCAGCACGAAAATCGCGAATCTGATATGTGTTCACTTTTTCCAGGAATCCCTCTCACAGTGCAGTCTGGTCGACCGTCGTCGCGTTCCAGTCTCCGTTCCAGCGGTTCGATCGGTTCCTATGGTAATCGTCGCTTCTCAACGACCATGCAATCGTCCAGCGGCCATGTTGCTGGTGGTGGCGTCGGTGGCAGCGCCGGTTCCAAGGGCATCTTGGTCTCGACCTCACGCACAGGTGCAGCAAGATCGGCCGCCATATTGCTTATATCGTGTCACATTTCAGAGCTATCGAAACAAAACACGCGCCAAAACAGCCGCCAAACATCGGGCGCCGGCGGCAGCCTCAACTCACGCGACACCCTCGAAGGCGATCGAAACAGCGGCGACGGTGGTGGCAACACAGACAGCGGCACCAGAAGTTGTGACAGCGCCCTGTCGATGACGCGTCATCTGCAGCGACAACTGCAGCACCAACGTCAGTTGCTGAGCCTGGAGCTCTCGCCGGCGAAAACGAAAAATCATAATAAAATTAGAACAATGTTGGGCATTAATGGAATTGATAATTATAGAACTGATGACGATGATTTGAATAGTTTAGATAACGGCAGCACGCTGCCAATTGGTGCACTGCCGACACCAGCCAGTGACACGCCTAGATTTGCGGTAATCGATTTAATTACAATCAACAATCAAAATTCACCCAATAAGAATCACAAACGAATTTAATAACTTTTCAAAAAAATAACCAAACAAAAGCAAAAAAAAAAAAAAGAATGGAGACAAAGTCTAGAAAATGATATCAAAATTTTATTTTTAAGACAAGTCAGAAAAATAGACTAACAAGAACACAAATCAGGGCTCTTTGGAAGTTCGTAGATATCGTTAACTCTTGTGTTAGCTTTCATACTTTTTGTGCCTTTTTTGCCTTGAGATGAACGGTGAAATATTTTTCCGGAAATACTTATTGGTCTGTCTTTACTCTTTTTTTCTCTCCAGCTATTTCAATGTCAATCTTTCTTAATGGTGCGTGGTAATCACACTCATCATCTTAATTTTTGGTCTTTCGAGGGTCTTCAAACCCCACTTACAGTCACTGACTATTACCGTCCTATCATTTTGATTTTTAACAACATTTTTTTCTCTGTTATCCGTATACGAGATAACATCCGTTTCAAGTTTAAACTGAAAATACTTCGCGTATACTTTTAATCTGAAAATAAAACACATTTCAGATTTAAAATTCTTCCTTCTCAGGTTTTTCTCAATACTTTGGTTTTTCTACTTATCTTTAACTCTATTTTATACTCACCACAGGACCGTTCTGTACAATTTAGGTGGAACAATTTTTCATCCATCAAATAAAATAATTAAATTCATTAAATAAATGAAAATTGATTTGTGTTCTAAAATTTTGGTGTCAATTTTGAATTCTATCAACAATGTTCTTGTGTTCTTGTGTCTGGATCGATGTTAAATGTGTTTGTTTCGTTGTATTTTCGTTATGTTCCTTTAATACTTAAACAACTAATACTATACTAATACTAATACTAATACTAATAATAATACTAACCACACGTTTACAACACCGATACACTTATGAAAAACCCTTTTAAAATAAAAACATTCTTTCAGTTGAATGAATAAATTACAATTACAATAAATTGGAATATATATTTTGATATACTACATGCTACTATATACATACTCGAAAATACTTATTGTATCTGGTAACCTGTAGAGTCTTTTTTAAAAGTGTTTTTTATACTATTCTATCACTATAATTCTACTACTAGGTATACATATACATACATATAAAACTTCATCGCTTCAGGTTTATATATATATCACATTCCATTTAAGAGTTCATAAAATGAAATTTCTCCAAATCTAATAACGTCACATTTGACACCTGCAAAAATGCGAACAGACCGAAAGCGGATCGTGGATCATTTTTCAGGATGTCCTTTCTTTGTTTTTAAATGCAACTGAAAGTGTTAACACTGTAGAGAAAAGCAATATGGCGGTGACTATGTTCTACATTTGTTTTTTTAAAATACCGAATAATGATGAATGTTGAATGAATGATTTTAAACACCTTTTGAAAGTATACCGCAATTTTTTTGCATAAACATATATAAATCCACACATTTTTAGTAAAGACTAATATACTCTCATACAATATTAATTTTACAAAACAGGTTAATCGCAACATTAATGTGTTAATATATTAAATTAGTATAAACACAAATACAATTCGTTCCTAGATATAATGACAGTTAACTACAAAGGCATCAGGAATCTGTGTATATCATTATGTTTGTTCAATTTCAAACTAATGTATTTCAGAGTTGCAACAGTCCCAGATCAGTTCGTACAACTTAACAAGAAACATGGGACAGAGGGGCACAAAAAAGTATTTGTAGCTAAACAATTAAACCTCATATACTATGGATCTTTAGCCTTCTCAGTCCCTACTCAGGAGTCAATCGGAATGGCTCAATAGTGGCCACGGGTTGGACGTGCTAGGAACTCTCATCATGCCGCATCTCAAGTCTATGATGTTTTATCTTATAACTGGTAAAATCAAAACACTGATTTTGGTACCGCAGGACGTTCGATTGACCTTTTAACTCCGCTCATTTTAATTTCATACTAAAAATGTTTGTGAGCTCTATTATTACCTTGAACGCCTCCTTTTAATACTAATCTATCACTTAATCATCGTCCAACCTTTTGAGTTAAGATGAGTTTTGAGACTCACAAGTGAGGAGGGGGCGAGATCATTCTATGAGAATATCAAGTCCTAGCGTGAAGAACATCCCCGAACATATCCGGCTGCAGCATTAATAAACCTAACCTAGTCACTATAAGAAAGTTTTCAAACACTACTGTTCCTCCCTCAGATGAGAGCTTCAACCCATGCAAGCTATATTTAAAGCCTAGATTTTTCCCAGAAAACCCCAGAACTTAAATACTTAATTAATTAAAAATTTAAAAGTTCGTTTCAACTTCTATGCCTCTGTAATTAACTGCATTTAATTTTTAAATTTTAGTGCGAATCGTAGGAGATTTGATCATAGTTGTTTTTAAGTCCTCACACTTAAATTAGTTACAACACTTTTTCTTAACACATCCTACACGCCCGAATCGTCCCCGAACCCAACCCTACCTCTTTTAGCCCCTCTATGATATTTTCTGCAACTATTTCGGCTTCCAATTAATTTATTATTTTATCGTTACGCATTTTGGAAAATATTCTAAAGTTAAGCTACCAGAAAAAAAAAACACTAAACAAATAAAATGCATTACATGAGCTTTTTTCTGTGCCAAAATTATTCAGAATTTTTTAAACACTTTTTTTGACCAGATTTAATTTGAAATTTTAGTTGAATTTTGCAAATTTTAAATCGCTTTTTTGTTCCGATTTTGTGCCTTTCAAAAAATTACTAACAGATACTAATAACTACTAATCTGTGTAACTACAGCATAGAAGTTATACGATAGTGCGCAAAATTTGGCTTTGCAGCTTCTGCCGCTTTTGTTATGCTTTCTTCTTAGCTGTATAAATCAAGCAAGAATTCAACCGCGTTGAATCGCTAAACTGAAGGATCACAAATGCGATAACTATTTCTAGGTTCTCGAAGACCAAGTCTAGCGTCTGTTCACAGTACTAGTTCATCTGTGCGCAGCTACAGCATGATGCGCTTCGAGAAGGAGACCCAGCAGAGGGAGATACGGCAGGAGATGAAGTTGCGGTTGGCTCGGCTGCAGCACCAACAACATCTGAATCAGAATAAACCGCAAATCGTGATCGGCGACACGCTGGTGCATCATCATGGTGCATTGGCCAGGATAAGCATGTCAACACCGAGCCCGCTAACGCCAAACTCCCTGGATGAACTTCTGCCGTCGGTGGACGAGACACAAGAGGTGAACATAATTAATTAAAAAAATGTATAAACAAAGACAAATATAGGTTTCGTTCCCCTCCTGCCCCCCCCCCCCCAGTTGTTTCCCATAAAATCTGATATAACAACCAACCTGTCACGGAATGCGACTGCTTCAAAAACCATACAACCAACAACAACATCAGCAGCTGAGATGACGGACGCCGCCTTAACAGCGACAGCAACAAATGCCGCTTATAACGGTCCCTGCAGCTCATCGATTGAAACGCTTTAAAGTGAGCGAGTGTGCGTTAATTACTCGCACAAGTAATTAAATATAAAAATTTGCGAAAAAATATGAGAACCGCTCAGATGCGCGTATTAAAATTAAAGTACATAGAAATCATTAACAAAAACGTGAAGTGGAAATAAAATTATGTAAACAAAAAAATATTTTATACCAAATATGATTAAATAACGATTGTTATAGGTTTGAACTAACTGAAAGAAAGAGAAACGCAAAACCAACATGAAAAAAAAACTGCGAAAACTTTACAAAACTTACAGATTAGCTTAGATTAATTAAACTTGGATGGTTTAGATATAGAAGTAAACAATATAGTAATAAATAAATAAATAAATATATGTACAAATAAAAACAAACGAGTTGGCAAACGACATTAAATTCAAATTATTAATTAAATACAAAAATACTTAAAGTAAACGCGATTTAAGTAGTATAAAAAAAATTTATCTTAAACTAGAACAAAATTAAATAGAAGAACATAACAAACAGAAATAAGTGAAGAAGATCCTAAGTTGAGTTGAAGTCTAAGTTAAGTCGAAGTTGAATTTTCAAAGGTTCAGAGTAACCGCGATTAAATAAATAAATACGTATAGACATAAATATACGAGTATATACATATATTTAAATAGTCAATAAGCCGATATTAGTATTGATTGAATTGTTAGTGATTTTTTATTGTATCGTTGTTGAGACACCGTTTCATTTTGTCAATCCAACAGTATTATTTTCAATCCAACTTTTAGAATAGAAATTGTATTGTATTGTAATGTTACGTAAAGAAGATGCGTTTAACAAAAAGAATAAAACATGTAAATGTACCTTATTATTAAATTGTTACTAGAGTTATTAGGTTACTTTTATAGATATATATATATATATATTGTTATACTTACTTACCATTGTATTGTACGTTATAATATCTGTTATGTGTGTGTGTGTGTACGTGAGGAATTGTTATTTTCTCTGTAATTAATTAATCAATTGAGCGCTGTTTCTTATATTTGAGTTCTTCATAATTTTGATTTAATTATTGACCTGTGCTACATTCCGTAAGAACATAGAATTTGATACAATTATAAACACCTACAATTTACCAGACACATATCCGAAAGATGTATCTACGGATGATGTATATGATTGCATTCAAAAGAATTACCCTGCCTAGTTATTTTATAAGTACCCGTGGAAAACCATCTGTGGACAAAAATATCCCATTTTAGTATCAGTCTGGATGCCGCCACACATTTATCGCGTTTATATATACTATACGTAATGTCTATATATATTGTACATACATACATACATACATACATACATACATATGTACATATGTATGTACGTGTGAATGGATATTGAGTCAATGTTTTTATGTTGACCACCGTATTCAGTATTACTCAGTATTATTATGAAAGGTGCTTTATGTAGAATCGATACTAGAAACTTTCAAATGCAAGTCCATGTAATCGGTATATCTTCCAATATCAAATCACTTTCCAGTTTGTGTTCCTTATTTAAATAAAACCTACAAATTTCATATAAACTAGTTAATAGTAATTTTTAAACCTCCAGTTAAAGAATGTAGCGCACTTTTTATCTGTATCCGTATCCGTATCGAAACTGGTCTTTAAAAGCTAAATCTCACATATCTTACAGCGAGTTATTTTGTGGAATTTAAATACGATCCAAATCGAAACAAGCCAAGTAAAATACTTAAAAATTGTTCAACTGCGAAGGTAATAGTTCACTAAAAATTATAGCCGTATTTACAAAGGTAAATACATACATACGATCACCTAACCATCCCTCCTCTCCACTTCTTTGGAGGTTTTTTATTCTCCTAATTTATTTGTTTATTATTATTATAATTTTTATTGAGTGCTTTTACTTATTGATAAAGTATTGTAAGTGTTGTAAAGAAATAAAGGAAACGCCAAAAAATCATTAAAATCAAATCAATTAACCTTTACTCTGTGGACTGTAAGCTTTCCATCGTCTGTGCACGAGGTCCACGCTGACCTTATATACATATATTTTCTGCAGTTTTTTTACAAAAAAGCTATTTTGGTTTTATTTTTATAAATTTATAGGAAATCCTTTCTTTATTCAAAAGTTACAAGATTATTTAAATGACATTAAAACACATGCATATAAAACATTTGACCTGAAGCATATTACAATGACTTGAATCTATTGATAGCAATGTAGACTGGATGTCAAGCAATTGTTTTACTTGCAGTTTTGCTTAAGCAACTTCCTCAATGGTTGGTCCACTAGCGCCGTCGGCACCTCCTCCAGCAGCTGAATGTGGCGATGGTGGTGATGGTGGCGATGGTGGCGATGGTGGCGATGGTGGCGACGGCCCTCCCTGATACAATCTAGATATTATCGGATTACATATCTTCTCGAGTTGCTTCTGCTTGTATTCGTACTCTTTTTTTTTTGCCTGTAGATTGCCATCCAACCACACGATGGTCTCATTACACTTCTGCGTGATCGTGTCCTTGTCGGTTTGTGAGATCTTCGAATTTATAGCCTCGTCATCGATCGTCGATTTTATTTGGAAGCAACACGATTCGAGTGCGTTTTTGGCGTTGATGCGTTCGCGCTGCTTTTCGTCTTCATTGCGATAGGACTCGGCCTCGTTAACCATTCGTTCGATATCCTCTTTGCTAAGTCGTCCTATGTTGTTGGTGATCGTGATCATGTCCTCTTTGCCGGTGGAGTTCTCCCCGGTCTTCATGTTCAGAATTCCATTGGCATCGATGTCGAAGGTCACCTCGATCTGAGGCACACCACTTCGTGCAGGTGGTATGCCGCTCAGCTCGAACTGGCCCAGTATATTATTGCGCTTGGTCAAGGAGCGTTCACCTTCGAACACTTGAATCAATACGCCCGGCTGGTTGTCCGTTGAGGTGGTGAAAATCTGCGTCTGTTTGGTGGGGATGGTGGTGTTGCGCTTAATCACAACCGTCATTAGGCCGCCAATCGTCTCAATGCCCAACGATAGCGATGCTACGTCGAGCAGCAGCAGATCCTGCACTGCCTCGGAATTGCCGCCGGTCATAATGGCCGCCTGGACAGCGGCTCCGTAGGCCACTGCTTCATCTGGGTTGATGGACTTGTTCAGCTCCTTGCCGTCGAAGAAATCTTGCAACAGCCTTTGGACTTTTGGGATGCGTGTCGAGCCGCCCACCAACACGATGTCGTGTATCTGCGTTTTTTCTATTTTTGCATCACGAAGCACTTTGGCCACCGGCTCCAAGGTGCTGCGGAAGAGATCGCCGTTAAGCACGTCGAAACGATCCCTCGTCATGGACGTATAGAAGTCCAGGCCCTCGAACAGCGCGTCGATTTCGATGCTAGCCTTTGATGAGACAGACAGAGTGCGCTTGGCTCGTTCGCAGGCGGTGCGCAGGCGTTTTAGAGCCCGATTGCTAGTGGTCAAATCCTTCTTATACTTGTACTCGAACTCCCGCGCGAAGTGGTTAACCATGCGACTATCGAAATCCTCGCCGCCCAAACGAGCATCGCCCGCCGTAGACTTGACTTCGAAAATTCCGTCCTCGATGGTGAGGATAGAGACATCGAAGGTCCCGCCGCCCAAGTCAAAGATTAGCACGTTGCGCTCGGTGCTGCTCCTCTTGTCCAGCCCATAAGCAATGGCCGCGGCGGTGGGTTCGTTGATGATGCGCAGCACATTGAGGCCTGCGATGGCGCCCGCGTCTTTGGTGGCCTGGCGCTGGGAGTTATTGAAATAGGCGGGCACCGTGATGACAGCATCGGTGACAGGCTTGCCCAGATAAGCCTCTGCGATTTCCTTCATCTTAGTTAGCACCATGGAGGACACCTCCTCGGGGAAGAACGACTTCTTGTCGCCCTTGTATTCGATGCATATCTTTGGTTTGCCGCTGTCGTTAATCACCTCGAAAGGCCAGTGCTTGATGTTGCTCTGTATGGTGCTATCATCGAAGTTGCGTCCAATCAAACGCTTGGCATCTACAAAATCCAAGAAGAAGCAGTTTGAACGATTCATGTCGAAGAGGAACGAATAAAGGTCATAGACCAAAAATTAAACTCAGGTAAGTCTTTTTTAACCTAGTTTAATTATATTAATTCTAATAGTTTGGATGCTCAAGCTTTAAACTGGCAACTGATAATGGAGGAGAGTACATTGCAAAATCTCAAGATATGGACATTTCCATAGAAAAGTCCACCGTGACCGAAAAATTAAATGTTAATAACAACACATTTGTAATTAATATTATCTATAGAAACAAATAATCAACTATTTATTATACCCTACAGCTTAAGATTAAGGGTATAATTAAGGGATTCACTTTGTCACGAAATGTGTAACGCATAGAAATAGAGACGATAGATATAGAAAAGTATATATGTACATATGTATATTTTTGATCAGCGTGAGCTCCTGAGTCGATTTAGCCATGTTCGTCCATCTGTCTGTCTGTCTGTTGAAATCGCGGATCACAGGAGAACCGGTGAAGATATCGTGATGAAATTTGCAGAATTGCAGAAATATTGTTTCTTGTGGTGTGCGGGTTGGTATTGAAAATGGGCAAAATCGGTCCACGACCACGCCTATTTTTTATTAGAAATGTGATATCAGCGTTCGTTTTTGAGTTATGACAACAAAATTGCATTCCTGGGTATAGAGTAGTTAATATGGCAAATATGGGCCTGATTCTTTAACCACTTTTAGGTTACTCAGGCAAAAGTGGGTCTTAAATGGTTATATTGTTAAATATATAAACTTCCTGAATAAAACTTTACATAACAACATATTTTCCAATAAAACATTATAACAGCAAAACTGTGTGCGGTCCGCCCACTTTTACACTATTTATACAGTATAGTTCATGAAATCAAATTTATTACCACGGAAATAGAGTTTAAATTTGAACACAATAATAAAACTACTAAGCTAATTATTTTGTTTTGAAAACAGGTAATGACCACTCCTACTATTTATACAGAGGCGTAGCTAGGACCCATGGAGCCCAGGACGGTTAATCAACTCGCAGCCCCAAAAATTCCTAGAATTAAATAACTCAACACTTGATTCCCAAAACTGTCGCCCCTCCCCCCCCCTATTGTGACGCCCGGGGCGGACCACCACCCCCGCCCCGCCCGTCTGTGATTAAATGTGATTATAAGGCTTTCCTTATAACCACATATTTCCTCTAGTTTCAGTTTGTATTTCACTATATAATGTTAATGTTCTGCAATGAAAAATCTATTATAAATAAATTAAAAATTTAAGAATAATAAAAGTAAAATAAAAACTGTTTCGTTCAATTAAATTTTTTCAAAACTTTTAGGTGCAGGGTATCTAAGACTCGCCGAAATGGCCGAATATACTATATACTCTTACTGGTTATACCCTACACACGAAGTGATGAGGGTATATTCACTTATTGCTTCCGTTTGTAACGCATTAAAGAAGGCGTGACAGGTATAGAAAAGTATGTATATATGTATATTCCTGATCAGAATAACATTCTGAGTCGATTTAGCCATGTCCGTCCACCTGTCTGTCCATCTGCCTGTGGAAATCACGATTACAGGAGACCGAAGAGTTATCGTCATAAAATTGGCATGAACATTCTCTGTCATCATAAACTCGTTGGGATTGAAAATTGGACGAGTACCAGGCACCAATATACTCCCGCAAATGGGAATGGTTCGCCCACTGTTAATAAAAATCACGATTACAGGAGAACGAGAAGAAGCATCGTCATGAAATTCGGCAAGAATGTTCTCTTTCATATCGAAAATAGAATCGGACCACTGTCACGCCTATTTTTGAAGTGAATATCTGCAGCTTGTAATTCTGCACGAAATTTTGTTGTTTTTCTTTAATTTTTCTTCGTTTGCATTGGTGAAATATTAAAATAAATGTTTCATATCTTGGTTGATATTAGCTGCGTTCCTTTTACTTCTGATTATAACTGTTTCACAAATTTTCTAATCGTACTCTCGACTATGATTAGGAATTCTAATCGGATTGCGCTTCTCGTTATTTTATATATAGAATACGCTGATGACATAATCCTTTCCCTAATTTTCTGGGGACATCGTCATGTCACTTCCCTTCCCATTTTAAATCAGGATTAAATTAGGAAAAAGGAACGCAGCTATTGTTTGTTTTTATTCTGTTGTCGTGAGTTTATCAAGAAAAGTCGAACGTGTTGATGTTCCGTTCGTTTGGTGAGACTCATTCCTGTACAGCGCGATTCTATCAGATCAGGAAAACCTAACAATGACGCCAACAATTTGTTGAAATTATTGTATTAATGCAGAAAGAATGCAGTAAAAATCCAATGAAAATAAAATCAACCTAAAAATATGGTACATAAAATGGCTGTCTGTGTGTACTTTGACATGCTGACTGTTTTAGGGAAAACATGAATATTAATGCACTCGGGCAGCGCTCATCATATCATATGTGGTTGCTGTTAGTGAGAGGGAGAGAAGCTGATAAAAACTTACCAAATATTGTGTTTTTGGGATTAATGGCCACTTGGTTCTTTGCGGCATCACCAATCAAGCGTTCAGTATCGCTGAAAGCCACGTAGGAAGGGGTGATGCGGTTGCCCTGGTCATTGGCAATGATCTCCACTCTGCCGTGTTGAAAGACGGCGACGCAGGAGAACGTGGTCCCAAGATCAATGCCAATTGCTGGTGCTTTGTCCATATTTGTACTTTAATTAATATCATTAGTATCCCGATGCATGTACGTTTATAGAAATAGAGAAGAAAATTTTATATAAGTTTTATTTTTCTTTAAATTTCCGTTCAATTTACTTATTTACGTTCTTCTCCCTTCTCAAGGATTTTGGAGGGGTTTCTTAAAAGGCAAATCGATATAATAAGGACGTGCAAAACAATTGCCAAAACTCGCAGAAATTCAATGTCTTTTTCTCTTTGGAAGTCCACTGCGTCTGCAGTTCGATTTCACAGTTTGAAAAACAACAGACGGATGTCGACAAGGATTAAAATTTGAATATTTAATACTGCCTTTCCAATTTCGAATACCTCTTTATAATAATTTTCAATAATACTTTTTTTCTGTTCTGAAGTGTTGATGTTTTTGCCAAAGTCGCTGTGATCGAAATTTTGATCGACCGCAGTTTTGATCGATGCAGTATCAAGACGAACTCGCGGGAATACAAAATGATGAGTCACTTAAAATTTTATTTAATATAATGGCGATGGCATGACTTTGTGAGGAAACCAAAATAAAATATCCAAATGCAATTGTTTAAATATCCAAATTATTGTTACCGTATTCATAGGACTTAGGATTTATCCTAAAACCTATCATTCAAATTACTCTAATGAACATTTCAATTATTGAATATTAAAAATTAATTATAAAAATGTATGTTCAGGGGAGAAGGGAGGCAATAATAATATATACAATCATAATATATATACAGTAATGAACAAAACATATGCGACTAAAATGGTGTATGTGAAAATGGTTCAACAGTCGATAAACTTTTTTGAAAAAAAACCATTAAAAGGGTTTTATAACCAGCTTATACGCTTACGTTCATAAAGTGCAACCATTTTACCACTAAAAGTTTACCTAAAAAAAGTTTACATACAAGTTACCGCCTTTCGTTCTTATCACCCAGTAAAAAAGCCATTGATTTCAAAACGTAATTAAATCCAAATGGTTTAGAGATGAAAAGGTAACGGTTATGGAATGGTCAACGTAGTCGCCTGATCTAATCCCTGTAGAAAATCTTTGGGAGATTGTTAAAAGGCGAATATAAAACGCCACCAGTTTTTCTGTTGTTCGCAGAAATTCAGTGAGACAGACGAACGGACATGGGTAAATCCATTCAGGAGGTGACGCTGATCAAGAATATATGTATGTATGTACATATATAGTACTTCTCTCTATCTAACTTCTATACTTCTATTCCTTATACATTTCGGCTCTGAATGATCATAAATGCGATAACTATTTCTAGGATCTCGAAGACCAAGTCTGGCGTCTGTTCACACTACTAGAGTTCATCTGTGCGCAGCTACATGATGCGCTTCGAGGAGACGCAGCAGAGGGAGATACGGCAGGAGGTGAAGTTGCGGTTGGCTCGGCTGCAGCACCAACATGTGCACCAAATCCTGATCGGAGACACGCTGGTGCATCACCATGGTGCATTGGCCAGGATAAGCATATCAACACCTAGTTCCCAAATGCCAAACTCACGTGATGAGCTTCTGCCGTCGTTGGATGAGACACAAAAGGTGAACAGCACTAGTTAAAAAAATGCATAAATAAAGATACTAAAATATAGGTTTTTCCCACTACATTCGTAGTTATTTCTCATAAAATTGATATAACAATCAACCCATCCAGTTTGTGTTCTTTAAATAAAATAAAAATTGAGTAAAACCTATTTATTAACTCATACAAACTAGTTAGCCCTTGAAATTCCACTTGAAGGATGTGGCGCACTTTTTATTCGTATCGAAACTGAAATTTAAAGTATAAAACTCACATATCTTAAAGAAAACTATTTGTAATATTTAAAGATATTGAAAGCAAAACCAATCCAAACACAATACTGTGACCGTTTTTTTACGTTTCAAACTAAAAATTTCAAAGCCCGGTAGCTTCCATACACAAAACAAAAATTGCAACGTTCGCAAATGTTGGTATTACATGTTGTCGTTTGCTTCACTCGCAAGAATGAATATGAATACGTTTACTCCGTCAAATAGTATTCGTGCCTTGAATTTAAATCAGTATGAATAAGTTGTGTCTTCAAGACAACTCTGTTAATCAATTAATTAATAATTAATTGTTCCACATCCCTTTTTTATTATATTCGTACGAAAGACTGCAAATCCTAACAAGTTCGTACGCAGTGTGGGTAGCGCTCCCATGGTACTTAGAAGGTTGCGAAGGTGCGTTTTCCTACGTGTTCGCACGGATCAAATTTGTATGAAGGGTGGCCGAGATCACACGTCACTTATTTCACCGCCGCAATGGAAATTTTAGCGAAACTGCGAAAGAGATAAAGACTGAAAGCATCCCGTGAAATCTCACCGAGACATTGTCGACTGTGAACGGCGAAACAGTGTTTCAGTGAAAACAATAACAACGAAGCATACGTTTTAGGAGTGAATAAGCTTCTTCATACATAAAATTCACTACTTTTGTGTGGTGGTTGACAAAGTGTATTGAATGATTAAGTGCAATGTGGTCTGTTTGTGAAAGAGCATTTTCAATATTTATATATTTTTATACCATACAATAATAATACAATAAGTACTTTTTGCATAAAAAAGCGGCTTTTCACAGCCGCAAAAAGAGTGATCGGTAGACATTTAACTGCTCAAAACGCAAAAGCGAACAAAAAGGTTCATTCACAGCACTCCATTGAGTAGTCGTGTGACCTCGGAAACTGAAACTTTTTTGCTACCTCTTTCGCAATTTCGCTAAAATTTCCTAACAGCGGCAAAAAAGTGCTATCACTTTCCCGTGGTGATTTTACCGAAGTGTGATGAGAGCCAAACGATTAATTTCGCCATAAAAAAATGCAAGTGTTATCAGTGACTGGAAAATGTATGTATAAAAGAACTGTCTATGACAACTAAAAATTCAATAATAGCTGCGTTTTTTTAATGAACTGTATAGATCTTCGCCATACAACTGACACTTACTCAGGTTTTACCCAGGTCTCTATCTGGGTTATAGGGAAATTTTAAGATTTCCCTCTATTTTGAATGTAGCTGACTTCACGAATTTCGAGAAACGTCAAAAAATAAAATTGAAAAATGATTTTGTATGAAGACCTGTATACTTCATTAAAAAAACGCGATTCAGATTACTCTACATATGAAAGATCATACAATGAAGTTGGGCGCGATTTCGATTTTACCGAAATTTCCCTCGTCGTTCTTTTAATGAACTGGATCTTCAGTTCATTAAAAAAACGCAGCTAATAATTGAATCAAGAACGTTTTTTTTCTATAAGAATGTTTTGGTAGTAAAAATTAATTGCTAATGTATTAAGTAATAAAGTAATGATTTTTCTTTAGTAAAGCACCTCAATCGAATGCAGTAACCGCCAGTATCAATAGCGGTTTAGAGTGTTGAGAGTGTAGAGCACCCTCCAATTTTTTTATTGTTTCTGTTGTAGTTTTCGGTGCTGAGTCCAAAAACAAAACAGTTTTGTGTACTCTCGTTTGGTTGTCGAATTGTAGCCCTCGGAAATTTGAAATTTTCCCACCTATATCTCATAAACTATATAAGATGGAGCAGAAGATGTTTTATTTTTATAAATTTATAGGCAATGTTTATTGTATCTAAACTCACAAAACAATTCGAATTATAACATATATAACATGTACTCGTACATATAAAACATTTAACATGAAGGATTTCTGATCTGCTTTCGCATATTACAATTACTGGGGCCCATTTAATCCCAGTATAGAGAGTTACGTTAATTAATTATGTACGGTTAAGCAATAGTTTTATTTGCAGTTGTGTTCAATCAACTTCCTCAATGGTTGGTCCACCAGCGCCACCGGCACCTCCCCCAGCACCTGAATGTGGTGGTGGTGGCGCCCCTCCCCGCTTATACAATCTAGTTATTATCGGATTACATGTCTTCTCGAGTTCCTTCTGCTTGTATTCGTACTCTTCCTTTTCGGCCTGCTGATTGCCGTCCAACCACGCGATGGTGTCGCTACACTTCTGAGTGATTGTCTGCTGGTCGCTTTGTGAGATCTTCGATTTTATAGCCTCGTCATCGATCGTCGATTTTATTTGGAAGCAACACGATTCGAGTGAATTTTTGGCGTTGATGCGTGCACGCTGCTTTTCGTCCTCATTGCGATAGTATTCGGCCTCGTTGACCATTCGTTCGATATCCTCTTTGCTGAGTCGTCCCTTGTCGTTGGTGATCGTGATATTGTTCTCTTTGCCGGTGGACTTCTCCGCGGCGCTCACGTTCAGAATTCCGTTGGCATCGATGTCGAAGGTAACCTGGATCTGGGGCATTCCACGTGGGGCCGGCGGTATGCCGCTCAGCTCGAACTTGCCCAGTATGTTGTTGTCCTTGGTCATGGCGCGTTCACCTTCGAATACTTGAATCAATACGCCGGGCTGGTTGTCCGAGTACGTGGTGAAGACCTGCATCTGTTTATTCGGGATGGTGGTGTTACGCTTAATCAGAAACGACATTATGCCACCGGCAGTCTCAATGCCCAACGATAGCGGTGCTACGTCGAGCAGGAGCAGATCCTGCACCGCCTCGGAATTGTCGCCGGTCAAGATGGCCGCCTGGACAGCGGCTCCATAAGCCACTGCTTCATCTGGATTGATGGACTTGTTCAGCTCCTTGCCGTTGAAGAAATCCTGCAACAACCTTTGGACTTTTGGGATGCGTGTGGAGCCGCCCACCAACACGATGTCGTGTATCTGCGTTTTTTCTATTTTTGCATCGTGCAGCGCCTTGGCCACCGGCTCCATGGTGCTGCGGAAGAGATCGCCATTCAGCTCTTCGAAACGCGCCCTTGTCATGGACGTATATAAGTCAATGCCCTCGAACAGCGAGTCGATCTCGATGTTGGCCTGTGTTGACGCAGACAGGGTGCGCTTGGCTCGTTCGCAGGCGGTGCGCAGGCGTCTTAGAGCGCGCTTGTTGTTGGTCAAATCCTTCTTATACTTGCGTTCGAACTCTTGCACGAAGTGGTTAACCATGAGATTATCGAAGTCCTCGCCGCCCAAATGGGTATCGCCCGCCGTGGACTTGACTTCGAAAATCCCGTCCTCGATGGTGAGGATAGAGACATCGAAGGTCCCGCCGCCCAAGTCAAAGATGAGCACGTTGCGCTCGGTGCTGCCCTTCTTGTCCAGCCCATAAGCAATGGCCGCGGCGGTGGGTTCGTTGATGATGCGCAGCACATTGAGGCCTGCGATGGCGCCCGCGTCTTTGGTGGCCTGGCGCTGGGAGTCATTGAAATAGGCGGGCACCGTGATGACAGCATCGGTGACAGGCTTGCCCAGATAAGCCTCTGCGATTTCCTTCATCTTAGTCAGCACCATGGAGGACACCTCCTCGGGGAAGAACAACTTCTTGTCGCCCTTGTATTCGATGCGTATCTTGGGTTTGCCGCCGTCCTTAATCACCTCGAAAGGCCAGTGCTTCATGTCGCTCTGTACGGTGCTATCATCGAAGTTGCGTCCAATCAAACGCTTGGCATCTACAAAATCCAAGAAGAAGCAGTTTGAACGATTCATGTCGAAGAGGAACGAATAAAAGTCATGGACCAAAAATTAAACTCAGGTGCGGCTTTGTTTGTTTTAACCTAGTTTCATTGTAATTGTAATCCGAATATAATGAAAGAACATGGTAAACAGAAACGTGCATGGGTGTGTGTCGGTGTGTGGGGAGGCTTTTTTTGTTTGTGTATGGATAAGAAAACATTCAGAAACGGTTACTTGAAGACGTAAATTTAATGCAGTCGCGCAGCGCTCATCATATCAAATGTGGTTATTGTTAGTTCGTGATGACAAATGATCGGCACGATTTCTGAATTGGCTAAAATTTAGCAGCCCCTCGGAGAGTGAGTGAGGCTGATGAAAACTTACCAAAAATCGTGTTGGTGGGATTCATGGCCACTTGGTTCTTTGCGGCATCACCAATCAATCGTTCAGTATCGGTGAAAGCCACGTAGGAAGGGGTGACGCGGTTACCCTGGTCATTGGCAATTATCTCCACTCTTCCGTGTTGAAAGACGGCGACGCAGGAGAACGTGGTCCCAAGATCAATGCCAACTGCTGGTGCTTTAGCCATATTTGTGCTTAAATTAGTATCATTAGTATTCCAATGCGTGTACGTGTATAGAAATAGAGACAAATTATTATATAAGTTTTAGTTTTCTTTAAATTTCCGTTCCACGTTTCCATACTTACGTTCTTCTTTCTTTTCAAGGATTCTGGAGGGGTTTCTTGAAAGCAAATCAATATGAATAGTGATACAATAGTGATCGAAACTCCACTGCTTCTGCAGTTCGATTACACGGTTTGAAAAAGAGCAACGACAAGTGAAGTGAGGATTAAAATTTTAATATTTAATTTTGCCTTTTAGGAATTTGGAATATCTGGTAATAAAAATTTTCAATAAAACTATTTTTTCTGTTCTGAATTGTTGATTTTCTTGCTAAGGTTGCTGTGATCGAAGTTTTGACCGATTGATAAAGTTGATTATTCCCCGAAGTATTATGTTTTTTTCGTTTTGCTCGCACGTAAAGTACACACAATCATGTGAGTTGTTGCCGAGAAGAATCCAAGACAATTCCACACACCACGCAGCATTGCGGAGCAGCTGGAGACGTCACTGTGATAGAATTAGATGTATTGTTCTAGCCTCGTTTGTATCTCCGCGGAGGTAAGTCGAAATATAATTGCAGATACGAAATATAATATAATCCCAGATTAGTTGCTCCTTGACCTTTGAAAGAGGCACAAAGTAGTATTTGTTGCTGAACAATTGCCCAACTCTACTGAGTAGAGAGACAATCGCAATGACCTAACAGTGGCCACTGGTTGGACTTGTTAGAAACTCTCACGTGTGACTACACGTCATCTTAAGACTATGTTGTGGTATCGTATCACTTCTAACATCGAAACACTGCTTCTGGTACCGCAGGACGTATGATTAACCTTTTAACTCCGTTCATTTTTATTGCATGCTGTAGAGTTTTGATGAGGGTTAATTTTATTGTTTAACGTAGATTCCTCAAAGTTATAGAATATGAAGAGTTATGCAGATTCTCACTCAGTCTCACTGATTCGCAGCAAGGAACTAAAATTAATAATCTGCGAATCACTGATAAATAGTTAGAGATTACTGCTGGCACATGTAGTTGTAGGTGTAAGGGATTTAGGTGTAAGCATACTAACAACATATTTCCTATATTCTTATTCTAAGCTTAGTAATATTTCTTTTCTGAAAAATTAGTCAAGTGTTAAATGGATTTGAGCGTTTGAATTTATACAGGAGCGAAGTGTGGGTACACTACACTGAGGATGACTTACCGATCCTGTGGTAACTCAATGGAGCTTGCTTGGCTTAACACAGCCGGACTGGGCTGTGATCTTGCCTAACCTAAACTAACCTCAGTGAAAGTGAGGAGGAGCCCAATGAGGAGGAAATGTCAAGCCCAATGTCCAATTTTTGTCTAATCTAAGCAATGTCAAAATTAGACATTGGAAAAATTCGTCGTGCGTTCGAATTGGTTTGGAACCCGCCGAACTCCACCGAATAGTTTATCAACAAGGGACCATAGTGTTTGGTCCAGTACTATCAAAATGGACCTTTCTTGGCCTCATCAAGTCATCATATGCGCGGCTGGCTCATTAATAAACTATGAAATTGTCACTAAAGTTATACTTAGTTATTATATATATAGTTATTATATATTATATACTTATTAGGTTATGTACATATATGTCGTGAACATTTATGTTAAACCA
Organism: Myopa testacea; assembly: GCA_949629155.1. Taxonomy (NCBI): domain Eukaryota; kingdom Metazoa; phylum Arthropoda; class Insecta; order Diptera; family Conopidae; genus Myopa; species Myopa testacea. The sequence continues at coordinate 17,528,258 of OX451348.1, read as the reverse complement.
AAGAATGTTAAAGTTCGCGATCTTAACAGAGAGCTGTTAACTCCAATGTTAATGACTTCTTTGCTGTGAGTATGCTAGATGAGTTAATTGTTCGAAAACCATGGTTTGTGCGTTGATGAAACCAACACCTGCTGAAAGACAATGAACACAGTCACCACTTTTAGGAAAATCGTTGGGAGGGTTGTAGTCAACATTTTTTAAATTGCGTTTGAAGTTGGGTATATTTCACATACATATGAACGGTCAAGGTGTTGTATAAAAGAAGCACTGTAGGTATCATCAACGCAACAAGCATGGCTTCCCAACAGTGGCATCTTTTATACAGCACCGTGACCAAGTAATGTACATATATGTAATATTAGGCTAATTTTAAAATTTATTTACGAAGGTAATTGGGTTTTGTTTTGATTTTTAATTCATAAATATTTCATACAACTTAGGTATTCTCTGTTGAAGTTGGCGTCCTTAACAGTCAAACCAGCTAAATTGGGTAACGCACAGCGCCCATTTAAACGAAATATAGGGGCTTCTTGAAGCGGAATAATTATTTACAGTGGTGTAACTCGAATTCTCTCTTTATTGGTGTATCGTTTCTATATACTATATTATAGTTATGATGTAAACGAAGTTAACTAACTTCGGTCTTTCGAAGAACGCTGGTTTTAGCCGTTCTGTGGAGATTTTTTTGCGAGTCCCTTCGATCTTTACCTTGAAGACTCTCTTTGATATGCGTTGTATAACTTCATACGGACCCGCGTAAGGTCGCTCGCACGGTTTTTTAACTGAATCTGGTGTACTCTGTGCACTGGTATAAAGTTTTGTGTGCGAAGGCTTTTCTTTTGTTGTGGTGCGCTGATGGTGCTGATCGAACCTGCCGCTTTTGTTCTCTTCCAAAAAATATCTTGTAATGTCATTTCTTCATTAAGCACAAATTCTCCTGGAATGCGAAGAGTGGAGCAACAAACCAATTCTGCTGCCGAAGCATTTGTCATCTTTATGACAAATTCGAAGACCCAGCATTATCTACGGTAATACTTCCATCCAATTTGGTGTGTTGTGGTACATGATGGCTGCTTTTAACGATCATGCCATTATCAACTGGATGATACGCTGTCGTCCGAGCTCTCTTGCTGCCGATGAGTTTCGCCAGTGCGTCGATAAGTTGTGCTTCGAATTGCGAACCTCTGTCTGATGTTATTGTTGCTGGTGCTCCAAATCGTGACACCCATCCCGCGAAAAAACCTGCAAATATTGTGTTCATTGTGATGTCGCGTAAAGGTACTGCTTCCGGCCAACTCGTGACTGCTTATTAAGCAGTTTCCCTAACTCCTCATCCTCTTCTTGGAACTCTCCACGCTCTTGCGGACTGACCCAGACTGGAAAACTGATCTCTTCAATCCTACAAAGTGCGTCAGGTACTAAATTTTTGATACCTGAAATGTGCACTATATTCGTAGTGTACTGATAGATTTCTTCCAAATGTCGTGCCACTCGATCGCATGCATGGTTAGATTTCTGCGCAAAAGCATATATGAGCGGTTTATGGTCTGTACTGATCGTCAACTCACGACCATCGATAATGTGTTTCAAATGCCGATCTGCTCTATGTATAGCCAAGAGCTCCCTATCATACACCTTGTATCGTGCCTCCCATTGACTCAACTTTTGCGAGAAGAAAAAAGAAGGTTGTGGTCCATTTCTCGTACTTTGGACTAACGGTGCACCAATTGCGAAATCTGAAGCGTCACATCTTAAAACCAAAGGCAGTTCTGCATGTGGATGTGCTAGCTGTGCCGATTCTGCCAAAGCCAGTTTGCACTTATTGAATGCGTTTTTCAGCATCCTCAGTCCATTTCACCGGCCTTTCGTCGCGTTTCTTTGCGTCCACTATGATATCATTTAAGGGAGCTTGTATTCCTGCTGCATTCGGTATGTAATTGATCGATCCGATCTATTGTCGGCTTTAGGTCATTTTTAATAGCCTCAATAAGCTCTTCAGGCGCGCGAATACCATTTTTGTTAACATCGTAACCGAAGTACGTTACCCCTTTTTTCCCAAAATGACATTGTGCAACGTTAAGCAGAAGTCCAAATTCTTCCAATCGTCTCAGGACTTCACGCAATTGTTCTCGATGGTCTTCCTCATTTCGTGACGCGATCAAAATATCATCTATGTAACAATGGCAGAATGTTAATCCTTGAAGTTCCTTGTCCATGAAGCGTTGCATAGACTGTGCGGCGTTGCACAAACCAAAGGTCATCACCTTGAATTCGAATAAACCGAAAGGTGTAATGAGAGCAGTTTTGGCACGGTCTTCTTTGACCTGGACTTCATCGGGATTTGATTATATGCCCTTTTGAGGTCGAGCGTTGAAAAGATGTTACAACCTGCGAGTTGATGAACGAAATCTCTTACTGGAACTGTGATAGAATTGAGGCGACGATAATCACCGCATATCCTCCAACCACCTGGACTTTTCTTCACCATGTGAAGTGGTGAGGCTCATTCGCTATTCGAAGGCTGGCATAACTTCATCATTATCCGGAACTCTTCTTTAGCAGCTACACGCTTTTCGCCCGCTAAACGGCGTGCGCGTTCGACGTCGGGATCATTTTATCACAAACCGTTTGTGATAAAAACAGATTTTTTGTCACTGCTTTTCGTACCTGCAGCTGAGCCGGATGGCGCTTCTCGAGTTTAACCGTGACTGAGAGAGCGACTTCGACGTTCAGACGATAGTTTTGCCACTTCCTTACCTAGGGCAGACGCAACTTCTGCAAATTCTTCTTCTGCTAAACTTCTGATAATTCTGAATGGACTGTTCTTCAGAACTCATGATGCTATCTCTTTTGATGGGTGAGTGCTCTACTGGCATGGGGAGCTGCTTTACGACGATCACGTCGGGGTCACCAGTTTGGAGGCTCTTGAAGAGGAATAATTATTTAAAGTGTGTGTAACTTGAATTCGCTCTTAATTAGTGTATCGTTTCTATAAATATTATAATTATGATGTAAATTAAGTTCTAAAACCAATTCAATATAGTACATGAGAAAACACAGTATATTATATAAACCACGCGGACCTCGCTTGTGTCGCAGCCAAAGATTTTTCTGTCAATGTTGCTTTTTTTGCTTTGACATTTAAATAATGTCAGGAATAGATGGACTGACTGTCTGATTAAGTACCTACAGAAAAAATGTCATCAGCGCCATCTATGTATCAAATAACGAGAAGCGCAATCCGATTGGTATTCGAGAGTACGATTGTAACATTTGTATGGAAACTGTTATAATCCGAAGTAAAAAGACCTATGTATAAAGCTAATATCATCACCTAATCAACTTGCTTTTTTCCTATTCAAACCACTGTAAAGTTATATATGTATATTTTATTTTCTGGATTCATTTGTTTTGTCATTAATAGAATTTTTATTGAATTGAGTAATAATAATAAAATATTGTTAGAAATCAAAAGAAATGCCAAAAACTCATGAAAAGCCTCAATCAACTTCTTCAATGGTTGGTCCACCAGCGCCACCGGCACTTCCCCCAGCACCTGAATGTGGTGGCGGTGGCGCCGCTCCCCCCTGATACAATCTAGTTATTATCGGATTACATATCTTCTCGAGCTCCTTCTGCTTGTATTCGTACTCTTCCTTTTCGGCCTGCTGATTGCCGTCCAACCACGCGATGGTGTCGCTACACTTCTGAGTGATTGTCTGCTGGTCGCTTTGTGAAATCTTCGATTTTATAGCCTCGTCATCGATCGTCGATTTCATTTGGAAACAATACGACTCGAGTGCATTTTTAGCGTTGATGCGTTCGCGCTGCTTTTCGTCCTCATTGCGATAGGACTCGGCCTCGTTGACCATTCGTTCGATATCCTCTTTGCTGAGTCGTCCCTTGTCGTTGGTGATCGTGATATTGTTCTCTTTGCCGGTGGACTTCTCCACGGCGCTCACGTTCAGAATTCCGTTGGCATCGATGTCGAAGGTAACCTGGATCTGGGGCACTCCACGTGGGGCCGGCGGTATGCCGCTCAGCTCGAACTTGCCCAGTATGTTGTTGTCCTTGGTCATGGCGCGTTCACCTTCGAATACTTGAATCAATACGCCGGGCTGGTTGTCCGAGTACGTGGTGAAGACCTGCGTCTGTTTGATCGGGATGGTGGAGTTACGCTTAATCAGAACCGTCATTACGCCGCCGGCAGTCTCAATGCCCAACGATAACGGTGCTACGTCGAGCAGCAGCAGATCCTGCACCGCCTCGGAATTGTCGCCGGTCAAGATGGCCGCCTGGACAGCGGCTCCATAAGCCACTGCTTCATCTGGGTTGATGGACTTGTTCAGCTCCTTGCCGTTGAAGAAATCCTGCAACAACCTTTGGACTTTTGGGATGCGTGTGGAGCCGCCCACCAACACGATGTCGTGTATCTGCGTTTTGTCTATTTTTGCATCGCGCAGCGCCTTGGCTACCGGCTCCATGGTGCTGCGGAAGAGATCGCCATTCAGCTCTTCGAAACGCGCCCTCGTCATGGACGTATAGAAGTCAATGCCCTCGAACAGCGAGTCGATCTCGATGTTGGCCTGTGTTGACGCAGACAGGGTGCGCTTGGCTCGTTCGCAGGCGGTGCGCAGGCGTCTTAGAGCGCGCTTGTTGGTGGTCAAATCCTTCTTATACTTGCGTTCGAACTCCTGCACGAAGTGGTTAACCATGAGATTATCGAAGTCCTCGCCGCCCAAATGGGTATCGCCCGCCGTGGACTTGACTTCGAAAATCCCGTCCTCGATGGTGAGGATAGAGACATCGAAGGTCCCGCCGCCCAAGTCAAAGATGAGCACGTTGCGCTCGGTGCTGCCCTTCTTGTCCAGCCCATAAGCAATGGCCGCGGCGGTGGGTTCGTTGATGATGCGCAGCACATTGAGGCCTGCGATGGCGCCCGCGTCTTTGGTGGCCTGGCGCTGGGAGTCATTGAAATAGGCGGGCACCGTGATGACAGCATCGGTGACAGGCTTGCCCAGATAAGCCTCTGCGATTTCCTTCATCTTAGTCAGCACCATGGAGGACACCTCCTCGGGGAAGAACAACTTCTTGTCGCCCTTGTATTCGATGCGTATCTTGGGTTTGCCGCCGTCCTTAATCACCTCGAAAGGCCAGTGCTTCATGTCGCTCTGTACGGTGCTATCATCGAAGTTGCGTCCAATCAAACGCTTGGCATCTACAAAATCCAAGAAGAAGCAGTTTGAACGATTCATGTCGAAGAGGAACGAATAAAAGTCATGGACCAAAAATTAAACTCAGGTGCGGCTTTGTTTGTTTTAACCTAGTTTCATTGTAATTGTAATCCGAATATAATGAAAGAACATGGTAAACAGAAACGTGCATGGGTGTGTGTCGGTGTGTGGGGAGGCTTTTTTTGTTTGTGTATGGATGAGAAAACATTCAGAAACGGTTACATATTTTTTGAGTTTTTTTTGCTTGTTAGCAGACGGGACGAATTCTGTTCCGGGCGTTTTTGTCTAATTAACTGGAGGCTGAAATGAGAACATTAAGAAAACAAATAAAGAAATCAGCGAGTGTTTGCATTCTTACAGCCGAACTCGACGGTGTACTTCAACGGGACGAAATGGTAGGAAAATCTTTGTTAAGAATATAAGTAGATCAGAGGATGGGTTTTTTAGGTTATCAATTCAGAGTTATTGTGGGTGCGACATGCGACAATGGAGAAATACAGATGATCGTCTTTCATTATATACGAGTATGTAGATACACATGTATGAGTATTAGTTTAGTATTACTTGAGTATGAGTTTAGAGCATATCATAAAAACGAATCTGAACGCTGCTTCTTCAGATTGCAATTCTGCATGAAATTTTGCGGTGTGTGCGAGTGTTAATGTTCCGTTCGTTTGCTGCGACTCATTCATGAACAGGGCCATTCTAACAGAATAGAAAGGAAAACCTAACAAGAACAAGAAAACAGTGTCGCCAACAACGCAAGGCAAGCAGTGTTTTTGAAATTATTGTATTAATTCAGAAAGAATGCAATAAAAATGCAAGGAAAATAAAATCAACCTAAAAATAAGGTACATACAAATAGACAACCGACTAACTTTTTTTACACATACAATCAAAAGCTGTCTGTTTGTAATTTGGCATGCTGACTGTTTTGGGAAAGACGTAAATTTAATGCAGTCGCGCAGCGCTCATCATATCAAATGTTGTTATTGTTAGTTCGTGATGACAAATGATCGGCACGATTTCTGAATTGGCTAATAATTAGCAGCCCCTCGGAGAGGGAGTGAGGCTGATGAAAACTTACCAAAAATCGTGTTGGTGGGATTCATGGCCACTTGGTTCTTCGCGGCATCACCAATCAAGCGTTCAGTATCGGTGAAAGCCACGTAGGAAGGGGTGACGCGGTTGCCCTGGTCATTGGCAATGATCTCCACTCTTCCGTGTTGAAAGACGGCGACGCAGGAGAACGTGGTCCCAAGATCAATGCCAACTGCTGGTGCTTTAGCCATATTTATGCTTTAATTAGTATCATGGCGTGATGGGGAGACATGTTGGAGGGTGGACAGGTAGGGTGACGTGCGGGCAGCCGTTGTGTTGGCACGGAAGACAACAGCGGACACGGATTGATGCAATCACAGCGAATTCCCGTTGCGTGCATATGTATAGAAATAGAAACGAAAATATTATATAAGTTTTACTTTTCTTTAAATTTCCGTTCAATTTCCATACTTACGTTCTTCTCCCTTCTCAAGGATTCTGTTGGGGTTTCTTAAAAGGCAAATCGATACAAATAGAGTGATATGATAAGGAAGAGCAAAACAAATGCCAAAACTCGTAGAAATTCAATAACTTTTTCTCTTTGCAGCTCCAATGCGTCTGCAGTTCGATTACACAGTTTAAAAATTTTGAAAATTTAAATAACAGCGAATAACGAGTGACGGAAGGCAAGCGGTCCGGCAGGAGGATGTCGGCAAGGATTAAAATCTGAATATTTAAGTCTGTCTTTTGGAATTTTCTATACTTTTTAATAGCAATTTTCAGTAATACTATTTTTCTGTTTGCTGAAGTGTTGATGTTTTTGCTAAGGTTGCTGTGATCGAAATGATGATCGATTGAAGGCAAAAGTTGATTATTCCCTCGAATTGTTGTTTTTTCCTTTTTGTTTAATGTACTCGAGAATATTTTTACTTTCTCTTTGTTCAGCAAGAAGTAGTGCGCAAAATCGCGTATATTTGCGGATTGTACCGGACCTACCAAGAAATCGAATCAAATTTGAAGCAGGTTTAGCGTACGCCTAACGCTTCAATTTTGTTATTATTCCTGTTGTTGCTGTGTTTTGTTGTTGCAATTCCAAGAATGGTAACAATTTTTGTCGCTCCTAGTTATCTATATCTAGAAAGCTAAAAAACTCTACTTTATAAATATTGAGATAAGTCCGTACATTTGTTAACAATACATTTTACTAGAAAATATAAAAGAATGAAACAAAGATTTATTAGAAAATGGAACTGGAGATCCAGTTCATTAAAAGAACGACGAGGGAAATTTTGCTAAAATCGAAATCACGCCCGATTTCTTTGCATTCTTTCATACGTAGAGTATTAATCGAGTCTCTTAATGTACTATATAGGTCTCAATACAAAATTGTCTTTCAATTTTATGTTTTGACGTTTTTCGGAATGCGTTTTGGGAAATCCTAAAATTTCCCAATAACCCAGATAACCTGGGTAAAACCTGGTAAAAAAAAAGTCAGTTATATGGCGAAGATCTATACAGTTCATTAAAAAACGCATCCTTAATGCAGATGTAAACCTTTGAAGAAAACGCATTAGCATAACTTCAAACGCATCAACAGAATTAACAAATCACAAAAAACGAACAAAGCACCATCTCTCAGTCAAATGTCAAATATCATTGTTGCCATTCTTCAGTATTTGTGCAGTCAATTTTTAAATTGCGTAAATAAAATGCTATTCTTCAGGAGTATAGAAATATTTTTCTATGAATATTTACCAACAAATTAATAAATCTTTTGTATTGATTTAATTATTGATGTTATCTCTATTTCTGTGAAAATAGATTTTAACTGGTAAATTTAAAGTGATTCCAGACTGATCGAAAAAACCTAGCCGAAAACTATTAGTACAAGAACAAATTTTGCACCTGGCAACTTAAGACCGAATTGCTAGAGGTAGATTATTTTTATACCTTCTCCTGGCCGTAGAAGGACAAGTGGTTGAATTGCTCTCGCCCTCTTTTTAATTAAGGCGATGTGTTAATTTCCGTGTTTAATTAATTATCTAAATTATGAATTAGAGTTGTCTGCACAATTAGCTAAATTTAATTAAATCAAAATTAAGTAACTCGAATATTGTGAAATGGTGAGTTTGTTAAAATTTAAGTGAATGCTGTAAAGATCGGACGTCCGCAGCACCAGCTCATCAAATGTATCAGCAGCCGCGCTACTTGTGCAAGGCCGCAGTATTGTATAATTTTTAATAAATCTGTCCAAAAATAGACACCCTGCGGAGCGGTTGGGCTACGACGCTAACGTCGTCACTATTGGCCATGCTTCAAATTCTTGGCAATATTGTGACATATTTTGGTATTTATATTTATATTTTGTTTGAATTTGCTTTTGTTTGTATTGCAGGCAGTGCTCGGTGCTCAACTTGTTGTGACGCTGGTGATGGTCAGCGTTATACAAAAACTTAATCCACATTTTTCCTTTGCAAAGTGGATACTTTGCTCTACGGGGCTCTATCGTTACCTGCATCCCACCGATGATGAGCTACGTACAAAAGCTGGTGTACCTAAAGAGAGGCTTAGCAAGAGTATTAACGGCAATGGTGTCGGATCGAAAAACCACAAATGTGGTTCCGAGAAGAATCCTGGACAATTTCACATACCACGCAGCATCGAGCTGCAGCTGGAGACGATCACTGTGAAAGAACGAGATGTCGTACAGCTGCGCTACTTCACCGAATATGCGTGGCTGGTTGATTTCAGTATTTATGCTAGCCTCGTTTATATCTTCTCGGAGGTACGTTAAAATATAATGGCTGTAGATTATTAATTATATATGATTTATATTACTTCTTTAGGTTTATCACTTTTACTTCCCGCTCAGAAATGAGATCAACTTGAGCATGGTCTGGTGCCTTCTAGTTGTGTTCTTTGCAGTGTGAGTTATTTGAGCATTGAGCAGTCTGGTTCTGGTGGAATTTAGCTTTTCTATGTTGTTTTTAGTAAACTGCTTTCTGCCCTCACCGTGCTATATTTTCAAAGTGAAGAATCAATTGGTGAACGTTCGATGGTTATCGTGGCTTGTCTTGTGTACCTACTGATAGCCATGATTGTGCTTATAATAGACGAGCGAATACTGGAGACAGGTCTGGAGGAAGCATACACAAGTTTTAATGCGAGCGCTTCCAAGTTTCTTACAGACCAGGGACTGCCTTCGTCGTGGGTTTTTTTCGTCAATATTATTACCATATTATTTGAATTAATGTCTCTTTAATTTTTTTCAGTGGTCCAGCTTCAAAAATCGTTGTCAAGTTTTTCATAGCTTTGTCTTGTGGTATTCTGGGCGCTTTATTTACGTTTCCTGGCCTGCGCATGGCTAAAATGCACTGGGATTCATTGAAATACTGCAAAGGCAGCCGCATCATGCAGCTCCTATTAAATGTTAGCTTTATTTTACCATTTATTTTGGTTATTTTATGGATACGTCCTGTCAGCCGAGACTACCTGACAGTGCGAATTTTCGACGGAATGGACAAGCCACTGTAAGTTAATAATTGGTAGGACTTATTTAAAAAAAAGGATATCGTATTCTCTAATATATCGTCATAATTGTTTCAGCTTGGAGGCTCATATATTCGAGACACTACGTTTGTTGCTGGTTGTGTTGGTGGTGTTGTTGCGTTTTGCTTTGCTGCCCATTTATTTGCAATCGTATTTAAATTTAGCTCATGATCGAATTATTGAGCTACGCAAGGAAGCTGGCCGCATAACAAATATTGACTATCAGAAGAAGGTATTCAAAGGCGTAAAAACGTATTTTAAGTGTTTCTTAAGCCTCCACCGTTGCATCCCAAATCGTAATGCATTAAATACTGCATGCGCGGCTTTAACCCTTCTGTTACCCTTACTAAATGTGTTATTGTTAAACATAATCTTAATGTCACTTTCGCCTTCCTCTATCTAATTTTTGTTTTTTTACCAGTAACAATAACTAATCACGTAAGTTTTAATACTTCCAGGAAAAGGAGGCTGACATTTATAAAATGAAGTATCTATTTTTTGGTTGGATATAGCTTTGAAATAATAGCTGGTTTACAGAAGGGTTAAGATGGTCCTCTATACGCCCATTTTTCTGCTAATGGTATCATCGTATTATGTTCAATGTTTCAATCTGCGATGTCACAAAACATATGCTTTTTCTTGAGTGGCCTCACCTCTTCTGGCGCTACGATACGCCTAATCATATCCCTGAATATGTGTTTTTAGATGTGCTTATTTTTCTTACCATTTATTTTAGATATCATCTATATTCTATTATCTCTGTGTTGTGACGCTGCAATTTGCTGCGCCCCTGATACTCTGCTTGTTTCTCACTTTAATGTACAAAAGTTTGGGCGGTTTCAGTTGGTCGGGCATTTTTCTGGATGACTCCTTGGAAAATAAATGTGCTGCGGACATTCAAACAGTTGCGTTCAACCAACCACAGTTAGACTTCTTTGAAGGCAGCGGCGGCTCCGATCTGCCCGACGTTATGATGACTTCGGAACACAATGATTCAGAATTTAACATAATGGAGTCCGCTCATTCGTTGCAATCATCGTTAAGCAGCTTAAAAAATGTGAGTGCTTTAATTAAATAAAATAATGATTTCATGTTGTAACATTTGAACCGAAACTTCTTATTAGGTTTTTTCCACCGACGTTTACAGAGGCTTTTTGGGTTTCGCCACCTGGTGGAGCTATTTTACGCTCTTTGCCACCTCATCACTGGGCATACTTTATCAATCCTACTTCAACAAAACGTAGAGCACACGGACGTAAGCAAGATTATTGAAATAGTACACATTATTTAATTATAAAGTCAGAAGCAGAAAAAGAACCGAAGCCAAACAACAATACAAGTTTACAACTTCATTAGGACAATTTTTAGGCAAAAACAAATTTAAATTATTTGTATTTTTTATTATTTTATGTTTAAGTGCAAAAAGTTATTTGTATTTTTTGAACAGTTTTTGCTGTCGTAGTAAAATGTATTTATTGTTTATTTTGTTGTCATTTATACTAATTATTATTATTATTATTGTATTTGTATATTTTATTGTATATTATTTTAATAATGAGAACACAAATATAATATTACGATTATAAATACATATAAAAAACGTATGCAAATTCTTAAAAAATGCTATAATGCTTAAATTTAATTTGATTAAATTCTGCTGATGATGAATCGAATAATATTTCTGCTTTCCTACTCTGTTTAAATTTTATTATTTTAACATTATGAATACTTAATTCTATGCTGTTCATATTTTTATCATATCCTTAAATCATGGGCTCCTGTTTATATACCGCATGATAAGCATTGCGTATCAACACGTATGGAAAACAAGACTCAAGCAGGTCCATTGTAAGAAATGGCGACTGCTTTACAATCTCATCCAAGAGTAAATAAATAGATTCACGATTTCGTGTAGCTTCTTTGTCCGACTCCTGACCCAATCGCAGGAGGGACGAACTGGCTAATGCTAAAAATTCCTTCATGCGATCTTCTATATCATTCTGTCCACAAATGGTGAACAGAGCACCAAATATATTGTTGATAGCGGCTGCCATGCAATGCGTATTATTGGAATGACCATCAATCGAAGCGCGATAGAAAGAATTTTCATTCCGAGCCAACTTAGGAATGGACACCGCTACAAACACCATCAACAAGCAAGCGGTCAAATGTTCACCCTCATCGAATTCGGGCTTCTTTGATTTTAATGTGGTCGCTAGAGTAGGATCCACTTTGCACATTAGCCCCGCAGCCGAAGCCATTTCAGAAGCGACTCTTATTTGATCGCCGCCCGGCAAATGTTCCTGAAAATCTTTCACAGAGCTTATTAAAAATGGTATGCGTTTCTCCAACACATCGACCAGAGCTTCGTGAACTAAATTGCGGAAACACAAAATTACTCCAATGATGGTCATTCGTTGCAGCACTCGATCAACATCCTGCAAACGCTTGAACTGTTCCTTCATGACCTCGGGTTTGTCGAAACTTGTACGCAAAGTAATGAGCACCTCTTTATTGGTGCCCACCAGAGATTTCAGTTCTTGAACCTGATTGGCGATATGCCACATGAGGGTTTCATTAAGAGTTTTAATGCCATAAGGACCCACAAGCTCGGCCAGAGCACGCAACTCATTCAAGTCGGAAAATTCTTGGGGATTAAATGGGACCCAGCCCTCGGGCGAAATGGGCACAAAAGCTTTCTGGTTCATGGAGAACACAATGTTTCCAGCAGAAACACGACGCAACAAAACTTCACTGTACCTAAAAAGTGAAGGCGCAAATTTTAAAACATGTAACTAACATTTGTTATTTCTGAGACTGGTTTGTGTACTTACCACGTATTGTAGAGCGCAGCAATGGTTTTCTCACCATGCGAGTCCAGCGCTTGTGTCTGCTGCAGCAAACAGTTGTTGAAGACGCGCGTTATGTCGATATGCACATAGTTCTCCACCGTTTGCAACACATTCATGTAGGCTCGTACAGAGGCCAAGAGTTCAGATGGCTTGGCGATCTCCATGGTATCTTGGCTGAACATTACCATGCCGAAGAGGTCACGCGAAAAGCGATGCTCCAAATTCTGGCACAGATACTCACGCGGAGCGAAAGCAAACTCCCAAACGTTGACGGTGGGGCAGTAATTGATGGCGAAGCATAGCTCTGTCAACGCCATGTGTAGCTTATCCATGGTGGTGAGGTCCTCGCGCGTCTTACGGTACGATTCGTCGCCCGGCTTGCGTATGTCATCGAACTGCTTCTTAGACTTGTCTTTCTTTTTGCGTGCGTACTGTACGGATACGATTTTGGCACAATGCTTCGGCAACAAAGCATCAGCCATTGTGCACTGTTCATCACAGATCGTGGTGATTATATTCTTCGCCTCTTTTGCCATCTCCTCCAAGAATATGTTAACCACACTCAGCGAACGCTCACGGATGTGATGTCGCTCTTCAGGGCACATCTCGTGTGTACAGTTCTGAAAGTGACTGCATATTAAAGGAAAAGCTATTATGAATCGATTTTGGGCCGGAAACTCCAGACACATGTGAAACTGGTCATCAAACATTTTGCTGTAGAAACAGAAGATGCTCAGGTCGGAAGTTTCGACTAGTATTTCATCCAGGTTGTCTACAACGCGTGTATGAAAGACCATGGAATCCAACAAACGCGCCAAGTCGACGTGCTCTGTAATGCGCATCGCGGCCTTGCTGACGCTCATATAAGTCTGCAGACGAAACCAGTCCAGACGAAAAGCACGGAAGTCGAATAACTCATTTTCCTCCACCTGTTTGACGCTCAAATTCGAAGCGGTGTTGTAGAGAGACGAAAGGATGACACTCTCATCCTCTGGACAAATCTGCAGACTTTGCATTCGTATATTTAGATCAGTGGAATCAAAGCCGGATAAATATTGCACGTAGTAGCGCTGCATAACTTGGCTGTACTTGCGCACTAGAGCGCGCAGCTCTTCCATGTGAAACAGCAACTCGGGCAGCTGACGATCGACAAGATCTTCATTACTTTTGCCTGAAAAGAAATACATGTTTATATGAAAGTCGAAGTCGTCTATTTTATTCTCTTCTCATTTCCACTTAAATTGTGATTTAAAAGTCTACCTTTATTTTTCACCAACGGCGGATTATCGTTGTGCCGCAGCAACCACAGAATTTCGTCGCGCGCCAAACACAATCCAATAAAGATGAAGATTGCTTTTGGCCCAAGCAGCCCCGGTTGATCGGTCATTATCAGCGCCAGTTCTTTTAAAGCAGTGCGCAGAAACTTGCGCCGTTCGCGATGCATAAGAGCTGCCCGTTGCACTGCATTGGCGTAAGCTTCCTTGACTTCTGCAATTCGCTTACTGTAGCCCTTAATGCTGTCAAAAGTATTCTGTATATACTGATGTATCTGCAGCACTTCATCCCGAAACAATGCGACCACCCAGCTGGACTCCAGAGCCGACAGCCATATTTTATTTACCTCCGTATCCTGCGAAAGCATCTGATGATTGAGCAGCAAGCCAAAAATAATCCAACGATCCATGGACTCCAGGGAAATATACTCACAAGACATGGTGTCGGTGCGTACAGCTTTCAGTAGTATTGCTGGATTACCAACCAGACTCAATTTCTGCATCTCACGCCATTTGTCGGCGGGTAGATTACGCAACGGATAGATTTGAATGAGCGAACGCAAAGCATTCGACAACAAGCGCTGATGTGGTATAAATTCCTCTGAGAGTTTCTTTACAGGCACTTCGTAATCAAGTATCATTTGGCCAAGACGTGGAAACCCCGGATCGGCTTGACTGTGTTGCAGTTCGTGTGCGGCATTATAGAGACCCAGTACTGCTTTGCGATCTTCAACGCGCGACAGCACAATCATGAGTGAAACATACGTGACAACCAGGTCCAAATAATTTTTGGTGAGCTCAAAATTTAGCGTAATATCGAGGTGTATTTGACACGCATCCATGGTGGTTAGCAGTTCGCAGACGTTGTCCTTGAAATCCAGTAGATCGACGAAGGTGTGATAGTAGAGTGATAGCGATTTGATAATCTCTGCTTTGATATTAACAATCGCATTGAGACCTTTGACATCAATGTTAGGAAAGCGCTTGACAATGAATTTGATCGACGATTCCAATGATTTTTCTGATAGGAAGCCCGGTTTGGATTTGGTGTCTCCACAGGCTTTTTTGATGTTGTAAATCCGAGTCAAAATACCAATACCACGATCATTTAATATAATTAGTTTTTCAGCAATTTTCTGCTGATTGGGATATATCGGACGTGCCATCATTAGGACAAATGCAATTAAGCTACTGCAGCAGCAGACTCAAAACTACCTCGATTGGGTCACTGCGGCCCCGCCTATGAAAATTGTAGTACACCGATTTCAAAATGTAGCAAGCGTGATTACAACGTGCCTTTTTAAAATTAAATTACACAGGTATTTTTTTACCTTCGGCTTTTCTACTTTGTTAAATGGTACTTGTTTTTTTAAGAAATTAAATTTTTTCTGCATAAAAACAATGAAAATACAGAAATCAATAGCAAAGAACAAGCAAATGACATGTCAGTGTTTCCGTAATTAAGCGTTTACGTTCCGTGTATTTCGTGATACGTTCGTTTTTAGTACAAACCTTTTTTTTGCAACATATTATATTTACCACAGTGAAAGAACATAACTCTGATTGGCTTAAATTTACATTCGTACAAAATGCTCAATTTTTCTTTTGTTATTTTATACGGTAATTACAACAACAATAACAAATTCTTGAGGCTCTCTCTTTAAGCCCTTGAAATTTTAAAATTTCGTACCTGTATCTCCTTAACTCAATGTTATCGATTTCATTGGAAAGGTATTTGAATTGTCTTTGATTTATGTTAAATAATATTTTATCCAAAAACTATTAATTTTCGAAAAAAATAGATTTAAGATTTTTAGTGTTATTTTTTAAATTCATTAATTTTTTTCAATACAATTATTAACAAAAATTATTAATTATTATTAACAATACAATTATCAAAATTTTATGAAAAATCGCGGATTTGCGATTTGTATCCCGTTTTTTTAACTCCGTTCGAGAAATGCTCGAATGCAAGTGACGTCAGCCATTTTCACAGAATCACTGAACGTGCTCAACAACTCACTAGCTAAATTACCAGTTACAAATACTCGGATGGCGAATGACGTCACTATGACGTCGATGTGAAACGGCAAACGAGAAAGTCATTTGAGAAAAGTTACAGAAACGAGCCCTTGGTCAATAACAACATTACTTATACAGATTTATGTATTATATACTAAATATAAAATAATTTATTTAAAAAAACTCGAATGTTATTGTACCTACTTCATTCATTCAGTCATTATTATTATGATCATTATTTTCGTTATTAAACATTTACAATTTATAAATTATCGACATGCATATGTATGATGTTATGACAAATATAGAGCAACAACAACAACAAAAATGAGAAAACCAAAAACAAATGGTTTACAACTACAAAGCACCGGTGATTATTTGGTCATCAACCCCTAAATAATGCTTAATACAGTACAACAAGCAATAAAGAGAAAACAATAGAATCTACGTAATGAGTTCATACTTGGATTCCTTTTTCCTTTATGCTAAACAAAATTGTCAATCTAAAGAAACAACAACAACAATAACAACAACAACATTGATGGACTGAGCTTCAAGCATCCAATGCTTTATGAAAAATGCATGCAGAATTCAATTTATAATTTATGTTATGTTCTTTATATTCATTATTTTGCTTAATTAATAATGTATAATAGCTTTACACGTAATATTTACACAATGCACGAAGTTCACTAAGTTGCTACGTTAAATCAACTTGCCTCGCGCGGGTCCCTCCCCCCACCGGGAAATATGATGCCATCGGAATTGCCTATGAACGCAATCAGTCAGTTGGTGGTTTAAACAAGTGGTTTAAAAGCCGCAGAGTGACTTTTGATTTGTTTATTTCAAAGTAAAGCTTAATATATGTATATCTAAATTGGTTTTTAATGCTGTACCTTCTGTCGTGATATCTAATGTCACATGACGTACATATATTAGATTTAAGAATAACAGATGCATTACTTAGTTAAGAAGAACAAATAATTAACAACTCTCCTGTTTAGAAATCTAAAATTGACCCGAGAAATCTATAACAACTCGCCTTAACTCACCAGCTTTCACCATTCTTCACTCTGTCGCACTCTCCTCACTCTCTCTCTCCCCCTCTGTATGTCTATTCACTTTTGGCAGCTCATCCGCACAGTGGGCCTCATTTAGCTGTTTACTATAACAAATTATAGATACTCATGTGTTACTTCATCTGTATCTGTTGAAGTGTTAAAGAAACGTTCGTTGCTTTCTGTCTGCTTCCCTTTTATTGATCATGCGCACTTCTGCCGCATTGTTGTTGTTTTCGGGGAGCAACCATCCGATGGACGGACAGGTTCGCCTCTGACTGACTCTGCAAGTATAACGAAGTTGACTGCAACGACGACATTAACAAAAGTAGCATACAATTTTTCTACCAATATACAATCCTCAGAAAGGATGGAAAATCGTTTATTTAAATAATAAAAACAAACGCTAAGCAAACAACCGATTTTGAAAAATTATTATAGTTGATGGAGAAAAGCGAGTCCAGAACCAGAACCAAAAACAAAACTCGAATGTAGTGAGGCACAAATGAAGCCCCAAAGAATTTTCTATGAAATTCTCTGACGCTCGCAGAGTTGTTATTGGATTCGCCACTTTTACAATAAAACAACAACACATTTGGACATGACGGTAAAAAGCTGCAGTGAGTAAGCTTTAATTTTTTCGCTCACGGATTATAAAACGAAAGCAAAAAAGCGAAAAGAAATGGAAAGACATGAAATGAAATTGTAAAGTTACGTTGAACTTTTGCTAACTGCAATAGTGCGGAGAGGAATATTTTTTACCGAGCAACGTCACTTTGTGTCGCAGCCGGAACGCGGCAGACACCGCCTGTACACGTCTTCGTTCTGAGCCACATACAAAGAGCAGTACGTGTACCTCGAACAACAACAAAAACAACAACAACAACAACGACGACGACGACGACGAAATCGGATCGGAACAGCAACAAAAACAACCACGTCAATCGCAATAACAACAAAACTGGCACCTGTTTTACCGACGAGCACCATTGTCGGCGCAACGACACTGACAGGCGGCGGTGTCGGCGTCGGAGGCGTTTCACATCAACATCAGGTGCCGCCACTGCTGCAGGAGACCGCGCTGCTCATCCTCAAACACCAGCAGTTCAACGCTCTCAGCTCCAGCGCGATTAGCGGGAGCGACACAACGACGAAGACGTCGCCGAAACAGTTGCACTCGCCGCCCTCGCGCTCACCCGGCCTCAATGTCTCAGCGCCCGTTTCGGCCGGGTCGCTTGCCAGTTATGCAAGCGCCGGGGTCGGCGGTCAGCAGCTTGCGAGCAGTGACAGCGGCATATCGTCGCTCATATCTTCAGCACCGTCGTCGCTGTCGTCCCAGCTGTCGCCACCCCCGACTCACGTTTCGTACACTTCATTAACCGGAACCACAACGTCTTCTGTCGCGCCCCACACCAACACCAACCCCAGTAACAACAGCAGCAGCAACTGCTGCACTCCCGGAAGCGGCAGTGGCAGCGCCGGTCGCTGCAGTCCCATCTTAAGCAACATGGCTCTTTCCGCCGCCGCTGGTTGTAACGGCATCGCAGCATATGGAGGTGCCTCGCCGACTCCAGCCAGCAGCAGCTACTTCTTTGGACGCACCTCACCAACGCCGGCCTTGACGATGTTCAGCACCACCGGCGGCGGCAACAAACCACTGCAGAGCTCATCCATCGCAGCATGTCTGGCCACATATGGCCAGGTCTTGTGCAGCACTGCCAGCATCACTCAGTCCACATCGCCAGCAACGAATTATCTGAGCACCATGAAGCTGTTCGGAGCGGCCGCTTCTATTGATCTGGGCACCGCTTCGCCGCTGCTCCACCGTAATGCGTATGGCGGCATCAAAGGATTCGGCTTTCGCCGCAGCTTCGATGATAAAATTATCACTCCGATCAGCAGCCATTCCTCATTCCTGACGCATGTGCCATCAACGACTCACTTTTTGCACCACCATCACCAGCACCATCAGCAGCAGCAGCAGCACCACCACCACCACCACCACCATCAACACCAACACCAGCACCAGCCGCCACCAGCCATTTATCCGCAGTTCTATCATCCGCATCCGCAACAGCAACAGCAGCAGCATCACACGCTGCATCATCACCACAACCATCCAACGATTCATCATCATCTGTACAATCACAATCATCACCCGCTGTTGGAATCACATCCGGCGCCTGCTGCCGCTAAACATGGACCACTCCATCCACTCACATCGTCGCAGTCCTCGTCGAAGCTTTCGTATCGCGATGACTTTCTACAGCAGATCGGTTATCATCTGCCAACAACGAGGATTTTCGGAACGCCCAACAGTATCGACGAGGACCGAGTTCAGCAGGATTTCCTATCGCTGTCTCTGTCGCCACCGTTAAATCGTCGCCGCGACATGCCAGCCCTCAGAGGACCATTTGTCAGTCTGTAAGTAAAAACGTTTTCCTTAAATAACCATTTTTAGGGTAAGTTTCAATACTTTACACCGTTTTCGAGATAGAAAAATCTTCGCTCTTGTCTTCAAACGAAGCTTCAAACATAATTTGTTGCTGTTGTGACGCATAAAAATATTCACTCAACTGTTTTTTATTTATATACAATCACAGACACGATTGAGATACTTACATATGTACATACTTTTCTTTGCGTATATTTTCTTAAGAAAAAAAAAGTTATTTTCATTTGCGACTCCTTCTTTTATTGGATATTGAAAACTTTGACTTAGAACTGAGCTCAGTGCTGAGTCGCCAGTGCAACTGTTAAGTCTTAACTGTTAACTGTCTTAACTGAAGAAGAGCTACTTAATTCCTGCCGTCTAAAGGTTTTACAGTTACTTCCATATTAACTAGCTTGTTGATCTTGCAAACTAACTATCTTCACTTCGGGCAGTTCTCTGGATTATATCAAAACTCTGGTTGAAAGTGCCAAATAATTCTTTGGCAGTGTTTGGACGATGATTAAACCTCGACCTCAACAAGTGGCGGAAGACCCGAGTTCAATGCAGCGCGCTTTCCTGGAATTATCTGTGTAAGAATGAATATATTTTTCAATAGCGGAAATCAAACGCGAATCCTTGGGCTGGTTGTGTAGGAATTAAAATCGCTGGTCAGGGTTCCGGGGAACAGAAATCTATGTGAATGGGTGCATTTGGGTTACGTGTGGAGTTCGTACTGCAACAATGCATCTCGTCACGGATTCGTCTCGTTCTGAGATGTGAGCCATAAACTCAGTTTATCTTCCATTTCAATTTAAATGGTTCGTTGCATTATTTTCAATTCAAACGATAGTTTAAGTGTATTCAACTAACTACAGGGCTGTGCGACTATGATTGGGCGTGACCTCAACTGAACAGCGCTTTTATTTGACGAAAGCCCTTTAATATCGTTTAATGGTATAAAAACTACACCGTACACTATCTAAGGTCGTCGTAGAGATTAATCAATGTAGTAAAAACAAGTGTCAATTTATTAAAAGTACCCAAAAAGGAAAAACTTAAAAATTCTGTCAGACAGTATTTCAAACTCTCCGCCGACTCTGTTAGGCTTTCGTGTCGAATAAAAGCACCATCAAGTCATTGATATTATTTCTCTTAGTGCATGGATCGTTTTTGACGGTTCTTTTAGCAGTCAATGTCAAATATGATGATGATGAGCGTATCTTTTTTTTAGTTTCTGCGTGTAAACTTGGCTATAAATAAATTCGATAGATTTTGCAGTTCAGCAGAGAGTTTACACTAGAAGAAATGCGATATATATATGTATGTGGATATTTGTGCATGTAAAAACGAATTCTGTTAATAAGATGTTCCTCTCGAAGAATCCTGAAGATTCACTCTCTGAAAAGAGGGTTTCTGACACCGGAAAAAACCGAAACTTAACAGATTTGGTTGTGCGGGTTTCATTAGTTTGAGATTTCTTTATTTTTGCTTTGAATGGAGCATTTCTTCTCTTCGAGTGTACACTCTGCACCATGATGAGCCTACGCTAGATACGCACTTTGTATGTGGCAGAGAGTAGCGTTGAGTCGTTGCGTTGTTGTGCGATCAAATCAACCAACAAAGCACTTTGGCATTCATTCCAACCAACAGCTGCTTTCACTGAATGTCGTCTCCTATTTTCAGCATTCGCAAAACAGAGTGTCGACAACAATAACAATAACAATAACAATAACACCTCCAACACAGACACCGTCGCCACCCCGCACGAATCTGTTTCGCAATCAAAGATAAACACTGCAAATCAGCTGCGGGTGTGTTTCTTTCGGTGTTCAGTTGCTCGCTTCTGGTTTGTTATCGCTTCTGGTTCTGTTCTTTCGCCAGCCAGAGCACCGCCACGCACTCATCCATCGGTCGGGGCGGCGGCACGGAATACCAGCCAGCCGATGAGCAGCAAACAAATCGTAGCTTCTTCGAGACTGCTCACTTTTCTTAACGCAAACAAAAAAACAACAAAGACACTTTTTGAAATTATACGATATTAAATATTCGAAAACTTTTTCACTTCTATACAAATTTTGATTCTTAGTTTGCTCTGTCTTTTCATACGACGTTGCTGTTTCATTACATAATATTTTCTATATATTTTTTGATAAAATACAAATTACCTACAATAATATAATACATATTTTTTTCTAAAATACAATACAAATTTTGTGCGATTGTTTTAAAAAAGGATCCTCGAAAATCCATCTGGAACAAATTTGGTGAAAGTGCACTTAAACCACAACAAATGCAGTTGCGAGTTGCAGCTGATGACTGTTATTCTTGTTGAGTGTGTGTTGAAAATGCGTTCGTTGTAGGAGTCCGTCTCCTCAACCCTCTGAAAATTTGATAAACTGATAAACTGATAATCTGATAAACAATTCGGTATTGAAATGGACCCTGATCCATCCTGGTCCTCTGCGCCGCAATCGACGCGCGGCACTTGTGACAGGTTTGACATTTACGCGTGGCTGCGTCAGGCTCGATCTGTCGGCGCGGACGGGGCGGGTGTGTGTGCCAATGCCAGCGAGGCCGCCGCGCACTGCTTGAGCCATCTGCAAACGCAGGGCACGACAATATTTCGCGGCGTGGCCTATCTGCTGGGCCAGTTGCAGCACTACTGCAGCGAGTATTGGCAACTGGCGATGCTCTGCGGTTCCGAATTCATGGAGTCCCTACGCCAAACCTTGTCCATTCTCAGCACCGACATGTGCTTGGTGTTCGCCTTTAAGTTCTGTCTGTTGTTATTCTTTCTCTCCGCCATGCACTGGCTGCGGGGCGTGTGTAAGCCATCAGCGCCACGAAAATCACCCGGACGAGACGCGAAGGACGATGCATCGACGGCGTCTGTCAAGGCCATAAGCGAGGACACTGAGCTGGAGCCAGATTCTAATCTCGCGATTGATGAAGACTTGCGCGCTCTCGCTATCCAACGCTCGCATGAGCTCGTGCTGGAAATCGAAGAGAAACTGCGCATCAGACGCTTGCTGAAACCACGCCACTGCGTTTCGGCGGATCCGATTCTGACGAACGTAGAAGAGCCACAGCCACAACCAGAGCCACAGCCAGAGCCAGAGCCAGAGCCAGAGCCGCAATCGCAGCGGCGAACTCTGGACATGGAGGACGAGTATCTCGCTGCTGTGCATTATCGCAGTGTTCAGAATATTCTACTTGCTTACTACAAACTAATGCATGCGCCGAGAACAGACTTAGAAAACGCCATGTATGTGTGTGTGTGTGTGTGTAGAAACTATATACTTTAGGGATACGCTAAACAAAATACTCAATGAAATAGTTTACAAGTCGTTGTTTCACTAAGCTTCTTACCTTTCTACTTGCTCCATACAGATCGGAGCCACGCGGAACTTTAAGCAGCACGGATGAAATCTTCCTGGACTCCCCTGACAGCAGCCTGAACGGCTCCGAGGAGGAGCAGGAGGACGTAGGCCAATACTGTCGCGGCGGATATCATCCCGTAGTGATTGGCGACATCTTTGATAATCGTTTTCGTGTGGTGCGCAAGCTCGGCTGGGGACACTTCTCCACGGTGTGGCTCTGCCGTGATCTCATGTATGTTGCGCAATTTTCGGTGACTGTAGAGAAAGAAAAACAAACATTTATAAACCAACTTAACTCGCTTGCAGAGAGGAAAAATATGTCGCCCTCAAGGTGGTGAAGAGTGCGGCGCACTACATTGAAACGGCAGCCGATGAGATTCGCCTGCTGGAGGCCATCCGAGATGCCGATCCGCTGGATGCCAAGCGAGAGCGCCTCGTGCGATTGCTCAATCATTTTACGGTTCGCGGCGTGAACGGCGTTCACACGTGCCTCGTCTTCGAGGCGTTGGGCTGCAGCCTCTACAAACTAATCGTGAAGAACGGCTACCAGGGCCTGCCCATCGCTCAGGTGCGCAACGTCATCAGGCAGGTGCTGGAGGGACTTGATTACCTTCACACTAAGTGCAACATCATCCACACGGACATCAAGCCGGAAAACATTCTCCTGGTAATCGACAATGCAGCGGTGATGAATCAGAGAATCGATGATGAAATCAACAGTCTGCGTGTCAGAGGTGCAGAGTTTCCGGATTCTTATAGTAAGTGAATAAATCTTACTTAATTGTTAATCTGGAAATGGTCATTGTGCTCTCTCTCTCTCTCTCTCCCCGTCTCACTTCTTGCAGTCAGCTCCATTGAGAAGGAGATGAAGAGTCGCGGCGACCGGTCCCCGTTGGAGATGCCCTCCAGCAGCACAAGCACAGCTACCACGGCAGGCGCCGGCACCACAAACAACTCGTCAGCAACAACCACTGCAATGCCGCCGCCACCGCCGCCACCGCCAGCACCGTTGGATTCGGGAGCTGGCACCTTGTCGCCCACAGACAAGGACACGCGGGCCACCAGAACGATTACGCCGCTGAAACCCACAAGGAAAGCAAAGTCGCTCAACTCGAAGTTCTCCAATTTAATGGACGACAGTGATGACGGAACTGACTACGGCGGCAGCGATGACTCCTCAATGGAAGGGCCGACAAGCAACATCCACAACCGATTCCGCCCTAAGAAGAAAGCTCCTTTCAAGGTGAGTAGAAGATGGGTTCAATACTAATCAATCGTTATTTTATTGAGAGCGGAATCGCTGAATTTTGCTGCTTTAGTTTGTTATTCGTTTCATGTTTTTTTTTTTGGCTTTTTCGAGTTGAAATCTTGCAATGTTTTGCACTCTCTTTTTACACTTTTTATCAAGAGTGCACTCGCAAATATGTACCGTTAATATATAATTTACAGTTAGTTGAGGATGTAGCCACCACCAACACAACCACCGTCACTACAACTACAACTACAACTACAACTACAACTACAACCACAACTGCAACCATCACTACCAACAACGAAACCAACGCGTTAAATGGCACCGAAACGATTTTATATTCTACTTTAAATAGCGATGTATCCCAAAAGAGCAGCAATAACAACAACGAATCACTGCAGGACGTACAGGAAGCTGTTAAGACTAAAAACAATCCTGTGACTGTGGAGAAGGTAAAAAGTTGTTTTCATGCCATCGAACCCAAAAAGAAAAAAAGCAAACCTGAAAACAGTAACTGTGCTAAACACCTCCTCCTCCTCGTATTCCCCTTCGTCCACGATACTAACTACATACATACTCTCAGAACGCATTGCATTGTTTTTCTATACACTACACTATTGTAATAACTATTTAACTACTACACTAGCAATTGTTTTCGTTGTTGTTGTTGTTATCATTTCACTCTTGTGCTTGGATGCTGTTGATTACTTTGTTGTTGTTGCGTTGTTAAAATCATATTCATACTACATCGCATGTGATGTACTAAACACATGATATGACATCATAAATAGGAAATCAGAAACCATATAGTAAATAAACATTTGAAGAAATTCAATTGAATGCTATAAAACTAAATCATGTTAAAGTAGAGGATTCTATGTTTTTAACTATCTGCTTTTATGTACGTATATTTTTATATATCGTATCGGAAATCTATTGTTTCAATCCTCTCCTGCTTCAATCCTTTCTCGTTTCAATCCTTTCTCGTTTCAATCCTTTCTTGTTTCGATCCTTTAATGTTGAATATAAAACCCACTGATAAAGATCATTCTAATATTTTTCTCAAGTTTGTACAGAATCGCTATACGAACAGCGTACGAGCTCTGCTCAACAATATTAATCTTCACGTCAAGATTGCCGATCTCGGCAATGGATGTTATAATGTGAGTATCGTCGAGTTAATAGCTATGGCATTGTTCTTCATTAATTTATTGCACTTTGTTTTGTAGTACCATCATTTCACTGAAGATATACAGACACGTCAATATCGTTCGGTTGAGGTACTTCTGGGGGCTCCGTATAATTATACCGCTGATATCTGGAGTACTGCTTGTCTGGCATTTGAACTGGCAACCGGAGATTATCTCTTTGATCCTCATGCAGGCGTCGGCTACTCGCGAGACGAAGATCATCTGGCACACATCACTGAATTAATTGGCAAAATTCCACCATCGCTCATATTTAGAGGCAGACATAGTTTAAGATATTTCAACAGCTATGGTAAGTGAGAAGTTGAAACTTACCCCACGTTTAGGGGTGGGGTGAGGGCACAAGTTGGGGCGAGATTGAATCAAGTAGAAATGTATTTGCTATAAAACGGATTCCTTTATCCTAGTAAAATCGTCTATGAAGAAAGCATTATCTTATGGGCTACGTAGTAAGGTTTCACATAATGGATTAGTGATAAGGAATAAATTATGGGATACAGTATGATATCTTGTAACAAAGATCTCTCTGAAGGATCTGCAATTCAACTCTTAAGTTATCAAAGATTATCTGAACTCTTGTATTAAAAGTTTTGTTAAATTATTTGATTTTAGACCGTATAATTATTCTTTACTTATCATCATCTTCATCGTAATCATTTTCAATCGCATTCACAGGCAACTTACGTAACATTACGAAACTAAAACCTTGGGGTCTGTTGAACGTCCTCATCGAGAAATACGAATGGGACCCGATTGAAGCGAAGAAGTTTACCGATTTCCTGTTGCCGATGCTGGAATATAATCCTGTAATCAGAGCTTCGGCCGCCGAATGCCTCAAACATCCGTGGATGGAGCCGGAAGAATTCGTTTAATTTACACGAAAAAACCAATGAAGAAAATAGAGACGACGACGACGACCATATTTTGTATTTCGAAATCCCACGATCAGGGTGTTAAGTAGGCGTAGTTCTATATTTGTATTATAACATTTTTATTAATAATAATATAAACGATAATAATATTAAAAATAATAATAATAATGATAATAAAATAAATAAAAATAATAATAATAATATTAATAATAATAAATTCAAAATAATAAATTATTATTAATATTATTAATATTATATTATTAATAATAATTAATAATTATATAATTTACTATTAATAATAATTAATTAATATTAATAATAACATTATATACATAACATTATTAATATTATATTATTAATAATAATTAATAACTATATAATTTACAATTAATAATAATTAATTAATATTAATAATAACAATAACAATAATTAATAATAAAAATCATAGTATTAATAAATATTAATATTAATAATAATATTAAATTAATAAATAATAATAAATAATAATAATAATATTATTAATAACAATATAAAATAATAATCATATAAATTTCAATAACGATATAAATAACGATAATGATATTGATGTTGGTGATGCTTCACTGCTGATATTACAAACAATTACGATGATGACATTCGAAAGCATACCATCAATGAATCCACCAACACTTTATATTTGTTTTACTATACTATAAATCAGGGGCGAACATTTTCTGTGTCCAGATGAAATTTTGAATTTTCTTAAAAGAAAACATTTTGTATTAAACCGAGAAATGTCTGTATGCCATTATAAATACATACATACATATGTTTTTACCTATTGTAGTAGTTCTCAAAATCCAGGCTATATTAGAGACTTTTCGATCATAGCGATCAGCTTTAATATTGTTTAGGAAAAACATATTTGTTTATTGATTATAAATTAAACCGTATTAGAAAAAGAACATCAAAAATGTAGTTCGATTCATTTTGTTATTGTAGAAGTTGTAAGTAATATTTTTATTTTACTTTATTTATTAATTTTATTAAAGTAACCAACAAACGCACACGCAAACACGTGCACGCATGACAAACACATGCCTATCTATCTATCTATCTATCTATCTATCTATCTATGGGACTGACTTATCTATCTTCAAATGAATTTAAATAATTATACTAGAACAAATGAAATTAAATCAAATTTATGATTTAAATCAAATGCTTATTAGAAAAATGTACGTGTGTTTTGTTGGTGTTTATGTGTGTGGGACTGTTTGTGTGTACGTGTGTGAGTGGGTAGGTGTGTGTGTGTTTGTGTGTACGTGTGTGAGTGGGTAGGTGTGTGTGTGTGTGTGTGTTTGTGTGTGTGTGTGTGTAAGCAATATAACCCCATACATACATTAGTTTCAGAAAGCATCTCAACATACATTTTGTATGCTACTTAAATACATACACGCATACATAATCGTATATAAATACAACATATAATATCGTATATACAATACATATAAACATATTATACATAGTATAGTTAATGCAACAACTTAAAAACTAGCTGCTATTAAAATTTTTATACACAAAACTAAACGATTTTTCATAAAACTTTGCATAAAACAAAAATCATGAATGGAAATAAAATTAATAAAAGTAATTGGAAAATACTGAATAATAATAATTCAGCTGAATAGAAGAATTAATAGAATAGAAGAAAGAAATTCAACAAAGAAAACATTAGGCAAAAAATATTTAATGAAGGAATTTAATTAAGAATTAAGAAGCAATTAAAAGAAAATTGGAATTAATCAAAGGATTGAGGATTAAGAGAAAAAAAAATCAAAAAAAAAATTTTATTGTTGAAAAAAATGCACAAACCAACAACTACTTAAATCTATTTTTAACGAACAACAACTCTTCATACAAACAAAACGTATTCAAAACAAACAACAACAACAATAAACCATCATAAATTTTTGCATACATAATCGAAAGAAATAAAATTTTACTAAAAAAATTCAATTGAAAAAACCCTATACCGGAAAAATGTTTTCTATACCGAAAGAAGAAGAAGAAGAAGAAGAAAGTCCCTCAAATTTAGGGTTTTTAAGCAATGGTAGCTTTTCTACACAGAACACGAAATTGTGTTTGAAAGCTTGAAATCTTTTAAAGAATGCTTAATTTACATCATGAAAGGTTTCATTGTCATTAATAGCAACGCTTCTCTGAGTTCAAGAGAAGGTTCTCGAGTTCTTTAAGTGTTTTAAAAGGTGGGGGGCTTCATTTGGATTCATTCCGATTGAAAAAGTCGTCTTTGAATCTGTAAAAAACAAAAACCTATAGTTTCAAAAGGATGTAAAGAGTTTATTTCGTAAAAGTTTTAATTCATGTAAGTTTTTATGGTTAAATTTTCATTTAAAGTTAAGTCTTCGAAAAGCTTCAGTGCTTATGATAAGTTTTCATTTGCGGAATATAATTTAGCTTATTAATTTTAAAGTATAAAAGCTTCAAAAAGATGTTTACTAAAGGTTTCACTCACTCACTAAAAAGGTTGGCTACACACAGAGTTTAGTTTCGTTGAGTTTCTGAAAAACTATTTAATGTCTATAAAAGCGCTTTATGGCGTCCATTACATGTAAATGTACGTCCTTCAAGGAAGGCGAAAAAAGCCTAGGCTTCACTAAAGCCTTTAGTGGATATTCTTGGAATTTATAGAGGAAGCCTGACATAACTTTGAGAAGGCTTCGGATTCAAATTCTTTACGAGCTTCAGCAAAGTTCTGTTGAGGTTATGAAAGGATTTAAACTTCAAAAAGTTGCATTACCAAAAATGCCGTTACAAAATATTGACAGAAGAGTATAAAAAAAAATTTCAAATGATACATATGTATTTCTACACACACTTCTGTCTACACTTGTATATCTACACAGTATTTATTGTACATGGGATTGTTATGTAAAACATACCTAACGAACTTCTGCTTCGAATGGGAATGTCAAAGTAAGCGTCGTTCTTATGTGAGACGCATTACAGTGGAATTGAATTAAAGATGATGTTGAACTGTTCATTAGTTCATTTAATTTAGGGCGAAAGACATTTGGAAAGTAAAATAGTTTAGCGTAATTTTCAGCATTGACCAAATAAATAAATAACTGTTGCATACACTCATATTTTCCAAGTGTAACAGTATTTATGCGTATAAAATACATACAGCTATCCTATATTCATATGTGTAACTACAACAAAACAACAACTCCGAATTAACAACAATTTTTCCAAGTAAATTAATTACAGAATTACATTTTTTCAGTAGAAGTAAGAAGCATAAATACATTCATACAAATACATATGTATGTAAGTACATATATACATATATAGTATATGTGTATATATTCATACATATTTAATAATAAAAACATGACATCCAGAAGCCAGACAAATATTCAGCAGTGATAATTATTAATTAGAAAAGATTTATAGGGATGACGTTTATCGATATACTACATATAATAAAATTGATAACAAAAAAGAACAGAAAGTAAATAAAACATTTTTCATAAAGCAAAATTGTGTTGTTTTTATTCATTTATTTGCCGCTACGAACGTGAAAGAATAAGGGTCCAACTCTAGATTTTAGCTCCCTTCAAGCAGTGGTTGAATATTATGGCCAGGATATCTTTGCATTGGAATTTTGGAGGATGGTGCTGACTTCCTCAGGATTGGTGAAAATTGTCGATTAAGAGGAATACGCAGATTCTTCCGAAAATAACAGTATATTTCAGTTCATATTCAGAATTTCAGTGTCCTTGCCTTCCTCTTCTTCCATGAAGGCAGTCAGATGTCTGGGCTGTCGGTTGGTTTCTGGCATGTGGTTTTTCTTCCCAACAAGGGAACCAATTTTTCGAAATGCATCAGGACCAGGCTGTACTTGCTCCAATCTTCTAGCGAAATCTTCATTCAGGTTAATGGAGCTCTCACTTGAATTTTGGAACATGGATCTGTTGATTTTGCTGAAGTTGAGTTGTCGATCAACATCTCTACGTTGAGTGAACGTTGGTTGGTTAAGTTGAATATGCAGATCGAAGGCCAGATGATCGGAGTCACTCATCAGTGCTGAACACGAATATTTTCCGATTTCAGGAAGGATATGAATGAGGTTAGATGAACCCAGGAAGTAGTCCAGAATCGAAGGGGTTCTCGGAGGGGATTTTTCGTGTTACGATATGAGCATCAGAGGCTGTTTATGGCTGTGAACTTGTAGCTCTCAAACCACTGCCTCGACTTGGGTGGAGCTGACGTCGTCATTTCAAAGCAGGTGCCTGGCGTTAAAGACGTTGAAGTGTTGACAATCAGACTTGATGCTGGACTTGTCGCTACCGCTGAGAATATAAAAGGTAATTATTAGCAGTGACTCATGTGAGTTAACCTTTATAGCTGGCGTTGCTTCGTATGGGATGAGTCCTAGGATTAGTATTTTGCTACCATCCACAAAGATTTTTTAAAGAAGATCGCCATCCCTCGTCCAACACCGGTCTTTGATGTTTGAAAGGTTGTGTTGCCTTCCTGGACTTGGACATTTCTTGCTGACAGATTTGTTTCCAGCAAAAGAAGAAAGATTATTAATAAAAAGATTAAGGGGAAACCCGTTTTAGGGATCTTGAGATCTTGGCTGCTTGGTTGAAGCTAACTCCAGCTCGGATACCACTTTTGGCGGATTGCAAGGCAAGGCGGTGCTGCTCCTTCTTCTGCCCTGCTTGTTTGTTGCGATATTCAAGTGTTTCCTTGTGCTTCGGGCAACCCATACCACCTTTTGGTTGCGGAGAAGTGTTTTGCTGCTGATAGTGGAAACATCAGATCCTTTGTGAACTTCAACAATAAAGTTCTTCAATTTTGAACTTCCTCGAAGGTGTGGGAGCCGTTGCTGGAGAAGTCGGTGATGACGTGGCTGGAGCTGTAGTCCTGGGAACAGTAACGAAGGTCATAGAGATCCAGAAAGTGGAATTTTCTTGGCCGGAGTGGCAGAAGCGGGCTGAGAAACCTTGAGCTTCCTCTTGTTAAGGGTTCTGAAAGCGGGGGCAGATCTTCGTCCTTGTCATTGGAAGAATCACCTCCTGTGCTGTGGTCAGACTCGGACAAGCTGTCATCATCAATGCAGTTAGCTGTGTCCATGTTGGAGTCCGAATAGTTAGAATCAGAAATATTGTCGGTACTACAATTCTTTCGAATGATGGTTGCATAGTAAAGGGTTTTCCAATAAGCGGTGTAATTTTGATATTCAAAGAAAAATGCAATTTTTTTAAGATAAATTATCGCATGTTTATTTCGTAATAAAGAGGAAGGTATGCCGTTAATAATGAAAAACAACATCAGCCAAATGGCCACCACGACCACGCTTACAGGACCATAGCTATTCAAAATTACACCTCTTATTGGAAAACCCTTTACAACCATCTCCTGTATACTGGTTAGGATCGGGCGACTTTTGTTCAACTGCAGGCCATCCATTTGAAAAGCAATTCATTTAATTTAACTTAATTTTCAATACTAAGAGATACTACTATGTTATCTTGATTTTCTGGCCTATTTGCTATGAGACATGATAGTACATGTACGGTCCCGTCTTCACTTAGTTTATGGGCAATAACACGCGAAAGAGATCTGAATCATTTTGTCGATGCATTTTGCACATAATCAGAATAAAAGAGCTTCTTTTCTATATGACTATTCTTTTCTATTCTTCTTCTATTCTATTCTATTTCTGCTGCATTGAGCGCTGTCCCGATAACTGATATACAACTTTTTTACTTCCGTCCGGCATTTTATCATTTATTTCAGAGCCTATGCTGAATCCAGCACTTTGGAAGCTTCGACTGCAACAAATATTTCAAGGTTTGGATTACAGTGTATCGAATCTTGATCAAATATCCTAAAATGCAAATAATTTGTTGGTAGTTTTTCTTGTCTTTTTATTATTATATATCAGATATATTTATTTGTTTTTATATATATATATATATTTATATACATATATTTTATATATAATGTATTTAATACAATACTAAGAAGTATTTCTCGTAATAATTATTGTAATTTCTTTAGTGTATAATGTTTTTATGAATTTGTTGTTGTTGTTGGTTAAGAACAATAAACATATGCGCAGAATTGTGTTAGAATTTATTTAGTTAAAGTAGCTTTTAATAATATATGGTATATATTTATATAGATAACTTAGAATTAAGTCACGGAATAAATTTGAAAATTATAGATACCTTCAGAATATTCATTCTTATTTATATTTATTGACATTTTTATCTATATTACGTGAGAACTCAAAAGTCTAAAAGCTAAATCAAGAAATAAATAAAGAATGATTTAAAGATTAGATAAAATTGTAAAATATATAAATTAACAACGAGGAGAATTTTAGAAAATAATGTTTAGAAATACATATTTATTTAGTGCTAAAACTTTAATTTTACAATATTTTCATGTTGGTCTTTAAATGTTTAATGATTATTAGCAAATACACGATATTATAACTTGTACATAATATTAAATTGATGTAAATACATGATAAATATACGTGTTTAAAATTTAGGTTCGATAGTTTCAATTCATACGGGTAGGAATTGAGGGGGAATATTAGTTATGCAATCATGTTGATATTTTTATATTTTATTAACATAATTATTATCAATGAATTCTTATTAACGATTTAAGCATTTCTTGAATTAGGATCGAGATCAGTATCAAGTGCTTCAAAAAATTTCTGTATGGCAACATATACATACATACATACAAATCTGCATACACTCGTACTTAAATGT
Organism: Myopa testacea; assembly: GCA_949629155.1. Classification (NCBI taxonomy): domain Eukaryota; kingdom Metazoa; phylum Arthropoda; class Insecta; order Diptera; family Conopidae; genus Myopa; species Myopa testacea. The sequence goes on along the minus strand of OX451348.1, from coordinate 17,495,279 downwards.
ACATATATATTGTATATAAATATGTTTTATAACATTGGTTTTGTTTTCATTATTTAAAACGTGTTTGAAAAGCTAAATCAAAGTATTTTGCTTTAAAAAGATCACCCGAGAAGTTATACAGATGAATTTAATTGAATACTTTGAATTTAATTCAATTAACAGATGAAAAACTAGAATTTAATGTGTACATTTTTTGATAACATTTTTAATTCAAAATTTGCGTGAATGTGCTTTGTAAAAACTAACATCAAATGATTGCTGGTTTTTTAATGTTGTATATATATATATATATATATGTATATGTACATATTTATTATTATGTATGTGTGTGTAGATTTTATTAGTTGGTTCTTTCTGAACACTCTCTGAACGAACTCTTGTTTTTACATTGAATTTACAACAACAAAATACAATAATTATTTGCATTTATTTTATTTTAGCTGCCAGCATAATATGAATTCTTTATTTGATGGTCTATAGTATTTAGTTTCTTTGCTCGTGTTTAGTTCGTTTTCTGTTTGCATATTGTTAAGTAAAGGCATTTATTAAATGGATTTATTTGTTAATGTTTTTATTTCTTGTTGAATCATTTATGTGAGTTTTTGTTATTGTACATGATTTTTTTTAATGATTTATATAGTAAATACTATACATGTACATACATATGTATGTATGTGTGTTCATGTAGAGTACGACCTCGCTAATTCGGACACATCCGTTCCGGCTGTATTCGGATTATAGAACTGCCCCCCCCCCCCCTCCCTTCATAAGTCCTGTATATTACCGTGTCTGCTCTAACCCGAGGCTCTTGGGGAAGCTCAATATGCCGGGTTCAAGTCTTTGAGTTCATGCTTCCTGGGCCAATGACAGTCCAAGTGCTCCATCCTTCTCCGAGTAACAGCCTCGCATTCAGAGCAGATGCTCTGGCGTCCCACGACCGTTTTCGCAGAAGCGACAATCGTCCATTATGGAATAGTCCCAAGTACCGAGGTCGTACTGTATTTACTTGGATGCTGTGATTGATGGCTCCAAGAATGTTGTTTCTTTTTTAATCGATTGTGTTTTTAAAACAGTTTTATTTTAGTTCAATAAAGATTATGGTTTTGTTTTCAATCGAGAGGGAGAGAGGCATATACGGGGAAAGAGTGATAAAGAGTGGCAGGAAGACATACTCTCAGAAAGATGGTCGCTATTTTTGGACAAATTTTATGGTTTTTCGTTTTTTTTTTTAAATATAGCGTGACCATCGGATGGTTTCTTTGTAAAATTTAATTCAAAATTTTTAGAATTTTAATCTTTCTAAAGAAAAGCAATTTTAAAAAATAACCAGCCGATGGACAACCCTTTAAAGTAAAAAATAGATGGATACATAAAGTATGTAAAGAATGAAAAGTGGGTAAGTAAAAAAGGACAATAGGACAAAGTATATTCTTGATATGCATAAATAAAATAATCTTTTCAAGTGTACAACTACAGTGGCCATTAAATTGATTTTCATTATTTAATTATTTATCATTTGTACACAAAATCGTATCGTCCATTCTGTCTCTGTTTCGCTTTCTGTTTTTTTTTTACTCTTCTGCTTTTGTTGTCTCTCTTCGGTTTTTCCGGTATTATAATCGAAATATTTATAATATTATTGATCATTATTTCATCAAATGAGATTACATCTTCATCAGTTGGCAGTTCGCTCCCACTTTTCTTCACTCCATCCCCCCCTCTCTTTGCTCCATGGCACATCCCTCCAGAGAAATGCTTCTCTTTCATATTATTTGTTATTTGTTTTATTTACTTTTCTTTTCTTCTCTCGTTTCTTTTTGCTTTTTGCCTACAAGTAATTCATAGTGATTATTATTATTAATCCTTTAATTAAATATCTCTTTCAATCAATCAATTTTTAATAAAATATTTCTCTTTTTCAAGTTTTATAGCACAGAACAAAAACACCCTACAATCGGCGTCTATAATCTTCAATACAGCTTCAAACTTAACGTACAGCTTATTAGTGTATATAAATATTTGTGTGTGTGTGTCTGTTTTGTTTTGTTCTTGTCTCCTTCTTCCTCCAATGATATATATTTTCTCAAAGATGATATACCGCAAATTTCATGGACACGATGTCAAAAATTTACCTAATAAATAATTTCGCAATAAATGTTAAAAGTTTTTCTTCAATTTTTTTAGACTCACTTATGAATAATTAATTAAATTACAACATCAAAAATTTAATATCAATACTTTTGAAGAAACCTAAAAATATATCCAGATTACTATAGCATTTAATAACACTCAGCTACAGAATTTATATAGGAGAGGAAGTCGATCTCTCTTTTGTTGTTGTCTGTTTATTCGTCTGTCTGTCTGCATGGGCGTAGCGAGGGTTTTTTGAGGGGGCTGCTGCTCTGTCTGTTAATTTGTCTGTTGATCTGTCTTCTAGTCTGTCTTTTTTTCTGTTTATCTCTCTTATAATTTTTAACAATAACATTTCTTTTCTAATTCTTTGTTTATAAGTTATTTATTTTTATTGACAGAATGACTTAAGTAAAAGAAGTTGTTGTATCTTGTTGTTTGTAGTTATAAACAGAAATAAAAACAAAAAGATGACGCTTAATAACTGTTGTTGTTGTTTGGTTTTTTCATAATCATAATAAAATTTTAAGTATAAATACATATTAAATATATACATATATATGTATGTGTATATGCATTTATTTATATACTGTATAAGTTGTTGTTGTTGCTATTATTGTTTCTGGCTTTATTTCTTTTCTCTTAATTTATCTACTATCGAAATGAACATTGACAAAAAAAAAATAATTATCAAAATTAATATAATAATAACTATAATAAAGTGTATATATAGTACATAATTAAAATAGCAACAGTAATTATAATAACAATTATTATAATAAAACTATGAAATACAATTATGTTTTGTTTTTTGCTTTTAATTTACAATTACAATTGTTGCAACGGACTTGTTGCTGGTTGCTGGTTGTTGTTGTTGATGTTGCTGTTGATTTTTGTTTTCTTTTCTTTTCGACATCGACAATTTTTCTTGATGTTGTTAATTTTATTATTATTATTGTTGTTTTTGTTGTTCTTCTTTTTCTTCTTGTTCTTTTGGTTTTTATTATTTTTCCTCTGTTGTGGTTGTTGTTGCTGCTGCTGCATTTTTCTCTTATTTATTTCTTTCTTTCTTTCTAGTAGCTAGCACACACACATACACACACACACACACATACACACGCCCCCCTACTTTTATTATGAATTGTTTTCAAACCAAGTTTGTTTTTTTTGTTGTTGTTGTTGTTGTTGTTGTTGTTGTTGTTGTTGTTGTTCTTTGAAACCAAACACTTTCTTTGTTGCTTTGCACTCATGATGACTCCAAATGTTCATCGTTCATATTTTTCATTTACTTGACAATTTGATGAATTTTATTAGTTTTTCGATTTTTACAAGTTTTATTCTTAGCTTCTTATTTATTTCAAAAGAACTCCTTTTTTATTTTTAATTACAATTAACATTTAATTGTGTTGAAGTAATAAACGATGCATGATTAACGGATTGATTTTCAATGCTCGGCCACATTTTTATGTCAGTGAGTGTGTTGTGTTGTGTTTTCATGTGTGTGTGTGTGTGTTTAGTATTTTTGGTTAACCATATCTAGAATAATAAAATACAATTTAAAAATAAAATAAAATAAAACGATTACATTTTTATTTCACGATTCAGATACAAAAATGAAAACAGACAAATTAGACAAGACAATGAAAAATACGGGTAAAAATATTAGGGAAAAAATATAAAATAAAATATAATATAAAAACTTACAAACTCACAAGAAATCTAGAAAAAAAACCCCGTTTCAAGCAGAACTCCGACTCCATTTTCAATGTAAATCGAATAATATTTTTATTTTTAAGCACAATTTATGGGGTGGGCCATCGGCCGGTTTCTTTTTGAAATATTTAATTCTATTTAAATTTCATTATTTTTAAATTAATTACTTAATAAAAAAAAGCAGCCGTGAGTGAATTTTAATTTGAAAAGAAATGTAAATTTTTCGTCATGTCAAATCAATCAATTCAATCAATTTTCAGCGATTGAAAACAAATCAATCCTCAATCATGAACAAACTTAATTTTTGAACAAATATCATTAATTTATACAAATTTTAAATATTTTCAACACAAAATTAACAATTAGCAAAAACAATTATTTGTTAATTTATTTTTGCTGCTATTGTTGTTTCTTTTATTAACATAAATAATAGTTTTCTGTACATACGCAAAGAAAAACTAAATTATATATATATATTATATATACATACTAATAAGTCTTTTCTAATGAAAAAAAAAAATACATATTAATTGAGGTTTTTATGAAACAGCACGTTGTTAAAGTACAAAATAAAGAAGGCTGCTGTTAAAATTAACGAAATCGTGTAAAGAATTGAATTAAAGTAACTGTGTGTAGAGTGTAAAAAAAGACAAACAGACCGATTGCAGCAATATTATTTGTGAATCGAATAAATAAACAATGTAAATATCTCAGATATCAATAGCAAGAAATTCAAATATCTAAGAAAACAAAAGTTCAAATTTCAATTAATTAGGATCAATGTTCAGAGATAATGATTAAGTTGTTGAACTGTGTTTCAGTGTTGTCGTTGTTTTTTACGCATGGAATGACCAGAAAAAAGCTTATTCATCATATTAATTATCATGATTTCTATGACTTTAGCGCGATTACAATTATTATGTATATTGTAGAGAGACGCAAATGAATTTAATAGGATTTCAATAATATGACGTTTGTTTAACTAAGTTTAGTAGATAAGTCTTAAGATGCTAAATTGATTTGAATTGAATGATTGATTGGTTTGTTATGGTTTTTATAACAATATTAATAATAATATTTAATACAAGTGTTCACGTATGTTCTTTTCTTTCTTTTTTGTTAATTTCATATTTTTTACGGGATTTTTAAGGATGCTTTTATTTTTATTTTTCTTTTATTTATTTATTTGTTTTTTTTTTTAATATTTTAAAATTAATTTGTTAAGTTGTTTTTCCACTACTAAATTTACCAACGTTTTATTATGTACGAGGTGATGAGTGACTTCTATATTAAAGGAGTTTTTGTTGTTGTTATTAAAGTGCTGTTTTTTTTTTAAAAATTTTATTATTTGATGTGATCGGATTTGATTTGTTTTTATTATATTTATTTAAGGATTTCAATATATTATTATGGTTGTAGTAGTGGTAGTTGTTGTTGTTGTTGTTGTTGTTACTTTTAATGTATACCTGGCGTGTAAGTGGTTTGCTCTGTTGTATTGAGTGATGTGTTTTCTGTGGCCGCAACTGGAGCTCCTGTGAATGGATTGACGCCGGTTGCTGCTGGTGGCGGTGGCATCGCGAAGACTGGCTGCTGTCCACCTCCCTGTCCGGGAGCAGGTTGTGAAGTGACGGGCACATGACCAGGACCGCCGCCAAGATTAACATCATCGAGATCTCCGTCTTCCTGTAAAATTAAAGAATAGCACAAATTTTAGTAAGATTAAAAAACGATTGACGAAAAATTAATTACATACACATAAACAAGAAATACTCTGTTATAAAGATTATTTACTTTATTATTATTACGAATATTATTATGTTTCTTTATTTTCTCTCGTTAATAATAATTGTTTCGTTTTGATTCTTTAGAACTTTGTTTTGACATTTTTGGGGCTTTAAAAATAAAGTTACAAACAATTTATTATTATATCTATAGCACCGTATGTAAAGTTATTATTATTATTTATTACATTTGTTCCAGTTCAGTTGAAGATATACATATATACGTCTCGGACCATCGCAATTACATCTAAATAAGCTCAATTTAATAGAGGCAATAACTCAATTTTGTCCTAACTCGAGTTAGACGGTCGGTTTTTGACCACAGATGTATTTAGAATGACATCATCAAATCAGTATCGTGTGTAGTTTATAACCAGAAAATACTCATTAATAAGAATAAATTTCATTTAATATTTCTTTATGTGGATTCTCTCACATTTCTGAATATTTAAATTTTAATGTCAAAACACTTTATTGACTCGTAACTGTACAATATTCAAAACAAGTTTCTCTGGTAATACTTATTAACACTAGTACATGGCAAAATTTTAGCCATTGATTAATAAATAATTTGTTTCAGAAGCCAATCTGACGAACTCCATACTCTAATGTAAATCGCAATCAAAATTAGCTTAAATCTCTTTTACTTTCCACTTTACTTCTTATTAGTTTTTGCTGAAATCGGTATTTTGATAAAAATCGGTTTATAATGAAGTTCTCCTGTTATCAAAACATATGTTTAAGACTGGATTTGAATTAACTACCTTCTCTCACTTGCCAAATAGATTAACTCCCATAAACACTCCTTTACTTGCAGTAATAATAACGATATATGCCATCTTATACTTTCAATATGCCATGAGATAAAAATACATCTAGAGTAATACAGTCTACATCGTTTATTTGAGTTTATACTTTAACAAGAGTTCTGAAAAATAATCTACTGTTTTCCCATTTTTCTAAACTTCTTGTTTTATGCAGTTAATCGATTTAGCAAGTAAAGCTTTCATACGATAGCGGGTTTCCAATAGCTGTCTGGTATCCGGTATACAGCAGCACATGTAAAATGCTAGTCAAATATTTTGTATAACGCCCATAGCGACAATTCGACAAAGAGTTTTGTTTCTTAAGTATTAAATGTCATTGCTATTGTTATTATTATTCGTGTCATTGTTGTTGTTATTGTTATTGTTATTAATTAGTCATGGTATATCTATTGTATGTAGATGGTTAGTTTCGAATGTTTTTCGAGATGAAGTTATGAGTAGAAGAATAATTGTCAAGAAGCATTCATTTGTTGGCATAAACATCAATCAACAAATCACTTAGTATAACTTAGGAATGAGAAACATTTAACCAAAAACCACTATAAAAAAGGGAGCATTTAACTTAAGTCAAAAATACATAAAAAACGGAAGGGAATGAAATAAAATAATGAACAAAGACAAAATACCAAAACTAAATACAAAAACCACCTCTGTTTTTATTAGTTTTACGTTGATGGTATAACGAGAACCATTTTGAGACACTTTTTGTATATTTTGTAATACTTACGAATGGTTTGGATCCGGAAGTCGAGTTTTCACTAGCGTCTTGATTGGCTTCTCCACGCTACGATGAAGGTATATGAATAAAATAATAACACCAACAATAATAACAATAATAATACCAAGAATAATAATAATAATAATAATCATATATAAAAGAGTGAAGAATAAATGCATGTGAGGAGAGAAACAATAAAAAGCGGAAAGTGAAGTAGAAGAAACAATCAACAAAAAAAGATAACAAAAATAGATTATAAAAAGAGTAAAATAAAGAAAAACGAAAAAAAATTGAATAGAAGAAAAATGGTCATCACTAAAAACAAGAAATCGATTTAAATTTTCAACCAACTGAATTTAGAATTCATTAATTCTAAATTTAAGCGTTTGTTATGCATTTGAAAGAATCGTTGCTCGGCAAGAATGCTGATGAAAGGAGCACAAAACGAACAAACAAACGAGCGAAAATAACAAAAATCGTCTCCAATGATTTGTTGTAGTTACCGTTGTTAGTTTTACTATTTCACTATTTTACTTTTTAAGCTTATCGATGATTTAAGTGAAGACTCTCTGTTTGGGTGGATATGTGAAATCATTTCAACTGGCGATAAATAATAATAATAAATCGTATATACAATTTTATTTTAATAGTTTTCAAATAATCTTTAATATAAGTTCCCAAAATTCAATAATCAATATTTTCATTTGAATATTTTGATTTGAGATCATTTTGATTTCTTTAAATTCATTATAATTAATTGTTGAATATTAAATAATTTGCAAATAACAATGAAAGGCTTTTTAGAATTTTTTTCATGCGCGTTCCTTAGTTTTTATAATTAGTTTTTCTCAGTATTTAAACTTTTAAATATAAATATTAAATATAATATAATTAGTATATAAAAGTAGATAATAGACTTTAATTAAAAAAAAAAAAAAAACAAAAACATTCTTGTGGCTCTTGAAAAAAGTAAACCAAGTACGGTAGCTCAGCTCCGGCAGCTGTCCGAAATACCGTTCGAACACATAAAAAATATGAGACACATACTTCAATCGCGCTTTTTTATTTAACAGCCTTATTCTGGTTATTAAACTCTTCTTAACTATTTTGTTAATGACAGAAAACATTTATACAAGGAGTAGAATTTCATCAACATTGTTTGCTTTTGTCTGTTTAAATAATAATTGTTTTAGAGAAACGTATAAATATAACATAAAAAGACATAAATATGTATGAATAAAATTAAATTATAAAATGAAATTGAATCAATTTCATTAGAAAACATGAAGTGAAATTATTTGTATGTCCCAAATACAAGCTTCTGCGTTGTTAAAGCGTTTTCAGAATATCAACATTAACTAAACTTAACAACATTATTAACAAGAACTCCTTAACAAATCCGTGTTAGGTTAAAGCTCAGAATAGGGCCGTAAATAGAACTTATGACATATTTTGAAATACTTACGAAACGTTTTGATCCCGCCGCGGCAGAGTTTTCACTAGCGTCTCGATTGGTTTCTCCACGCTACGATGAAGGTACATGAATAAAATAATAATAGCAATACAGATAACAATAATAATAATGATAATAATAGTAATAATTGAAACCCCAACAATAATAATAAAAATCATACCAATAATAATAATAATCATACGAACAATAATAATAATAATAATTATAATCATACATAAGAGAGAGACAAGAAATGTATGTGTGAGGAGAGAAAAAAATAAAGAGAAGAAAATAATGTAGAGGAAACAATCAACAACAAAAAATATACGGAAGAGATAACGAAAATAGATTATAAAAGGATTGAAATTTAGGAAAAAAAAAATAACTGAATAGAAGAAAAATAGTCTTGACTAAAAACAAGAAATCGATTTAAATTTTCAACTAACTGAATTTAGAATTCATTAACTCTAAATTTAAGCGTTTGTTATGCGTTCAAATTAATTATTGCGAACTGCACACTCGGGAAGAAAAGCTGATGAAAGGAGCAAAAAAATCCTCTTCAGTGTTTTGTTGTTGTTGTCGTTGTTACTTTCATTATTTTACTTTCTAAGCCTATCGATGATTTAAGTGAAGACTTTCTTTTCGGGTGAACATGTGGAATAATTTCAATTGGCGATAAATAATAATATAATAATAAATATAGCGATAATTGCAGTATACATAATTTTATGTGAATTGTTTTTAATCATTTTCAATAATGAATAATATTCATTTGAATATTCTTTAAACTTTCAAAGTAATTGTTAAATATTATATTTTGAATAATTTACAAATAACAATGAAAGATTTTTAAACCTTTTTCATGCACGCTTCTTAGTTTTATATTTCGTTTTTCTCTATATTCAGAAGTTAAAATATTTTAGTTTAAATAAAAATTAGATAAATTAAATAAAATTTATTAGTATAATATTAAAGTAACTATTTATATTTATTATAATTTAAAGTAACTAAAAAAATGCAAATGAAACGCATTTAAACACTCACTTTACTAAACTTTGAATAATTAATGATATATTTTTTTAAAGGTTGGTAAATCCTTTTAAAAAATACAAAAAATTGTAGATGTGTTTTAAAAGAATAGATGCAGAATTTGTGGAATTTCAAATTACAAAAATTATTTTGTACGAATTTTTAATATTTCAGACTTTAAAACAAGAATAGGAAAATAATCTAAATAAAATAGATTAAAATCTAATGGCATATAAAATAAAATGTTAGCTAGAAAAATTAAATAAAAAAAATTTTTAATATTTACGACATTTAATACAGTTAAACCTATCAAAATAATAGAATAAAATGAGAACAGAGTTTCAACGAAGTAGAGACAACAAAATTAATAAAACTGAATACGTAAATAAAATAAAAAATTTCAATAAATTGATTTGTTAAAAAATACAAAAATCTAAATAATTTTAAACATTAGATTAAATAAAAAAAGTAGAATAAAAATAAGTAAATAAGAAACTGAATGAATAATTGAATTGAATAATAATAATAAATAAAGGAATGATTTCTTGCTTCGGCCAAAGAAACGTTGTGTTTCTTTTTAATATAAAAACTTATATAATAAAAAGGAAATACGAATTCAATAAAGAATTAATTATGTATTTAAACGAACTTAAAGAAAAGGAAAAAATATTCTTTTTCATTAAAAAAAAAAATATTTTTTAATAAAAACCAAAAAAGAAGAGGAAAAATACACATACATACATATGTTCAATTGTATGTAAAAATACATATGCATGTTTAACTGTATGCACAAGAAAATTTTTAAATTGAAATATTAAATAAATTAAAATAAGAAAAAAAAAGCAACTTCATCTGTTTTGAAAACTAAAACAAACGGTTTTCACTGATTACAAAACTTACGGAGACGGAAAAAACGACAACAACAACAACTAAGCTACGAGAAATTATTTAAAACTTACCTGGAAAAAACTGTTTCTGAGACACGCTGACTTCAAGGAGGTTCATTTTACAACTTCGCACCGCCCCCCCCCCCCCCCCCCCACCCTTTTATTTGCTTATACATATTTAGAGAGTATATATACAATATACAAATAGTTTTTTCTTTTCTTATAAATATTAAAATAGAAAAATCAAACAAAACCAAATGTTTAAATGTTTAAATCGAAGCAGCATGCAAAATAATCATGAGACTTTTTATTAAGTGACTAAACACAACAAACAACATAATTTAAAATAAGTTTTGAATAGACTTTAAATTTGATTACAGTCACAAAGAACTTGTTTGTGTTTCTATGGATTTTGTGTGTTTTTTTCTCTTTTTAATGTTTTAATCAGACGCCAGTAGAAAAAAATAATCTCACAAAAATCATCATCAACTGAAATCCCATAGAATATCCCAATAAATCACTTGTATTGAGAGAGAGAGAGGCCGAGTGTGTGTGTGTTATATAGTAAATAAATGTGTGTGTGTGTTGCATGTAAACATAATAATTACTTTAATAGATGTTAGTAATTTGTGCAAATTTATGAATCTAAATGAACCTAAAAGAGATCATTTATATAACAAGCAACGCTTTTCATAGTAATTATTATTATTATTATAATTCTGTATTATTTTTTTATCGTTTTAAACAAACAATTATTAAATTTTAATTTAAATTGTTTTCTTGTTTTTTTCTTTCTTTCTCTTTGTAAATTTTTAATTCAAAATAAAATACAGAAGAAGGTTTATTCAAGTACATACTTAAAAAGGAAATATAACAAGCTATACAACGAAACTTACATTCAAATGTGAATATTGATCATGTGATTCATTCGCTGGTGGCTTGAATTTGCCACAACAGAAATTGAAGCAGCAACAACAGCAGCAGCAACAGCAGCAGCCGGTTAAAATGGTGCAGCATATAACAAGAGCCTGTAAATAAATCAATGAATAATGTAAAGAGTACCAACTAAAAGTGGAATGAATAAAAAATTAATTAAATCGAAATCTGTTTTACAGCAGATTGTTAAAATGTTTTTTTTTCTTTTTCTTCGTCTTCTTTACCTTAACTGCTGGCGAAGTAACAACAAAGTACGCATTTACATTTTCCTCGCCAAACTGTTCAGCAATATAAAGTCCCAGGGAACCATAATTATCATAAATATTTCGTTTTGTTTGATCACTTAATATCGAATGAGCTCGATTGACTTCCTTAAACTGAAAGAAGGAAACCGAATTAAAATTGTTTATATTAAGTTTTCAGGAGTAAGAGTAAAGGGTGAGCCATGTATAGGGTGGGCCATCACCGGGCTTTTTTTTAAAATTGCTTTAAAAAAAACCCCGTTCAATGTTTATCAAATTTCATTGTTTACTTGAAAAGAGTAAACTTTGCGATTAGTTGTGTACACAAAGTTTCATATTAATAGGTTTTATTTATATTTCTTTTTTAATTTTTTTAAAAAGATATTGGATCTTTTAGCAACAATAAAAATAATAGTAGGAAGATAGAAGAAGGATAAATAAAGCGTATTCACCTTATCTGCAGCATCAACATTGTCTGGATTTTTATCTGGATGGTATTTCAATGCAAGTTTTCTGTAAGTCTTCTTGATATCATCTGGTGTTGCTGTTTTAGGAAGTCCCAAAATTTCATAAAGAGAATCACCCGATGTGCTGTAAATAAATGAATAAAATGTAATAAAAACATAGAACAGAAACCCTTGTAATTAAAGAAGTAAAAGATTTACGATTGACAAGGAGATAAAATTACAAGAAAAAAATTGAGAAATCTACAGTACTTTAAATACAATACATTACATTAAATCATCAATGATTTTAGCAAAAAAAAAAAAAAAAAAAAAAAACAAATTGATCTCTAAATAAAAAACCTGCATTCAAATCACATCTTTCATTCATATTCGCATCTTTGTTACACACATCAGAATATCAACTAAACCACAACGAGAACAACAACAATACAGAACAGTGATGAGAACAACTTAAATAACTCAACTTAACCAAGCAACGAGAAAATTCTTTGAGTTTGTCAGAATCAGAAAAAGTATCCTAAAGTAATGATGAGTGTATAGTAAAGTTAACAAACCTCAAAACTCTTGGGTTACGATAAAAAAGGACACAAAAATTAGAATCAACAACAATGCAAACAAGTAAACGGAGTCGGTGTGTTGCCACGATGTCACCGTCAACGACGCTGCTATCGTCATCGTCGACGTTGACGTCGCTGTAAACATTGCAAATGACTAAGCAGCAAAGGGACGGAAAACAGAGAACAGAAAACGCATCGTTGACATTGAAGCCAGCGACGAAGGGTGGGGCAACAGTGGGTTGTAATTTCAAACTATCAATTGTTTTTTTTTTTTTGCGTTAGCAAAAGAAAGAAAAAAGAGGGAGGAGGATTCAGGTGATGATGGACATTAGTGCCTCATAATACTCATCATAGACGTAGCATTAAAAACGTCTGAAATAATTTATCTTTTCACGTTATGCATTAAATGTTTTATCAATTCATATAAAAAACACAAAAACGCAGCCGTAACTAAAGAAATACTATTTTCTACAAAAGCTTGAGCTGATAGCAAAACTTTTTACTTCGATAAGAATCATTAATCACATTATAGTGCGATATAAATGTTTCTTAACAAGACCCTGTACAAATAACTGATCAAGATTGGACACAACCTGAAATAATCACATGCATATTGTGTACTGAACTGATATTGAAAATCAATTTGTTGCTAGCAAACAACCATCACCATTTTTGGGCAGACCTCATGGAGCCATGGTTTGCCGTGCCGATTTAGTTGGCATTGTGACAGAATACCTCCAGAAATACAGATAGCCAAGGACTCCCGTAGCGTGGCCATTTCGGCAATTAGATCGCCCTCCCCGCTTCAGGTTTTCCAGGAATGCATTACTAATCCGAATGGAATGAATGCTTTCAGCTGCTGCGCGTTCCCTACACGATTGTATGTATATGTTTAATTCTTGGCAGAACGTTGTCGTGGGTGACAGCGTCGGCGCCATTCTGAGCAGAGGCCGTTCTTACCTCTGCCAATGGTAGGAAAACCTCAACAAGGCTTACAATATTTACGAGTACTGCTTCTTCTTCATCGGCATTGGTGGAAAATCAATTAAGTTACTGCTTAATGCCGCTTCCGCAGTGACTGCGCCGCAGCGCACTTAAGTGAATTCCCTTTATAATTCCTTGCACTTTGTTTAAACAATATCGCTATTATTTATGTACTTACGAGAGTTTTCGTTTTTCCATTCCGTTCATATTGTCTGCTGTTGCTGTTGTCACACCCTTTTCTAATTTTTACTATCTTATAATAGTTTGCAATTAACTAACAATTGTTTTCTTAACTTTACTGTTTTTTCTTGCTGCTGCTGTTCGCTCTATTTGCAAAAATTCGAAGAATAAAAGTTTTTCCTAGTTTTGCAGCTGCTGCTAGCCTGGCTCCTCTTCCTTTTCTTTCTAGTCACAGATTCGCTAAATTTTGCACCCTTCAGTGTTGTACATTGCACAAAAGCTAATTTGTGAATTTTGATACTCGTTAAATTTTTACTCGCTTGTCTTTGGGCGAATTTACATTGCGTGGAGACTTAGAACGAATTTACACCGAGGAGACTTAATGGGAGACAAAATGTTTGTTCTTTTTTTTTTCAATGGAAATCCAAAGTTTGTCGTATAGATTCAAGTGTACAGAATTTTTTTGTCGTAAATCGACAAAATTTTGCTTCTCGGATTTCCTTTAGGCAAACAAGTAAACAAGTTGACGAACAAACGAATTGCGACGCAGTTTCACAAACGTGTTTTTATTTTGTCTCACTCTGGGCAATATTCATATAATCAGTAAATTTTACACACTCATTTAGGAATCACATGTATACTTCTAAGAAACTACGTCAGTCCACGAAACATTCAAGGATCTAGGATAGAATCTAATTCTAAGTCATGTACGTGACCCTAGATCCATTTGTCTCAAGCAACCAACTTGTTGGATATTCTTAATCTCATCCACATCTCATCGGTGTCTCAAGCAAACAACTTGTTGGACACTCTTAATCTCATTCAAATTTCATCAGTGTAAATAGCCTTAATGAGATAAAGTGAATTTTCGTTATAACTAAATTCCATCAATTTCTTCTCAATGTACCTTTGCATTTTGACACTCGTTACATATCTGCTCGCTGCTCTTTTCATACAAATTTGACTGATGTTTGCTTCCCTTCTGATACTTTATAATCCCTAAAAAATCCTTTTTCACGGAGGGATTTTTCTTTTATCGAGAAAAAAGTATAATTATCATTGTAAATTTGAACGTATTGGATTTCAAATAGCTAGAAAAAATTCTCTTTAAGATATGTATCTATCTGTAGTATTAACTTTTCTTTTTTGTTTTGTTAATCAAAAGAGATTTAACAATAATAGCCGGAACAAATGCAGAACAGCTACCAAGGTCAGATTTTTTCTTCTTGTTTTTTACCGTTATTAGAGATCGTTATAACAGGAAGTAGACATGTTTTTTCGGAGGCTGGTCAGCCATCTTGGATTTATGACCGTTTGAAGGTCAAATATATGGTACTAATAAAGCTAAAGTAATGTAATGCAATAGTAAGTATAACATATTATATACCATTTTAAAGGTAAAAGAACAAGCTTTCCATAACTGTAATTTGTTTTATACCTTAATGTGTCAGTTTGGAAAAAAATTTTTGTTTCAAGGCCAACTTGTCACATTTTTCTAAAAATCAATATAAGTCCTTATCCGCCATGTTAGGAACAAAGATGTATGTTACATAAATTAAAGATATTCAAAATACTTTTCCAACAGTACTTTGTTTGTGTCGCTATCTCACTTAGTTTATTATGAATTCAAACGGTCATAAATCCAAGATGGCTACCAACCCCATATAAAAACCAGCCACTGATGGTCCCAACTAACGATAAAAAAGATGTACAAATTCTGAGCGTGGCTTCAGCGCTATGTTACTACAGCGCTCAGCGGTGAACGTAGCTAATGCTATCCAACACTGCTTGAATACCTCAAATTAGATTTCGACAACCCTGTCACCACTCTCGAAATAGTTGTCATGTTAAGTTTTTATTTGTCAGCATAGCATCCACGTGTTATTGTACACAGTTTATAAACGCATTTTGTTAATATAAATATATTTTGCAATATATAATTATGACTAAAATTAAAACTGAACCTGTTGAAGCAGCCGTCTCAGAGGTTATTGTCGACGGTAACGTGTCAGTGAAGGCAGAGGACACTTACGATGACAAACTAAAGTACGTGAATGCAATCGCGCGTCCGATGGCCTCGAAGAAGTTGGCCAAAAAATGCTACAAACTGATAAAAAAAGCAATGAAACAGAAAACCTATCTGCGTAATGGACTCAAGGACGTGCAAACAAGGCTGCGCAAAGGCGAAACTGGGTAAGGCTGACTTCCTCCTTCCGTCTCCTTTTATAAGATCAATTGTGCAATTGTTTCAATGAATTTCATACATTTTTAGCATTGCTATATTTGCTGGCGATGTGACACCCGTTGAAATAATGTGTCATTTGCCGGCGGTGTGCGAAGAGAAGGGTATTCCTTACGCTTACACACCCAGTCGTGCAGATCTGGGCGCCGCAATGGGTGTTAAACGAGGCACAGTAGCTCTATTGATACGCGAACATGAAGAGTACAAGGATATCTTCAATGAACTGAAGGACGATATATCTGGCTTAAGTATTCCAGTCTGAAGTGTGGATAGTATAAAAAGCTGTCTGTTAACATTACTCTGCTATCTAGAGCAATGGGACGTAGTAATTAAGTCTTATTTTTCGTATTCACTTTAAATAAATTTATTTTATACTAGCTTAACTACCCGGCATTGCGCGGGAAATAAAATATTGTTTTATAATACTACATTGTATTTTTAATTTGGTAAGTTTTTATTTATGTTTTTTATGTGTTTATTTTAATTTTACAATTATTTCCTTTTTCGGACCTTTAGAGGATGAATTTTGAAATATGCTGAAAATGGTTTTGAGGCATTTATACGCGAGATGTTTTCGTGAAAAAAGAAAATCCATATTTGATGGCTAACAAAAGAGTTATGTGTTTGTCCTTTTTTAAGTCCTTAGAAGTAAAATTTCGAAACATCCATTCTTCTCCCTTGTAAACATCAAAAAGGAAATCTCTATGCAAAACATTCATAGCATGCTTCGTTTTATTTTATTATGTCATTGGGTGTATTTTTACCAAATGGTGTCCTTTTTTGGACCTTTAGATGATGAATTTTGAAAAATGCTGAAAATGGTTTTTAGGCATTTATACGCGGGATATTTTCGTGAGAAAAGAAAATCCATATTTGATGGCCAACAAACGAGTTATGTATTTGTCCTTTTTGAAGTCCTTAGAAGTAAAATTTCCGAAAAATCCTTTATTCTCCCTTGTATACATCGTAAAAGAAACCTCCGTGCAAAATTTCACCTTTGTAGATCCAAGGGTTTAGCCTGTGCAAAGAAAAAATTCTGTGTATGTCCTTTTTGAAGTCCTTAGAAGTATTATTTCGGAAAATCCATTCTTATTCGACGTATACATCATAAAAGAAACCTATGTGCAAAATTTTACCGTTCTAGGTCCAAGGGTTTAGCCTGTGCGTTGATTGGAAGTGAGTCAGGCCTTTCATTTTTATATACATATATAGATATAAGTAGTAATTTTTAAACTTCTTTTTTATGTAATAGTATGAAAATAAAATTGCATATACATAAACGAGATTGTTTTAAGTTGTTTCCGTCCAGGAAAGTGGTCTTGCAGAGCGATTTCATTGATAAATTTTCTTATACTATACAATCGCCCATTTTGATTGGCGATCTGTGTTGGATTTCGAAATCCTTGGGAGTGTTTTTGAAATTTAGTCTTCGCTGCTTTTATAATCTAGAGATTTGAACCAAATACAAATACGTTCTTGTCTGTCGGCCGAGGTACTTGCTAGCCCAATGTTCCTCCATCGCTAACCTAACCAAATATTTCTTCTCTAAATCATGGAGTCAAGTTCTTTATTCGTGATGGTATTAAAAAAATCAGGATTCATGGCCAAGCGAACTTTTGAAACGCTATTCCATATACATACATACATCTAAAATGCAAAATAACGTAACATCACTTTTCATAAGTTTACAGAAGCAAACAACGATTAAACGAACGATAAAATTAAAGCTACTTAAGATATTAAAACAAAATTTTAAAATCTGGCATAATGTGAAACTAAAAATATATTTAAGATAAAAAAAATCTGTTTTTTATAGTGCTTTAGAAGGGTGGTTCGAATGGGGATGAGGAGGGTATTCGAATCCCCATGCGCATGGATGTTTAAATTGTATTTGTTATCTTTTTCTCTCTACCTATTTTTATCAGTCGAAGGCCTTAGTTGCCAGTACTGTCTTAAAAATATTTATGTAGTAATTAATTACTGCATAAATTGTAATAAAAAAATTATGTAATATGATGTAGTACATCGTAGTCAATAAAAAACTCAATTTCTAATTTACGTTTTGCATTTTAGATGACGATATGTATTTCTTCGGATACTTACATCCCCACCTTACACCTCCGCACATATTTTTTTGTCTTTCATTTGTTTCGTGTCATTTAATTGGTTAAGCTTCTTTTTTAATTAGTTTTGTATTTTTATTTTACTTTTAGTAAAGGTTGCAATCATATCAATATAATAGTTAATAGTTTGCATAAGTTCTAAATATATAAATATTTTTATGTAGCTGTTAACAAATGTTATGCAATAGTTAATATTTAATTTAAAGTTAATTAAGAAAATTACACTAGAATTTTACATCAAGTTGTTGTTGTTGCTGTTGGTTTTTTATATATGTATATTTTTGTTGTTGATTTTGCCTTTTTTTTGTTCGTTGAAATAAACGTTTTTAAGTAATAATTTTAATTTTATTATTATATTAATATTTTTATATATTACAATAAGTTGTTAAATAAATTATATAATTTTTTGTAATTATTTAGTTTATAAATAGATATACATATAAATATATATACATATATGTCTAGCTTAATGCTTATACATATGCATATGTATCTATATATATATCTATCTAAAACCTTTTTCATTTTTTAGTGTATTTTTTTTTTTGTTTTTCTCTATTTTCCATGTATATTGTTTTTTATACATATATATTATTTATATAATGAATTTTTATGCACAAGTATTAATATTCAAATTATAAATTCAAGTTTTTTTTATATGTATGCAAGTTTTTTGTTGTAATTTTCTTGTTGTTTGGTTTTGTTTTTGTTTTTTATTGTTGTCATACATTTAATATATTAATTAATTTAATTATTATATAATCTACGTACTAGACTACGCCTACATTTCTTAAAGAAGAAGAGTCGTTACAAAGAGCAACATTTATTGGCCGTAGTAAATGCTGCTGTCGACATGTTGCTGTCAAGAGAACGAACGGTAACAAATTTCAACTAAGCAAGGAAATCAACGAAACGCTTAACAACAACCTAAACTAATCTATTTCAAGTTTCCATAACTATAACATTAATTTAAAAAAATAATTAGATTAAAAAATTAAATTTAAAAAATTAAAATTAAAAACGTTTCCATTGCAAAAAATGTATGTTTCTAAAAAAATCGCTCATCACTGAGTACCTTCAACAGCTTTTTTCTTGTACGCTTACTGAAAATAATTGTAAAATCCGTTGGTTCCCTGACCAAGTTCGCGTATAGCAGCAAACGGATCCTTTTCAATTTCAATATGAGCCCCTGTGACCGAGTTGTTGGAGGCTGCGGCGTGCTGATGCTGCTCCATGTTAGGGTGGAAATTGTGCACAAGATGTTGTGGATGATCCTGCGGCATGTGCTGCTGCTGTTGTTGCGTGACATGTTGCTGGTGGCCGTGACCAATATGTCCATGATGCTGCGGTTGAGGTCCTTGACTCAAAACAGCCGCATACGTTGTGTTACGATGCTCTAAGGATGCACCACTGTTACCAGTTTGAAAGTGTTGCTGCTGGGCCTGTTGTTGTGGCTGCTGCTGTTGTTGCTGTTGGTGGTGATGGTGATGATGGTGGTGTTGCTGTTGCTGTTGTGGTGGCTGATTGTTGACTACCGCATCCAGCAAACCTCCGCCACCGATGCCGCTACCCAAATGATTTTCGCGTTCCATCCGCATAAAGAGATCTAAATCGTTTGGCTTCATCGTTGCTGCGTAATTATTATACAGCAGCTTTTGAAAAGCGTTGTTGCTTTGTTGCTGTTCTAGCGTGGGCTGCGTCTGAAAAATTGCATCAATCAAATTTCCTCCTGTGGTTGTGCCCAGGCCAGCCAGGATGTCGTTGTTTGGGCCGATGCCGACTAAAATATTGTCCTGAGTGGAAGTGGCAACCGAGTGAACTCCTGCCGAAGATGACGCGGAGCTGTTGTAGTTAGATGGGCCAATGTTGCCGTTGCCGATGACCATGGCTTGCCTCCGGTACAGTGGCACAGAAGCTGAAGTGGAGCATGCGTTGCTGCTGGTAGAGCCCAGCATTAAATCTTTATTGTTAAGTAAAGCGTCTGTAAAAAAATCTGTAGAGCTTTGCACGGATCTGTGGGTGTTTTTTGGTAGCTTACTGGTGCCCATAAAAGGCGTGTGAGCTTGCGACAGTTGCTGATGTTGCTGTTGCATGTGTATCGGAAACATGTGCGGCTTCATGAGTGGCTGTTGCTGCTGTGATTGGTTCAGGTTGGGAGCCAGCACAGGGAATACTTTGCTCTGCTGCTGCATGGGGCCAATCATTATGTCTCCATTCATATTGTTCATGATATTCGAGGTGCCCACGCTGTTGCTACCGGTGCCTCCAACCATTCCCAGCAGATCCCTCAAAATGGGCTGCGAGATTTCGTTGCCATTCATCAGCGAATTGAAGACTAAATCTATCTGTTGATTGAAGTTTATGTTGCCGTCCAAAGGAGTCTCATCGTTGGAGCTCAGCAGTGAATGTTGCTGTGCCGCGCTGGGAATAGCATTGTTGCCCTGCGTCAAGTACGGCGGTATGCTGTTGCGTTGGGCTTGTTGTTGCTGTTGCTGTTGCTGCTGGTGCAGCTGCTGGTTCATTGGATTGCCAGCACTTAGAGGTGGAGGCAGTCCTTGTTGCTGTTGTTGTTGTTGTTGCATCAACTCACGCGGCATCATTGGTTGTGATTGATTCAGATGCGGCGGATGCATCGGAGGCGGCTTTCCTTGAGGTTGCCCTTGTTGTTGGTGTATCATCGCCATCACCTGACGCAAAACCTCGGTGAATTTGTTGGCCGCCTCTTGACCGTGCATTTCCAGCAGCTTGAGGTACCATTTGTATTGTGATTCCTTGGGCTCAAATGCCATTTCATAAATATTCATATTTGGCGGCAACAGAGCGCTGTAATCCTGATGGGGTTGGAATCGGTAAGCGACACCCCCGGGAGATTGTTGTTTCGCTGCAGCACCTGCTTGAGAGGGTGTCTGAAACATTGAGCCGCCCACGTTAAGCGGAACGTGCACATTGTTCAAAAACTGGAAATCCTTCTCCTTCACCCCAACGACGTTGTTAACACCACCAAAGAAGTTGTTTTGCGGCGGTGGCAGTGCTGGCCCTTGACGCGATATAAACGGATCCATGGGGCTGATAGGGCCATTCGGCATGGGACCCACATTTCGTTGGTTCAGCATCTGGAGCTGATTAGGTGGCGGTGGCGGTGGCTGATTGGCACCCATGTTGACGCCGTTGCCGTAGGCAGGAAAATTTGGATGCGGCGGTGGAGGTGGTTGCTGCGACGGATGCTGCTGGCCGTAGAGTGTTTTCTTGGCCAGATAACCTAAATCACTGGGATTGCCACGCATTTGCTGTTGGTTTGGAGGCTGTGCAGGTGGTACCTGCATATTGCCGCCATTACCAGCGCCGCGCATACCGGGCTGTTGTTGTTGTTGTGGAATCTGTCTTCCTCCGGCTGGAGGTGGTGGCTGTTGCTGTTTTGGTAGAACGCCCCAAGGATTATTCTGTGGCGGCGGACCCCAGAGACTGGCGTTTGGATTCTGTGATTGCGGGCCACCCTGCATTGGAAACCCGCCCGACTGTGGAGGCGGAGGTCCTCCGCGAAGTTGTTGTTGCGCTTGTTGCCAAGCCATATATTGCGAAAATTGTGCCGCTGTAGCTGGCGGCGGTGGCTGCAACCCGCCTGGTGTTTGTTGACCCAAATGTCCTGGTGGCGGCGGCGGCCCACGTGGGTTATACTGCTGTTGACCCAGCGGTGGCGGAGGTTGTTGCTGCTGCTGCGGTCCGCTCGGTGGTGGAGGTCCTAAAGCTCGCATCGGTGGCATATGATTGGGGTGACCGCCAAAGTGGTGTCCTCCGACACCACCGCCTTTGGCAGGCATTCCTTGATTCATCATAGCGGCAGCAGCGGCGGCGTTATAAGCGGCTGCGGCAGCCGGATGTTGTGCATACATGTGCGGCATTTGTTGATTTCCAGCCATGGCAACATGATGTGGCGGTACTTGCACCTGCAACCCACCGTGTTGGACGACGCCGCCGGGTGCAGGGTGAAGTGCGCCGACCGGATGATGCCCGCCCACATTGTTGGCCATGCCAGTTCCAGTACCGCTGCCGAGGAGATACATGGCAGCCTGATCGCGCAAATAAGCTTCGGGCTGCAAAGAACGCGGTATAAACTCGGGCGCCAAAGGATTCAACACGTAACCGCGCTTCAACTCTACACCATCCAACTGCGAACGCAACGCGCTCCAAGTGATGCCGAAGAGCGACTTGTTCTCATCACAGATTTCAATAAAGCGCTCCCACACTTTGCGGCAGCGACCGATGGAACAGAGTGCAACAGGATCGCCTACGACAGCAACCAATGATTGAGCACGCGTAATAGCTGTGTTTAGTAGCTTGGAATTGCTAAGGAATCCGTAGTCAGCGTCTTCCGTGGGATTCAGGGCACTGCCTGGCAGTCCACCGTTGGCAGTGGGCAAACAAGTACGACGCGTGCGCACAGTAGAGAGAAAGACGGCACGGAATTGTTTCCCCTGTACGTTCAAGACCCGCTCAACGGAGATGCCGCCCATCCGACGCTTGCGTAACTCAGAACGAATGCGAAAAACTTGGTCGGCGTATGGCGTCATGATGCCGATGCTGCCGTCGTGAATTTTGCCCCATGCAGTGGGCCATTTTTTGCGTAACTCGGAAACGCGTTCAACCAACTCGTAGACCTCGGCGTTATTATAAAACGCCGTGGAGTTCTTGTCTTGTATATCCTCACCGCGCGTGGTGAAAAACGTAAGCGGATAAAAGCGATCATGACGCGGCTGCTTGCCCGACGCAATCAGCTTCTGCTCGTAAAAAAGTTCCGATGTAAATTTAATGATGGCTTCATGAGCACGATAGTTCTCGCAAAGCAAAATCTTGCAGGGAAAATTCGACGGATAATGACCGTAAAGACGCTCCAACAGAGAGATGTGCAGCTTACGTTCTTTGGCGAAGAGTGAGAAGAGTTCGGGACTCATTTGCATGTGGTCACCGGCAAGAACAATGCGAGTGCTGTCGTTGGCCAAGGCCAGCGGCATGATGGCTTCGCACTCCATGGCTTGAGCGGCTTCATCGAGGAACACGTGCGTAAAGTAACCCTTTGGCAAACCCAAAGTGGCCAGCTCCATGGAAATGCTGAGAGTGACCACCACAATGCGATGCTTCATTATATCCTCGACACTGGGACGGCGAAAGTTGCCAGCGCCATCTGTTATGCAGTACTAAAAGAGGTGGTTTCAAAATTAACATCAATTTTAAAATTACAATAAAAAGGATTCTTTAGAAAGGAAGGAAGTTCAACAAAGCAACAAGTAGCAATACCCTTACCTTCTGAACCACACTGTTGACGGTGGCGACCCAACGTTTGTGATAGTAGACTCTCAAGGGTGTTGCTTCCTCCATGCCTTCTTCTATCCATGGGTGTAGATACTCTTTAATGTACAGATCCGCTGCAGAGTTCGAGTGAGTGCAGATGAGTATCTTCGCCTCCGGCTGCGTTAGCAACTGCTTGATGGCCTGAGCTAAGGTGTAGGTTTTGCCGGTGCCGAATGGACCAATCAGCAGAATGGGAGGCAATTTAATGCTCAGCGATGTTGTGATTGCGTTCACCGCTTCGCGTTGCTTCGCATTCAGTTTGGGGTCACAAGTTTCGGACCATTGTTTCTTCGGGGTCCACGGGATGTTTGGATCAATCTCGGTGGCCGGAAATATTATCTTGAAATCGGTTATTTTGTCTACAGCATTGTGCCACTCGCAGTAGGGGAGCCGGTTCAACTGGAACTGGATGTCCACCTCAATGTTGGTGTCCGCTTTAAGCGCCATCGCTTCAACACACTTCGCTGACAATTTCAGGTAGATGACATTCTTGCCCTTGTCCTCGATTACAGCTTCGAAAACGCTGCGCTTTCTCCCAACCTCCTTATTGGCCCCTGATGGAAGACCCGAATCTTCTGGCGCCGCTATATAGACGCTGGAGCAGTTCGACAAAATAAGACGACCCGCAGAGGTGTCTTCAGAAATATCTTTTCCCAAACGCATCAAAGCGAAGAGCTCGCCGGCCAGCGAATATTTAGCGGTAGTCGTGGCCATGCCAGCCGGTGTCAGGATGTAGTTCGAAGTGACGGTCAGTTTGGTGCGCACGTTGTAACGAGCAATCTGCTCGTAGCGGGCGATTTCCTCAACATACAACAGCTCATGGATGCGCGAGCGGTAATTGTTTTGCGTGAGACGCCGTTCGACAATAGTAGATTGCGTGAGCGTGAAGGTTTGAGCACGCGGACAGGGATAGCGTTCGAGCATCTCCTTCTCGTGCTTCAAGTCGTTCAGGTAGGCCTCAGTCTTTAAGTGGGTTCCGATCGTTGTTTCAAATCTTACCAGGTTGGTGTTTGAGACGTCCCAACGCTGTGAGGAGCTGTTAATGATGTCCCGTTTAATTTCTTCGATCTTCTCAGCTTCCCCAACTGGCACCACGTCCACGCACAAATGTTTGGCCAGCAAAGGTTCCTGGCCGAAATCAAAGCAGACAGTTTGCCGGAAGGTACCATAAATTTCCGTGTGGAACTCAATGCAGACGTGATGTTCTAGCAGGGGTGTGGCATCATCCTGCTGCTGCTGCTGTTGCCTCTGTTGTTCGTCGACAGTAGCCATTGCTTGAGGAAATTTAAATGGTACCCATTCCTGATTCGATTTCAGCTCAACTGATTCAGTGCCTGAGCCGGTTTTAATTGATTTAATTGCAAAATGATTGCGATGGGCGTCCTGGAGCAATGCCACCGCGCACAACTGCTTGCGAGTTTTTATGACAAACATCCACTCGCGGATGGACGACTTCGAGCTGATGCTCGTGACGAGCTCCTGCTCACACTTGTCTTCTACGTCTTCTACCTTCTCAGTCATGATGCGTTCTGGTGCCGTGGCTTGAATCCAACGCTCGAGTATTTGTTCGGTGTACGATTTGCCGTAGAGTTCCTTTTCACATGCCTTTTGCAATCGCATGCGTCGGTATTCAAAGCGTTCCTTCCACTCGTTCAGTTCATCCAGCCCATGCGCTTCAACGCATTGATTGCCATACTGACAGCTGTGCGGTTCGCAGTATAACTCGCAGAGGCTGTAGGAATCAAGAGTGAAGCCACGTGGCGGTGGACGCCATTTCCAATCGCGACCTGGAGATTCCAAGGAATCAATCAATACAATATGGAGATGGGAAATTAAACGCTATTATATCTTACCTTCATCGGACATTATCACATTTTGATGGCTCTCAGTTTGACAGTGTTGACGCAGTTCATGACGTGACTGAAATGTGATGGCGCAGTAAGAGCACGTGGTACCAGTATCGTTGGCATCGCCGACACTGCCGCCGATGTTTTTCCCGCCCGTCAATTTGATGGCTGACAACAGATCGGTTGTCTTTAAAAGCGCTGTATTGAGTCCACTGTTCGATGGAGCGTTAATGATCGAGCCTCCATTTTGTTGTTGTTGCTGTTGTAATGGTAGAGGCGGCTGCTGTTGAACGGAACCTTCGCGTTTCTTTAAACCTTTGTTACTTAATAACTTGCTATATTTATCTAGTGGCAAATTATTAGTGGCCCAGTGATCGAGTTTGGTATCTAGTATAGACATCTCGTCCTCCAAACGTGATAGCGAGATCTTTTGGGACGTTTTATGACCATTAATCATTTGTATGATGGATTTATAGCGTTCTAAAGTTTTCGAAATGTCAGCGAAACTCTGTTGGCCAGAAATTTCTGAGATCCACTCACGTACTGTTTGCTCAGCTTCCTGGGTGATGAGGAAATAGAAAGAAGCGTGTGAGCGAAAGAGAAATGAAGAAAAAGTAACGATTTTTTAGAAAAAAATATTGATATTTTAATATAAAAATATTTATGAGTTAATGATTCTTTAAATGATAAAAACTCACCGTGTATTTCTTCAGCTTACAGAGAGCATGAATAAGCCAGCGACGAGCTCGTGACACGCTGGCTAAACAGTCTGCCTGATCGGCCAACAGTAACAACACTTTGCGAGCATCCGCCAAACAGTTCTCATACTTGGCCAGCTCCAGCAAACACTCACAACGACCGAGAAGACATGCAATCTGACGATCTTTCTGAGAACGTGGATTGCCAAGACCAACAGCAGCCGAATTATTATTATTACTGCTACTGCTGCTGCTGTTGTTGTTGCTACTATTATTATTGCAACTGACAATGTTTGTTGCGGCTATGCTTATTACAGGTTGCAGGTGCGCCAATATAGGGTCATATAAAGCAACGGCGCGCGACCAACTACGCCGACGCACCATGTCATGCGCTTGCATTTCATTCTCTACCATTCTGCTGGCTGTGTCCACTGTGTAGGGCAGTAATGTGGTGGTAGTGGTGATGGTGCTGTTGATAGTAGCAGCAGCAGCAGCGTGGTTTCTTTGCAGTAGTGGCTCAATTTAGATGAACAACTATTTCGGTGTTTTTTTTTTTGTTAAATTAAAGAAATAATAATTTTACAAGTTAATTTCAAATCGATTGTGGCAGGTTAAATAAAGATTTAGTGTCTGATTTTTAAAACTTCAGATGATAGTTACATCTAATCTGAAAGAACGAGTTGGAGAAGTAGAGTGCATTTAATATACGAGTACGTTGTTCAATTCATGTTAATAGTATCAGTCTGAGGATTCTAAAGCGAAAAACAAATGGATTAAAACACATTGTTATTTCAGGTGATTTTCTTATGAAATAATGATTAAAATAGAATATTTTTGTTGCACTTGCAGTGCAGACGCGATTGAATGAAATATAATACTAGTTAATCGAAAGAAACAGAAGGTTCCAATAGAGGTTAGAATCGAAATACTTTGAGTCACTCTCAAAGCGGTGGAAGCGATGAAAGGCAGAACATTTTATATAGAAAATTAAAAAATCGTTGGATTCTTCTGCTTTTTAACGAAGCAGATAATGCTTGTGTAGATTCCTGGATTTATATGTTTGAAAGAAATATTTAAAGCACCTGAAAAAGCCTTGATGAAATTAATTTCCTTCAACTTTTTAATATAGTTTCAAGTTTTCGTCCAATTGGATGGAACCACACTATTTCTGGCCGGTAAACCCAAACGTTAGTCGGATTTGCTGTCTTAACTGCGACTACTTAGCAAACTTATTATTATTGGAAAATTTTTTGTCCTAGATCTTATAATGCAAATAATTCTTTTCACGGCTAACTGATATCTTTTCACAGAAATCAAGTTATTTCTACTACACTAACATATTTTATAAATCTAGTAGGCCATAATATTTCAAATGCTTGCTATTTTTTCACAACTTTTTCATGATTTTCGTCGTGTATTTGTTGTTTTGTTTCATTCCACCAGAAAGCACTTTTCTTCTTCTTCTTCTTTTTTCTAACTAGCCAAAATTCTTCTTTCCTTCTTCTTTTTTTCGAGAGTGTACAGTCATTTTCTCTTTTGCACTTGTGTCGACCCGATTCCAAAGATTTCTACATATTATTGAATTTTCTTGGGAATATTAAAAAACAATGTAGAAAACTAAATCAGAAGAAATATTGAAATGTGATCCTTTGTTTGATTAAAGACAGATTTTTTTTGCCATGGATTTTGTTTTTTACCGAGTTAGACGACGACAACGACGTCCGTTTTTGCTGTTTGTATATCGTACGTTTACGCACGTCTTTTTCGGCACTTTTCGTTTATGGCAAAAAAAAATCTTAGCAGGCGAGGATTTGACAGTGATAATGGGACAGTAAAAGCCAATAAATGCAACAATAACAACACTTTCAAAGAGAAGAGGTTATGTTTGCACACAAAATGAAATGTCAAAATTCGAATCGTTGACTATGTTGTGAGCGCCATTACACGGAGCCTCCGTTAGCAGGCCATGAAATTTTCTGAAATTATTAATAATGTAATTTAAAACTCATTGCCGGCGACTTTTCTCATTATTCTGTAAGGTCTAAACCTTTACTTGAAAACACTGCCGCCGTGCTAGCAACATCTTTTTGTCTGGTTTTTGCTTTACCATTGCCCTACGGTCGCCGTTGTTTTCTTTTATTTTCATTATTGGGAGCAGCTGTCATTTTGCAAAATTTTAAATTTCGTGTTTTCACAATTGCTTTTCCATTTTAGCAACTTTTGATACTTACCTTATTTTTAGTTATTTTTACTTTATACTAAGAGGATTACAATTTTTTTTTACATTTTTTACACACAGTTTAAACGCAACACATTATGAAATTAATTAAAATTCGTTACAACGATGTGCGAAGTGAAATAAGGCATCGAGAAAATTTGCGAACTAACTAAGGAAGTTGCTACAAAAGAAGAATTAGCAAGAATTGAATTTGATATTCAGGGTTGTAAACATCGTAAACACTGAATCATCATTCGATTTTAGAAATGAAACGTAGTCGTTAAATAATGAAGGAACAACATTACAAAAAAATAATCGTATGTATGTATGTTCCATGCCAAGTGCCATCCTTTTAGCATGTTTACATAAAACTGGACTGAACTGGATCTTACCTTCATTACAAAATCCGACTAATATTAAGCTGCGTTTGGCATATAATGCAATGAAGTTGGATGCGATTTGGAGTTTAAAGAAATTACCCTTATAGTTTTTCTATTGAACTGGATAACCAGGTTATTAAAAAAACGCAGCTCTTAAATAACAGGACTTATTTAAACAATCTATAAAGCTGTGTAGTCACCGTTGAAAAGTAATAGATACTAATGTAGAAAGTACTGTAAAAAGTAGTATAAAAAGTATGGATGAAAAAGGTAAAGGAATCAGTGTATAGAGTAATAATGAAAGTAGAGTAGAAAGTACTGTAAGTGCTCATGTAAAAAGTAGTGAAAGGCGGGTATACTGAAACCAAGTATGTATTGCACAAGTTTTTTCGTTCAAAATTCAAGACTACTAGATTTCGTACTATTCTTGGTACAGTTTAAAAAAATATTCTTTAATATTCTCATGCCGATTATTATCCTATCCTTATTTACCATTTTGTGAACAAACCAACCCAAATTAGCCCATCAGCCCCGATTGTTTTTCCAGGTACTTAGAATGCCTTTCCTTTGATATTTAAAACGCTGGGTAAGTGCAGTAACTTTGTATATATAGTATACTTACCCAGATTTTAGATTTCAACACCCCCTCACGCCCACTTCTATCGCGAGCAAGTTTTTCTTTCTCACTTCGGATTTCTCACAATTCACACTGGACCAAAAGAAAATCGTCTCATCGGGTCTAATGGGCTAAACTAGATTTATGCCCATTATACAAAAATCAACAGGCGCTGCAGTTGCTAAGCGCTACTGTAACAATATCGCCGTGTAAAATAGAAATGTTTTTTATTTTTTGCATTTGATATAATTTAAAACTAATAAAACACACCCGCTTTGTTTGCCTTTCGGTTTCGCTGTTTTTCAAGTGTTTAACTTCACTCGTTTAATTTTTCAATGCGTCTTCGGAAAAATATTTTTACAAAACAAAGATTCACAATGAAAATTGGACTGTAAAGAGAACTAAATACCTTCTGGAGCTTCCAACTCCAAATGTTAATTCGTTTTCGACGTTCCTATCGAAGCACCGATCGGATTGATAGTTAGTTTTCTGAGAATCGAAGTGAACGCCCTGTTTACGATGCGATCGGATTATGGCCGAAGTTTTTTATTTAATAATTTCACTAAACAGATTAATATAAAACGATATCTCAAATAATTATGATTTTATTTAAAGGAAAAGAATTTTTTTTATTATTATAATTATAACTAAAATCAAATTCCGGCGATTTCGTGGTTTGCGCGAATAAAGATCAAGCAACCTTTCAAGTGAGTTAAAAACAAAAACTGCTGAAGTTTGAACAGACAGTCCGTTAGCAGTAGCTCAACAGTCACGCAACAGGCAAGAATTGTCTAAAAATTTCGAACGTTCCCGAAACGGCTGGCTCAAATTTCCAAATTTTACAAAAAGAATTTTGTTTTATGTAAAAATTTTATTTCAATTCACAACCGAGAAATTTTTGTGTACATTTTAATTGAATTAATAATTTAATTTCTTATAAGTAAAGCTGTGGCGAGAAATAAAGTTGAGAAGAGGGCAAGAAGTTTTCTATTTATTATAAATGGTTGTCATGGAAACAGATTAAGTATAAAAAATAAGTAGGCTTTTCTGCTTTTCGAACAATTATTAATGCGGCCTGCTTTGCGTGTCATAAAATATTCTCTCTCTCTAAAAATCGTAAAGTTGAATCAAAATGTGGCAGCTTTTTCGAAATCTCGTCAAATGAAAAAGAAAATTGAAAACGAATTTAAATTTTAAATAACTTATTATATTGATTAAAATATTTCTTTCTGTACCTCCTTTTTTTATTTCCTGAGAACAACTTTACCGTTGTGGAATCAGTCCAGTTGTGGAATCAGTCCAGTTTTGCTGTTGTTTTTGGTTTAATTTGTTATGCTGATTACAACAAGAACAACAACTTTTTCCCTCTCGTATAGTTATCGAGTTATAGCCCGTAGAAAATTGAAATTCTTATTACTATATCTCCTAAACTATTAAAGATATCCGAAGAGGATGGATACTGTTAATATTGAATTTGTAGTACCTTTTATTTATGTTAAATACAATTTTGTCGAACCAAGGGTAAAGTTAAGCGATTTTCTGTATTTCTTTAGAATTCACATACTGTTGCTTTTAAAGGTTGTGTTGACATAAAATGCGAAAAAATTCAACAAATTTCATTCAATGTGTTCTTTGTTATTTTATTATTACTATTGTTTAACATTTGTTTGTTAACATTTGTTTAAACATTTCTAATTTCGTTCCAATTAAGGTGTATGATCGTTCGACTGGTGGTGTGTCACCACCTCTTGAAGTGTGTGGCCAAGGTTGATAAACTGTAGAATAAAAATACATAACTAAATACAGTGCTTCTCTCACTTTTCTTGGAGCTTATTGCACTTTTTTTTTAATCTGAATTTTTTCCAATTTTAATAAATCCTGTTTTAAAATTGTTGGAATTTGAATATATTATATCATAGTATAAATACATATATACATATATTATTATTATATATTTTGGAATTTTAACGATAGAGAATCACTCTAATTTTGTTGTAGTTTTTGATGCTGATTACAACAACAAGTTATTTTAATCTCGTCTAGTTATCGACTTATAGCCCGCCGGAATATGAAATTCGTATCACTATATCTCCTAAACCATTAAAGATATCCGGATAGGATGGATACCATTGTAAAGCAATGTGAAGTACCTTTTATTTATGTTAAATAAAGTTTTGTTGAAAAATCATTACTTGTGCATTTATTAATTTTTTCTTAAGAAAAATATATAATTAGCCTATATAATTTTCTTAGTTTTAAGAAAGTAGAGATCCTTAGCCTTCTAAGCACACGTCATTCATCACGGTCTGTGCAGAATTTTAGAAGAAAAAGCATTTTTAACATGAAGAAATTCATATTATTAATTAAAAGCCAATTAATTAAAAAATTCAAACTAAAAATGAATTACACAAAGAATTACCAATTAAATTAAATAAAAGCAGTCACAGAAAAATGAAGATAACAAATTTTT
The DNA here is from genome assembly GCA_949629155.1 of Myopa testacea. Lineage (NCBI taxonomy): Eukaryota > Metazoa > Arthropoda > Insecta > Diptera > Conopidae > Myopa > Myopa testacea. The sequence goes on along the minus strand of OX451348.1, from coordinate 17,463,435 downwards.
CAAGCTTCTTCTAAGATTGTTTTTAACCCATTTGTTGATCTGTAAAAGTAACTAGAAAGCAGAGAAGAAAGGGACTTGAAGGAAATTATAATAAATTGTTGCTGTAGTTGTGCTTCTTGTTCTTATTCTCTATTCTTACAGCGAATATTGACATTTATAACTGTACATTAATCTCTCTGTACTTTTCCATAACGTGGGTTCATTTTGTCCTTATGTTTAATTGGGTGAAAAATAATTAGTGGAACTTCTCTTTCAATTTAAACTAAAATAAATTAAGATTGAAATTAAAACTGACTTAAAATTTCAATATAAAATGGATCGATTTGCATGCGCTTACAGAGGTCTTAAATATTAAGCTAATAATTCTTAAACTAAACTAATACTTAAGTGAATTAATTTAAAATTTATTATTTCTATAATAAAATAATTTCAATTCATTAATTTCGATATTTACTCGATATTCACCTCGCAGATCCGAAGTCGCCGCTGACGCCACTCACTCCACTAGCCAACAACCGCGCTTTCAATTTCAACATTTCGGTGAAGCCGAGCAACACGCCCACTAGCGCCCACACGCCCAATTGTGCAGCTGCGTCGAACATCGCTCTACGATATCCTACAAATTACAAGCGCGTTCATTTCGAAGGTCGATCCCCCGCCCCGAAGTCGCCCGCTTCATATACGGCAAAAGAGAACACAGCCAAAAGTCCAGCCCCGCCGCAGAAATGTCGAATGGCTTTCAGCCCCTGCCAGCCAGCTGCTGCCGATGGTGGCGGGCGCCGAAATGTGGTTGCCTCGGACAACCAACGCTTTTGCAAGGCGTCGCCCATTAAAGCGCGTCCGCTGAATCGCGATGTTCACTTCTGCCTGGCGGAGGTGGGGCAGACGAAGTACTCCGGCATCTTCCAGCGCGAGGACATCGACTTCGATGTCTTTTGTCTGCTCACCGAAAGCGATCTCAAACTGCTGGGCATTCAGAACACAACGGATCGGGCCCTGATCATGAGGGCGGTGCGCTATGCCAACCGAAGCAAGAGCTCGCTGAAGTCGTAACTCGGCCGGACTTCACCCGGATTTTATTTTGTGCGAGTTCACTTTTCCTCCAAGGGTCAGTTGTTTTTTGTCTTTTGTTTTGTAGAGGGCCCCAATTTTTTGTGTTCCCATTTTTTAGTTTTCCCATATTTTTGTGTACTAATTTTTTGTGTCCCCGTTTTTTGTAATAATGTTAGGTCAGCTGATGTTAATGATCATGATCGTGATGAAGATGATGATGGTTTTAATGATGATTATATATATTTGTATTGGTTTTATCTGTGAAATTACATTATAATCTATTAAAAAATAAGAATAGTCGATTAACATTAGAATAATAAATTTAAATAATAAGCATTTAAGAATAATAAATAATACATTTTTATGATCGATTGCAAATGTTGGTGTTTTTTCAAAATTTAAAAAACATGAAGTTTTCATTCTTTTTTGAAGTAAAAGTCTGACAACAAATAACAACAACAACAACAATAATAATTCACAAGTGCAAGTTAAATTTTTTAATATAATATTTCTTTTGATTTTCGAGTTTTTATGTAAATTGGCTCACAACGTTTTTATTTCACTTGTTTTTGTTGTTGTTTTTTAGTTGTTTCACTGAAGTTGACCTTGTGAAGAATTTTTGCCCACTCTCTTCTCTGTCGCTCTTCTTCTTCTTGTTTTTTAAAAAACAATTGTTTCTTTTTTTTTTAATAATATATTGTAGTTGAATGAACTTTTTTCTCATAGAAATCGAATCGTTTAACGTTTTTTGAATACTAAAAATTATTAAAAAATTATTGCGTCGCCAACAAATAAATTCAACAGCAACAAGAAAAAGAAGAAACGGCAACAAAAATCAAAACCCAAAAAAGTGTCAAGGAACTCATAAAAAAACCAAATCCTTAATTTTTTTCAAGCTTAATAACTTTTGTCAAAAGTTTGTACGTTTTTTCTGTTGAGTGCGCTTCAATGTTTTCAGAAATAATAATAGAAAAATATTAAACATTTGATGATGCAACTTAAAGGATGTTGACGCCATTGTTGTTTCTCGGCACTTTCGTTCATTTCTAACCTACAATGATAGACAACCTTAAGAATGGAATCGATAGCAAAGCCTGTTAAAGCCATCAAAATTCTGCAGCAACTCTGCAGTTTTCAGCTTCTATTCATATGCTTCGATGTTGTTGTTCCAGATGTTGCATAAATCCAACGAATCATACACGAGACGGTTACCCGGTTTTTGATGTTTCGAAATTCGGATTTCGCTTCGTCGCTTCGTAGAGAAAAGTTATCTTTTTGCTTCTTTCATTTATGCGCAAATCGGTGATAATTTTTTTGAAAATTTTATGCTGAAGTAATACATTTTAAGTAATATACAGTATGAATTCATGAATTATAAATAATACTTAATTGAAATACATAATAAAGAGGAAAGAAAGAAAACGAAGCGAAGTAGAACACAATTGATATATTTTATTTATGTTTTAAAAACTCACTGGGTTAGTAATAACTGTTAAAAAACGGTGTTAATTAAAAGATAACAATTTACAGATAAATATAAATAGATATCGAATAAAATAGCGATTAACAAAGAACAAAATATAAGAGAAAATAGAATACATAAAACAAATAAATGGAACGAATTGAGATTAAGTTCAAAATTTATATTTTTTATCCTTCATGAGTACATGAATTGAAGATGAGAAGAGTACATGAATGAAGATCATTATTTTAAGTGTACTATTAATGAGTTAATCGAACATTTTCCTCTGAGTGTACACACATTCATTCATACATCCAGGCATATAATATGCATGCATTCTCTACTACAAGTATTAATGTTATTATTATTGTTGTTCTTGTGACACTGTTGCTTCTCTTCACAGCTGGTTTTGTTGTTTAATGCAACCCTTAACTTTTGTTGTTTCCATCACTGCAGGTACGATGAATTGTTGTTGCTGTTGTTTGTGCTTATACGAGAGTATGCTCTCCCCTCAGAGGCAACAAATACTAACAACATTTCCAACAACAACATCGTAACAAGCTGGAGCCAGATTGAATAGCAGTGTTGCCCCGCTAACTCAAAATTAAATGTGTTCGTGCTTCAGAAAGGTTTGTTTATTTAAAAATAAATGTGTCCATATTGCGAAATAAATGTGTCCATATTAATCAAATGTGTCTATAATCAGAAATAAATCTTGTTCATAAAAAAGAAGCAAGCAAGGAACATTTGGTTTAGCAAAAACAATTATATCAATTTATTGAATATTTAAAATAATAAAAAATAACAACACAACTTGAATTCGCATTTCTTTCTATTTTAAAGCTCCTTTGCAAAACATCACAGACTCAACTGTTTCAACCGAAAATCGGTTTGCTTTTTTGTGTTAAGTAATTGAAATGTAAATAAATTAGAAACGAATATTGATATGTTTTGAAGCATATATCGAAGAGAATTAATTTAAATATAACTATATGTTTCTAGCTGTCCTAGTGCCATTTAGAGCTGTCCTTTGGCCCGTTTCTGTATGTTTTCTCGAGCTATTTTCCAGAACCTCGTTGGAGAATTGACGTCATAGTAAAATTATCTGTTAAACGAGTTTATTGTCATTGACAATCTAGATAGTGAGTCTTCAGGGTGAATTCAGTGACTCTGTAAGAATGGCTGCCTTCACTTTCACTCGAGAAATCCTCAAAGAAGTCACAGAAACGGACTACTGATTAAAAAAAAAGTAAATACAAATGGGCTGTGTTCATCGCTGTGTTGAGACAGCAGTTCTATACACAATAAATGAGTATTCAGCTAGCATCTTCCAGAACGAATATGTCCATGCGCCATCTTTTGAAATGGTTCCATTTAGAGACACCTCCACGGCAACACTGGTTACAAGCTAGAACCAAGTTAAATACACAGCCAAAATTAGACGACAGAAACTTTAAAAGTTATTGTGTTCTGATCTTTGCAGGACTACACTGAAAGAAACTACATGAGGAGGAAGAAGTCAGCACTATGAGAGAGAAGAGAATTCGTCCATGAATAATATATTGGAGTTCGAAAAACATGGGTGCCAACATGCCAATGGGTGCCAACATGCCAATACGAGTTTATCGGACAGCCCTCGCATATTTTTCTCCGAATCTTGAAAAGGGGAAAAAGCCTCCAAAAAAAGATTAAGTAGTATAAATAAAGCGATGTGGAGCCACAGAAATCCCACAGGAGTCCTAAACTTCTTTTAGATCTAGATCCATGCATGAATTAAAGCCATAAGACCCTTCTTTAGTAAATTTTTCCATTCGAAATCCGTACTTATTGCGTACTTAGAAGTCTGAATGAATGAAGAAGACTCAATTTAACGAATTCAGTCGTAGTAAAGAGCCAATCGTTGCTGTAAACGAAAAGCTGTTTGAAGTCCGAAAATCTTATGAATCGATTATATGGAATCATAAGAAGATCATAAAGAGTCAAAATAACAGAAATTTCAAATAAATTTTCAAAATCGTCATCTCGTCATCGTTTACTCGTCGTCGTCTTTAATAAACGAGTAGTTGAACGCTTTTTTCATTCTGGTTTTCAGCTGGTTGCTATTCTTGTGGTGGTTGTTGCATTTGACAGTGTTGCCGTTGGCACACATATGTGACAAATGGAAACATTTTTCACAAGTGGGCACATGGACACATCGTTCTGGACGAGGACACATTAAGAGCATTCATTAAGAGCTGCCTACTTATTTGTTGTGAGTATAACTTTCTCAACACAGTGATAACTGAATACAGCCACATAATGTGTGCTTACTTTTTTTTTTGATCAGGCAGTACCGCAAGAACCCTTTCTATAAAAAGCTGTTCTACTTAAACTAATTCTCTTCGATAGATGTTTAAAAACTTATCAACATTCGTTTCTAATTTAATGACGTTCCTTAAAGCTCCACACCAGCAGAAAAAAAGTTTTCTTACCTTCAATTAATTGAGACAAGAAAGCAAAACGATTGCCAGTTGCAGTAGTTGAGGCTCTAATGTTTTAGAAAAAGTTTTAAAGTGCCAGTTGAAGCCATTTTATTTTATTTGTTAGTTTCTGTTATTTTTTCATTTAATTTTTCCATTTCTTTCATAATATTTTTTGTTTGTAACAAACCAGTTATTTGTTATTATGGACACATTTTTCTGTAATAGAGGACACATTTAATTTTACGCTAGTGGCAGCAATGTTTGTTGCTATTGTTGTGGTGGTTGTTCTTTTTGTTGTTGTTGTTGTATTAGTTACTGCGCTCAATTCACGTGTGCGTCGCGTTTCATATAAATTCATGCAAACTTGTCTGTTGATTCTTTAGTCGAAGTTTGCCGCTCGTCGAATGAGGTGTGCAAAAACGGGCTGCGAGTAGTTCGAAGTTGAAGTTTTCTAAAATACAATATAGTAAAAAAAGGAAGTGTTTTTTTTTTCCTTCTGTCGTTTTGTGCAACAAAGTGCAGCACCAGCACCTGTTAGAATTGAAGTTGTTGCTAATTCAAGTGTACGAAAAACAGTTCATCTTTTGGCTGTGAAAAACTGTTTCAATTCATATCGTGTTTAAAGTTGTTGTTGTTGCGGGTTTATTTGTCCATCGTGTCGTTTTGCTTTGATTCGGTTTCGTTTTGGTTTCTATTTTCGGAGTTTTTCGGACGTTGTTTGTCAACAAACACGGTTTTCGTTGCACGCTTCTGTTAACGGAGTGTTGTTGCAATTTATTACGTGTTACCAAAACTAAAAACAAAAACGAAAGAGAAAAACAAAGAAAGAGTTAATAAATTTCAATTTCAATTTGCGTTTGAATTTGAATTTGAATTTTCGTCCTTGACAGAAATTTGATTTGAAGCAGCAGCAGGAGCGGCGCAGTCAGCAGCGCTGCGTTGCTTGCAAAAGTCAAGTGAAGTGAAGTGAAGTGGAAGCAGCTGAAAAATTGCCCAAAACGAAATTTCGTACATGCAACAAACAGAAGCAACTGAAAAAACTTGAGTGGATTTTCTAGTAAGCGGTAAGCTTCGTTGTTGTAATTGCTTTTGTATTTGTATTTGCATTTACTGTGCCTTTGTTTTTATCATGCATTAATTATTTAGTAATCGATGCAATTTTATGATTGAGTCACGTTCTCACTGCTGTGCTGCTTCACTGAAGTTCGGTCGACGTGAAACAGCAACGCATACGATGGGTAGAGAAGGCGGTGGTGGGGAAGAGGGGGGGGGGGGGGGGAGAGAGGAGAGGGGAGGGCGGTGTGTTGTTGAATAACAACATAACAATCGAATGAAACACGAGTGTTGCAAAAGTAAACGCAGTAAAAAGCAAATTTTTATTATAATAAAATTACTTCACTGCAACTCATTAGAGAACAATAAAAAAAGCAAACAAAATATCCAGAGAAGCACATGAATAAACACAAGAATACACACACACACACACACACACACACATGCACAAAAGCGCACGCATTTATTTCGAACACTAAAACGATTGCTTTTGATGCCCAGTCGATTGATTGGACTCCCAGGATTGGAGTCACAGTGGAATAGTTTAAAAAAAAAAATACTGTAAAAAAAAAACCAATTTAAACGAAATAATTATTTAAAATTAAACCGAAGACTGAAAGAAGAAGAGAGGAGGCGCCATCTTGAAGCTAGCAGCGTTTAAGAGTGCAATAAGTTCAGCATTCAAGAAAATGCTATAACTCCTAAACCAACTGAGATATCGGAACGAGTATCGTGCTGTTTGAGGGTTTTTTCAAATACCTTTAATTTATTTTATATACTTTTTTGCTCACAACCGAACGGTTAAGGAATTATTTCGATTTTTGTAAAAATATAAACATTTGTCTTTGGAAAAAAGTGTGTATCTCCTAAACTAAAGCATTAAAATATGAAAAAGTTTATAGTTTTGAAAAGCCTGTTTTCTAACCTTTAAAACGGTATAAAAAATGTTTTAGCTACCATTTCAGTTTATATTTTATTGCTTATTGTAGAAAATCTGGAGCGGAAATCGATTAAAAACAACAAGCTAAGTAATAAATATTAAAATAAACATAAATAAATACTAAATAAATAAAACATAAATAATAAATAAAAAATAAAAGTAAATAATGTGGATTTTCTCCAAATTGTTGACAATTTTTGTGTGTTTGTTTTATTATTATTTTTGTTGTTGTTTGATTTGCAAATCGTATCGTTTAATGAATTCTTGAGTTCAGTTTCTTTGATTGACTTTCGAAATGATCGGGTTTCTCGTTGATTGTTGATTGTTGATTATTCTCTGGCCATGGAATGGATTTCATAATAAGACTCACAGCTCAATCTAAAAGAAGCTACTTTAGTAGTTAATAGTTTGTTTAAAGCCTATTTCTATAGAGCAACGCCTGTCGTTGTTGCTTTAAAAGTCGTCCTTCGAAGCATCATTGTCGATAATCGCCACACGAGCTCGAAACAGTTTGGATCATTCGATTCTGGCCAATAGTTTGCTCGACTTGTGCCAAAGGACTTCATACATCATTTAAATAGCTTCTTCTTCTTCTTTATTAAAAGTCTGTTTAATAAATTTAATCAAATCCTTTCGCTTGCTGTACTTTAGTTTTGCTGGTTGCGATGTTTTTATTTTTTTAATTTATTTGCTTGAGTTTATTTTTGTTGCTTTTGTTGGTTTGTTGTTGTTGTTGTTGTTACTATTGTTGTTATTCCTCTTCTTCCTGTTGTTCTTCCTGGTATTCCTGAAAATTCGTAAGAATCCGTATAACTGAGTTGTTTATTTCTATGTGTCTGCTCTCTCTCTCTCGCTCTGTCTCTCTCTCTCTCTCGCTCGCTCTGTCTCTCCCCTTCTCTTGTATGCTCATTTGTTTGGACTGCTGCGCCTCCCGTGAAACTGAATGACAATAAAAAAATCGTATTTTTTAATATGTGTCGAATGATTGCGCCCTCTCTCGGCGTTTGTGTGTGTGTGTGTGTGTGTGTGTGGGTGCCACTGTATACTTTTCTCTGAATATGCAAGTCTATATAATGCACACAAACACACACACACACACACTTAGAAACTCACACATACAGACACGTCGTTAATTTCGTTGAGTCTTTTTACACACACACACACACACACATAAAAAACACATCCAAGCAGTAGGTAGAAAAACGGAAGAAGAAGAAGAAGAAGAAAAAACGAAGAAGACGAAGAAGAGGAATAAGAAGAAGACCAAACAAAGCCTAAAATAAACACAAGACTAAAAAGTAACCAGAGACGCAGATGAAGCAGAAGTACAAAGAAAAGAAAAGAAAAGTCAACAACAAAGTAGAAGAGAAAATAAGAAAAAATACTAAACAAGAGGCTAAACTACGAGACTCAGAGAGATGGGGGTGGAGAGGGAGGGTGATGGAGGGAGAGGGGGAGGAGAGGGGGGGGGGGTTCTTGCTTAAGCAGTCTTGAAACCGTTTGCGAACTGAACTGAAATCGCTTTGTTTACCTTCAGAAGCTTGAACATATTTAAGACCAATTTGTGTGGATTGTGTTTGTGTGTGTGTGTGTGTTTGAGTGTGTGTGAGTGTGTGTGTGTGCTTCTTTTTCATAGTATGTGTACGGTTCCCGAACATCGGCTTTACTTGTATTGTTTTGACGATGCACGTTTGCTGCTATTGTTGTTGTTGTTGTTGTTGTTGTTGTTGTTGTTGTTGTTGTTGTTATTGTTTTTATTGTTCACGTACTCTCATCCTTGTAGATTTATTTAAATGCTTTGTTCCTTGCTGCGTGATGCATTTTAATTTGTTTCGCTTTGCTTTCAGTGCCTCTTATTTAATTTTTATTATAATCATTCTTCTACTTACCTTAGATAGTGTGTGTGTGTGTGTGTGTGTGTGTGTGTGTGTGTGTGTGTGTGTGTGTGTGTGTGTGTGTGTGCGTGTGTGTGTCTGTGTGCATGACGGCAATAAATTGCAACAGAAGCCGAAGCAAAATCTGTCGCAGTCGCAGTTTTTTTTTGGTGACTGTAAAGCATTAAATAAGTCGAGTTGAAGCCAGTGAATTCCGTGTACGTGTTGGCAAAACTAATGCGAGGAAAGAGAAACAACCTGCTGCGAGATGCGTCGCCGCATCCGGAAGCACAACGTTGCGTATGCGTGCCATTTAATTGATGACGTGGTCGGAGCAGAGCCAGCAGACGAGTCATCGTCCTCCGAGAAAGTCTACTCGCTGGCAAGAAAGGATCAGCGTCGACAGTGTTGCCAGATGTGAGAAATTAACGCCACCAGAGAAGAGTCATCTTCACGTCACTTTGACGAAGCGAATTAATTTTAATTCATCTCTTTTTGAATAATAAACTCATCAAAGTTTTTGGTTTTCTTTCGTAGTTTAATTTTAAGAAAACAATTAAATATGCCAGCGTTAAACAAACTTTTGTCGTTTATCCTAACTTATAGCATTGCATTTAAGAGCTTTGTTCTTGCTTTCAACGCAATTTTGACGCAACACAGAAGAAGAAGAAGAAGAAGAAGAAGAAGAGAAAAAAGAGCAAAGAGCAAAGAGCAAAGAACAAAGAAGAAGCAGAGAAGATAAGAATGCAAACTTATGCATAAATAAACTGAGAATCTTTAGGAATGAAATAAAATAAAAACTATGGTAAAAACAAAAGAAGAACCAATAAAAAAGTAAGTACGATTTTTTAAGAAGCAATCAACGCGGAGAACGACAAGAAAAAGAATCCGAGTGAAAAATTGACATAAAATTGAACAAAGAGTAGAGCGAGAAGAAGAAGAACACTTTACAGTGCAATAAAATGTCTTTTGTTTCTTTTGCAATAACAGTAACATCAACAACAACAACATTAACAACAAAATATTGTATCATTTCTCGTTCTGCAACAAAATGTTTGTAAAGAACAAAAAAATTACTGTTTTTCTAGTTTAGATAAAAATAATTAATTAAAAAAATAAAAGAAATAAAAAAAAACATTCAAATAAATAAAACAATCAAAATAAATATCAATCAATTAATTAGATTAGTCAATCAAACAATCAGTTAATCAATCAATCAATCAGTCAATCAATCAATCAATCAATCAATCGATCAATAAATTAGTCAATAAATCAATCAATAAATCAATGAAACAGTCAATAAATCAATCATGCAGTCAATCAATCAATCGATCAATCAATCAATAAATCAATCAATCAGTAAGTCAGTCAGTTAGTCAATAAATCAATCAATGAATTATTCCATCAGTCAATCAATCAATAAAACAGTCAATAAATCAATCATGCAGTCAATCAAACAATTCATCAGTGAATCAATAAATCAATCAGTCAATGAATCAATCCATCAGTCAATCAATCAATCTATCAGTCAATCCATAAATCATGCAGTCAATCAATAAATCAATCAGTCGATCAATGAATCAGTCAATCAGTCAATCAATCAATATAACTTTTTTATCTTATATCTTGAACTCGCCAGATTTTCTTCTAAATTTTTGTTTTTTTCTCCTCGGTTTTATTTTTATTTCTATTTTTTTATACGATATTTTTAAATAAATTTTTCGGCTTTTCTTCTGTTTTGATTTTCGTTTTTTCAGCTCATTAATTTTTTCTAATTTCCTAAAAATCGACGACTTTTATTCTTTTCTTCCTTCAAGTTTTTCAAGTACAGTACAACCTCCCTAATCCGGACACTCGCTAATTCGGACTATCCAGTAATCCGGACATTTAAATTTTTCGGACAGTTTAGAAATTTTTCCTCTATAGTCCGGACAAGTGTTCTTTTTCCTCAGTAAAATTTCTTCGTTATTTTACCGCTAGACAAAATAAGCATTGTGTGTGAGGAAGAATTAAAGAATTTGTAAAATATTTTAGTTTACTTGAGTTTGCGTGGAGTTAAGACGTAAATATGGCTCCCGTAAATAAACGACAACATAAAACATTAACGTTGGCAGAAAAGTGCAAAATATTGGATACAATTGATAGTGGAAAATCAATCAGACAAGTGGCAGTAATTGCTATCCAAAATATTGAAGAACTTGATAGTTCTTTGGAGGAGTCTGAAAATGCTCAAAACAAAGTCTCACATAAAGAGGCAAGTGCACTGTTTTGAAAAGCTATTTTATGGGCTGAACAAACTAAAGCGACAGATAAGGATATTTTATTTTTAAAAGAATTTAAAAATAAAGCTGACAAATTACATAAAGATACATGTATTCCAACAAAAATAAATTCTTATTTTTCAAAATGAATTTTCGGTCACTTTTAGTATGTTCCTTTATGTTTCTGTAAATTAATTAAATACAAATGAATTCTTACGAGTACTTATGTTTCTTTTCAGTAATAAAAATAAATAATATACATATATGTACAAATATGTATTGCGTTTAAAATTTAATTTTAACTCTAGTCCGGACGATCCACTAATCCGGACAGATGCTGAAACTATATCTGTCCGGATTAGGGAGGTTGTACTGTATTTTATGTTGTTGTTGATGATGATGATGTTGTTGTTGTTGTTGTTGTTGTTGTTGTTGATGATGATGATGTTGTTGTTGTTGTAGCCGCTTTATGTTGCCCGTTGCTTCTTCGTATGTCGCAAACGCTCTCAACCTCGAAAGAATCAACGCTGAGTTTTTTTATTCACCGGCCTTTTATTGCTCTGCTTCTTCGCCTCGGTTCTCCCTTCGTTTTCACCCCCTCCCCCCGCCGCGGTACTGCATCAAAGCGTCTCACTACATAAATAAAAACCGCAATCCTGCTGGACAATTTTTTCCCTTCTCTCTCTTTCTCTCTCTCGTTCTCTCTCGCTTTGAGAAGCTTTTCATTTGATTAAATTCTGGTTTTATTTGGCTCTATTTTTTATTTTCCACAATTAATTCTCAAGAATCCGTCCACCATTTTGTTGGTACACACATTTTGATGGACTTCAGGTCGAGAGATAGAAAAACAAAATATAAAAATAGTGCGTCTCTCTTTTTTGCGTGTTGCGATGCTGTGCTGCTGCGGTGGCGCTGCGACAGCGGCTGTGGCTCGTTACTGCGTCTCTTCTTTGTTAGTGTGACGTACGCTTCTGCTCTGCTCTGCTCTGTTCTGCAGTTTCTGTCTCTGTCTCTGTCGCTATCGCTGCCTCTGCTGCGGCTGATGGTGTTGCGCTCTTCTTCTTTAATTGCTGCTTGAGATGCTAATCTTTGGAATAAAGTACGAATGAGCTGCTTAATGGAGCAAAATTAGGAGAGCAGCTGCGAGGCACGCTGGCTGCTATGCTGGTCACATGCTGCTCAAGGAGTACCGTTATAGCCACAGGAATAAAAGAAAAATGGCCGAATGTAAAGAATTAAAGAGGATTCGCATGCGTGTGTGTGTGTGTGTGTGTGTGTGTGTGTGACTGCTTAGATGGACTACTGAAAGTCGACACCGCAGCTGTTCGCCACTCACCACAAATTAAACGATTTTAATTGAATTCCATGCATTTAAAGAGATAAAATAAAAGATTTTCATTTCATTCGCTTTATGTTTTGCGTATTTAGTTGGTTGTTGCTCCTGTTTGTTGCTGTTGTTGTTGCTGTCGCATTGAGTTGCTTGTTTTTAAGCTCCCTTCGGTCGTTGAGTTCGATTGAACGATTTGCCTTTTTGCTTTGGTGTCGAGTTGAATTTAAAATTAAATAATGTTTTCAACTTTTAAAAAAAAATTTTTTTTTTTTATTTTACCAATTTTTTTAATTTTCTCTCATTCAAAATTCCGTCCCGTTTTAATTGATTTACTGAGTTTCTTCTTGTTTTTTCTCTGCTGCCACGCTGCAGCTCTGCCTCTCTTCCTCTCTTCTTCTCTGCCTCTCTTCCTCTCTGTCTCTCTTCCTCTCTGCACCACCACACAAAAACTGGCAGACGGTGTGTCGCTGCGCTGCGTGTCAAAACGTGTGCTTTGCTCTTGTGGTGGTTGTTGCTTTTGTGTTTTTGTTGTTTTTCGTTGAATGTTATTCGATTTTAGTGATTGTTGTTGTGATTATGTTTGTGCATTTTGCTCACTTCTGTTGGAAAAACCTTTAAAAAACGTGTCAAATCATGTTTTAAAATGCATCGCGCATGCTCAGTGAATAAATTAGCAACATTACATTACTTACTTATGTATATATGTAAATTCGTCGTTCATTAAATAGCATTAATAGAAAAAAAAAACTAACAAGTGAACAACAACAACAAACCACAAACTTGTGCTTAACTATAAACGGATAGAAGAGCAACAGAAGAATACAGCGAATAGCAGCAACGATTTAATAGAGAAGGAAAAAAAAAAAAACCAACCACCACAAACGGGTTCTGATAGAAGAGAAAAAACAACAACAACAACCAGAACAACGAGTGATTCTTATAGAAGTAGAACAACAACAACAGCAACGGGTTCTTATACAATAAACACGTAGAAAAGAGACAACTGCAGCAACCAATGCGAGCTCATGAAAAACATACAAAAGCGACGACGAGTTCTTATTATGGAAGATCAACAACAACAACAACAACAACAATAACAACAATAATAATAGCAACAACAACGGTGGAAGGTGCTCAGCACTTGACCTTGAATTGTGAGCTGCAAATAGATATATAGTCGTATAGTACATATGTACATTCTATACATCATACATACCTACATCATTGCTATTAAAAATCGAAAAAAGAAGTGGAATGAAAAACTTGACTTATTAGAATTTTTTTCTGAAATCTCAATTATTTCACATTAATAATTAATTCCCCTTCTAACAGCAGCCCCCCTGCCTCTCCATCCCACTGCCACAATCGAACCCGCTTCTTAACTTCTTGCCTGTTGTTTTTGTTATCGGAGATGCTGGTGATTTATTGTTGTTGTTGTTTTTTATTGCGATGAGCTTAAATTGATATCATTTGTTTATTCAACAAACACGACCCACTTCTATTATGAAAAATTGTGACTTTTATATGATTTTTTTAATATTTGCTTGTATGTAAAAACAAAAAAAAAAAAAAATTAATTCTGCCAAAATAACTGCAGAAATTACAAATTATCGTTGTTCTTGTTGTTGTTGTTGTTGTTGTTGTTTTCCCGACTCTTTTCACTTTCGAATTAAATTGTGATGTTTTTCTCAGTTACTAAAGTAAAAACCAAAAGTATTCATAATTAATTGTTTCTTCTCGAAGCTTCCATCTCAGAAAAATAATCTAAAATTTTTTATTTTCTAGATTTAACTACGATTAGTTTAAAGAATTTGCGTCATAAAAAAAAAACGAACCGAAACTTGAAAAACTAAACTTGAAGGTTAACCGTGTTAGCGTCGGTGATTAAAAAGGTTAAAATTGCTGCTAATTATAAGTTCCCTTCACCCCTCTCCCCCCCCCTCCCCCCCCTCCCCCGTCGCCCGTCCTCGCTTGTAAAACGTTTATTTTTATTTGATTTTTGTGTTTTTCTCATTTATTTAAATCACAGTAAAAATAAAAATACTAATATTATTATAAATACAAAAATTCATTGAGTTTAACTCAAACCTTGACACTTCGAAAGATTGTGTAATCATTTTGTAAAAGTTTGTAATTTATTTCGTACGTGTAAATAAAAAAAAAACTCCTCTTTTTCTTCTTCTTCTTCTATGTATTTTGATTACTCTTTTAATAGTCATCAGCTGTTGTTGTTGCTGTTGTTGTTTCTCTTTATTAATTTTTCACGAAAAAAATACACTCATGCAAATTTTAAGTCGATTCGATTCGATTGTGATGACTTTCATTATTACGATTGATCATTTTAAGGATCGTTTAAATATTTATGGTAATACAACAACAACAAGAACAACAACAACAACAATAATAAAACGAAGAGGAATGGAAACACCAACAACAACAACAACTAGAAGATGAATCGAAACAATATTTAGTAAAAACCTTGAGAGTTCAACGTAGTTTTTATACACTTACTACATAATAATAACATCGACGATTTTGTTAAAAATACTATCAGAATAGAATGGCTTTCAATCATTCATGGTTAACAATTTAATACTATGATTTGTATGCAGATTTTTATTAATATTACACATCCTTCTGTAAGCTCATCTACAAGACATAAATACCAGCAGTTGTATAAATAGTCCTACACTATATCTAAAGTTTAAAGTAAGCTTACGATCCGTCCCAAAATCAGTCTGGATACTCGCCACCCTTTATGAAGCTTGGAGAATCAGAGTCCGATAGTTGCTCAGGGGTCTCAGGGTCTCTTGTGCAGCCTACAATCGATGAATCGATAGTGCTAAAAGCCTTGAAGGACATAAAGTGTTCTT
Source organism: Myopa testacea (assembly GCA_949629155.1). NCBI lineage: Eukaryota > Metazoa > Arthropoda > Insecta > Diptera > Conopidae > Myopa > Myopa testacea. Next base: position 17,448,127 of record OX451348.1, on the reverse strand, counting down.
ATAATCGCTACTTTCTCGCTGTGTTCCTATACAAGTACGTTTATAACCCTGTTACCCGCGTTGTTCCATGAAGAAGTGATACAGGTCCATTACTATTCTTGGTATTTGTTACTATTCTCAATTATAAGCAATGTTATAAGCTTGTGTATGAAAATGGAATGGATGCCATGATTTTGCAAGCATATCTGGAACAATTACTTGTAATTACAATGCGAACTGTAGGAACCTTAATCTAAAAGAGTGCCATCGGATGACCTTTACCCCAACGCGTCTGTCAGCTTCCACTATGCTATTGCTAATAGGAGCCTCAATATACTAGAAATCTACCATCTCTATCCGGGATTTCTTCCTGTACTTTTATCCTGGATCTACTAGAAGACGTTACGGATGGCCCATACTTATGGAGTCCATCCTTATGGAGCCCATACTCTAACATATGTCGTCATGATAGTAGACGATATGATTTCTTGTAGCTTCTGAAGATCAACTTTTCTAAAACATGATTTTAATTTATTAACTTCTTTTCTTTCCAACTTTCTTATCTAATTAACACTGATGATTTCTATACATGTACTGTTATCAAATGGATTTTTATAACCTATAAAACTGTATAAGACATACTTTTCAGCATTTAAGTTAAAAAAAAGAAATAAATCATATTTAATACATATAATACAATATGATTTGCGATTTTATTTTGCATTATAATTTATAAATCGCCAGAAATAATTTTGTGCTGATTGTTGTTAATTTTGTCTGCTGTTTTGATTATTATTGTGGCTGTTGTCGTTGTTGTTATTGTCACCTTTTTATTGCCTGATTCTATTGTAGTTCCGTTATTCTTCTTCTTATTATTATTATTATACTCTCTTCGTCTTCTTATTGTTGTTTATTGTCATTCATGGCATTGTTGATCTTTTATTTGTGTTTGTAGACACTACAAATTTTTCTCCTTTCAAAAGACGCATTAAAAACGTGTTTGAGGTGGGGTTTGTGGAAAGAAGAGGAAAATAACAATTTAAGTATTAAAAAACATAATAAAAAGTCTATAAAGAGATCTGCTACAAAAAAAAAAAACACCCATAAAAAGAATTTTAGAAAAAAAACACTACCACAAAACAGCAAAACTTCCTCCTTCTGTTTTTCATCTTCTGTAAAAGCTTCTCTATAATATTGAAAAACAAAAATTTAATTAAAAACATTTTTAATGATTTTTCTGTCTAAGTGATTGATTTTTCTGTCGTCTTTTTTACAATACAGAGACGTTAAAAGCGTCGTTCGGCTCATTAAGTGATTGAGCATCATTGTTGTTGTTGTTGTTGTTGTGATATTTTTTTTTTTTATGATTTAAATGTGTGTTTTCTGATGTTATTTTGAAATGAAGTGGTTTTTAATATGCATACTTTTTCCCCGTGTTTAGAATATTTTATTCTTGAATTTTGAATATCTTTTTCCTTAAGTATTGAATAATTTAAAACTATGTACTCGTAATTTATTCAAAATATATTTTAATTCGAAATTAATGATGTAATTTAATATTAATATTGTAAGCTTTAATTTAGCATTTAAATGTTTTAAATTAAAGTTGAAATTTAAATGTTTTGCATCGCAGCTGATTCTTGTTTACATTTATTGTTATGGGGCGCGACGGACGGGGGACGGAGAGGGACGAGTGATTGTCTCTTTAAACTAGTTATGATTTCAACAGATATACATACGTACAAAGAGAGAGAGAGAGCGAGAGAGAGAGAGAGCGAGAGAGGGGAGAATAATAGTGTGGGTGGATGATGGCGATAGGTAGGGCGAGAGGGAGAGAGAGTGACCACTAATTCAATCACTTCACAGATTGTTTTCTCGTTAAACTTTTTAACGTATTCACTGCGTTACCATAGAAGTTGCTACTCACTCGTTCGTTCATTCGTTTCTGCCCCGCTCCCCGCTCGCACGTGCTCGGCTTGTTGGTCGCTCCGTTTGTCGGTCGCTCGGTTTGTTGGTCGGTCGCTCGTTCGTTCGCACAACGCAGGTGTTTGTTGTTGTTTTCATTGACTGGATTGAGCTTGACCTTGTAACCACATGCAACTACATGCTTCATACCTTTTTTAGTAACTGCTTCGCTCCTCTCTTCACTTCCCTCTCTACTCGTCGCTTAGCTCAACTACTCCACTCCCGTCACTTCACCCTCCTCCTGCAGGGTGAACGCCTCCTGATTATGGTAAATTTTTTTTTTACTAGCAGAAGTAGTTTTTGCCAATGATCAGTTTTTATCAATAGTTTTCGTCAATTAATTTTTACAAAATGCAACAACTGTAATTTTTAACTACGAGTCTTTATTGAAATGTTGCTAAGCAACAAATAAATATATTAGCAGTTCTGAGTAGCTGTTCTTCTTCTTCTTCTTCTTCATTCTTATAAACTTGTGCTTAAAAACTGCGGAGTTCGCATTTCCGCCATGGCTTTCACTCAGCTTCACCCACACTTTGACACACACACACACACACACACACATACAAACATACAAACATACACCACATACACACCCACATCCAGAGCAGCCAACTTTTCCATAAGATTCCTTGTTGCACTTCTCGCATCTGCACTCTTCTTTTATCTTTTCTCTCGTTTAAACTACTCTTGCTTCTTCCTCTCTCTTTCTTTTCTAGACTCCTACTCTTTCTCTCCTTCTCCGTTCTCCTCTGAATGCACTTCAAAGACGTTAGCAACGAATTCATTCCAGCAACAAGTTTTGTCAAAAGCTGTTCGCGTCTCGCTTTTTGTTCTTCGTCTTATTTAATCCGCTTTCTTACTCTGGAGGACAGGAAGAAGACAAGAAATGGGATCAGAAGAAAAGAGAGACGAGAGCAGAATCTTAACCGTTGCTTAGTCAAGTGAAGCCTACGATTATGAGAGCTCACACAAGAGCCCAAAATAGTGAAAATGCAAGAGCTCAAGTGTATTTGGTGGTGGAAGGGAGGGGGGGGGGGGGGGGAGGAGTTGGGTTTGAAGTGTGGAAGGGAACAGGCTTGATGGAAGGGAAGGGAAGAAGCCGTGAAGAACGGGGGGCAATGGAAATGCACCAAATCGAAATAAAATGTGTTGTCTAAAGTATTGAAAAAGAAAAGAGGTAGTGATAGAAAGAGAGAGAGAGAGGGAGAGAGAAAGATGGAGAGAACAAATCAACCATACATTTTATAGAGCATTAAATAAAGAAGTGTCTATGTATTATATTGTATTATATTAAAAAACTGTCGCGATGCTATGAAAGTGCTGCAAATGTTGAAACAAATTTAATATCGTATAATAAAAAATATGTTGGTATGATATTATATCTTGATTTTATCCCTTGTTTCAGTATAAACGCAGGGCCATCGGCTGGTTTCTTTTTATAATTGCTATAAAAATTCAACTCCAATACAAATCAAAGCATTCTCATTAATTCCTGAGAGAGAAGGAGAAGAAGAAGGAAAGGAGAGAGGAAAATCCAAAAGTGGTTCTTATTTTTTGTTCTTTTTCTCAAAACTCTGAAAACTTTGTGGCTTCGGTGCAGCTGACGACGATGAAAGCACAACAAAGCCACATGAAATAAATTAAATAAACGAAAGCAAACAAAACATAACATAACAGAACCGAACAAACACAAAAACAAACCGGAAACCGAAAACAAACACCGAACACAGCAAGTTTTGAACTGAAACCGAGCCACAATCAACACACACACAAGAGCGATTTTTTAACTGATTCCGGTTGCGATTCTGAATGAACGTCTGTCATCTTCAAATATTTATAAATTATTAATTTTCGAATTAAATCGCAGCGAAAAGTTTGGCAGCACAGCAGCGACAGACGAGGAAGAAATGTAAGCATAAAAGAAAGAAAAGAAGAGAAAAGAACTATGAAGCTCGAGAAGCAGTTAAAAAGGAATCAACTTCTGATTTAATCCTTGAATGTTTTGTCCCCCTCTTCTGTCCTCCTCTTCTGTCCTACCCTTCTGTCCTCCTCTTCTGTCCTCCTCTTCTGTCCTCCTCTTCTGTCCCCCTCTTCTGCCCTCCTCTTCTGTCCCCCTCTTGTGTCCTCCTCTTCTGTCCTACTCTTCTGTCCTCATCTTCTGTCCTCCTCTTCTGTCCCCCTCTTCTGACCCCCTCTTCTCTCCTCATCTTCTGTCCCTCTCTTCTGTCCCCCTCTTCTGTCCTCCTCTTCTGTCCCCCTCTTCTGTCCTCCTCTTCTGTCCCCCTCTTCTGTCCTCCTCTTCTGTCCCCCTCTTCTGTCCCGCTCTTCTGTCCTCCTCTTCTGTCCCCCTCTTCTGTCCTCCTCTTCTGTTGTGATTTCTTTCCACCAAGGAAAGGAAAACCAAGGAAAGTCAAGGTTAAGTTTAGTTCTCAACATTGTTGTTGTTTCTGCCTGCGTAGTTTCTTCAGTTTTAAGAACTTTTTACATGTAATCATAACAAAGAAGAAAAGGCGAAAAGGACTTAAAAAAGGACTCACTTATAGCAAAGAAGCGAAGAAAGGAAACGAAAGAACGAAGAAATCGAAAGCAGCAGTCAAAACTTATTTTTGTTTGCTTTTCTGGCTTTTCTTCGAATTGGTTTTCGCTGCTGTGTGTTTGCATCTTCTTTCATGTACATTTTTGTTGCTTTATATTACTTTTGTTAAATGTTTTCAGCATCTGTACAGCTTGTTAACATTTGCTTGAGTTGTTGTTGTTGTTGTTGTTGGTGTTGATGGTGTTGATGGTGTTTTTTGTTGACATCTGAAGAGACGGTCTACGTTTCTAGCCGACGAGTTAACAGAACAAGAAGAAGAACAAGAAAAGAAACACGATTCTTTGCTTGGAATTAAATATTTTCCGAAAAACGGCGCGTAAAACTTTTCCCATAAAAAAGTTTGAAGTAACCACCGAAGCTTAGTGATGAGTATGGAAAAAGTTTCGTTTTTCTTTTTTATACACAATATTAATAATATTGCGGCACAACGCTTAAGCTTTGAAGCTTAAGATAGAAGCTAAACTCAAAGTTTAAAAATTTTTGTTTTACATGGAAATCGCTTTTAATAAAACACTTGAACTCAAAAATATAATTAAAATTTCTTCAATTTTATTGCTCTGTCCTCTTTTGCTACAAAAATACAACCGGCCAAATAATCAGAAACACTTTCTTTAGTCGATCCTTCGTGAACGCGCCCCGTTTCGCCGCAACAACACATCAACATCGACGCTTCACCGGCGACCTCGAATCTGCTCCACCAGCCACTGAACGCCCTCCTCCAGCCCCTCGCCGGACAGCGCGTTGCTGAAGACGATCTGCCAGGGCTGTTGGCAGATCTTCTCCAGTCCGATGGCGCTGGCTATTTTGGCGCTCGACAAGCCATCCTCGCTATCCGATTTGTTGCCGTAGAAGAGGATCGGCACCCTGGCGCCGGCCTCGAGCCGCATCAGCGCTTCCAACTCGTCCCGCACCACCACCAGCCGCATCTGATCGCTGGCATCGATCACGTACACGATACCCTGGCAGCTCGCCAGATGGTGCTCCCAGAGGCCACGATAGCGTCGCGCCCCCGACGTGTCAATCCACGTGAACGAGACGCCGTGACACCGAAAGCGTTCAACATTGAAGCCGACCGTGGGCCCGATCGTCGCCGCCGTGGTCGTCGTCTCTTTCTTCGTCTTCGTCTGCTGCACGCCAGCGCTGCGGAAGCTATTGATTAGCGTCGATTTGCCGCTGTTGTTCAGACCGATGACCAGAATCGTCATCTTCTCCTTCTTCACTTTAATCATAGAGCTCAGTTTTCGAAAAATACCCATTTTTTAGTGCCCAGTTTTCGAGTAGTTCAACTATTTCGATATTTGATAAAGAATACGAAAGGATTTGCGAAGCGAAAACAGTGGCCAAGAACCGTTACTTGATGGTGTGCGAGGTAGATTTTGACTGCTCATGGGTTGCTCCTTCGTGGACTGCTGTATCGAGGAACGAACCATAACAAAGCCGTCGTCGCCGTCGTCATGGCAACCGCTAAACCATGAGTTGTTGGGGGATTTTTTTCGCCTTTCGATGGATTGATTTCTTTTCCATTTAGTATAGAAGATTGCGATTTTGAAACGGTTGAGTTTTTTGTGCTCTTTTTTGAAAATTTAGAATAAAGCATTAAAATTCAGACGAAAGCATTAAAATTCAGAATAAAGCATTAAAGAAGAAGGTTTTCATTTATAAAAGTGACAATTTATTTAATAGTTTTAATATCATGACAGCAAAAGAAGAAATGGAAAAATTCTCAGCATTTTTCGCAATGAAAAAATGGTTGTCGATCGATTCTTCGAGGTCATATTTAAGGAATTTTATGTTTGACACTATTTTTGAGTTCATTTTCTGTATAATTGAAGGAACTTTCGATGTACTCAGAACTGCTTCTAGAATGCTATAGCATCCACACTATAATTGGGATGAATGCCGCTGGTGAAAGCACTCTCCGGAGTACAGTGAAGCCTCATTTTATTGCTGAGCACGTTATTAAATACTGTTTGTTATGCATTCAAGTACACAAAACAGCACACTTTCGCGCTCAAACATGTACACACACACACACACACACATGCACATTCACACATACACATTTATAGCTATTTACATTCCTTTAGAATATCGCAGAAGTTGAACAATGATATAAATAAATAAATCAGCCAAATAAAACAGTGACACAATCCTTTTCGATGCAGATGAACTGTAACTGGTTCATCTTGTTTACGCGAACACAGACACACACACACACACACACACACAGACACATATACACACGCTGTGATACTTTTCTGGCACAACAAACCACAGCATCATCATCTATATTATAATTTAACATCTGATTATAATTGAAAATTTAATTATTCTATGCTGTGCTTCATGATTATGGCTGTTGTTGTTATTGTTGTTGTGATGCGATGTTCATCTACGTTTGTTGTTGTTGTTGTTGGTGCTGTCGTTGTTGTTGTTGTTGTTGTTGTTGTTGCTGTTAGTGTTGATGTTGTTGTGTCACTGTACCAACGTTAGGATGGAACAGTAAAGGAATGTGAATGTGAGTGGCTCTCTCTCTCTCTCTCCCTCTCTTTCTGGTTATCTGTTTCTGTCTTTGTTTCTACGTGTGCGTGTGTGTGTGTGTCTTCTGTGGCAGTGTTGTTGTCTCTAAAATACTTCCGTCAAAATAATCGGGTTCCTTATTAAATATACTGAAATTTTAAGGCATGCGAAGCATTTGAAACGTTCAACGTTATTCAACGTTAAACCGCTGAGAAAATCTTCAACTTTGCTATCAACACCGCACAGCGTTGCCACATGACAGAGATCGCTGCCATTGTTTCATTTCGCAAAGAGTTGTTGAGCAAATTAGTTAAGTGAAAAGCAAAAACAAAAAGAGAAACAAACATTGTTAGAAATTTATTATTAAATCAACAACAGTGGTTGAGAACATTTTAATTTATTAAGTTACACAAACACACAGACACACATACAATACATACACACATACAATACATACACACACCGAGAATACATACATATGTATAAAGTATTGATTTTTTTTTTGGAAACTATTTAAATGTAGTAAAATTTAGCGAAAGTTTTAAATTTATTAAAAATTTTAGTAAAATAAAAATGCAGGGAAAATTTTATTAAATTTATTCGATTATGAAACAACCGCACTCCACACACACACAACACATACACATATGAACACACATGCACAGCCAACGGAAGTGAATTCAACGGAAACGGATGCGGAAATAAGAATAATGATTCAGCAAAGTGGACATGAAAACCGAACCATGAAATATGCGAGTGAAGAATAAACGGCACCAGAAACAACAACAACCACAACAACAACACAAGCAAGATAAAGGAGAAGAAGAAGAAGAACCACAACACCAGCGACAACAACATTTAAGAAACATCTGATCGAGAATAATAAAAGAAATAATTAAAACTTTAAACGAAACTTAAGTGATGATGAAAATCAGTTCACGAACCGGTTCACGAGCGATGAGTGACTTCATGAAACCATGAGGAACCCAGTTTATGTCTGAATAATGAACGGTTTAATGAACGTCCACGCTTTGGGAAAGCGTTCATGCACGATGAATTGCCGAGTTTACGTAATACGAACGAGTGTACGGACCATAAACGGATTCTATTAGCGAATAAATGAATTGAAAACAAGTTGACGCAATGAAGTAGTGGCTCAGTCATGAAGAACGGGATCATTACGATATCAGGTGCTCAGAATTGGTTCATGGAGTCACTATTAACGGGTTCACGCACGATGAAGGAACTAAAATTCATTCACAGTGAATGATTGACACAGTGAACGGGTTCACGTACGCACTTCTTGTGGGTTCACGTACGCACTTCTTGTGGTTTCACGACAAGGTTCACTCACGGTTAACAGGATCGTGCAATTATGAGCGAGTTCACGATGAAGAAGTTCGAGTCTGTCGTCTTCTCTTTTAAGGAAATCGTTTTGTTCGAGTTGCCGTTTTCATCATCTCTGAAAATATTTACATCTCCGAATTTCGATCCGTTAAATTTTCCCATTTAACTTAATGCTGTCACAATTTCGTTGCTTGTTTCGTGCGTTCATCATTTCGTCAAGTGCACCCGAGTCGAGTACGTTGGCCAAAAAGAATAAAAAGTACAAAAAGAGAAAAAGGAGCAAAAAGAGCGGCATCACATAAACTTCTCATGCAACATTAATTCCAGCTGTCAGAGTGCTGTCAACATCTGACTCAGCAACTATTAAAGTGTCAACAGAGGAGCAACAAAAAAATGAAACACCAACAACAACGTTCGTAGAGCAACCCTGTCATGAGAATCACGGAATCCATGCGACCTTCTCTTCACTCCTCATTCTTCCGCCCTGTTTTGCTTGACACCCCCATCGTGTGCATCCGCCCTTCATTCCCCCCCCCCCCTCCTCCCTCCCCATCTGCATCAAATTTGATGCCCCAAATTGACTTTGTGCCATTAACAGCATCAAATATCAACGGAGTTTAAATGATTGCCACGCATGAATTAAAATAAATTAAAACATCTTCAAGGATGCGTTGCTGCTGCATCCTTTCGAAAAGCATCCTTTCCTGCTCAAGATGAACTCTGTGCTGCTGCTGATGTTTCTGTTGCTGATGTTGTTGTTGTCGTAGTCGTTGTTGTTGTTGCTCTTGCTGCTGCTGCATAATGTTCTGAACTCTCTAAGCTAGCATTTAGCCAAATTATTTCACCTCGCCTCACCTCACCTCACTCTTAACTCCTCACCTCACTCTTCACTCCTCACCTCACTCTTTACTCCTCACCTCACTCTTTACTCCTCACTCCTCACCCTACACTCCTCATCCTACACGACACACGCGTCCATGATGCCCATTCTGAAGTCGGATTCATCTTCTTACCAGGATGATAACAGAATCTGAAACTCTTAGCACTCGATTACCTCAGGCGACGTTTAGTGTTCATCGGTAGAAGAAGAAGCAGAAGCAGCATTTAAACCTCAACATCGAGTTAGAAGTCAGAATCGTGTAGATGTGCTTGAGTGTGGGACTTAATGAGGATGTGTGTGTGTCCATGGATTCATTTCTGTACCCACATACACTATGTTTGTGTCACCTGTGTGCGTGTGTGCGTCTGTGTTTTGCAGCCTTGTGCATGTGTGTGTGTGTATATTTTTGTACCTTCAAGCGAATAGACACTTCAATCCGACAGAACTTCTTTAATAGGTGAAGAGTGAACCTCTTCAAACCGACAGATGCTGACAGATTTACCAATTACCAATTAGAGTTGCCATGTTTTAGCATTTTATACAGCAAATAAAATATGGTTGCTACAGTCACTCATACACACGCACGGGTTTCACACCCTACACGCCGTTACTCGTAGTCATTCTCTCTTCATGACTCGTTTGATTCCAAAAATGTCCCATCGACTATGATTAAAAGCTCCCAACTTTGCAATCAATTAAATGAGGGGGGGTTGGGGCAGCGGAGGTGTGGCCCCAGATGTGCCTGCAGTTTCGAAGTTGGTACCGAAAGCATACCAAGCAATCAATTAAAAATGTTTAACATGTTTCCAGAGCAGGTTAAAAGAAAAACCACAAAAAAAGTACGAAAATAATTCCATTTAAATCAGTTTATGAACAAAGTTATATTTAAAGTTTATTTAAATAAATGACAAACTCACAGGAGAGAGAGTATATGTACAATATATCAAGTTACGTACATAAAAATAGGACCAAGTTAACAAAATATGAACAAGAAGAAAACGAGGAATGAACGAGGAATGAACAAGAAATGAACAAGAAATGAATCAAACAGAATAAATAACACTAATAATAGTAATAATGATAATCAAAACAAAAAAACGTATAATAATACTTATAATAATGATAATACGAATAATAATAGTAATAATAATGATAGTAAATACAATAATACTTATAATAATACCAATAATAATAATAAGAATAACAATAATAATGAAAAATAAAGAAATTCTTTCTGGCTCTGCACTTTTAATTCATTGCGGGATTTTTTATCAAAGGTTTTTCCTGATTTTATTCGGTTTTTCTTTGTTTTTAATATAAATTCTTTCAGTTTACATCAAGGATCTACGGTGTCGCAGATCCTAATGCTATTTCCGGGTAACTTTTTGGGTGACCGTCGACACACAACGGAGAGAGAGAGAGAGAGAGTGAGAGCGAGCGAGAGAGAGATGGAGGAGGAGGGAGGGCGATGGTAGGTTGTGCTTTAAAAATAAATTAGATTTTCCGAGCATGGTTTTCGTAGTGACGCCTGAAACCGGAAGCTTAGAAAGAAGCATATTTTTGGCAGGTGCGAGAGTAGTTTTGAAAAAAAAGGTTTTTTTTTTTATTATTTTACAGGTACAACAGAAATGCGTTGTTGTTGTTTCTGCTTTTGTTTTAATGTGACACTCTGTTTGTTGTTGCTTTTGTATTACTTGTGTTGTATTTCGTAGTGTTGTTGTTGCTTTTGTTGTTGCATGTTATTCTGGGCGGTTTTTATTGCCTCTGCTTAGCTTTCATTTTCATCACCCTTGACACTTTTTAACGATTCTTTTGAAATAATCTCACGAACTGTTCTGCTCTAGAGCACTGCAATGTGTGTGCGGAAGAAGGAGACGATGAGGGGTGGCGGTGGTGGGGGGCAGGGGGTTTGGTTGGGCCCTCACACACACGGAGCCTGACCTCTGGCCCTCACTGACCACCTGCAGTTACTACTGCTGCTGGTGCTATTGTATTTCTGTCGCTGTCTCTGACGAGGACATCGATGATGGTGATGGTGACGGTGGTGATGGTGACGGTGGTGGTGACGGTGGTGGTGATGGTGATGGTGACGGTGACGGTGACGGTGACGGTGACGGGGACGGTGACGGTGACGGTGACGGTGACGGTGATGTTGGTGGTGATTCGATGCTTGGCACGTCCTTGATACTCACGAACGTCGCAATGTTGCTTGTAAGGTTTCGCGAGTATTTCGAAAATGTTAACTACAGCGACAAACGCGAATTCATGACAGCGAATTCCAAATAAATTGAATTTACAACAAGACGAAAGACGGAGCGGGAGAGAGAGAGGGTTGGAGGATTGGAGGGAGAGAGGGATATAGATAAATATACAAAGAAAAGGCAGTCAAAGAATAATCTCGAGAGATACTCGTACCAGCGACAAATGAGGCGAACAATAAAATAACGAAACAAAGCCAACCAACGCAGCTCAGCTTCGTTCTAGCTTTGGCTGGTTTTTGTTTTTTCCTTTTGTTTCTATTATTTTTTGTGCTTTTTTTTTTGTGTTTTTGCGTTAAGTGCGTTAAATGCGTTAGCCTCAAAGGCGTTCATAAAACGTGCAACAAAGTAACAAAGCATGGCGACCTTGCAACAAGAACAACAACAACAACAACAACAACGACAACAACGACAAACAACCTCAGAAACCTCGCTCTCCTGCGATAGCAATGAAAACAACATCAGCGCTGTGGTTGAACGCATTCAATGACAGCAACAACAACAACAACAACAACAACAACAACAACACCAACATCAGCATTAAGAAAAGCAAGAACAACAACAACAACAACAGCAACAAGAACAACATTCACCATCGTACGAGTAGAAGCGACTACTGAAAACCAGCAAAAGACAAAAAACAAAAATAGCAACAACAACAACAACGACAGCCACAAGCAATGAACCGCTTTCAGTTGCAACCACCAACAAAGTGACAAAATTTGATTAATTTTTGCGAACTGAGCAGAAAAGCAGCAGCAGCAACGGAATCGAGTTGCACTGAGTGAAAGCTTTCGTTGTTCATTTGTTTAGAAATGATTCGGTTTTTTGATTACACTCTCAATGAATTTTATTAGAACTCGAGACTCTATGTTCGAAGTCTCCGAGAGAATCGAAGACGGAGCGCGGTAAACTCTTCAGTTACACTGCAGAAAATCCTCTCACGTGTCTTGATTATCAAGCGGATTAAAGAATCCATTCGAAGTCCCTTGAAATCAGACGCTGACTGCTGACAAAAGCGCAAAAAAAAGGCCGACGAAAAGCGTTTGTCGCAACATTTGGCAGCCTCACGAAAAGCGAATATAAAATTTTGAACATTGTCCGTTATTTTGCGAGGCTGACAAAGCTGTTGTCTCAAATCTAAGACCCTAAATCTATAAGACCCTTTAAAAGCTCCTACTTAAGTTCGCATCCTTCCTGATTTATTTCGAAAACTCCTGAAAGCACATCGAATTCAAATACTGACTCCTTGTTACTTAAAAACCCTTTCGAAGACTATCTTGAAGCCCAAATCTGGTGTTTTTTGTTAATTTTAAATAATTTTAATATATTTTAAATGCTTAAAAGCACACTTCGAGTGCCGTTTTAAGCTTTAGTACCCGTTTCAGGACTCTGCCAAGTGTGAGTCTACGATTGAAAATGATGTGAAAATGCAACTTTAAGAAAACCATCTAAAAATTTGTAGTCTTGCTTAATTTTTGGCCTTACTTCACAATCATCGATCTGACACCATCATCGAGCGTTGTTGACGAACTTAAAATAAACTGTTGTCAATTAGTGAAGATTGTTTAACTTTTTTTAAAACAATGTTATTCAATTAAATTTAATTAACTGAAGAGCAGAAGCAGAATAACGGTGCCATGAAGGGGGGGAGGAGGGGGGAGGGGAGAGGAGAGGTGAATGTATGCATATAATTAACCCAAATTCGTCAAGTAATCGAGTCCTAGATGCCTCGATGAGGGGCGGAGGTGTCACAGAATTTTATGGAGTTCATTTTATAGAAATTGCATTGAAAGAATGAAATTGATCATCAGTTAATTGAAATCAGTTTTATGGAGCTGACCACATTCTTATTATGTAATCGCAATAAATGGTTAATTAAATAAAAAGTAAAATAAAATAAAAAAATAAATAAAATAGAATAGAATAAAATAAAAAAGAAATAAAATTAACTAAAATAAAACATTAGAATTAAAGACAATTTTTTATAAACATTATTTATAGATTTTTTATGAATAAAAATCTTAATAATTTGTATCAATTTTTCCCCGTTCGAGCTTCTTTCCATAGAAATCTTTGCGTGTCGGTCGTTCCCATGAACCGAACAGCACGTGACTCTGCTGCAACCAAATACCTAGTATATACGACACAAAACATCAGCCCATATACATACACACATACATATATTTATGTATATTTATGTACATATGTTTATATGAATCATCATCACATCACCGTCATCGTGCTACCGGCCCCCACAAGCCAACGAACGCCAACAGGCGCGCCGTCGGCAGGAGTTCGTTTGCTATGCTGAACGTTTGCTCGTCACTTTTCGGTCTTTTGCGCGAGTTTTCGAAACTGTTCGGAAATTTTAATTAATAAAATACTCCAATGCATAAGGAAGAAATAAACATAAAAAATAGAGTTTCAGAAAATCCCCAACGTAATATCGTCAGTCTAAAATACAAAGAAATTTCTTTGGCATAAGAAAATCTGTCCTTGTTGCTGGTGTTTGTGTTGTTGTTGTTGTTGTTGTTGTTCGTCTTGTTGTTCTTCTTGTTGTTGTTGTTCGTGTTGTTATTGTTATTGTTTCTTGCATTCTTACATTCTTGCATAGTTGCTAGTTTTCTCACTCGCTGGGTTTCATGCTGTTTCTTCATGCATACTTTTTCACCATTGCCACTGTCAGTGTTTCTGGTGGCGTTGCTTTTTTGTTGTTGATTTTGGTTGTTGTTGTTGTTGTTGCAGTTTCCACCTTCTTGCCATTGAGGTGGAAACGACAAGGCAACCAAAACTAAAGTAAAGCAAAGCAGAAAGCAAAGTAAAGCAAAGCTGCTTGCCGCAAGGTACGCGACAAGTAAACATATGAAATCAATGTCGTCGTCGTTGTTGTTGTTGTTCTTATTGTTGTTGTTGTCACTTTATTGTTTTCTGTCCTTAGATTCATCCTCTTCTCAGTGAAAATTTATGCGCTCCTTCGTGTTTAGATCATAAATACTCGTACTGTAATATATATACACACACACATGCAAATAAACATATGCGTGTGTGTGCGTGTCTGTGTGCGTGTTTGTTTATGAGTCTATGCTACTTTGTAGGTGTGTTTATTTACGTAAGTGTGAGTGTGTGTTTGTGTGTGTGTTTGCATGTGTTTATTAAAGTTTATATCTCAATGTGTGTGTGTCATGTGAAAGCTTCTGCTCTTCTTTTGTACAAGTTTCATAAAATATTCATGACAAACATATTTGTTGCACTTAATTTGTATACACATTTACAAATACATATACATCCATACATGCATGCATACATACATACATACATCCATACATACATACATACATACATACATACATACATCCATACATGCATGCATACATACATACATACGTACATTTGTAGTTCAGTTTAGAATGCTATGTAAGTTTTACCACATTGAAAACACAAGAAATTTCAAACTTTATTAATTGCGAGTAAATTTATTTCCATACTTGTTGTTATTGTCAATGAAATTTGAAGACTATTTGGATTACTTGTAAAAGCATACAGAAATCAATAGTATTCATTTTAATATCTGATTTAATTATGTTGCTTCTATCATTTACTATCACGATTTCACCGATATTAAGAATTGAAACAAATTCTGTTATTAGATAAGCTTTCATAAGCTTAACAACTCAGTTGCCAAATCCGATTGGATTTTCGCATTATTTTTTTAATCTTCGTTATTCGACAGCCACAAAAGTTTGTCCTCAAAAAAAAATCAATAAATTTCAAATAAAAAATATTGAAATTCCCATATAATACATTATATATAAACATATGTATGTACGTGTATATGTATATATTGCATATTTTAAAGCACAAAAACCACCGAACATAATTAACGGTTTTAATGTAAAGTACAAAAAAAAAAAAAAAAAAAAAAAACCGAAAAACCACTTAATGAAGGTTAAAACGTAAAACTTTTTATTTTAAATGTATGAATGAATTCACAACATGAATTATATTAAAAAATATAAAAAAAAACACCAAGACAAAAACAACAAACATATTGTGTGTGTGTGTGCGTGTTTATGTGCGTGTGTGTGCATGTTTGTGTATGTTTGTGCATGTGTAAAAAATTCTCATATTCCACATCATTTAACAAGCGAATGACAAATTTTCTTCATTCCTCCCCCCCTCCTCCCTCCCTCCCTCCCTCCCCCACCCTCACATCCACAAGACTAATGCATTTGGCAGTCGTGGTTTTTCTGCATTATTTACTGTTATTATTATTATTGTCGGTGGTGCCACTTCCAGCTTTGGTTGTTGTTGTTGTTGTTCTCGTTACTCGTCTTCTTCTTTCAAACAACATGATGTTTCCGTTATTTTGCTGTCTGCTGCTTTTTTTCTGGTTGAAGTCATTTTGGTTGGGTGACGGGGGAGGGCGGGGCAGGGGCAGGGGGGGTGTTGTTTTTGGGCCACGTTGGGTTCTTCTTCATTTTCTTCCTAGCGTATTTCAGTTGCTTGCTTTCGTGTAAAAAGCACAACAGAAACAGAAGTTCGAGATGGAAATCATTGCCACCGAAGTGGCATTTTTTATTTGAATCGCTTGTTTTTTAATGAATTCAAAATGTATACCATACACGGAGCATGTGAGGCCAGAATACGACTGATGTTTGGTTTTTTTCTTTGCTTCTCCTCCACTCAATTTACTCAAACGTAGACTTCAGCATCAGACTTCAGAAGTAAAACGACGAAAAAACCAAATAAATACATACAAATAAACAAAGAAAGAAAGAAATACGATAAATAAATAAAATATTATAACTGAATCGATTTGAGTTGCGGTCTGTTTTCATGGTTGTTGGGTTGCTGGCTGGAAAAACATTGCAAATGCTTGTACATTAAATTGTCATGCCCCCACTTTATTGATGGGAACCTTCAATTGACGGGTTTCCTTTCGTTTCGTTTTTTATTTTATTTCTTTTCTTTTCTTTTCTTTTATTTTGTTAGATGTGATTTAATTGCATTGTGTTTTTCGTTTTTCTCTGTTTTAGAAAGAATATTCTGATCTATTCATAGATTTGTTTTCTGTTCTGTTCTGTTCTGCTCGGCTCCTGTCAATCTAAATTATTGCCACTTCTTCACCTTCTCTTACCTTCTTCTCTACTCTGTCCTCTCCTGTCCTGTCCTGTCCTCACTCTCCTCATTCCAATGAATATGCTTTGGTGATTATTAATTTACAGCTTCGGCGAATACTAACGGTAAATTTGAATGCAGCTATAGTTTAAATGCTTCTGACATTAATTAACATACCACTTGAACTTTGCATCTGTCATCGAGATAAAGACACACACACACAAAGAGAGAGAGAGAGAGAGAGTGTGAGATGTTGAGTGTGGAGAAGAAGAGATACAGTGGGAGATGGAGAGTGGGACAGAGAGAGAGAGATGCGTGCATAGATTAGCATTAATTGACAGCAGACACCTTTGACACACGTGGTGCACGTGGTACACGCAGCACCGAAGAGCACTTTAGAGAGCTCGAAAGGAACCCAAAAATGTACATAAATCAATTTAACTACACACGCACGCACACACACACACACACATATTTATATGTGTAGAAACACGCATTACAATAACAACTTTGCATTTTCTCCTTCAACTTTGGTTATTTTTTTCTAAGATTTTCTTAGGTTCGTGATTTGTGATTTTTATTGAAAAAAGTCCTGTTAATAAATCAAAATAACCTGAAATTCTAAAATAATTTCTTGAACTTTTTTATTTATTATTATATACATACTCAATATATTATGTAGAAAATGAAATCTAAAATGAATTCATAGACATATTTAAGCCTTTCTCTTTTCGATATGTTCAAATTTCTACGATCTAAGATCTAATAGATTGTCTTTATAGTAATTAGTATACAGTATATGTACATATATAATTAAAATATTAATACTTTAATATTTAATTTACAGAAAACATTGAATCCGTTTAAAATGCTTATTCTGGTGTTGATTGCCGCTAGCTTCCTTTCGTCTGCGGCGAATTCCGAAGATCCAATAAGTGAGTGAATACTAGACACAGCATAGACAAGCTTTTCAAATTTTTAATGTATTCAAACGTTAATCTAACAACCGCGCCCACCCCCGCCTCCTCTTCTTCTTTATAATCTCTTCACTATCTCTCTCTCTCTCTCTCTCTCTCTCTATCTCAGATACGGGAGGCCCTCGAATAGTCTATGAAGGCCGAGATGCGCTCTTGTCGTGTATGCTTTCCGAGAGCAGCGCCAACAACACCGTTATTTGGAAGAAAGGCGATGAGATCCTGACAGCGGGGAAGGTGCGTGTGACGAGTGATCAACGTATACGCATCCTCCACGATGGCCGTGAGTACATCCACCCCGATTGCCTCACTTACTTCTTCTTTCTCCCTTCATCACCCTTCATCACCCTTCACTCACTTTCTCAATTTTCAATTCCGTTCAGATCCGGCTGGGAATGTCACGCAGCCCGGCGAGGTTTGGGTGCTGCTCATCGAAAATCCCAAACCCAGCGATACAGGGAGCTACATTTGCGAGCTGAACACGGATCCTGTCCTGCGCAGCATCCACACTCTCACAGGTAGGTTTTGAGGAAGCGGCTTCCTTCGCCGGCTGATGATTTATTTTTGTACTCTTTCCATTATTTGGTGTACCGTCCTCGGTGGTCTCTCTCTCTCTTCTTCTCTCCGTCTTTTTTCTTCCTTTTGCAGTTAGAACGCGGTCCAAGCCTATTAACAGTTCCGTTGCCGCTGCTGCTACTGAAGGAAGTGATCTGTTCCTGGTGCCGCCGCTGCTGGATTCCAACAGCAGTCGCTCCTTTTGGCGGCCCTCGGTGCCGCCGCAGATCTCGCATGACTTCAGCATCTGTTGCGAACACGCCAACGTTTCCAGCATCTGCATGGGCTTCTGCAACATCCACAACATCCTGGATGGCACGACCGGCATCGAGCCAGAGGCTTGCGAACGCGACTTCCCCAGCATTGTGCGTTGCATGGCCGACGGACGCAACCACGTGCCATGCTGCGTGGAGAAGCAGGTGCCTGATCTGTGCCAGGACATGTGCCGCGGCGAGTACACGCCGTTCACGGATTTGCTGCGCACTCGCGTCTCCTGCGTGCAGCACACGCTCAGCGGCCTGCAGTGCATCCTGCAGGGTGTGCAGATGATACCCAGCATGCCGGTCGATGTGATCGCCGAGGGCGTCACAGAGACCACGGTGACAGTTTCGTGGTCGTCGCCCGAGAAGCTCTCGAACAGGGTGCAGTTCTACCAGGTCAACCTGACGGCGCTGCACACATTCGACGAAGACGAGGACGGCGACACGTCGAGCGCGGTGGCCGCTGCAGAGAAGGTCAACGTCTTTACGGTCCCCAGCAATCAAACTACGTTGACGCTGTCGCAGCTCAACCCGCTGACGATGTACTCGATTCTAGTGACCGCAGTGAATGAGTACGGCTCCAGTTTGCCCAGCGAGCGCGTCCGCATCTTCACCCACACCACGGAGACGTCTTTCGAGGCAACGGATGTGGACACCGCAACGCTGCCCGAGCTGCCGGACGTGCGCAGCTGCTGTGCGGCGAAGGGCATGACGCATCGCTTCTGTCTGGAGAAGATGTGCGACCCGCAGAAGACCGACCTGGCGCTGTTGCCCGACTACGTTGTGTGCGCACCCTGGGCCAACATAACGTTCCACTGCCTGGCCAACAACATCGATCACACGCCGTGCTGTCGCGCCCGCGGCATACCGTCGATGTGCTTTCATCTGTGCACCGGAAAAGTCAAGTTGTTGACCATGAATACGCTCAGGTGAGCCGGTGTGGGGTCAGAGGTCGGTGAGCTTAATTTCAGTGGTGTTGAACATTTTCTAGATGTTTGCGCTTCATGCCGGAGTACAACAGCTGCTTGTTCCAAGGCTACGGCGTGCTGGCGGGCCCGCCCTCCAAACTAAGGACCTTGGCCAAGACCGACAGCTTCATCATTTTAGACTGGAGTAAGTCGAAGAAGCTGGCCGATTCTGTGAGCTCGTACCATGTGAAGTTCAGGCGGCTCGGCGTGGGCGATGACTACTTGACGGTGGAGAAGGTGGGTGTGGTGGATTCGGGTTTATAGTGTTGAAGCTCGTGTTATGCTCGTGTTTACCTTTAGAAAAATCCGCCGCTTATTTTGGAGGGTCTGGAGCCAAACGTCTTCTACGAGTTCTTTGTTGTTGCCGTCAACGCTTATGGGAAAAGCGAGCCCTCTCCGCGTCTCATCACACGCACCAAACTTGTTGAGGAGGAGGAGTTACCGGAGCCCAGCTACAACATGACCAAATGCTGCCTCGCCTCCGGACTGCTGCCGCAGTGCACTCCGCTCTGCTCGTACAACATCCGACTTTCGGATATCGAGCGCCTGGGGCCTCCATGCCGGGTGCAACTCTGTAAGTAGGCGGGGTCGATTGAGACGGCCGTACGTGGCAGGCATCTCCTGCTTTTAATTCAATTCTAGGCTCTCCCATTTCCTTGTCGCTGGCCGTCTTATTCGATTCCTGTTCTTTTTTCCTTTCTTTAAAGCCGTCGTTGCCCGCTGTGCTGCTGGTGGGCGTGACCACACGCCCTGTTGTACTCGTCGGGGTGTCGCCGCCACCTGTTTGCCTCTCTGTCGCGGCGTCTTGCCCGCTGCACCCACTGCGAACAGCTCCCCCGATTGCTTGTCGTATGCTGGCAACATTCTGCAGTGCTTCGAAGAAGGTTGGTATCCCCCCCCATTCGCAGTTGCCAAACATCTTAATTTGGCAGCAAACATTTGCTCAACTCAACTCAACTCTTAACTTCATGCCTCTCAACTCTCTTAATAGGCACTGAAAACATACCCGGCCCAGCCGAAGATGTGCACGTTACGGCGGTGACTAACAATAGCATCAGCTTGGCATGGCTACAGCCAGAGTTCGAGGGCGCCAACAATTCAAACATCACAGAAACAGCAACAGCAGCACCAGAATCAACCGAATCTGAGGCCGCATCAACAGCAGTCGCAGCCTCCTCCAGCGCCGCCTCATCTGACGTTGTTGCTGCTATTGATTTTGTTGTGCAATTCGGAAAAGTCAATAACATGACCATGTACGAGACCGTCGCCAGGCTGGAGCATGTGAGTAGCAGCTACACGAGTATCATTTCAGTTGCGGCCGGGCTAATCACATCACAGCCCGGTTGCAGCTTGCTGTTGGCCATGCAGAGATGGCTTTATTGGCTTTTGATTTAGGCAAAATAATGGCACCGTAAATAGCTCGAAAGTGTGGCTGGCTAATTAATGGCAGATGGGTTGGTAGTCGGCGAAGCAGCATAGTTGACAGCATTAGAAAGAGTGGAGAAGGAGAAGTGAAGGGGGGAGACGAAGACGATTAAAAATACTTAAAATTTTGTGGCACAACTGATAAAGCTGTTTATATAAACGAAAATAACACGAAAAGAGATGGTAATAAATGAAGAGATACACTGATTTATTTAAACTGAATACGAAGGTGTTGAAAAGGCATTTTATTTACCTTCAACATCTCCCACTTCATATAATTTTAACCTGGGTAACCTTCTCTTTCGATATTTAAGCTGTGCGAATGGGAAAAACTACCCGACTGTCCCCATATCCCTGTCAGATGGAAGTAGAATAGTAGTCGTAGTCGGGGCAGAGAATCAACGCAGCCAAATCCTTGGGTCGGGTGTTTCGATCGACATCGCTTCCCTCCTCCACACCAACGTGACTCTATCCGTCTCTGTCTAAATTAGCCGATTAGGTAACCTGTTTCGACACCCGTTCAACTCAACTCAGCTCATTCAATACTACGCAGAGGCATCATCGCCAAACTTCGTTAAGATTCTTCTGAAATGAGATAAAATCTTGACATCAAATAAATAGAAACAGACAAAACAAAAATCAATAAACGAATGAAACCAAGTTTTGTGTCACAAAACTGACACAAACAGACGACGCATGTCATTGACTTAGTTACTTACTTTGCTCTGTGCTTTTAGTTTGTCATTCTTCGCTCTTCTTCGCTCTTCCCTCCTCGCTACGGATGCTGACGTTGCTTCTCCTTCTTCGTTCTTCTTCTTCGCCTCTGTTGAAGCATAAGTAAGTAATGCAATTTCGTATTGTGTTGCGTTGTGTTGCTGCAATACGAGTTCGGTTGCTGCTGCCAATTTTGCAATGTTGCCAATGCAATTAACACTAGCGACGGGCACAACACGAGTAACGCATCGACAGAGTCGCCGAAGGCATTAACAACAACAACAACAACAACAACAACAACAACAACACGAATGACAGAAACAAACTCATGATAGTTACAACAACAAGTGCTGCTTTTAAGTGATCAACACCATTGATATACTCATCATTAAAATGGCGATCATCGGGTTTTTAAGGTCTTCTTTAAAATACGCAGCAGATGATTCTTTAAAGTCGACTAGAATTTTTCGGTGATATTTATCGATATTAGAATTGTAATTAACATCGTCATCGCCATCATCATCATCACTAACGTCAATAAAAGCAACTTCATCGAGGTTTTTCGAACCATCTTCTTTAATTTGAGTTAGAAATCATTTTAATCGTCCGTTTCAGTGTCACCATCATCAAATTTATCATCATCATCATCATCATCATATCAAAGTTATCTTTAACATCGTCGTTGTCATCATGTTCTTTAGTACTACTTACATCATCATCATTGTAATGAGCACCACCATCAGCATCATCAGCATTATTAGCTTCTACATCAATGTTTCGCATCTTTAAACTCTTTATAAGGAACATTATTTTTAGCAACATCTTCTTCATCGTCATCAACACTTTCATCATTCATCTGTCAGACTTGAAATCATCATTCTGTAGTTTGTGTCACTCCGTCTCTTTTCTCTCTTTTGCCTTCCTTTATCCATTAATCAGTCTGTGTTCTGTCCAAACTCATGATTGACAACACTT
Source organism: Myopa testacea (assembly GCA_949629155.1). NCBI lineage: Eukaryota > Metazoa > Arthropoda > Insecta > Diptera > Conopidae > Myopa > Myopa testacea. Next base: position 17,425,590 of record OX451348.1, on the reverse strand, counting down.
GTTGCTGTTGTTTTCTTGTTGTCGTTACTACAGTTGCTGTTCCTTATGTTGTTGGCCACATTTTCGGGCAGTCCCAAAGACCGTTCACGAATCGATTCTCTGTGCCACACAACAATTCGTCAATAAATGATTCGCTCGCATTCCTTTACTCAATAATTGCTCTCTTAGGAGCTGACCACAAATGAGACCAACATCGATTTGACAAACTTGGAGCCGAACACATTGTATCGCATCACAGTTGCGACGCGTGGCATCTACGGTACCTCGCTGCCCTCTTCAATGTTGCTGATCAACACCAGCAGCAGCGCCACCGGCCACGCCAACGACAACGCTGCCGAGCAACAAGGTTTGAGTTAATTTCCCATCCGTATAACGACCGACGCCACGAACCAAGCGAAGTAACCGCAAATGATTACATGATTTCAGCTGACATTTATGGAGCGCCATCGCCGCCACATTCAGTGACCATAACCGCCCACAGCGCCACCTGGCTGCAGCTGACGTGGCAGCCACCCGAATTCTCGCATCCGCACGAGAAGATTTCCTACAGGTAGGTTCAATGGCCAAAGTGTCCAAGCCAAAGTATGAAACATGTTGTCTCTCCACCCCCCTCCCCCGCTATCCCCCCTCAGAGTGTACCACAAGGCTATGAAATCGGAGAAGTTCAACGAAATCCCCACAAAAGTTTCGTGGATCCGCATGAACAACCTGAAGCCCAGCTCGCAGCACATCGTTTACGTGGAGGCGGTGGGAGAACACGCAACCTCGTTGCCCTCGGAAACGTTGGTGGCCTGGACGGATCCCGCTCTACCGGCGTTCGTTGATGTGAGTCGCATGGAGTTCAAGAAAGTTCGATGATTTATGATTCATGATTTCGTTTCGTTTCTTTCTGTCTCGGTCTCTGTCTCTGTCTCTCTATCTCTCTATATCTCAATCTCTCTCTCCTTCTCTGTGTCTTTCGTTCCCTCTGCCTCTCTGATTCTTTGCTCCTTTATAGCCGCCCACCGTGCACCCGGCTGACAACATACCCGAGGGTGGTTCGATGACGATTCTGTGCTTAGCTCTGGGAAACCCGGCGCCTACTATCTCACTTTATGTGGGCGGACATCTGGTGCGTCAGGACGCCTCACGGCACATGGTCACCGTTATACATAATGTTACAGCCGACATGGAGCATATCTCTTGCTATGCCGACAACGGTTACGGCGTACCGATGCAAGCAACACGAAGAGTCAACATTTGTTGTAAGTAGAGTTTCAAGGAAGGGAGGATCTTTTGGTTCAAAGAGGGTACTCTTTAAGTAGAGATTCCTTCGACGTCCTCTTGAACCCATATGACACTTCTTTCCTTCTCCTTCTTCCTATTCATTATCTATTCTCTTCCAGATCCTCCGAAAATCCAGGCCTCTGGCATCACAGTCGCCTTTGTGGGCGAGGAAGTCGAACTTCGCTGCACCGTCGATTCGAAGCCGGAACCAAAAAAGATCTTCTGGCGTGATCACGATGGACGTGTTCCAGTCATCCAGGGCGGAAGTTTTGACATATCGACACGTGCCAACGACACTCACCCCTCCCTGTACACCATGACGCTGCGCATCAATAAGCTGCAGGCAACCGATGTCGGCGACTACTTCTGTCATGCCGAAAACCCATTCGGAAGCGCTACGAATGCCGTCTCCGTGCGAATCCGCAGCACGCCGGCGCTCAACCGCAACGTGTCGGCCTGCTGTGAGCAGCAGAATGTGACGATGGCCTGCCGCAGCGCCTGCAGTTACTACATCGACATCGACGCCATCGCCGATGAGCCGGAATGTATTCCGGACCTCGACAAGTTGATGCGTTGTGCCGCCGACGGTTCGGATCATCGTTCCTGCTGCGCGGAGGCAAACGTGCCGCGCAAATGCTTGAACTGGTGTCGCGGCGAGACGGTGCGCTCCAAGGAGGTCTGCAGCTTGCAGTATGCACGCACCATCGTAGGTTGTTTCGAGACGAACCGCGATCGGTTGCCGGGACCACCGGAAAACATCGCCGTCAACGTGGTGTCAGATGATGAGGTGCAGATTAGTTGGGATCCACCGAGCAAGAATCCGAATGTGGTCGACGGTTATCGGATATTCTATCATGAGGCGGCGACGGTGGGCGACGCGCCTGCCGATGTGCGGGACGCAGAAGGGGGGGAGGGCCAGGGACAGACGAATAACACGACCACTCAACAGCAGAACAGCAACAACAGCACAGAAGTTCACCGCCTCGACGTCAAGGAGACGAGTGTCAAACTGGAAGGCCTCAAGAAAGATGTACTCTATGAGTTGGTGGTGAAAGCGGGAAATGCGCACGGTGAGTTGTGGTCGGGCGGGGGGGGGGGGGGGGGGGGTGTTGAAGATTGCAATTTTATTCATATTTCTGGTTTCTTTTTCGCCCTTCACTTCGCTTGATTCTTTAATCTCCTTTAGGAGCGAGTGTTTTGACCGATCCCGTTAAATTCACGCTCGGCGACCATCATGTCACCTCGGCCACAACGTACTCCAACACGATCGGCACCGTCAGCGGCATTATCGCCAGCTTGTTGGCGGTTCTACTAGCAGTCGCGGCGATTATTTTCTATCGCCGTCATCGTGCCTACCACAAGAGCGCTAATGGAGTGGCCTTTGAGAACCCAACCTATACGCGGGGTCTGGAACAGGTTCAGGTAGGGGACCACAAAATACGGACATAGCAGAGTTTTAGAATTTCTAATCATTATATTAAGATTTACATTATGATTATATCATATAACAATTTTATCTTTTGAATTGAATCATTGATTTCGCTCCTTTATTCGAGTGAAGAATGAACAATTCTCTTATCATCATTTATTTTATTCGTCACACTCATCATTTCTCTTTTTTTTCTGAGAGAAATTCTTTTTTTCTCTAAACTCATCTAAAGCTGTTATAAATTTTATCCTGTTTCTTGTCATCCTCTTCTCTCTCTCTCTCTCTCTCTCACTCTCACACTCACTCTTTCTCTGTCATTTATGTGAATGTGGCAACATACATATTTTAACATTGTTTAACATTCACCGTTATTCAAACGAGAGCTAATGAAAGAATTTATTCTTTTGTAAGCTTTTAGTTAATCCACCGATTTACATAACTAAGGAACATGTTTGGTGTTTTATTTGTCTTTCTTTCTTCTTTTCTCTGCTTCAATCTTCTACTTTTTCTTCTTTGTGTTGACTCTGCAGCTGCCAACCGTGACGTCCGCCATCACACACAACAACAACAACAGCAGCAGCAGCATCTCAGCTGCGCCACTTTCACAGCATCACACCGGCTCACGCGGCGGACGCAACGGCGTCGGCGTCGGCGTCGGCGCTGGTGGTGGCACAACATCGACTTCGAATGAAGTTAATCCTTCAATTTACGAAGAGCTCAAACTTGGCCAAGAAGGTGCTGGATTTAAAAAACTTGTGCCATAAAAGCCAAAAACATAGTAGAAAAATAAAAAAAAACATAACAAAACAACAAAACAAAAAAAAAAAAAAACTACAAAAACACTAAACAATCAATCGGAATCGGAAAAACAAAAAAAAATACATAAAAACGAAACAAACACACACAAAAACAACCAAAAAAACGAAAGAAACACTCAGAAAGAACGTGTATTTACCGTAATATTACCGTATATTTTATTATTGTTATTATTTTTATTATTATATTATTTTATATATCGTATAATTGTTTATACGAATAGCAGCAGAAGGATTTCTTAATCAATTATTTTTACTATTATTATTATTGTTTTTAAAGTTGCGTAGTATTTTTTCCCATTTTTGTTTTTGTTATTAATGTTTTTATATTGTATATGTAGATACATATATGTACGTATTGAGTCGAGTGCCTTCCTTGTTACACTCTGTTATATTGATATCCATGTAAATATCCGTCTTGTATTTGTATTTGATTGTATGTGTATCTGTATCGCATTCGGAGGCGTAGTTATTGTATTCGGTAACGGTTAATGAACGGTTTTTGGCTTCAGAACATAATTTAATATGGAAACGGAAACAATTTGAAAGGCGAGGGTAATCCCAAAAGTAAGGTCAAAGCGCTGAGGAAGCCGAGGAAACTAGTTGAGCAGCGGAGTACGCTTCAGCAACGACGACGAGGTGAAAGCTGAGGTTCCACGCACGTGGAGAGCTGATTTGGAACTCGACCGAAATGGCGACTGGCGTCGAAAAATAAATAAATATTAAAGCTTTAAAATGATGTGAACATTTTGGGAAAAAAACATTTCTTCGTATTTCCAAAAAAAAAAAATAGACGGCTTTACTTTTGGGATTGCCCTCGGACAAACAGAGCTCTTAGGAGTAATGAAGGGAAAGGAGATGAAATGAACAGCGGAATTACGGAGAATTGTTTTTAAATAACCGATTTTTAAACATTTAATTTTGTTGTTCTATTTTATTTTCCTTTACTTTATTTCAATTATACTCTTCTTCGGTTTATTTGATTTTCTTTTATTTGGTTTTCATTTATTTTCTTTTATTTGATTTTCTTTTATTTGATTTAATTTTATTTTCAATTTCATCCCTCCGTCTTCATACTCCTTAAGTTCCTCCTCTGCGCTTCGCAACTGTTGCTTTGAGGCACTCTTCTTTTTCTTCTTCTTCTTCTTCTTCTTCTTCTTTGATTTCTTATATAAAAATAATCTTTTAAGTAATTTTTTATATGTAATGCTTTTTGTATATATCTATAATTTGTTGTATTAACATTTATTTAGCAAACCTGCGTAGTTTTTAATCCTAGTAAAATTGTACAAAACAAAACAAAATAAAACAAAATAAAACAGAACCAAACAAAACAACAGAACGCACAACAACAACAACAACAACTAAAACAACAACAACAACATAAACAACATAAACAACATGTATAAAAGGAAGCCCGTAAAAATAAAGTACCAAAAATTGTTAAAATTTAATTGAATGCTTTTTCTTATCGCTCGCAGCGCCGGAAACTTAAAATAGTCCCTGATTTTTTCTGCCACATGTTTTAATTGCTTTGTTTTTTTTTCCCCGTTCTTTGCTCTTACATATTCTAAGCAGAGTCTCTCCGTGTGCGAGTTCACTGGGTGAGTTTTTGTGGAGGGGTCTGGGGAGGGGGAGTGGGGGGAATAAAGGGAGAAAGAAAGCCAACAACAACAAACATCACTGTTATTTTGATACACTTTCACAATAACAATATGTTTTTTTTTTATGTTTTCGCATGTGTTGTTGTTGTTCTTTTCTTTTCTCTTCACATTTTATCGTTCACTTATAATTCGTGTATTGTTATTATTTATTGTTGTTGTTGTTGTTGTTGTTGTTGTTCTTGGTTATATTTTTATTACAGGCCTACGAATTTTAATTGCATCAAAAGCGAAGTGGAGCAAATACGGTGCTGCAGAAGGATGATGGTGGGGGCGGTCGGTCTGCTAGGTTGCCATGGAGGGGAGGGGGGGGGGGGGGGATCGGGACGAAGGAGGGGAGTAGCGGACGTGTGGAGGACACATCAATTAGTTGCGCCTGCTGTTGAAGTGAAAACCTCTCAAAGCGACCGGCGAAGGACATGTTTTTATTTTCGCCCGCTGCGTGTCATCGCTTCATATTATTTGCCGATGACGTCGATGCACATTTTGCGAATAAAATTTATTACTTTTTTTCCCTGTTTTGTTTTTTTTTTTTTTTGGTCAAGAAATTTTATAGCTTTAGTAATGTGATGTAAAGAAAAAAAATGTAATAAAAACGCCATTTGAGTAACATTTGTGCGGCATTTCGTTGTACATAAATTTATACTATTGTACTCATAAATATAAGCAATAAAATGAAATCTAATGTGAAGTCTGTGAGTTTTTCCGCATACTGTTCGAAGTTATGGAAAAATTGTGTTTTATTTAAGGTTTTTTATCAATGAAACTTTTCGATTGTGTGGCAGAGAGAGAGAGAGAGAGAGTGAGAGAGAGATAGAAATTGACATTGTTGTCATCTTTGAATTTGTTTCACAATGAAAACTCCAGCGATTAACTGTTTAAATACCGTTACGCAATCGAATAAAAAAAAACTGCGAAAAGAAGGAAGGGGAGAGGAAACAACATGAATAACGCGAGGAGGAGGAGGAGGAGGGGGAATAAAAACTTATGCATTCATACCGAATGATAATTAAAGCATCTTATTACATTCACATTCTTAACGGTTTAACGGTTGAACGGAGTTCGTCAACAGGCGACGACGACGACGGCGACGATGCACACAAGCGTGTCAAAAGTGAGAGAAAGAGAGGGAAAAAACCTCCCTTCACTCCTTACGCATGCACAAACACACTCACACTAGTGTGCGTGTGTGTGTAAACAAGTATAAAGTAATTTTTGCACGTGACAAGAAACGTTTTCAACGTCCACCGTTTTTGTGAAAAACCAAAAAAAGTTGAAGCACAAAATTGAAGAACATGAAACACGCGTTGTTAGTGTTCCTCGCTTGTCTCTCTCTCTCTCTCTCGCTCTCTGTGTCTCTGTAAAAGCATGTGTGAGAGAGAGAGAGATAGTGAGCTTTTGTATCCTTTGCAATTCGGAAAACGAATGTTCGTTATTCTGTGCGTGTGTGTGTGTGCGTGTGTGTGTGTAAGTATGCAGCTGACTTAATTATACTTTCTAATGAATGACACTTCGTCACCTTTTGACTCTGCAGGTTAATCCGAGCGCTGCTACTGCGACTGCAGCTGCGATTCGGTGAACGAGGACGACGACGATGATGACGATGACGACGGTGAGCTTCCAGGGTTCATCTCCTCGTATAATCATCGTTCCGACCGAACGAGTGAACTAACGAACGAGACTTCTTTCTGACTGACTGACTGACGGGTTGAATGAATGAATGAATGAATGAATGAATGAAGTGAATGTATGAATGAGTGGACCAAGCGAACGAAAATTTTTAAGTCGCTACAAGAGTGAACATGAAAATCCCAGCCCCAGCCTCAGCCCCAACTCCATCTCCTGCCCGACCTGCTCCGACCTCCTGCCCATCTTCTGCCCTCAGATGAATGAATGTTCATCGTCATCGTTGTTATGATGTTCATCATTGTTGTTGTTGTTGTTGTTGTCGCGTTAACGTCCCGCAACGCACCTTCAACGAGTGTTCTTAACTTCATTACTTACTCTCGTCAGTTTTTTCTTCAATCTGCCGTCCTTCCTTCTGCTTCCTTTTGTGCTCTTCTTCCTTGTATTTATTTGTGTCATTTTCTCGTCGTTTCTTCATTACAGATGCTGATTGTGTTGATGCTACGACGCTACGCTTTATTTCCCCTCACGTTCGCATCCGTTTCCCTTCCTCATTTCCTGTTCCCGTTCCGCGTCCGTTTGCCGGATCCGCAACGCGTCAATATGGTGCGCTTTCCGGTGCTGCTGCACATAACGGTTAATGCGTTCACATAATGCGATGTCGTGAATGTGCTAAGTGTGTAAATGAGTTACTGACTACTTACAAGAGAGTGAATGTTCGTGTGTGTGTGTGTGTGTGTGAGTGTGAGTGAGTGTTGTTGCCTGAGAGTGTATGTGTGTGTGTGTCGCTTTAACGCTTCTTTTCCAACATTTTTGAAATTCTTTGAGCGTTTTTTTCGCGATGCTTTCTACATCATTTCGAAAGTATTCATTCATTCATTCATTCATTCGTTCATTCTTGAAATTCTTCAGCGGAGAATAATTAAATGGAAAGCATTTAAAATTAATTAAAGAAAGCAACCAGGTTTCATTCAAATGTAGGAAAACTAAGCAAAACATTGCTTAGTTAAGACTTCACATGTTACAAGTTCTACGGGTACTTTAATACAAAATAAGAACAAAAATAAGAAATCTTTGTTCTCATCTTTGTTTGTATAGAAATATCAAAAATTAATAGATTATATAGGATGTTGATCTCCATTCGACATGCAAAATACGACAACTGAGCGAGTTGTGCGAGTGGAGAGAGTGTCCTCTGTAAGACAGGGCGAGTGAGCGAGAGCGTAAGAGGCTGAGTGAGCGAGTGCGTGGGAGGGTGTCTGCTATCGACGAGTAGACGCATGAAACACACTCAATCAGAGGGACGGCGGGCATCGCACTGGGCATCGCAGTGACAAACAAGGATAGCAAAGAGCAGCACAGAATCAGACGCAGTTGAAATGCAGGTGAAAAGGTCAACACATTTTTTCACACTGTCACACGGTACACACACACACACAAACACATCTCGATTGATACAGAATTCAACTGAATAAATGAATTCGTTGTTCGGTTTTCTTATTAGTTTTCGTTACTCGTTTTTGTTGTAATTATTGGTCGTTGTTGTTGTTGTTGCTGTTATTTCGTTGCACACGTCCTTATTTATTCAGCTTATCTTCAGACTTACCAAAGATCAGATTCTCAGACGCTTCTTGTAGACCACAAAAATATAAGATAGTGAAAGAAATACAATTTAATCACTTTACAACATGTGTACGTACACAGGTGAGTGTGTTAGTATATAAAGAGGTGTGTGTGTGTGGGAGAGAGAAGGTGTGTGTGTGTGTGTGATTATGTGTGTGGTAAACTTTTAATTAAATTTGTAGCATCCATCTAATGAAACCAGCATACACACACCAACACACACATGCAAGAACATACTTATACATGTACATAAGAGTGTGTGTGTGTGTGTGTGTGTGATGGAGACTTCTTCTGGCTTTTATTAATACCACTTCTCTAACTTTCACGTTTCACTTTCGCCTCCTTCTCTCATCCTTCTTTCATCTTCCCATCATCTCTTCCACCTCTACTCTCTCCCCCACCCCTCCCCCCCCTCCCCTTCTCCTCGTCACCCAAAAAAACCTACACGACAACAAGTAATTCCAACATCATAAATTAAATGCAAATTATTGCTTGTTGTTGGCTCTTGTTAGAAGCTTGACATTTTCTCTCACTCTCGTAAAAAGATTACTTTTATTATTATTTTTATTTTGATTTGCATTAATTCTTTTGCTTTTCCTTTCTTTTTTTCTCGCTTTTTACTGTTTGTCGATTTCTTTTATTTAAATATTACATTTAGTGAGCACTCTCGCAGCTTTTCACAACGACGTGAAAATGTTATAATTTGCAATTATAATTGTAATCGCTTGTAATCACCTGCGCCGGGGTTTTTTAATTGGAACCTTCAGGATGCAGCGAGGGCCGCCGCTAATCGACACAGCGACCGATCGGTCGAACCGGAAGCGTGGAGAATGAGCACACTCACCACCTCCCCAGACGCGAGTGAGTACAACCGAGCAACGGTAACTGAGAAGCAATCATTTAAAGTAATTTTTCTTTTTAACTTCGTTTTTTTCATCTTTCTTCTATGCGGATATGTTTTTGTGCCGTACGAATGTGACAGGGCGGGCCTTGAATCTGCACAAGACTGCAGGCCTATCTTTCTTCGTCCTAAAAACAGCAAATGTTCTCAACACTACTTTACATCGTCTTCCTATAGATTTCAAGATAAATAGATCACCATCCTGTGGGTTCCGGGGCATGGGAACATACACGATATGGCAACGCCAAAACTTCCTTGAAAGGCTGCAAATCTGGACATCTACCTAGCTGGACATCTCTCTCCCATTCCGAGCAGTTACAGGTAACATTCGGAAGTGTTACCTATATTGGCCTCCGCCAGATCGAGCGGGCTTTCCAGCGGATGAGATGAAAAGGATTTTTAGCCGCAGCTGATATATGTACCTAAAGAAGAAAGAGAATTTTCCATAAACACGTGGCGCCATGGACCGTTGCCCAAAAAGGAAGATGATTCCGAATGTTTCAGTGTGGTTGGAGAGAAGACACGGTGAAGTTGACTACTTTCTGACACAGTTCCTTACTGGTCGTGGCTGTGGCTTTTCGAAAGTACCTGCACAGATTCGGACATGATAGTTCGCCGTTATGCCCAAACTGTGCGGAGGAGAAGGATGCGGCCCACGTATTTTTTCAATGCACGCGATTTATAATGGAACCATTGTCCACATCTCAATCGCAAAACATTATCAGTTATATGTTTCAAACCGAAGAGAAATGGAATGAAATTAAGTTACTAGTCGCCAAGATGCATCTGGAACTCCGAAAACTCGAAAGACGGCGATACTCTGAAAATAATGAGCACTACTAAGCGACAGCTTGATGGCTAACCAACTTCTGCGAAGTAATACTTAACGGCAGTTCGGCAGAGGAGAGTGGTACCAAGGGTCTACTGGTATCTATGAAGATTCCGCACCTCCGGTCGTCATACAAAAAAAAAAAAACATTCATTGATGGGAATCAAAATCTGATGAAACTGAAGCAATAGCGTTGCTGCGTTTCAACAGCAGCAGCTATTAAATTCAAGAAGGGGAGATGTTGGGTTGGGTGCTAGTGTTGGGTTATTAGATGGTGAGGTGTACAAGTATGGCTTATTCTATCCTCCAGAAGTTGTAGCTGGCTTTGAGAAATGTGTGGTTCCTCAAGCTGTTCGAATACTGCTGAGCTATGGGCCTAGGTTTTGTCCACCCGGAAGGATGAGTGTACAGGATGCAATTGAGTGTAGTGTTTTTTATATGATAGCGCAGTTATGAGGGGGTTCAATCCTATGACGTATTTTGTTGATCGGATTGATCATAATTGTCACACATTTCGAGAAGAGATCACTAGAAAGTTAGGGTTTGATAGTAGTACAGAGTGATAAAGGAAGGGAACAGTAGTGCACTGAGGCGTTTAGAGGAATATGGGCGAAGATGTTAAAATAGATAGTTGATTGTGAAGGGAAAAAATTACATTATACATTACACAAATATTATAAGAATATAAGGGAAAGATTACAAGCAGGAGCGTTTTAACGTGCGGAAAACATTTTTGAGCTTACGTGAGCAATTATTGCAATCTTATTATATTATAACAAACGGGGTTCAGGTACTGAGGTTTCCTATATGAGTGAAGAGGTTTTGTTTATTTTCAGAGGGTTTAAGGAAAAAGAAGCTAAGCTTCCTTATTTGTATGGGGCTGTTAAAACGCGCAAGGATGGGAAACCATGTAGGCCAATTTGTAGCAATCAGGGTTGGTACACGTATCCTATTCAAACAATGGTGAGCAATCTGTTGCCACGAATCTTCCGGGACAGACTAAGCCAATCCAATGTTAGGAATATCGACATTGTAATTCGTCAGTTGAGGCAGGTGCCAATTTGTCAGGGTTACGAGTTTGTTACGGTAAATATATCTGATATCTGAGGTTTGATGTATTACGAGGGGACGCCTATGATAAGATTTTTGGGTTAGATCGTGAATTGTTTTTCAGAACATTGCTTAGAACATTGTTTCGAGGAGGCTAATCTATTTATGTTTAGGGATAGGGTTTTCCACCAGGTACAAGGTTTACCCCAAGGTGGTTGTGATTCTCCTATTCTGGCTGCCCTATTGTTGGACTATTTTTTAGAGTTGTATCAGGGGTAAATATGTGAACAGAATGGTATAATATATTTTTTGAAGTATGCGGGATTTGGAAGAGGAGAGGACCGGAATGGAGCGGAAAGGGGAGTGGAGTGAAGTGGAGTATAGAGGAGTGGAGTGGAGGGAAGTGGTGTAGAGGGGAGTGGAGTGTAGAGGAGAGGAAAAACCCACAAAATGTCAATTGTCGCGTACTACTAACTAGTTTATTGTTATTATTTTCGGTGTTGTTTTTGTTGTTGTTGTTCCACTTCTTCTTCTAAGCATGATAAAGTGTTTACTCGAAGAGTTGTGACGGTAAGACGTGGATGGTGAGGGTAAGGAGGGTGGCAGAAGATTGTTTATCAAAAACAACAACAATAATAATAACAATAACAATAGCAAAAACAATCATGTATTTAAAAAGTGAAACGCAAACGTTACTCAACCTCGTTTAATCGCCATTCAACAGAACCATCAACGACTCTCCATCCCTTCACCCCCTCCCTCCCTCCCACCCCGTGTCTATCATAAAGAAACGTTACACTTGTTATTGTTTCATTTTTACATTTCTTTTTTGTTTTTTGTAATATATACTTTTTTATTATATTCTTGTTACTTGTTGTTGACGTTGTCAAATATTTCGTCCGTTGTTAGTGACACACACACACACACACACACACATACACACCTTCTCAACACCATCAGCCAGGCTACTGATTTGTTTTCCTTTCCTTTCCTTTCCTTTTAATGGGCCTCTCACTCTGAAGTGGCACCTCCTCGTTGTGGCTCTGCACTAAAGAAAGATGGTGTGGAACAGTAACAACAACAACGATACCGTTATTACACAACAACAAGAAGTCAGAATCCGAAACAATTGCTTGGGCGCGTCGGAGGTGGACGCCGCAGCCGCTGCCGCTGCTTCGTTGGTTGTGTTTCGCTAAACTAAAAAGTTTCTGGAGCGGCCGACGGACAGCTTTTAAGTGGCGAGTTCTGACGAGTGTTTTTTTGATTCTTTTTTACTCACAGAGCTGCACAGTGGGCAGAAAAGGCTTCAAGGACGGTTTGCATGCAACGCAATTCCAATCGAATCAGAAATCAAACAACATTTAAGGAAGAAAAAAATTAAAAAATTAAAATAAAATAAAAACAATAAAAATTAAATAAAACAAATAAAAAAAAAAAATTAAGAACATAAACTAAAAATCAATTAAATGTTAAAGTAATTAAACAAAAAAATTATAATTTAATTTATAATAACCTTGATTTCTTTGTAAAAACATTGAATGCGAATTCTTTTCAATTTCGCAGTTTTTATTTCTGATATTTAAGCTGTGTGCACAGCACCCTGTATTCCATGGCATGAATCACATGTTAAGATAATAACAATAACAACAATGAAAGTAGTAATAAAAAACGGCAATAAAAACAAAAACAAAACTAGAAAAAAAGCAGCGTCGATGTCCTGCGCTGCGCTACTCTCGAATAGTAACAACAACAACAACAACAACAACAACAACACTTTCTTATTCTATTACATAATATATACAACACTGAAGTGTTGCATGCACACTGAAAGGACGAAGAAGCGGCCACAAGACGATGGAATCGCGAGTCGCATGCGACGTACAACAGCAACAACAACAACATGTGGTGGGGGTGGGAGTACTCTACAGTCTACTGATACGATAGCGAGCCAGAATGACCGGAGAAGCGCGGGGTTGGTCGGGTTTGGGGAGGGGGGAAGTGGGAAGTGGGAAGGGGGGCAGCGTTGCGACACACTTTTATTAAAAACAATTACCGTCTCGTAGGGACTGGAGCAGGCCGCACACACACACACACACACACACACACACACACATGAGAGCACGGCTGCGGTGGTGGTCACAACAGCGGCGGCGGCGGCTGCAGCTGCGGTGGCGGCTGCGACAGCTTTTGGACTGGACTCACGAGACTGCTGCTCGAAATTCAAATCAAAAACTTGTCGACCGGCGCAGGTGGCAGTCGGAATTTTTTGGAATCCCCGAAATTGTGGCCAATTAAAAAGTTGCTACTTGAAAAGAAAAACAAAAAACAAGAAAACGTGTTGAACAAAGAAAAATTATTGCAAAAAAAGAACCAGCAAAAAACTGTTTGTTTGCCTAAAAAGAAGCCTATTAAAACACCTCTTAAAATCGGGTGGACGGACCAACGAAAGGGGACTGCAAAGTGTATAAACAAGAAGCTGCTAATTGTTAAGCCCGAAAAAAGAACAAGAAAAAGAAAATCATTAAAAATCGCAAGCAGCTCGGCTACGAATTTGAGCAACTAGTGAGAGAGCTGCATCGTAAAAAGCTGCACGCATTCAGTACGGCCAAAAAGCACCAACAACAACAACAACAACAATAGCAACAACGAACGACCGAAAGCTGAGAAGCTGGAAAATTTAAAAATTTAATTAAAACCTTTTTTTTTTTGCTAGTTAACTCATTCCGGCAGCTCGGCTGCTCAGCTGCGTTCGTGTCATTAACCCACTTAACGCCGGAAGGAGCGGACGTCGCCGCAGCAGCCGACCCACTGAACCAGTCTACTCAAAGAGACAGACAGAGACAGAGAGAGAGAGGAATAACAGTCGCCTGAACCTCGCAGAACTTCAGCTGTGCAACGTGTTGCAACTGCAATTCTTACGTTCAACTGGACGAATACCATTTCTAGTGCTTGACTCCTAACCAAGCCTCGCCCACCCTCCGCCGCCATCCTCCCGCTGCCCCACCCCTTGCCGCACTTCCACAAAGCGACGTCTTGCAAACGGCTGCTTTTTTTTAACAGTTACTCTCACTAACAGCGCCTGTTATTTAGCAGAGCTGCTGTTCGCCAACGTTTGCGAAAGAGAAAGTGAAAGCGTGCAGCCGAAGGAGGAGGAGAAGGACGAGACAAGGACGACGACAACGAAAGCGAAACGCAGAAATCGTGCTGCGTAGTGAAATCATACTCGACCAACGACCAGCGACCGACGACCACTCAGCATGTCCACCACTAACAATAACAACAACAACAACAACAACAACAACGAGTACGAGTCTGCCACGTTAGGAGCAGTAAACAGCAGCAACAACAACAACAACCACGACGACGACGACGACGACGACGAGCAGCAGCAGCAGAAGCAGTCGCCGCTTGCGGACAGCAGCGACTTGACTAAAGTTAGTACGATTGAGCAGCTCGAAGGAAACGCTTCGCCCGCGGCATCACCGACACCTTCACTCACGCCGACCCAGTTCAGCGAGAAGCACATTAAGCACAACAACGGCCACGTCTATAATAATATAAACTACAAGGACCACAACCACAACCACAACACCGACAACAACCACAGCCTTAGCAATAGCAATCGCAGCAGCCCTCTAAAGAGTCCACGCGGCTACTACGACGATCGTGCCGACTACGATGAGGAGGTCGCTCTCACAGCGCGATCGCTAGGGGGCGCCATCAACGGGCACATCTACAACAACGGCTGGCATCAACCGCTGCACAGCCGATCGCCGGCCAGTCCACGGCACAGCGCTGCACTCGGGGGCGCCGCCGCCGCTGCTTCCTCCGCATTCATGGCGGACAACATGAGCGAGACCTCAGAGCAGCCGCCTGTGATGCCGCTGCTGCGATCCAAGTCACGTCCCGAGCTGTCCACCCACCACCAGCAGCAGCAGCAGCAGCAGCAGCACGCGGCCATGAGTGCCGCCAGCCGCTATTCGCATCTTTCGTACTGGAAGGCGAGACGCGTGGTGTTCTATCGCAATGGGGACCCCTTCTTCCCGGGCGTCGAGCTGCGCTACAGACCCGGCCGCGACATCACCTCGCTGGACAGTCTGCTGGACAAGATATCGCCGAAGATGGATCTGCCGCGGGGCGCCCGGTACGTCTTCTCCATGGACGGCGATCGCAAGTACACGCTGGACGAGCTGGAAGACGGCGCCAGCTACGTTGTGTCATCGTTTAAAGCGTTTAAGGTGAGTGCCAGAGAATGGAAGGGGGAGAGAGAGAGAGAGAGAGTGAGAGAGAGTGAGTAAGAGAGTGATCGCCAGAGTAATTGTGTGACTGTCTAAATCTAAGAACGATTTCAGGTCTATTCTTCTTCTTCTTCTTCTTCTTTAGCCTTTTCTTAATCTAATCCATTTTCTGTTCCAAAACCAAAGTATGTTGTATGGGCGAGTATATAATTAAATGAATTTGAATATGTTTCTGGTGTTACAATTTTTTGCCATTGTTTTTTCAGTTGTACTCCTTGTTGATGTTGTTGTTTCTTTTCTTTCTTTTCTTATTGTTGTTTTATATGGTTTTGTTTTTTTTTTTTTTTTTTGTATTTTAACCCACGAAATCTGAGCACAAAATCAATAAAATTTGAATACAGTGCGGTCAACGTCGTCGCATGCTTTCGTTTTCCTTTCGAAAAACTGCTGCGCTGCGTTGCTGACCAACAACAACAACAACAACAACAACAACAGCAACAACATCTTCAGTTGCTTGAACTGGTTTTTGGTCGCATCGCACACTAACAAAAACAACAACAACAACTACTACTACTACTAGCAACAACAAAAACACAGAAACAACGGTTTTCCCTTCGCTAATCTTGCAAAACATGTGAAACTCCGTGCTTTTGTTGTTGTTTCTGAAAGGAAAGTGAAAATTCCTCTCTCAGTCGTTAAAATATCGGTAAGTTACGAGTACGAATACGAAGACGAGGACGACTGAGACTGAGAATGCGAAAGAGTGTATAAGAACGACCCGAGTGAAGCAAGCAGGTGGCAGTACTGACTTCAATACGAGCCTTATAACTAATTTTTTTTTTTATTTTGGGGAATTTTTTCCTTTCTTATTCTAGTCTTACCGTTATTCTTGTTGGTGTTCCACAACAACAACA
Organism: Myopa testacea; assembly: GCA_949629155.1. Taxonomy (NCBI): domain Eukaryota; kingdom Metazoa; phylum Arthropoda; class Insecta; order Diptera; family Conopidae; genus Myopa; species Myopa testacea. The sequence goes on along the minus strand of OX451348.1, from coordinate 17,409,238 downwards.
AACTTGTTAAACTGCTGTAACTGTAAACTCACTGTAAAAACGGTAACACGCAAAATCTAATTATTAGAGTAGAGTCCAGCAGAGAGTCCTTTCGTTCTTCACTCTTTACTCCCGCACTCCTCTTCTTTTTACTCCTCTTCTTCTTACTAAAGATGGTGGATGGATGGATCTTTAATGTGCTTTCTTTGGACCTTCAATGATGCTCCACAAGCAGACTTTATAATTTTCTAGATTTTCACACCTGTCAGTGTCAAAACTGTTATTAATACGAATCGAGGGTAAAAAGAACAAAAAAAACAACACGCACACGTAAGAAAAAAGAAAAAACACACACTCACACCTACACACACACAACGGGAGGCAACACACCCGGAGTAGCAATTAAGTCCATCACTATAAACGTCGATGGCGCGCCCTGACTTATTAAAGTTTTCAAAGTCGCCTGAACTCGTCTGTGTGTGTGTGTGTGTGTACGAGAGTGTGCACGAAAGTGTGTGTGTTTGTTGAAATCTGAGAGTTCGTGCGAGTTTCCTTCTGAAGTTTTTTATTTTCACGCTCCTCGTAACTGGACGACTAATTGACTGACTGGCTGAATGTGTGACTGAATGAGTGACTGACTGAATGAGTGACTGGCTGAATGAGTGACTGACCGAATGAGTGACTGACTGAATGAGTGACTGACTGAATGAGTGACTGACTGAGTGAGTGACTGACTGAATGAGTGACTGACTGACTGAATATATGATTTACTGATTTACTGATTAATTGACTAACTGATTAATGATTAATCAACTACTGCTGGAGTGAGTGTTTTCTCTGCGTCTCTTTCTTTCCTTCTTGTTTTTGCTGTTGCAGTTACTCACAGATTACATGCAGTTCATTAGAAAGAATTCGTTATCGACAACGTTATCGGTAACAGCGACTGCAACTACTACAGTAGCTGCGACTGCAACAGCGACTGCGACTGTAACATCGACGGCGACTGCAACATCGACTGCGATTGCACTCGCTGCAATAACTGCTTTTCGCAATTCGCTTTACCTACCGCACCTAAAAACTGCGGCGTTGTTTACGGCGACAGCGCCTGCGATGGCGATTTGCTCTGCTTGGTCCTGTCAAGGCCATTCGCAGTGTTTTCCTCGACGTCCTGCCGTGGCACACCGCAACACAGAAGGACTGCTTAATCACTGCCAACAAATTGCTGGCCCGACTTTTTATTTGAATATGTTTTTATTATTTATTCATATTTTTTTATTGTTATTATTTAAATATTTCATTTTTTTTCCTTTTATCCGTATTCTTCATTTTTTTTTATTATTATTATTATTGTAGTTCGCATATTTTGTTTTTCTGTAGCTTCAGCTTTTAAGGTGCATGCTTTTAATTGTTATCGTTAATTGTTGTTGTTGTTGTTGTTGTTGTTGTTATTATTGTTGTTGTTGTTGTTGTCGGTACTCTCGTTATTATCGAATGGGTGCAGCCACACACACATACACAACACAGGACACGAACAACAACAACAACAACAACAGCAAACTCTGCAAATTATTGGAAGGACGCTCAGCCGGACCTCACCTTAAAAAATGCAAATCCTTTTGTTTTTAAATATTGTACATTATTAATATTTAATACTTTTTGCTTTGTTTACTTTTTGCTGTTCTTGCTGGTGTTTTTTTTTTGGCATCAAGGTTATGTTGTTGCTGTTGTTGTTGCTATTTTTTTTCTGGTTTTTTTTTTTTTTTTTGCTTGCTACAAACTGCATGGGCTTGTAAACATGATTAAATTGGATTATGATGCATTACGTGTGCTCACACGAACGCACACAACCACACACACACACACACACACACACACACACACACACACACTCATGGTGTGACTTCGTTAAAAAATTGGCTTGCATTCTCCTTGATTGAAGCACACAATCTGGTCATTTATTCTCGTTTTTCTGCTTCTGCTTCTGCTTCTTCTGTTGTACAATTTTTTGTCTTCCGGTTGGCTTTACTCATTAGCGTATTTAATAAATGTCCCTGTCTTTGATGATCGTTCCAATAAATCCGGTTTTTCCGGAGCAACAATTTTTTCAATGACCATTTAATCATTCGAGGACGATTGGTGAGAGACAGAGAGAGAGAGAAAGAGAGGGAGCGAAGAGAAGCAGCATCGTATCGGGGTGGAAGCGGAAGGAGAGCGTGGTACCCGGAGGGGTGGAGGGTAGGGGAAAGAAGAAGAAGGATGAGGATGGGGGTGAGGATGAAAACGAGGATGATTATGGGGATGAGGATGAGAATGAGGATGATTATGGGGATGAGGATGAGAATGAGGATGATGAGGATGAGGAGGGGAGGATGAGGGTGAGGGTGAGGACGAGGATGAGGATGAGGATGAGGATGAGGATGAGGATGAGGATGAGGATGAGGACGAGGATGAGAAGGATGAGGATGAGGGTGAGGATGAGGGCGAGGATGAGGATGGGGATGAGGATGAGGATGAGTATGATTATGAAGATCAGGATGAGGAGGGTGAGGATGAGGATGAGGAGGGTGAGGACGAGGATGAAGATGAGTGGAAAGATGCGGATGAGGATGAGGATAAGTGAGACGTTGACGACGAAGATGGCGTGGAGAGAGAAGCTTTGGGAGAAGTACGAGTATTAAAGCAGTTGAATGGATTTCCCTTTTTTACTTATGTTTATGATGGTTTTTTCCCCCCATCGAGTAAAAACTCATTTTTGTTCCTTTATTTTGTGTCCCATTATTTTTCCCCCCTCCTTCTTTTGCTCTTCTTCTTCTTCTTCTCGTATGTGGGGTGGATTTCATTACAAAGTAATGAATAAATCAAGTTCAGTTGAGATTGAATTTTATTGTTTTTTGTTATTAATATTATTTAATCGATTACAATTCAATAAAAAATTAAAAATATCCAATCAAATGGGGGTTTGAGTGTGTGTATGCGTGTGTATGTGTGTTTGAACAGCATCATGTTGACCATTCATTCATCTGTTCAATTTTTATCGTGCGTGAGCGAGTTCGGGAGCGTGAGTGATGTTGACCGTGTAAAAACGCGAAGAAGAATACTAATGAACGCGTGTGTGTGTGTGTGTATGTGTGTGTGTGTTGATGCGTTGACAACAACAATGTTCAGTTGCTCATTTGTCCATTTCGTACTCTCCCTTATATTCTTCTGAGCGTGAACGTGAGCGTGAGCGGATACGTGAGCGTGGGCGGGTGCGTGTACATGAAGCCACAACTCATTCATATGTATATGTAAATACATGTGTCCGAATGTGTGTGTGTGTGTGTGTGTGGATGTGCGTGCGTTGTTGCCGTATGTGTGAAATGCAATGACAGCAAAATAATTAAATGCCTGGCGTAAAAAGCGATTAAAGCAGTCATTATTTATTTTTGCACTTTTTCGTCACTTTTTTTTTTGCTGCTTTATGCCAGTTTTGCTACTTTTTTTTCTCCTTTTTTTTTTCTTTTCTTCTTTCGTAAATACAATCGTAATTTATGCGTGAAACATTTAAAAGCTCATTCGAGTTGTTGAGCGCGAAATTCAGCAACGCAGCGACGCAGCGGCGACGTCGAGTGTGCGTGCCCGGTTACAGAAATTTAAATATTTAATGACATCATTATTATTGTGTTGTTCTACAATCAGTGCGTTGAAAGCAATGAACAATAATGAAAGCAGAACCAACGGAGACAGCCAAATGGAAAGTATGACAGGATTGAAAATAAAAATGAATACAAAATATTAGAAAAAAGAATCAAATGATGTACAACAAAATAAAATTATAGTAAAAGGAAACAAATTAAATTAAAGTGGGATGTGATTAAAAAGCATCCATAATAGAAGCTTCCGATTTAATTGTTCAAAGTGACTGAGGCTGAGTGACGCTTTTGAAGGACAACAGAAGAGGTCACAAAATACGTTTCAAAACTGTACTAAACAGAAAAAGGCTATTAATTAAACGCAAAAAAAGACCAACACACACACGCACACACACACACACACACACACGCACACACACTCACACAGCCACTCAAAGTAACACACTCAACCTTCTGCTCGCATCGTAAATTTTTTGTTTGCTTGCTCTCGGCCGATTTTTTATTACGGCACACACAAAATGGATCGACTTTGTTTCAATTACGTATCTCGTCCTTTTAATTGTATGGCACATAAAAAAAATTATAGCCTCTAATTAAAGAACGAAGTGCATTAAAACAAAGAAGATGAAAAAGCCAACAAACTAGAAAGAAAGAAAGAAATCCAATAAAAGCCAAAGCAGCAACAACTTCTGGCTTAAATCACTTAATAAAAGCAATCATAAAATAAAAGCTGCTGCCAAAGGAAGAGGAAGGAAAAAGAGAGGGGGAAATACAGCACAGCAATCCTCTTAAAGGACTATAGTAAGGATTTAAACTAAAATGGACTAAAGTGCAGGATTTCACAATAAAAGGAAAGAGGAACAAAGACAGAAGAGACATGAGAGAGATAAGAAAGAGAGAGACAGAGAGAAAGCGAGATGAATTAACTAATTATATATCCATTTTATTTAAAAAGTCGCTTCTATTCATTTATTTGAATTCTCCTCGCCAGAGAGTGAGCGAGAGTTACTTTGTCCTGCTTACAAGGACTTTGATAGTAGAGGATATTTAAGGGGAAAATACCCTCCCCTCACCTCCTCTAAGAGTCTAAAAAAGTTGAAAAGAATGCGATCCCTTTTTGAGGGATCGACTATCTGAAGAGAAGACTGTGAGAATTATAGATTACACTCTGAGAGACCACGAAAGATACAAAGTGTTCAGGAAAATTGAAAGGCTTTCTTTGAGAATCCCTGAGAATTTTCTAGAATCAAATGAAAGATTTAAAAATAGACTCTGAGAGCCGAATGAACTCTGAGAGTCTAATGTCATTAGGTAATAAATTTTTGGATTAAGTACATAATGAAAGAATGCATTAGCTTACTGGCCCACAGATGCCACGCCCTGTTTCATAGTGTATTTAAAACCGGGTATTTTAAGGGGGGTGAGGGGGGGGGGGGGAGGAAAAACGGCAATAAAAAAGCACTTCATTTCTTGAAACTTATTCTCTTCAACTTCATGGAGACTGCAGAATTTTCAAACAGACGGACTGTCTGACTGACTGACTGACTGACCGTCAACTAGACATACATGCCTCCATACTTTTGTTTCCATACTTCTGCTGTGATGTCTACTCATTGGTTTTGGCCACACATTTTATGCAAATCGTTCCGAAACTTTTAGCAAGCGTTCTCATTTCGACCTTTCCTCAGACCTCATAAATTAGAATAAACTTGCAGAAACCAGCAGAGACAACAGAAGGAGAAGGCGAAGAGGGAGAGAGAAAGAGAGGAGGAAGGATAGGAAGGAAGATAGCGAAGTAGGGAGAGTGTTCAAGATGAAGAGCGTGAGATACAACCGAGGAGAGCGACGAGTAAAGTATTTGAGAACATTTAATTTGCTTCTAAATTTCAGAAAATGACACTTTTCTAGTTTGTTCTTCTGTTCTTCTACTTCTTCTTTTCTTTTTTCCCATTTTCTGTTGTTTTCCAATTCTTGCTGTTTTTGTTTTGTTGTGTTTCCGGCATTTTTAAGTATTGGCAAGAAATGTTTGCGCCAATGCTTTTGTGCAATGATATGCCGAAGCTTAAGTTTTACAGAATCGTTGGAATAACTTGCTGAGAGTTGTAACGGAAAGACGGCGAAGAGGCTTTGAGGGGCAGGGTTAATAATGGGCTTGAAGTGTACTTGAATTGGGTTAGGATACGAATCGATGGAATTAAGTGCCGATGCAGTTGAAGTAGAGGCATTGAAAGTTATGAGATTGAATGAATCGAGTTCGATGGAGGTGAAGGGATCGAGTTCGATGGAGGTGAAGGGATCGAGTTCGATGGAGGTGATCGAGTGATGGAGGTGATCGAGTGGCATGGAGTTGAAAGGATCGAGTTCGATGGAGGTGAAGGGATCGAGTTCGATGGAGGTGAAGGGATCGAGTTGGATGGAGGTGAAGGGATCGAGTTGGATGATATTATGTGGAGTCTGACGATCCCGACGAAGTTGTATGGAGGTGGATGAAGACTAGAAGAGTGGGGGGCGTAACCATATCGTCCACTATAGAATGAAAGGTGAAAAAGAGGAAGTTTTGATAGTTAAGATAGAAGAGTCGTGTAGAACGGTGATCAGCGTTTAAGGATGGATGGATCGCTTGATGAAAAGAGGCATCATGGGGAATGAAACATCGTCAAACAGTCCCAAGAGCCACCTGAGTGTCAGATTATCAACGGAAGTGAGAACAACCGATCGTTTATCGTTAAGAGTCAGTATATTGTAAGAGAGTGATAGGTCACTATAGTCGCCATTGTCGCCATTGTCACCAACATCGTCGTCACCACCGTACATTTGAGTGACGTAATAAAAATTTCACCCTCTCGTTGGCCATTTTATATACAATATATTAACAACTTTCGCTTTAATGAAAATCTCTTGAAATGCCTCACATGTACATATGACTGTTGTTGTGTTTGTGAATTTGTTGTTGTTGTTGTTGTCATTACTGACAGTGGCTGTATATCAAGTGGCTGTTGTGTTGTTGTTGTTGTGTTGCTTTTAAGGACTGTAGGAAGGCGAAGAGAGGGGCGGGGGGGGGGAGGGAGTAGCGGCGACCCGGTAATGGATTCAACATTATGAAAATAACTGGATCAACCGGAAATTCAATTGAATCGTTGTCGTTGTCGTCGTTGTTTTCTAAATTGTTGTTGCTTTAAATACCATTAGACAAGTTTTGTTTCAGTTGTTGTTGTTGTTGTTGTAATTGTTGTTGTTTTAAATACCATTAAACAAGTTTCTGGTTCTTGTTGTCGTCGTTGTTGTTGTTGTTGTTGTTGTTGTTGTTGTTGTTGTTCTTGTTGCTGCTGATACTACATTTTTTCCGTTATTCTCCCATAGTTTCTTTTCCTCATTCGAATTCTCGTCGTTGTCGTCGCCATCGTCTTCGTTGTTGTTGTTGTTGTTGTTTTATTCTGAATCACTTCACAGAACTTCGCCATGTCCTGAAGACTCCGTCATTTCTTGACCACAAACGTCGTAAGTCGTGTGTATGTTTAACGTAACGTCTTGATTTCGACAGCTGCTTAGATAATCGTCTCTGTCGAGTACGTTGTCGTCGCCGATACCGTTACTCAGTCGCTGTCTTCACTTTCAACGCAACGAAGTGTGCGTTACTTCAAACTCCGGATCACGTCGCACGGAGTCCTTACGTACGTGTGTGTGTGTGCGTGTGTGTGTGTGTGTGCGTCTATGTGTGTGAGCAACGTATAAAGACATAAAAAATAAATACATTAAATTATGTGAAAAATAAAAGTAAATAAAATATATAAATACAAAGAAAGTGAATTATTATATAACATTCAAATGTTCATTCTATTCCTTTCACTTTCAACTTTCAACTGAATTCTACACAATAATAACAACAATAACAACATTAACAATAATAAAAATTAAAAAAAAAAAAACACAAAAAATCGCGTGTGTAGAAAAAAAATCATAACTCCATTTTTTATTTTCGTCACTTTTAATAGATCATTAATCAAAATGAGAGCGGACAAAAAAAGTTCTCGTCTCCACTCTTGTTCTTGTTCTTCATTTTTGCCACACTCGCCAGTATAATCTATAAAAATTAGCACAGAAAAATAGGCTAACAATATTTAAGAGCAAAAAAAAGAAAGAGTTTCCTTTTTGGGAGGTTTTTCGTATTTTTGCACATTCATAAATATTAATAAAAGTCGACCACGAAAGAAGGAAGAGGAAAATCATGCCCATCATTAAGAAAAACTAGCACAAAATAACAAAAACAACAACAATAATTAAAAAGAAAAACACAAACGAAGGAAAAATTATTAAAGTACATTAAACAACTGGCGAAAAACCAAAGAAAAAAAAAACACACTATTAATATTATTACTATTTAACAAATGTTCAACTTTTGCTTAAAATAAAACCAGAAAAAGAAATACTTTCGTAAAAAACTCTAAAAACAAAAAATAAAAGTTAAAAAAAAAGATTTATTAAGAAGAAAGATAAAAAGAAAGATTCAAATTCAATTAAATTCCGATTTAAAACTTAATTCAAAATGGCGACTTATAATGAGAAACATCAACCGTCGCTGCGTGACTTTTGGGCCAAAGAAGCTGCTCTGAACGCTTTTCTAGGCACCTCAAACGTAATGAATTCTCTTTGCTACACGTACTAATATTCAACCCACAAAGCACCCTGTATTCTGTGTCTACTACATCATCATCAGCATCATCATCATCTTCATCGAAATGCAAAATCTGACATCTTTTCGGCATCCTTTTTTGAGTATAATTTTTAAATATTTTCTATCATTAGTCTTTAATTAATATTTAAGCTTACATTTTATTTTCAGATGATTGTGTTAATATTCTTTTTTTATACAATATATTTAAGCTAACTCCATTATTTAGAAAAGCAATAATAATTAATAAATATTTTGTATTGTGTAACAGCAGAAGATCACAAATACTGATGATTATGATGACGATAATGAGTATGATGATGATTACGATAATGAGTATTGATGATGACTACGATAATGAGTATGATGTTGATTACGATAATGAGTATTGATGATGATTACGATAGTGATTATGATGGTTTATTGTTTATGATGATGAACACATGTTCTTTAAACACTTTTCATGACTTCAGATAACTTAACAACAACAACTAATAAAAGTGAGGTACCGTTAGGAAACATTATAAGATTGTGGGCCCCAAGACCCTTAAGAAGACATCCAAATATTCTTTGATTGGTTGATCGATCAGATTCGAGTTTAATAAAGGATTTAAATTAACCACGAACGCGTGTGGAGATTACGAATTTACGACCTTCAGACATTCAGACATCCTGACATCAGACAGAGAAGAAACATCGCGGGGTTATTCTCAAAAACCGACTGCTGACACAAGCACTATTCACGCAATCTGGCAACACTTGTCAGCCTGACAAAAAGCGAATATAAATTTAAGAATTGTCCGTGTTTTTTTGAGGCTGACAAAGCTGTACATTTTTGAAGATGCTCATCCAGGCGCTTTCCGAACTCCGCACACTTCCATCCTCTGAAGTACACCCTGGACAAAAGTTTCCTTATTTTTCGAAATAATACAAAATTATGATCGTGTTGCTTTATTTTTCTCCGCATAGTTTTATTAATTATGTATTTGCTCAGAATTTTGTTCCCTTCTTCGACTGATTTTTCTACCAATAAATTTGTCCGTTTATTCTTTATTTTGGTTTTTTTTTTTTTGGTCTCACAGTTTTTTTAACTTCTCTCTGCTCTTTCCACAATTTTTTTAAATTAATTTCTTTATTATTACTACTTTTTGTGCTACATATTCTCGTGTTTTTGCCAGCTAAATTAACGACATTCTTCTATGTTTCGGTCTTCGGTATGCCGTCCACCAACCGTCTTCCGGGTGGTGAGTCCTCTCGGCCAAATTTTCCCATTCGTTGTGGCGCATATTTTATTTTTTTTCCCTTGTTTTAGCCAAATTGTTGACATACAACAGCTGGACATGCAAGCATCTTGCGTGGAGATTAAAACATATTTCACGGTAGTTATTATTATTTAGCTTCCTCTCTTCCTCTCTTCCTCTTTCTCCCTCTCGCGCTCTCTCCTGCAGAGACTCCTCAGCACTCGCATCTGAGGTTTGGAGCCATTAACGGCAAGCGGAAAACAGCAAACACCATCACATTACGGCGAAAATGTTTCCAAACCATTTTATTGCAAACATTTTTGGCAGAATGTCGCGTTGTGGCAGGTGAACGACGCGAACATAACGTGACCTCCTTAAATCACAGTCGACAGCGACTCGTCTCTACTCCATTCGGGCCGATTCTGCTTCTTCTTCTTCTTCCGCTTCAAGTTTTTGTCTTGATTTATGATGCATGAGTGACGCATAAAAATATGCGACTTTTAGTACACAAAATGTTATTAATTACAAGAAACAGCGGGTTGAAAGCTGTAACTGAAAGCTGGCAACTATTTGGGTTAAGTTCTTCAAGTGACTGAGAGAGCAAGAGAGAGAGACGGAGCAGAGAGCGAGAGGAGCATAGAGAGCACAGGCTTTTGGAAGTGAGTCCTTTTCTGTTGAGGAACTTCAGAAACTTGACAACTCCAGTTCAGAATAGACACTGAAATGGACAGTTAATCCATTGGATAGTAAAACTATAACCACTGATAACCACATCTGATCTAATGATCACTTTCATTATGATTCCTCTATGATTACCACATGTGATTCATCTCGATAGATCTTTAAAATGGTACAACATGACGTATGATTGTTAAATGTTACAATCTACACTACTAAGCTATTTACTGCTATTTTTCCATAAGTCAGAGTTTCCAAAATTGTGTATTCTGGGACTATAAGAATATAAACAAATTAGAATCTGCTTTCGTTGTGTACATATGAATTCTTTCAGTGTAGAATTATGTATGTTAATTTCGCTTTCGTCTAATGTAAATCACTTTTTCTTTCAATTCTTACAGTTCCACGCTATCATAGGTATATAAGTATTGCTGCAAACGTACACACACACACACACACACAAACAGAGTGAGTTTGTTAAGAGTTTTACTCCTCGAAGTCACTTGAAAAGTTTGCAGCTGTTCAGAGGCGAGCAGACAGAAACACACACACGCACACGCACACGCATACACACAGACGGTGGTACCTTTTTACGTGTAGTGAAACATGAAAACACAAACACATGAAACGCCGGTGGGAAACCCACACGAAGCAACAACAACAGCAACAACGACGAGAGCTGTGTGGCCAACGACCGACACAGTGACGGTGACCCGCTGCCACCCTGAACATTCCTTCTACGGTCTCCCTCCCCTCCCCCCCCCCCCCCCCCGCCCTTTCATTTGCTCAGCTGCAGGTGGCCCAACACGTGTTGTCGGCCAATTTTCAGCACCAAAGTTAATCGTTCCAAGTGGCTGCCATTTCTGCTGGTGCTGACTTCTTGGATTCTTTTGCGAACGGAGCAGGTTACGTGTCTCGAGGAGAGCCAGCAAGAGGAGGAGAAGGAAGGAGGGGCAGAGGGGGGGCGCACACGACAAGGAGTTCGGGTCAGCGTTGGTCGAGCGAAATGCGTTGCTGGTTGGATCCCGGCACAGTGAATCCCTGTCGTCGCCTTACTTCCCACCACTCCTCCCGCCCCCCTCCCCTCCCCTCCCTCCCACTTCCTTACCTACTTCTGGGTTTTCTTCGACTGCTTCTTCACTCAACTGCAGTGTGTTGGTCACTTTCTCTCTCTCTCGAAGTTTTCTTGTTGTTCGCCTGCTGCTGGGCTATCGTCGTCTTCGTCGTCGTTGTTGTTGTTGTTGTTGTTGTTGCTGTAGCCGTGGTCGAAGTGGTTTCCATATCATTCGCCATTCTGTCCAAAATAACGGTTACAAATTTATGAAAGCGAAACCGTTGCGCCAGTTCCTTTGCAGACATCGACGCCGCAGATATTCGCCATGAACGGCGACCATTAAGAACAGAGAAATAAACAGGAATATTTTCGCGAATCCTCTTTTACAAAATATAAAAACTTTCCTTTCCCAAAATTAGCAGAAGAAAGAATTAAATTTACATTTAAAATTAAATTCATCGTGCTTCGAATTTACGTTGTTGCGTTTGATTTTCAAATCATTTACGTGCTCAGGATGTGTGACGTGTTGTGTTGTTGTAGTTCTGTAATTTGAATATAGTTTCACAAGCTAAGCGCGAATATTTGATATAAATTCAATTTAATTTAATACACAGAAGAAAAAACAATACGATTTTAAAATATCGTATTCAATATTCTAAGAAAACGTGGTTGTTAATTTCTTGTTTACACTACAAACGGTTTCAATTAATTATTAAGTGGTTGTTGTTGCTGTTTTTTTAAACTATCCTCCTCCTCATTCTTCTACGAAGTGCAAACTACACAAAAACTTATTGTATAGAAAAGGAAACAGAAGAAAACTTTTTGAAATGTACGACGACAGTGATGAAAATTCACCCTTCGTGATGCTCTCATCGCCAACGAAATCTTGGGTTTGCTTGTGATTGTTTTTAGTTCATTTTTCTGATTGATTTTCTATCTTCGCTCTTTTGTGATTCATTGCACTCAGTAATTCATTACACCGATGTAGAATCGGCTAAAACGCATTTTTTCACAATTTCTCATGTTTAATTATCGAGCGTTTAATAATTTGATACTTGAAATGTCTTTAATTTAAAAATGTTACTCCAATTAAAAGTTACTCATACGTCGTGGTGCCAAAATGCTTTTGTATCCCTACGAATCAGTTTAAAGATTATCCAGCCAGCATTCATAGGATTCGATGATCGCTATTTATCAACATTTAGGCGTTAATTCTCATAATATTGCTTTATCATTCAAAATTAATGGTTACTCATACGCCATGATGCACATTTATAAGAAAAACTATATTATAGCTCAAATAATCGTCCTCATATTCTTCTAAAATTGATTGTACTTCTAACTGTATATAATATATGCATATAAATATAATATATGTATGTATATGGATGAGATCTAGTATACTTCAATACACTCGGAACTCTGAAAATTAACATTAACAAATCTTGAGTCCAAGTTTTTGTTAGTCTGACTTTAATTCTTTTGGAGGAGAGTAACTTCCCTCTACAGCTATTAAAATTGATTATGAATTCATTATGTTTGCGACTTAAATCGAATTCATAGAATTGCAATTTACATATTTCTTTGCAGATCTTCATAATGATAGCGTAATATTTTCTATCCAACCAACGATAGACAAACACTTTGCTTTATATTAATATTTGTACATACACTTGTACTGTGTACTTATAAACTACGTATAAAGCACGTAATTCATACTTGTATTTGGACTTTTATTGGACTGTTCGATGCTCTCTTCTGGAGACTCGCAAGTTTTGGCGTGTTGCCATTCATTTTGAGTTGATTTCTTTGCCATGACGTCTTCGCATAAACATGGCGAATATATGTATTTACCATTCTTCGGTCATTCTAGAGACTGATTTTATTGTACAATGGTTTTTTTAACTTTTGAAACTTTTCTTTGATGATTTGTTGGTTATAACGAAGAATAGCGAGAAGGAGAGAGAGAGGGAGAGAGAGAGAAGGAGAGAGAGAGAGAAAGAGAGAGAGGGAGAGAAAGAGAGAGTCTTTGATAGACAGCCAGGTAGATGCTTATAAAGAGAGAGAGCGATAGATAAAGAAAGCACATTTGGACGGTTAAATGGATAGACCATAATTTTTCATACTGTCCGAATGTTCCCAAAACATGCGCCAAATAAATTAATTTTGACAGGATTATTAAGTTGACGGACAGACACAATGAGAACTTTGAGCGTCTGTGAGACTTGAAAACAGCGAAACACTTCTTCCACTTTGAATATTAAACTCACATCATTTCCGGTTATAATTTCCGGTTATCCTTTCCGGTTCCTGTTATACTCAAAAGACAGTTTTTTCAGTTTTTTCTTTTTTCATGATTTTGAGTGTATTTTAAACACTCTGAACTGTGGACTGAAGTAGAACAGTCTAAAATATATATAAAACATATATTGTTGCATGTTATTATTTGTCATTTGATTGAGGTTATTTTTCTTGATTTTCCTTGTGTATTGTTTCTCTCTTCTTCGTTTTCACTTGTAATAATTTATTTCTTAATTAATGTGGCAACACTGCATGCTGTTTTTATGTTTTTTTTCTTTTCTGTTGTGTGATGATGTTTGGTTAGGAACTGAAGCCAGCTGCGAGGGAGGGATCCCTGATGAATTACGGGAGGGGGTGGCGGGTGGGGGCGGGGGGAAATTATTTCATATTTCATACTCTCTCCTTTTCGAAGTTGATTTCGATTTGTTATTCAATGCAAAAAAGCTGCGTGTCGCAGAACGATTAAAATAATGTTACGCTTGAGAGTATTTATTTCAACACTTTTTTGCTGATCGACCACGAATGACACACACACACACATACACACACACATTCACCTACATACACATATACCTTAATTTTAATACATTATATACATTATTTTAATAAATTATTTACTTCTTTTTATTCATTCATTTTTATATCATCACAAATCAATGCTTAAATACATGATAATGATGTTTATTAATTTCATCTTCCTCTCCTCTTTCTTCCTCTCTGTGCAGCCGGCCAGTTACGGTAAAAAGAACGGTATGTGGTACGCTTCGCCCGGGAATCAAGGGTGGGGCTCGAAGCCTGCCAGTCGCAAGCCGTCGATTATGGAAGCTGATCTCGGCACCCTGTCGACAACATCGGGGTCTATAAAACGAAGCGCCGGACGCGTCATCAGAATCATCAACAATTTAGATCACTCCGTGCAGGTGAGTCACATTTACACTCACCACAGTTTTACACTCACCTCACGCATCCTGAACTCACCTCTTCGAGTCGTCACCTTTTATTCATTCTTCTCCATAAACTACATGAAGGTCCCTCATAATCGGGCACATGGACATCTCCAATCTACCATAACCTAAACTGAGACCTATATTCAGCCCGGCTGGAAGTACCGCTTCAGTCCCCGATGGATGAGGAGGGCTCTTGACCGTAAAAATGGGTCGCCTTTTAGACGCCTCTCGCACCGAACCAAAGTCAAAGAAGACGTTGTCTTAAATTAGTACCAATTATTTGGATGATTGATGACCATAGAAAAGGGGCGTGGTCTATGAATCTATCTACAATTGCAGCTCTTAGAGAAACCTTTAAAAAGCACCGAAACCACTGAATTAAAATTCTATTTCAATTTTTTCATGATTTTTATGTCATCTCAACACGCTTTGTTGACGTGTGTCTTTACACATGACACTGGTGTTGAAATTGTTGGGTTATTTTGTTGTTGTTGTTCTCGTTTTTCTTTCCTTGAACTTCCACAGTGAAATTTAATCAACCTCAAATTTGGAAATTGGCTCAAAAGCATCTAAAATTGCCCTTTGACTCTGCTTTCGGTGTTTGCCTTTGAAATTCAATGATTTTCATTCACACTTCCAAAACTTTTCGACCATCAAAGAAGAGGGGAGAGCAATTTAAATAAAACTAAAAATAAAAATGAGAAAGTAAACCAATCGACTGGCAATTTATATTCAAATTGGAGTCACGGCCAATTTGGCCAGCAGCAACAACAAGAACAACAACCAGCCTTCCTCTCGAACGTTCGAGCGCGATTCAAAGTGGAATCACGTTAGACGAGCAGCCAGAAGGAGTGAAAGAGAGGGAGAGAGCGAGAGCGAGCGAGGATAATCGACAATCCGTCAGTCGATACATCGAAGGTGTGAACCGGAAGCCGCAAACGTTTATCCTTAAAATTTCACTCGACTTTTTTTCTGGCAACACTTTCGATGGCGTGCTTAAAAACAATAGCAACAAATAAACACAATAAAAAACCAACGGAAAAACAACGAAAAACAACATAAGATAAATTCAAAATAATAAAATAATACGATAAATGCGATTTTTTTTATAAATATGTACATATAATAAACAGAAATGCAAATATTGAAATTTATTCGAATGATGGGCATCACTGCATTACATCACTATTGCACTGTGTGGCACTCGCACCTTGAATTGGCCACACCTGCCAATCGCAACGAGACCTAAATTCAACTTAATAAATAAATGAATTGATACCTTTTGGTTTTTCCCCGTCTTCTGCTTCTTGTTGTTGCTGTTCTTGCAGTTGCACGGTAAAGCAAAACAAAAAAAAAAAAGCAGAAAACTAAAGAATCGGAAAAAGGCTCGTCATAGGAAATTTTTGCACGGATTCCAAGGCCAAGGACATAACAACAACAATAATCATAACAACAAAAACGACAACAACGACAACAACAACCACATTGAACACCAAAAAACATGTCGTGTTTTATTCACTTGAATCTTTGAGTTGACGTCGAAGCTCGTTCGTTCCTTCGCCCGTTCGTTGCTTCGCCCGTTCGTTCCTTCGTTCGTTCGTTCCTTCGCTCGTTCGTTGCTTCGCTCGTTCGTTCGTTGGTTCATAATTTTTGTTTTCTAACTTTTTTCGGAATAATTTTTCGATTTGATTTCTTGTTTGTGATTCGTTGTTTCGCTGCCGCGTCACGTTCCGATGCGGTGCGGGGTGCGATGCGATGCGATGCGATTTTGAGCTGCGGCCTGGTGACCGCTGCTGCAGCTGCTGTTTCTGTTCCTGCTCCTGCTGATCTGGTGGCCTCTTCTGACATGTTTTCGGGCTTATTTGCGGTGTCCAGCACCGGATTCTCTGGCGTCCGTCGTCATGGGCTTCCTTTACAGACGTACTTCCTGTTGATTCGAACATCATGCGGGACTTTATACGTAAACTACTGTCACATGCACAGTGGGTATAAAATACCAGCGCAAGAAATTTTTTATTTTATTTTTTATTTCAGCATTATTGGAACTACTATTATTATTATTAGCACCTTACTAAATATATTTAATTTTTCCTTTTTCCATTCTCTCTTCTGTTTTCAAATTCGTTTCACTTTGCAACACTGAAGCGGCTGAAGTTGTCAGCTGCAGTTCGTTGCTTCCGCTGGAGAAGTTTTCAGCCAATTTTAATTGTGTTACGAGTTCGTCGTTTATTCACTTATTTAATCAGTCTTCGAATTTCGTTCCTGCCTTCGGGCAGGTGGTCGCTTTCAGTCAGCAGTCAGTTGAACATTTTCAATGTCATTAGAATTTATAAACCTCTGATGTTTGACGTCATTGGAATTTTCTATACTCTCCATTAAACCGTTCTTTGTTGTCTTTTTCTTTTGGTTTCTCTTAGTTTTTTATTTTTATTATTATTATTTATTTCATTTTTTTGTGTAATTTTGATATTTTTGTTCTTTTTTTTTAATTTTTTTTTTTGTGCATGCAAATTTTTAAAATATTTTCGGCTATTCGAGGTGTTGAATGTTAAATTTGGGGTGGGGGGGGGGGGGGTGCTTTATACTGAAGCCGGTCTGATTGGTTCATAAGCCTCGCCAGTTGGTTCATCTGTCTGCCTGGTTGTCTGATGGTCTACCAGACTGACTGTACGACTGTCTGACACTTTCACCTTCAATACAGCCGTGTGCGATCTTCCGCACGAGCTCCAAAGTTCAGTGGGCGTGATTACAGTTGTCATTACAGCGCCGTGTTTCGAGGTTGGGACGAAGGCGATGTTATTAAATCGAGTGACTCCTCAGGCATTTCGAACAGAACAGTTTTCGAACAGTTTGCTTGAAACTGGAAAACGATGTGGAAACTAATGAACAGTGATGGTTGATCGTGGGCGGCAACAAATGGTGATGAATGGTGATTATAGTTGGTTTTTTACAGGGGTTTGCAGCGATTACTTATTATGTTTTTATTCGTGGTGCCATTCTTTTCGTTAATTCTTAATTATTACCGGTGACCTGATTACCTGATTAGGAGCTATACAAGGTCTTGACCCAGAAAAACCGAACCGAAACGTAGCCGAGTAGTTTTTCTTTTGGCTTTTGCCAGTATACTCAACTCACAGCTACAATAATTTGTTGCTTTCTCTCTTCCCCCCCCTCTCGCTCTGTGCCTATCGTCGTCACTTACACTCTTCATCCTCCCCCCCACCCCCTACCCCTCCCGCTCCACCCCTAACTTATTTCCAAGCTCTGCTGGCTGCTTATGTTGACGTTAAACGGATGTGTCGCGTGATTTGTGACCTTTTTTGTGTTTCATTTCACTCGGTCGAGTGATGAAAAGTGCCCGTTGTGCCAGTCTCCTGCCCTGCCCCCTTCTCTCTCCTTCTCCTCCATACTAACATACGTTTTATGAACCCGAAGTTATTGCTTCGAGTTACTCAATTGCAACAACAGTAGCAACAACAGCCGCCAGAGGATATACGCTACTCTACAAGTTATCGTCGCTATCGTTAACTGGTCTTTAGAATGATGATGAAGTTGTTGTTCACTTTTATTCTTCAATGATTTGATTACTGCGCGATGTTTTCTTTCTGTTTCTCGCGCTTTGTTTCTTTCTGTTTCACTGTCTTTTTTCCTACACTTTCCTTTCAGTGCCGTGTCCTGCTGAATTTGCGCACTTCACAACCTTTCGAAGATGTTCTCGAAGATTTGGGACAAGTTTTAAAAATCACTGGAGCCAAGAAGATGTACACCGGGACCGGGCAAGAGGTTGGTTCAAAAGTAACATCTTGAGATCTTGATCTTTATGTTTAACGAATAAAGCGAACTTTTATCGAAATTCAATTCATTTCAAATAATTTTTTCAGGTTCGCAGCTTCTCCCAACTACGGAATGAATTCGCCGATGTCGATACTTTCTATTTGGCCACTGGGACTGCCCTCATAGCCGGCTCCCCCATCAGGCGTTCGCGCTCCCGTCCCTCCGTTGCGGCGGCCGCTCCCATGCTTTCGAACGAAGATCTACCGAAGGTACCGTTACGCGGTGCGCGTCCTCGCAGCAAAAGCCGTCCACGCATCTTGTACGCACCCGAGAGTGAGATTCTCCGTTCGAACGGCGAGTACAGTATGTTGGACATCATGAAAGAGGAACCGATCAAAGTCACCATACGTGGGCTCCGGCGCACCTTCTATCCACCGGTTCATCATGCGCCGGCTGATAATTCGCCGCCAGATAAGAAGCTTCAACTTCAGTGGGTGTAAGTTTTGTGGCTCTGTTCCTTCATTGCCCCATTCCTCGGTCGCACTCGATTTCGGTTCTGAGACTATTTTCGCTCTCCTTACATCACTCAATCCTTGTATCCCTCGGTTACTCATTCAATAGATCGTTATTATAGTCGATCGTCCTTCGGTTTCTTCATCACTCATCTTTATTACTTCGTCGCTATTGATTCACGTCCCCCTGCTACTCCCTCTCTTTCCTTCCAGACATGGCTATCGTGGCATAGATGCCCGCCGCAACCTTTGGGTTCTTCCTTCCGGAGAGCTCCTTTATTATGTGGCTGCTGTCGCTGTTTTACTGGATCGTGAAGAAGATGCACAACGTCACTATACTGGCCACACGGAAGACATCATGTGGTAAGTCGATTTGGTGGCTCATCTTCTGCTGACCTTCATACTCTTCCATCCCTCTTTTAGCATGGATGTCCATCCCTCACGCGAACTGGTCGCTTCTGGTCAAAAAGCCGGTCGCGATCGGAAATCGCAGGCTCACGTTCGCATCTGGAGCACCGAATCCTTGCAGACGTTATACGTATTCGGTATGGGAGAGCTGGATAGTGGAGTTACCGCGGTCGCATTCTCACAGTTGGTAAGTCTTCAAGTCAGAAGCTTCAGAAAACAGGACCTCAAGAAGTCAGCACCAGAAAATAGGGTCCTTAAGGACGTTTTCCATTCTACTTCTTTCTTAAACTCAAACTCTGCTTTCTACAAACGTCTCCTATATTCTCTGAAGAGATCGAAAGTTTCTTAAAGTCTGTTCTTTTGCTTTCTCTTGCAGAATGGCGGAAGCTATATTTTGGCAGTGGACAGTGGACGCGAGAGCATTTTATCCGTCTGGCAGTGGCAGTGGGGACACTTGCTAGGCAAGGTTGCTGTAAGTACCTGTCTCTCTCTCTTGAAAGTATGTTCCATTCGATTCCATTCCTGTCCCGTTTACAGACCCTACAAGAAGGTCTCTCCGGTGCTGCGTTCCATCCACTCGATGATAACCTGATCATCACACATGGACGAGGGCACCTCGCTTTCTGGCATCGTCGCAAAGATGGTTTCTTCGAACGCACCGACATCGTCAAGCAGCCCTCGCGATCGCACGTAACCAGCGTGCAATTCGAGCCCGATGGCGATGTCATCACCGCCGATTCGGATGGCTTCATAACCATTTATTCCGTGGACTCCGATGGCGCTTATTTCGTCCGCACCGAATTCGAGGCCCACACGAAGGGCATCGGCTGCTTGATAATGTTGGGCGAGGGCACTCTTCTGTCGGGCGGTGAGAAGGATCGCAAGATTGCCGCCTGGGATTCGTTGCAGAACTACAAGAAGATCGCGGATACCAAGGTAAGGATCCAGAATGAATTTTGAACCTCCACGAAGTTCGATGAAGAGACGCCTTTTTTTCGAAAGCTGCCCGAAACCGCTGGCGGTGTGCGCACCATTTATCCGCAACGTCCGGGACGCAACGATGGCAACATATACGTGGGCACCACGCGAAACAACATTCTGGAAGGCTCGCTGCAGCGACGCTTCAATCAGGTGGTCTTCGGTCACGGCCGTCAACTGTGGGGACTAGCGGCCCACCCCGAGGATGAGCTGTACGCCACCGCTGGGCATGACAAGCACATCGCTCTGTGGCGAAAACACAAACTTATATGGACCATCCAAACGGGCTACGAATGTGTGTCCTTGACCTTCCATCCCTTTGGGACAGCGCTGGCTGCGGGCAGCACTGAAGGCCATCTGCTGGTAATAAACTGTGAGAACGGGTCCGTCATGTTGACGTTAAGGGTTTGCGGTTCTCCACTGAATTGTGTGGCCTACAATCAAGGTAGGTGTCACCCGTCTGGTCACCTGTCATTATCATGCTCGGAATGAAGAAAGTATCCTAAGTATTGTGTTTTTCATTTCAAGTGGGTGATATGATAGCCATGGGTTCCCAGAATGGCAGCATCTATTTGTTCCGCGTCTCTCGCGATGGGTTCTCCTACAAGAAGGTGAACAAAATACGAGGTTCCCAGCCGTTGACCCACTTGGACTGGAGCATGGACGGCAACTTTGTTCAAACCGTAACCATTGACTTCGACTTGCTTTTCTGGGATGCGAAGTCTTTGTCACCCGAACGAAGCCCCATCGCCATGAAGGACGTCAAGTGGTTGACCAGCAATTGCACGGTCGGCTTTCTCGTCGCCGGTCAATGGAGCAATCGTTACTACAGCAACACGAACAACATCATCGCGACCTGTAGTCGTTCAACAGCACAAGATATACTTGTATCAGGCGATGCCGAAGGATATCTGAGGTTGTTTAGGTGAGTTGCAACGAAGAGAGAAGCAGAGATCACGTCTCTGTGCTTCTCTCTCGCTCTGGTTTTTGGTGATGGGTGTTGAATATGGCGAGATATTCATTCTGATTTGATTGAATTTGATATCGCTTTTGATATCTGAGATATCGTTCCTTTTCTTTGTCAGATATCCCTGCATTAGTCCACGTGCGGAATTCCACGAGGCTAAAGTTTACTCCGGAATGTTGGCCTGTGCTCGCTTTTTGTATGGCGATCAAGCGATCATCACTGTCGGCGGCACAGATGCAACCCTGATGGTCTGGGATCTGGTGGAAGAATAGCTGAAATGGCCACCGTGGCGCACAACTCTTCAATATGAGGCACGCTACTCGGACTACTGGCGACGACGCACCAGCAAAGTGTCGTCCACCGCAATCGACAGCGACTCCATGGAGTAGCCACCGAAGAATCCTCTAATCTGGAAGCAGCTGTTAAATAAAGAAAACGCTTCTTTTTTGAAAAAAAAAAACAAACAAAAACAATTGGAATTCAATTTAAATATTTTTTAATTACATAAGCATACATTTTGGGCCAACAGAAGCAAAAAACAAAAAATAGAAATTTTAAATTCGAAAAACAAAGAAAACTACGAACAAATTTTCGTAAAATTTACGTAAAATTTATGCAGATAAAATCGGAGATTGAAATGAATAGAAAAAGCAAAATACAGCATTAATTTTAATTAATTTTAAACACAAGCATAGAGAGAGAATGAATTTTGTCTTCTGAGAAATTAACTTCCATTTATGAATTGTACACATCAACGTAGAGAGCTTTACTTCTTTTAACGAACTGTACTGTGGAACAATTAAGAAACCAAATGAGTAAAAACTCTAAAATGTTTGCTTAAAGTTTTGAGATAAACCACAATGTTAAAAAATACTCAATATTTTGAGGCTTGTGGGGAAAATATATAAAATATATTAACGTAGATTAGACTCAGATCTAGTCCAGAACTAGTCCAAGTACCTACACAAGCTACCAGCGCTCCATGAATCTGTAGACTAATAATATGCATCTACTGACGAATTCCAACTATAACCACTCTTGATGTACTATTTACTATATGTATGAATATTTATATATCAACGATACATGACCTTGATTACTAATAAGTTTGTATCCACAGTATCTAGTTTAAGTATCTAGTTTTCCTTGAAAATGTTTTCGTATATTAATTGAAGTATTTAAAAAAATTGTTCATCATTCAAACTGAATGGATTTTTCTTTTGTTTGCTATTTGCTCTTCCAATTTTATTGACTGCCATCATTTATTTCTAAAGAATGTTAACTACAGCCACTGGTGGTCATTAACTAGTTTACGAAACAACAACAAATACAACAACCAGAACTTAAATAGTAACTAAATATATACACTATATTGAAACATAAACAGAAACAGAAAAAATACAAAATACAAAATCTAATTTATTATCTAAAGAAATCTATTTAAATATTTCTTTAAATTAATTTTTTAAATTTCATTACTCTTTCATCTATTTAAATAGATTCTAGTTTTAACTCTTAAATAACAGCTAAAGGTTTTATTATTCATGATACATACTATGTATATATATTTTGAACTTTTATTTTATATCTCTTGATGATGCAACTTAATAATAATTTCTCTCAACAATCCATTTGATGATCGAAATTAATATATATACCTATGAAACTAGAAAATAGACCATTGAATTTTGTAAAAAATAATTACTAATGATTTATATGCGAGTACATATTGCAACTTAATAACTTATTCATTCATTCATCTGCTGTCACTGGATTCGCTGCATAAACATTATTGCAAAATGTATCAGCAACAAATGAAGCAAAAAAATATCAGCAACAAATGAAGCAAAAAAGTATCAGCAACAAATGAAGCTGCACAGTTTTAAAACTTTGAGAAGAATTTGGATAAAATGATTATTTAAAATAATGGAACACAATTTTTTCATGTAGAAGAGTTGGTAAGAAATGTTAGAAAAGTACATAAATAAATAAATAAATTTTAAACTGTTTATCATATCAAGTGCTCATTTATTCACATAATAACACATACAAGTTTTTTTATTCTGAGTATGTTTTCATGGAAACAAACTTACCAAGAAATCTACATAATTTTATACTCAAACTCGAATTTAAGTTTTACTTTTTTCTCGCTTCCCATAAGAGCCCATGTAATTTTGCGGTGTAGTTATCGCTCGTAGCTATCATTGTGTCTACTTTGTACATTTTCCATTGAATTGGCAGCGCTGAAACAAGCACTCGTTACCAACCTTGATTACCTCTCGTTGGTTTTCGGGATCAGCGTTGTCGTTTATTAAACGAAAGTACCAGTTTACTACTATTAGATAGCAATATCTATGTACGTTCCTAAAGCCAGTATTACTTATTTATAGTGCTTTTATTTAGCAGTTTATACAAACGTATGTCAATGCGTATCTCATATTCTTTTTGTACTATTTTGTTCACAAAATTACTATTTTTTTAAAATTTGTACTACTACACAATTAAGAAACGACAATGCTATAATTGGCAGCGCTGAAACAAGCACTCGTTACCAACCTTGATTACCTCTCGTTGATTTTCAGGATTAGCGTTGTCATTTATTATCCACTATCTCGATCGCTTTCGTTTCTCAGCCGTACTCGCTGCTTTAAATTCAACTTGCTGCAAGTTCATATTTGAATCAAAGTGAAGTTTTCTAACGGGAGTTTCTTCGGATTTACCACAGAATTTCAGAGAGTACGCGTGGTTTAACATTATTCGGGAAACTTGAGTTGCCGCGTGTTTTAAAAATACTTCATTTGTGTCGCGTTGTAGGAAATATTGTAAGTTGGAATGATCACAGCTGTGAATCTTTTCGAGGCTTTCTTGGAACTAAAAAAGCTAAGAACAGGAGAACGTAACAAGTGGAGAAGTGGACTTAGAAAAAATACAAAGAAGAGTGATGATTTAGAGCTATAATTGCTTAATTTACCAATATTTTGAATATACAATCACCACAAACTATGGAAGAATTTCTTAATAGCATTCAACGCTCAAAAGCAAAGAAAAAATATATATGTAGTTTACGTTGTATTAAATCATTCCGTTTAGACAGAGAGATGAAAGAATCCTTGGGACTTGTAAAGCAACTCCTAAATTACTATTTAATAATGAATTATCCAATTAATTACTAATTAAGTATTAATTACCTATTAAAAAACTATTACATAAGTACTATTACTTTGCTACTAAATAGTATACTTTTTCGGGCATGTTACTATTAAATATTAGAGTTTCTTCGTGTAGAGCAGCAATGAAGATCTCTGAATAATTTATTCCTCGAATTGCAGGAGTTTTCAGAATAATTCAAAGTCAAACCACATTCACTCGCTGTATTTGTAAAAAAAAAAAAAAAAACGCTAGAAAACGCTACTTTGATTCAAATCTAACAGGGTGGACACAATGATATGAATCTCGCATATTTAAGTCAAGCGTACTGCGAACGCTCCGATTATGTAGCTGTTTTCTTGATGTTTTTGTTTTTTGTGGAGATTTCGAAAACAAAAATACTTGTTCTTGGTCTAGTCTGGGGTTATAGCCCTCTGACGTTTGGAACGTGAAATTAATTGTGCAAAATATCTACATATGTTATCTATATATGTTATTGGCACCTTTGGAAAATATTTGTATCATATCTAATTTATGTAAAACAGAAGTTTGCCAACAGTCTTCACTTTTCAAGAAAAATTAAAGGTTCGATTTTTAATAAAACTTTTTGCATTCATTTTTTTTTTTCTAAATAAAATGTTTAATTAACATATATACTTAT
The DNA here is from genome assembly GCA_949629155.1 of Myopa testacea. Taxonomy (NCBI): domain Eukaryota; kingdom Metazoa; phylum Arthropoda; class Insecta; order Diptera; family Conopidae; genus Myopa; species Myopa testacea. Next base: position 17,384,290 of record OX451348.1, on the reverse strand, counting down.
CCCATTATTAAAAAAGTAGTAGTAGTCTCTTACCTTTCTAAACGCATATATTATCAGAATCAGTGCAGGAATTTAAAAGTTGAAAGCTAGCCGCAGTATTTAAAGCAACTTCTTAATGAAAGTTCGCTCGATTTTTCATAATCAGAAAATTATATTCGTTGTTAAAACCAAAGAAATTCTCCTTTCAAAAGTTTACATTGACTCAAATATAAATTGCACCTTAAAGAACTATACTTTGTCTCAATTGTAAACTGCTCCAATCAGTCGACGAACGACGTCAACTCAGGAAGAACTTCAAAAACTTGAAGAAGAAAAAGGGGGCAAACAAACGAATACTCGATTTTCGTTGCTGGTCTTCATTCCTATTTCAGTTTTAATTCGTGGAGGATGCCTTCTGCTTCAAATAACACCAATAAATTGGAAAAACAAGCCTCCGTCGGTTCGAGTGGTGGAGGAAGTGTTGGAGCTGGTACCGGTGGTGGTGGAGGAAGTATCAGAAGTGGCGGCGCCCATTCGACGTCTGGGCAAACGTCCGCAGTTCCAGTTGATTCTTCAGCAACAACTGCCAAGAATACGGACAACTCTAGCAGTGCTAACGCGAACACTAATAATAGCGTTAGCAACACCTTGACTACAAAGGAAAAAGGTGGCACAAGTGCTGGTGCTGCCAACGATACAAATAATACAATGAAGCAAGCGCTTATCACCATCGAGCACAAAATACGAAATCTGGAAAAGCGCAAGGTAAGTGGGAACCATGGAAAAGCATGAATCTGAAAAATTAGTTACGGGGGGAATGTAAGGGAAGTGGCCTCATCCGAAACTGGTAACGGAGCCCTCCGACATGTGCTTGAATACAACTCGATGGTCGCCCTTTATGGTCAAATTTTGGCACGAAGACTGTAAAAACTTCGTTTTATGTACTCGCTTTTTTAACGATGGTACCCGGTAAATTTGGAAAAAATGAAATTGATTAAGGGTTTGACAGGAGAAATTATCATATCACTAATGAAAACAAGAATGAAGTCGTTGTTACAACTTTTTAGACAACATTTCCTCGCCGACTGACCATTTTTTCGCACAACCTATTTTTTTTTTGCTCGCCTTGGAGTTTCCATTTTTTCCATTTTGCTTTTTCGTGTCGTTCGTTCTTCGTATACTTTCGTTAATTTTGCGACGCCATATTTACATGTGCTCCGCCTTCCCACCACTTTTGTTGTAGCACTCGTTAATTTGCGTGTGCGAATGTTTGTGGATTTCGTTTATCTACCGTTCGTTTCGCTTTCGTTGATTTTTCTTTTCGCGGGCGAACTAGTTTTTTTATGGTTGTGTGTGTGTTTGTTGCATGTTCGCACGCATCTGGCAGTCAATAACAAACGTTTTTTCAAAATGCTAAACAGATTTTTCAATAACCTGTTATCGATACTATAGTATGTCAGTATAGTAATACGATATTATTTAGTAAGAAATAAAAATAATATCTTGAAAACATCTTTTTCTTTTATTACTTCGTTTCAAATGGAAGAATTTCTTCGGTTACAATAATATTGGCCAAGCTGTTTTTATGATGTGTTTAACAAGAATATGAGTAAACAGTCATAAAACCAGACGCGTTCATAGTTTATGAATGCATTTTTATTGTTTTGTGATCCAAAAATAAATTCTGCAGATGTTTTCATAGCTCTTGCGTTCAGCAATTTACGTTTGTCGATTCTTTATGGTTTATTTGAACCTTTTCCAATTTTTTCAGACCAAATTGGAATCCTATCGAGCCATTCAGGAGTCCGGGAAGGAACTGAGCTCCGATCAGAAAGCCGCCGTTGCCAAGTATGACGCTGTATTGCACACTCTAGAATTCGCTCGCGATCTGTCGAAGCAGATGATGCAGTTTTCCAAGGATAACGAAAAGGAGCAGAAGAAACAAGCTCGGAAGGTTTTATTTTCAATTCACTCAATTCACTTGGTTCAGGCCGCTAAGATTTGTATTTAAATTTAGGATATGATTACCAAGGCTTTCGCTGAAACGGCCAAGATTCGCGAAGTGCTCGTCATACAAAACATCCTCTCGTGTTTCACTGACGAAGCGGTGCGTGCTGATTTTCTTAACGGAGAGAATGGCGCCATCAAGTTGGAAACTACTGACATGGAACTAATGGAGAAATTGTAAGTCCCCTCTAATTCTTTGTCTGTCAGCTCAGCTGACTTCTCTGAGTTCTCCTGCAGCTGCGTCGATATACAGACCCGCCGACCAGAAACTAGTGAGGACATCGGTTTCGTTACTGCTGCTCAGAAGGCTGCTGAATATCTCTCCATGACCATCGATGGGCGTCCCAAGCAGTACGGCGAGTCGACTTACGAACACTTGCGCCGTGTTTTCAACCAAATCCAAGAATGCGGCTATCTCGATAAAATATACTTACTTCCGGAAGCAAATGAGTCCTCGGATAATAATGACGACGAAGTTTTATCCAATGCTGCAGGTGAGTCCGATGACGTCGTGGTTGATGACAACTCCTTGGAGGAAAACATGGAGGAGTCGAGTGTTGCCGATGAAAATATATTACCCACGCAGCAACAAGTGCAGGCACAGCAGCAGCAACCTGCTGCTGATACTAATTCCAATGATTTGTTGCAACCAGTAACTGAACAGGTGCAGGACAGCATGCAGCCACCTCAGGCCCAACGCCAACAACAACAGACCAACGTGCCGTTACAAGTTCTGCCCCCAACCATGCAAGTACCACCAGCTGTGTTGCAGGCCCCACCCTCTGGCGCCACTACACCCGTGCAAATGGCTATTTATAACGCTGCTCCGCCGCAGCAGATACAGCAGGCGCCGTCCGCAATGCAACAGGTACCTCCCGGCAACATCATCAACGTTCAACAGGCGCCGCCGCCACCTCAACTGGTGGCGCAGCAAGCGCGCCAGCTGATGACCAGCAGCCCAGCGGGTGGGCAGCAGGCTGGCTTGGTACCAGTTCCCGTAACGACTGTGCAGACCATGCACGGGGGTCCTCCACCTGGACCTCACTTTCCGCCAACCACTGTACGTGCTGTGGAGCAGAACTACTTCAAGCAGCATCAGTTCCTGCAGCAGATGCGTCCTCTGGCTGAAGTTATTGGCGGCGGTAGTTTCTACTTTCTGCAGGACAGCGAGTTGGATTCGCCGGATATGGGAACTCCTGTGGTTTACGAAACTCAGCCGCAGCAACAGTTGCATATGCAGCAGGTGCCACCGCAACAGCAACACCAACCAAGCATGATGAATCACGGTGAGCAGCAGCAAGTGCAGCAAATTAAACAACAGGAACATCAAGAGCAAGACAAGCAGCAACAACCGCAGTTGGTCGCTACTCTCAACCAAACTCAGCTGCAGCAGCAGCCGCAACAATCTATGTTGGTCAGCAATATTCAGCCACAGCCACAGCCGCAACAAAAGCAACAGCAGCAGACAGTCCAACAGCAGCCTATTCAGACCCAAACATTTACTAACCAATCATTCCCTCCTATCCCCGTTCAGGGTGCAGCGCCTCATAATAACAACGCTGGTGTCGTTTTCCAGACGCAGCAGATCGAAAAGCAACAGCAGCTGTTCTCGCCGGTGACAAGTGTGGGCTTACAACCACACCAACAGCAGCAAGTCTTGCAACAGCCAGACCCCTCCGGTCAGCAACAGAAGCAACAAGTCGTAATCAGTGACCCTCAGCAACAGCAACAACAACAACAACAACAACCGCCAATGATGATTATGACTCGCATGCCGCCTCAGGCACGTATGCCACCACAACAACAGCAACAAATGGCAACACCAACACATAACCAAAGTGCTGCCAATGGTGGCACACCCACAACTGTCACCACTGCCATGCAGTCCGCCGAAATCGCGTCCTACTCTTTTGAGAATCCCGTCGTTGCCGGTCTTAGCTACGAGCAACAAATGAAACAACAGCTCGCTGCTGCTACCACTTTAAAGACTGCCGCAGCTTCCGGAATAGAAGAGCTGAATGGCGCCGTCACCAAAAAGGCCGAAGATACGCCACAGTTTATAACCACCGAGAAGTCTATCAGCGACTGGGAAACACCAGTTATAAAGGCGACAGCAACACGCCAAAACAACACTGGACTCGTGAGCAGCAATTCAGTGACCAGCATCAAGTCATCGAATGTTAGTATGGAGACGGCTTCCACCAAATGGAGCGGTGAAATAAATGCGGTGAGCACTTCGCCACCGTCAGCAGCACAGAAGAAAAACGAGTGGACTTCATCGAACAGCGGAGGTGGTGGCAATGGCGGCAGTGGCGGCGGCCCCGTGGGTGTTTATGCTGGCGACAATCTACAGCATCAGCAGCAGTCAGTCCAAACGCAAGATTCAACTCACTGGAACAACCCTTCGACTAGCTCCAATCATCATAATGAAAGTGGTGGCAGCTACTCGCGCGGCGGACGTGGGTCGAACAGTTACCAGCGCCGCGATGATCGTCGCGGGGGCGATCGGGACCGCGATGATCGCGGACGTTCGTCCGGGGGGATGCGTGGTATGCCGAATTCATCGGGCGGTAACTACCGCGGACGCAGCAGCAACTACACGAATTCTTCCGCCCAACAACAAAATGGAGGACGCGGTGGTATGTATTTCCGCAACAATGACAACTCGTACTATCAAAATGGGGCCGGCAACGTTTACTCAGGCGGCAAAGACGGCGGCTCGCGTTACGAAGCTGGCGGCGGTGGTGGCTCGCGTTACGATGGCGGTGGTGGAGGCTATCGCGGACCACGCGGTGGCGGCAACAACTCGAATAACTCGCGCAACGTTACGCAGCGTTCGATACCGCGAGGAGGCGGCACCACTCCCAGTTCATATATAAGCCCAAGGCAGCAGTCAAGTAGACAGCAGCAGGATGTCGTGTAGACGACCACGAATATGATCGTGTCAAAATTCAAAAGTATAAACTATAAAAAGCTGAAACAATGAAAAGAATTTAAGAGCAGAACATAAAACAAGCGCAGCAGAAGGCATCAACACAAAGAAAATCTTATGTTGGCAATATGCTATATAAAAATTTATTTTTGAAGAGAACTTTATTTACTTTCAGAAGAAATATTTATGTTTAAATGTTTTCAATTTCCTCCCCACTGTCCTCCACGCTGCTTCTTCCACAACTGAACTCGCCATGTTATAAACGGACGACCGGCAGTCCAGCGAATCGCGACAACAAACCGAAAGGAACCGACGTATTGAAATTGAAAATGAAACAAAGAATATAATATATAAAATTGCAAAGAAAAGGAAAAGTATTTATGCCTATTATTAATTAATATAATATTATAATAATGAAATAAATTACGTAATATATAAAATAATAATCGATTAATTTTTAAGCATCTTTGAATACACATAAACAACTCAATAATTTTTGTTTAAGCCCAAACAAACACACAGACACACACACACACACACACCTGCACCAATACAAACAAAATAAGAGCATATTACTAGTAAAAATAAATTCAAACAAATCTGTGAAAACTATGGAGCAGCAAATATAATACAATACCCACAACCATGCTACCATGATGGTAACAAATTGCAGTCAACAAAAAGTAAAACAGAAACCAAACATCTTTAATAAAGCAAACATTTCTTTGAGAAACTATAAATTGTTTAAGCAGCATTTAAAGTTAATTTGAATAAATAAAAGTCTATTAGTTTAGCATTTTCTGAATTTATTCGTTTGATTCTTCTCCTGCCCATCGCATAGAAACCACAATCCAATAACAATCAATGTGGAGCCCAGCACACCCAGCAAAGAGATGTGCTCCCGGTAAAAAAGTGCACCCAAAAGGAACTGAAATGCGGAAAAGAAAAGCAATTGTGTTTAAGAAATAAGATCTATCAAGGAATCGTTTGTTTCTCGGTTGAACTCGTACCGATATAATGTAGTTGGAAGCAGCCGTTAGTACCGTAGTAGTCAACGTTTGTTCGGTCGATTGGAGGGCTCGAAGGAAATAACGCCAATTAAGTAGATTGCACAGCACCATCAAAACCAGCGGCAGTAGCCACAGCAACGTAAACTCTGCCTGGTGCAAAATGCAATAAGAAAAGCATAATAGCATAAATTCTCTCGAATATTGTCAACTGATAGCCATTTTACCCAAGAATATGCGCAACTCGGGCATTTGATGAAGTTGCAGCAGTTGCTGAGAGCTAAGGAAACCCTGCAACTTTCCAAAGAAACTGCCTCCGGCGGCAAAGGCACCAGCCAAAAGACTATAGCGATACCTCAAAACAGCATACACCATCTTTAACAGAATTGGCGTTATTAATATTTTATAATATAATCCATCATTCAAATGTTGGCAATAAAAAGGAAATTTAACTTGAACTATTAAAAAAATGTATTCAACTATTCGATAGTGTAGAAATATAAACACTTCCTCAGTCAGCTGATTTTGTTTATTTTGCGTGGCATCAGTGTTATTGTGAATGGCCTTAGAAGCAATTTTTGCACTTTTTTGATCTGGCTTGCATAAAAATACATTTTTTCGAAAAACTGTCGTCATTTTTCAATCCGGAAATGATCCTTAAATTGTCAGGAAAAGCTACAAATGTATAGTTGCGTAATTATAATATTATTCGGAAGAAAACGGTTTTAGTACACAATGCCATTTGTTGTTTTTGGCGCCGACTCCAACAACAACACTAAAAAAGAGCAGCCTTATTCGGTTCCGGTTTTATAGCTCCTTGAACTTGAAATTTAACCTCCTATATGTTCTTAACTATGGCACATATCATTGTTGTAAGTGCCGTTAGGTACTCAAAATATCCTCCTTTCTACAGGAATTCATTGAACTAGAATCGGTGTAGGAATTTAGGAGAAATCACAGTTTAAATATCGCAATCAAATAATTACATACTTATTTGAATTCTACTTTTATTAAAAAGGGGATTTTAGTAAAAGTGCTTTTTTTGAAACACGCGTAATGATGGGCCGTGTGTCATGGACCATGAGCCTGTCTGTGAGTCTGTCATTAAACAATACGACCGCTATTATTTTACGACCATTTTTTTAGTTTGAAAATTAGTAGTTTACCACTGGAATTTTACTCTCCCAGAGAGAGTACATTGTTCACCGAGTGAATTCTTGCCGTTGTGAGGCGATTTGGTGGCTGGAAAAAATGGTATTGGAAAGCATACAACGAGCGCTGTCAGCCCCCCAAAAAGTGAAGCCTGAACCAAAATAAGTCTGCACTCGTTTCGTCTATTGCCCAAAATGCTATGCAAAGAAACGAGTAGATTTCGTATACAAACATCGAACATGAACAGCTGACGACGAGGAGATCCGTTGCTGTACGGTTCTTACGGAGTCCTACGTACGTCATGTTTCGTTCAAATTCGATCAATTACATATACTCATTTTGGGCAATCCTTATTTCATCGACGTATTCGTAGTCATTCCTCACGCCTGCATTCGTCTATTTTGGTTGAAACTATAGTGTCCTAGCTAAGGACTCGACCCTACTCGTAGTGTTCGTAACGACTCATGTGCATTCCAACTCTTTTTGGGAGCGTAATAAAATACCCATGAGAATTACCTCTCTCACAAGAAAACGCATCTTTTAGTTCCATTAGTCCATGATAGACAGCTCATCACTATGTGTGCATCACTCACGCATCACTAATCATTGATTGGCTATCACAAAACTTTCCTTGCAATGACAGCGTTCACAAACACAATCCAAGCTCTTATACGTACAAGAATTTGAGTCACGCATAATTTTTTGACGTATGACCGTGAGCAACTTTATACAACTAGTTTTTTGAGACATGCATAGTGATCCGTGTGTCATGGGCCATTGAATGCATCATCGTCGAGAAGTTCTTCGTTTCGTTCGTGGTCTACGGTTTCGTTTATCGCATAGTAAGTCGCATAATAAATATAGGGAAATACTATATAAATAATAAATATAGAAATAATAATATAATATATAAAGAAACTCGGCGACGACAGTTGAACTTTTTCGTGGTTTTGGAAGAACAACAAAAGCAGCCAAACTGGAGCGTATACCGGAATACTTACGTGATACTGTGGACTGGTTAATGGGGTGAGTAGAAAAAAGTGGAAAAAAAACAGAATAATTAAAAGCAAGTGATTTGATTTGAAATTTGCGAAAAAGACAACAAAGAGTTGTTGCAAAATAAGGCGAAAGCAAAGGTTTCTTCTATTTTCTGTTCTTCTGTGTTTTACTTTGCGAGTATTTTCAGTACGTATGTACATATATTATGTGAGCCTTATATACAGGCTTTTGTTATTGAATAACTAACTAGTTACTGAAAATCTGTCTGTCTATCTAGCTGTCCGTGTGTTTCACTTTTCAGCACCCGATAGATGTGTAGTGGAAAATCAATAACTGATTATTTTTATTTTTCATCTTTTTCCAAGGTTTGTTGTGTCATCATCAGCAGCAGCGGCAGCTTCCGTTCCCTCGCTGCCCTCCCTCTTTCACTGTTGAACGTGTAAAACGTTCAGTTGAATTGCTTGTCAATTCGAATTCACTCAATTTTCATCATCATCGTCATCAGTCACTCTTTTTAAATAAAATGATTTTTCTTTGTCCGTCGCTGGAAGCTTAACAAAATCAGAATCTTTCTGTTTGCGTTTGTTCAAAATTTTAGTTTTCATTTCTTTATTTTTCTACATCTGCATTTTTTCAACAACGTAGTTTGGCAGCAGCTTTATTCTCCTCCTTCTTCGTCGTTGTCGCAGTTGCAATGTTGATATTGATTTTCTTAGGGGAAGAAGTGGGAAGGGAAGAACGGTGGATGGAGGTAAATAGTGGTGTTTCCTCTTTAAGTCTAGTATATACATCTAAACATAAAAGAGCAGTGTAAAACCTTGAAAACATAGAAAAAAACACATTTTATAATTTAATTAAATTTGAAAACGTTACAATGGGCCAGATGAAGAACAAACTATAGCAAAATACGAATATTTCAATACCATAAAAACTTTAACTCTCCTTTCTGGCTTACTTTCTCGCTACCTCCCTTCTTTCCCTCTTTCATTCCTTTTTTCATTGTTGCCTTTCTTCCTTTCTTTGTTATTCTTTTATATCCCAAAGAAGATTCTTAATTGAAAAAAAGTTATAAAACCATAGGAGATCTTCTATAGAATCGATAAAAATTTAAAAAAGTCCATAATATCCTGCTGAGAATAATTATTTTCTGCTCTCATGTTGGGAACATTATTCCGTTCCGTTATTGCTTCTCGTTCAGTCAACCGGTGCTTTTTCAACACTGCTCCTTGGGAATTTTTAAGGGATGCATTAAAGGACATACTATCAGCGTTCAATGAATTGATGTCATTGATGTGTTTAATTGATATCATTTAATTGCCTTTTTGGAGAATTTCGTAGTGTTGCAAAAGGAGTGTGAAGTTAGAGAGGGAAGGAGAAAAGAAATGTGAGTTCAGAGTTCACAGAACAATTCAGGACCATTCATGATTCCTTTTGTGAGTCATGATCATGATCGTGTGAATAAACACGTTCCTTCGATCATATAAAATATCTGAAAAGAAAGAGTGAGAGAGAAAGATTCTTAATGACTTTTGAAGGGCGAAATTCTTGATTCGTTGTGGTTATTTTTTCGAACTACTTTTCAAAGAAACGGTCAATCAAAGAAACGGTTTACAATAAAAATCATCAACATTATTATTAAGGAGTTCTTTTGCAGAATTAAATAGAATAGAAGAGCATAGAAATGTTTAACTACAAATCTACATATTAAATCAGAAAAGCTTTAATTTTATCTCAAAAGCATTTAATTTATATACATACTTATTTATTAATAAAAATTGTATAAAAAACCATGTTTCAAAAATGAAAAAAAAAACAATCAAAAACAAGAAAAACGTATTCAAATATATTTCGCTGTGATGAAATATTAAGTAAATATTAATGAACTGTATCGCTATGAAATGGAAAGGAATACTAAAGCAAATACTTATGTTACTTTATCTGATCTTCTTTTCCCTTCTCTTCTATTTAGTCTGTCTGCTTGTATCTCTCTCTCTCTCTCTCTGTCTCTCTGTATATGTGTCAATATTTGATTGTTAATTTCATTTGCTGCTTATTTATTTTGCTTAGCTTTTATATCAGTTGGCTTTAGTTTTGTTTACTTAAGCTTTTTGCTATCTGCTCCACTGTGTTGATTGCTGTTCGCTGGACAAAAATAACCAAATAAAAAAAGGAACAACAAAAAATGTATGTCGAAGTATGATGATGAAGGAAAAAGCTTGAAGCTTGTTGCGAATTTTTTTAACTTAAAACAGTTGTTCTGGCGTTGTGCTTAATGTCGACAAGTGTAACATCATCGCTGTCTGTCTTGGCCAAGTCTGAGAAGGTTCATTGTTTTCCTAAATTACTTGTATTTTTCGGGTTTTTTATTTAAATAAAAAGAATTCAATTTAATTTGTGTTTGTGTATGCGTGTTTGTTAAGTGAGGACTTTATTTAGCTTCTTCATCTTCGTTTATTACTTCTTGTTGTTGTTGTTGTAATCATGATGTGGGCCATCGGCAATTTAACTGGCGGTAATCGTGTCAGTCGTGCGATTTTATTGCGTTACTCTGCGGTACCGTCGAGTGATACGGAGTCGGGTGTTCAGATGCCTTCGCTTGCGGGGGGCGTTAATGTTGCTTCAGTGTCACGTGGCAAACACTATCCTGGAACAGCAGTGCCACGGCATACAACAACAGCAGCAACGGTGACTGGAACAACAACAACACCAGCAGGAAGTGGCATCGGATCACTGCAACAGCTGCCTTTGGATGTGGAAGAGACGGTCACCTGCTTTTGCAGGTGAATTAAATGAAATAAATAATGAAATTTTATGGGCCATTTTTGATGATTTTCTAATCATAGTTTATCAGGGACAGGAATAGTTTATCATTTTGTTAGATAAAAAGAGGTCGATAAATAGAAAATCATTGAAAATATTGTGAAAAGTCAAACGTTTTTGCTTTATCGTTTATTTCGGCCAACAAATCTTCATCGACTGGATCCAAAGTGTAATCGTTTTTTGCTCTACTAAATTTGAAAAGAAACCTATCTAGAATGTATCTGTACATATATACACACATATGTACATACATATACATCATATTATTATATACACATATTTACTGAAGAGAACTAAGTGCTTTCCGTTTCTAAGTGCTGTGATTAAGTGCTCTTCTCCTGTGTCTGTCGCTGACGCATACGTGTCCACATGGGCACATTTTTCACAAGTGGGCACATGGACACATTGTTTTGGAAGAGGACGCATTTCTTAAGAGCTGCCTACTCATTTATTGTCAGTATAACGGTGCATAGATAGTTTCTCAACACGGATAACTGAACAGAGCCACACATCGTTTGCTTACTTTTTTTTAATCAGGCAGCACCGTCAAGAATCCTTCGGACAGCTGTTCCATTTAAACTAATTTTCTGCGATAGATTTTTCAGAAACTTATCAACATATTTTTCCAATTTACTAACATTTCAATTAATTAACACAAAAAAAGCAAACCGATTTTCAGTTGAAACAGTGATGTTTTCGAAAGAGCTTCAAAATAAAAAGAAATGCGGAAGCATGTACGAATCATCTTTTTTATGAACAACATTTATTTGTAATAATGGACACATTTATTTTTAAACAGACACATTTTCGTGAAGCAGAAGATACATTTAAGCTGATGATAGCGGCAACACTGGCTGCAGGGTTTTCGTTTCTGTTTTTTTTTTTCTTTCTTGCTGCTAGTTATTGCTCTCTCTCCCTCTCCCTCTCTCTCTTCTTTATAGTTTAGAGAACAGCTGATTTTTGCTTACTTTGTGCGCGAGTCGATCTAATCATCCATCCAGCCATCTGTCGGAAACGTCGTCGCCGTCATGTATATCGTGTGACATACATAACGTTGTTGTTTTGTATTTCCTGACTATATACTTGAGTGTATCTACTAAAGAACAAAAAATACTGTGTTAAATTCTCTCGAACCTAATTTATTCGTCGAGAAAACCAAGAAATACCTGAATATGTATGAAAATGCATTTACAGTAGACACGCGTTATTGTGAACACTTATTTCAGAAATATCACATTATACAGACTCTTTAAACACACTCTATGGTGTGTAGGTTGCCCATTAACCTTAAACAGCGTTTCGTAAAGTCAAAAGTGTGTAACGTTTGTAAAGGGTTTTCCAATAAGAGGTGTAATTTTGATATTCAAAGAAAAATGCCATTTTTTTAAATAAATTATCGCATGTTTATTTCGTAATAAAGAGGAAGGTATGCCGTTAATAATGAAAAACAACACCAGCCAAATGGCCACCACGACCACGCTTACAGGATCATAGCTATTCAAAATTACACCTCTTATTGGAAAACCCTTTAGTATAAACAATGTTCCTCTGTTTACGAGATGTTTAAAGGTATTCACAATGGGTTCATATGTAAATCAGGCTGTTAGTGTTTTGTTTTATTTTATTTATTGCTCATTGCTCTGTTATTGCTCATTGCTCTACAGTAGATTGTTCACATATTTTATTTATAACAAAGACACATAAATATTACTGCACTGTATAAATAAGTGCAGTATTTGCATTTGTGCATGCCAAACGTAGGGGTCTTGTTATACTACTAGTATGTGTGTACCTGTTGTACGGTGCTTATATAACACCATCGGTTGTGTGAACAATGTGAGCAGTTCTGTTGACCTGGTGAATGTTTTCGCGTTCACATCAACGCGCGTCTACTGTCCATACGTACATACATACATTGCATTGATATTATGCTGGTATATTCTTATATACTCGTATCTAAATGTGTATGCCTCTTTGTATGAATGTGTATAGTATGTGTACGAGTATGTGTTGTGAATATAACTCATTTTTAGTTTTGGGGGCCTGTGAATATCGTGTTGTTAGCCTTGTGAGACCTGGTTTTTTCCGTTTAATTGTGTGTTTTTTCGTCTTTTTTTTTAATTCTTTTCATTGTTTATTTTTTCCATCCATTGCAAGCTTGTCCCCAACTCTTTTGAAATCTCTGAGAACTTCTGACGTCACGCTGAATCACCATCATCAGCTGCTTTGTACCTCCTATCAATGGTCGATACTGTGGTTAGTGGCGACTGTGGATTGGGTTGGGTTGGTAATCTAAAAAACAACAACAACAACAACAAACAACTACATGCGCTGTTAGCCATTAAATAAGATGGCATGATTTTTCTTGTAAAAACATGATGAAAAACTAATCTGAGTTGTGTCGCTGTAACAATTCGAAGCTGCTACTGCTTGGGTTTTTTTCTTGTTTTTTGTAATTACGTGGGAAGGTTTTTTTCTACTCACTCACTATTGTTTTCATTTGTCTTGACTTTTATTATTATTTATATGTTTACTTGCTTATATTTTATATTTATAATTTTTTTTCTAGCTTTTATTACGTATCCATTAACTGATCTTTTTTTCTTAACTGGTTTTTTCTTAGCCTTTTTTTGTGTTTCTGTTGACGCTTGTTTTGTTGCCATGTGTTTTGTTTTTGCCTAACTTTAGTTTTTCTGGTTTCTCGCTGCGCTTTTCTATCGTGTTTTTAATATCTTTTCTTTTCTTTTTAAGCTGTTTAATAATTTGTAACTTTATTATGGTCAACTAAATTTAAATGAACTCATTCCTGACCTTCGCTATATTTCTTGTTTTTTTTAATATGTTTAGTTTATTATTTTTATTTTGTCGTTTTTCTTTCTTTCTGTTTCGGTTTCTTTCTTATTTACGTCTGTATGTGGAGAGCTTGACATTTGTATTTAAATCGGATGATTCTTCTGCCGATCAACATCAGGGTTAAGATTTTACTGAATACTGATCATTCGATTTCGTTATAGTATGTAATTAAAATCGCGTGAAGGCTGTGTACACAATTCGAAGCAATGTTTTCAAATCACTGAAGCGTGCCATTATAATATTTAATGTTTGTTTTAATAAATAAAAGTTTGTTTCATAAAAGCAGAAAGAAATGAAACGCAAATAAAAGAATTCGAAACACTGAAGCAAAGAAACAGAGGAAGGAAATTGAAAACAGCGCAAAATAGGTCATAAAATAGATGGAGAAAGAAATAGAGAAATCAAGGGAGATAAAGAGTGAGGGTGATAAGGTGGGAGAGAGAGAGAGAGAGAGAGAGAGAGAGAGAAATTGCGAAAAAACGGATAGAAGAGTAGTTTGAAGGGGTATAGGGGGAGAGGGTGTGATGAGCGAGAGGTAGTTTCTTGATAAATGCTAATATTTTGTGAACTTTAGATTATATTAATGTACAAAATGTTATAAACTTTAAAATTTATTTTTTATTTATTTAAATTTTATTCCTTTTTTTCGAAATCGAATTTTATATATTTTAAAATTTTAATAAATTTCGAAAATTCGTGAAAGTGTTAAAAAGAGATTTTCCTTAAACTTTCCGTAATTTACTCCTTAAAGTTGTAATGTTTCCATAGAATTTTTTTTTCCATAGAAAAACATTTCATTGAATTTGTAACGCTTTTGTTCATTTTCGATATTCTCGATATTTCTTTTGTAAAATTTTGATAATGTTTGTAAACGTTTTAAGGAAACAGTGGCAAGGTGGCAACCATTCATAATTAATATGTCAAAATTACACAACAACAACAACAACAAAAATCGCAGCGCAACATCAACATCTTGAAATTATTGGTGTTAAACTGATTGTCGATTGTTTGTTTGGACTTTTTTCGCCCGTTTCTTATTTTTATTGCTTTATTTCATTCGCTATTTTCGCAACCGAGTTTCCCAACAATTACAGTTCATTGTTTCTACCTAACGTGGCCGTTTCTCGGTTGGGCTGCTTGTTGTTCGAGCCCAGAGACTGGTACTTTTGAAATAGAGTACCCATTTTCTAACTTTACACTAGACTAAGCAGACGCAGGAGCGAACGAGCGATCGAATGAGCACCGACTACAAAGCACATGGCCGCCGCCACCGCCGAACACTCCGCGCCCATCCATCGACTCCGGTGTCTACGTCGCTTCCGTCCCTGCATCGACTTCCTACAGAGATCGACAAACAAACATCGTTCGACAATCGGACATACACACATACATACATATGTACATCAGTCCATCGCTCGACGGCTAGTTTTGGAGTTCATACAACGTGATGCGAATCCATCCATCCATCCATCCATCCATCCATCCGTCCATGGTTTTCGTCCCGTAACCGTCTGTAGCTTGTACTCCAACACAACGAGAACGTGGAAGTGTTCGGATGGCCCAAATGTCTGTCCGTCCTCTGGTCTTCTGATGAGACGATTTGTTGTTAAGAGAGAGAATGAGAACGATACCACCATCATCGGCACGGAAATACCGATACATCCAAGTAGTCGATTAACCAATACACCTACAGACACTACACTGTAACAAAAAGTTTCGAGGTTTAAAATTCATTTGAAATTTCTGTAGTTATGACTCTTTATGATCTTCTTACGATTCCGTATAATCGATTCATAAGATTTTCCGTACTTCCAACAGGCTTTCGTTTACAGCAACGATAAAAAAGGACTGTCCGATACATACGATGGTTTCTTTCTTTCAGTGTAGTCCTGCAAAAATCACAACACAATAACGAAAACTCGTTGCTGCATGAGCAATATGAATGAGTTGTCTCTGTGTCACTTCACTTTGGCACGCTACACTACATCATCACATTATTTATTTGTTGTTCTCTTGTTGTGCTCTCCTTGTTCATGATATTCTCCGTGGTCTCGAATGAAGGCCCAGTGGAAAATCGATCCACTCTTAAATTTCTGTCGTTTAATTTTGGCTGTGTATTTAACTTGGCTCTAGCTTGTATACAGGGTTGCCGTAGAGCACATATGTGTCTCCAAATGGAATCATTTTAAAAGATGCCTCATGGACATAATGTTCTGGAGGATCAATACTCATTTATGGTGTATAGAACTGCTTAGAAAATGTCTCAACACCGAAATACCTGAACACAGCCCATTTGTATTTACTCTTTTTTAATCAGTAGTCCGTTTCTGTGACTTGTTTGCGGAATACTTGGATGAAAGTGAAGTCAGCCATTCTTACAGGGTCATTGAACGCACCCTGAAGCATTAGTAGCTAGATTGCCAGTGACAATAAACTCGTTTGACAGTTAATTTTACTGTTCTGTCAGAGGACAGCTCTAAATGGCTCTAGGACAGCTAAAAACAACAGTTATTTAAACTAATTCTCTTCGATATATGCTTCGAAACTTATCAATATTCGTTTCTAATTTATTGACTTTTCAATTAATTAACACAAAAAAAGCAAACATAGCATTGTTTTGTTATTTCGTATTATTTTAAATATTCAATAAATTGATTTTGCTGAACTTTATGTTCCTTGCTTGCTTCTTTTTTATGAACAAGATTTATTTCTGATTATAGACACATTTGATTAATATGGACACATTTATTTCGCAATATGGACACATTTATTTCTAA
The DNA here is from genome assembly GCA_949629155.1 of Myopa testacea. Taxonomy (NCBI): domain Eukaryota; kingdom Metazoa; phylum Arthropoda; class Insecta; order Diptera; family Conopidae; genus Myopa; species Myopa testacea. Next base: position 17,367,764 of record OX451348.1, on the reverse strand, counting down.
ATAGACAAACTTTTCTGAAGCACGAACACATTTAATTTTAAGTTAGCGGGGCAACACTGCTATTCAATTTGGCTCTAGCATGTAACAATGTTGTTGTTGGAAACGTTGTTGGTATTTGTTGTTAGTATTTGTTGTCGTTGTTATTGTGGTCCTGATGGTCGCATGACTCTTCGTTACTTTATGTATCCGTGGCCACAAGCCGTAACAGTCTAACTCTGCTTTTCTTACTTTTCAGGAGAATTGTTTAAAGTTTCTCTTATTTTATTTATACAATATGTTGATTTACCCCCTTATAAACGATATACGCTCTGTCCGTCTAGCTATCGTTTTGTTTTGTGCTTTTCGTAGTTTTGACGTTACTAACAAACAAAATACGAAAAGCACAAAACAAAACGGGTGCTAGACGGACAGAGCGTTTATCGTTTATAACGGCCTTATTTCATTTCTGTTGCTAACTTGGCTGCACTTTTAACTTTCTTTTATTGTCTTGAGTATAATTTAATGCAAAAAATAAAAAAAATATAATAGTCTAATAATAGTCTAATAATGCAATGATGTAAACGTAATTTAGGTCATTTGGTCGGTTTCAGAGTATAACCGAATATTGAAATTAGATTAAAATAAGCTCAATTTAATAGTGGCGACACCTCAACTGCGTCCTAACTCGAGTTAAGCGCTTTCGGCTTGCGGCCACAGATACTATGTATTCGTTTAGTATTCACCGTTCGTAGTGCTCTTTCTTTGCTGCCTGTGGTCGGTGTTTCTCGCGTTTGCTTTTCTGGTTTTCTCGTTGGTGTTGGTAATGGCGATGGTGCTGTTGGTCTCAGTGGTTCCTCGCCTGTGCAGCGCTTAGTTAGTATATTTTTTTCTGCTGCTACGATTAGATCATTGCGGTCATCGTGTGTTCTCCAGACAAGCAACTGAAGTTTCTACAACTGAATGCATTACTTTTAATTGGGGTTTGTTGCTTTTTTTTGTTTAAATTATGCGCTGAATTTCGTGCACTCATTCGTTACCAAAACGTATGGTAGTTAAAATTCAACAGTTAGTGCAGTTAAGCGTTAAGTTGGCCAAGTTTTCAGCTGAGTTGGGTTGGTTGACTTGACCAACTTTTTTCGTTAAGTTATAATTTCTGGCGCGGATTTACTTCTCGCCAGTGATTCGGAGTGCTAAAGTGAAAGGGTCATTCAGTCAGTCAGTGAGTGAGTAAGTGAGTCATTTCTTGCTTCCTGCTTTCCGCCAGTCGGTGAGCGCACGTGAGATCGGACGCAACTGATGGAAACACGAGCTGTGATCGCATAGCGAAACGCATGAGAAGCTGTGCCATTAGAAAAGAAAGAAAAGAATGGAGTCCGCTTGCAGTCGAGCAGAGTAACCAGAATCCGAATCCGAATCCGAATCCGCGCAATCATCTCAGTGCTAAACATGCAATGAACAATCCGACAATTCAACAATCACTCAATCCACCAGACTCTGGGAACAACAAGTACGTGAGCGGCATCAGCAGCTGCTGCTGCTGTATCTGTGTTTAACTGTATAGTATAGTATAGTATACCTGCCTGTACAGCGAAGAGTACCTGCAGCTTTCCAAGTGTGAGTGCCTTCCTCGGTCCCCAAGAGCAGAAGTGTGAGTGGCGTCGTCGACGTTGTTGTCCATGATATCGTCTTATGTACAACTTGTTTGTTTGACCTTTAACGGCTTTTAGATTGTGCGTAATGTGAACATCGAGATACGATTTACAAAAGCTACATTCATTAACTGCAAATTATAAAGACAACCACAGCAACAGTGCGAGCAACAGCAACCACAATAGCAACAACAAGTACCAAGTCCAACGATCCAAATCTCTCAACTCTTCGAGTTCATTTTCATATACTATAGTAGAAACTATATTATATTCATCAGACAGTAGAAACTCGTTCATTTAATCAATCAATAAAGACACTTTAATTAATTAACCGATTCTGGTCTAAGTTCAAGTGCAATACGAATTAAATTGTTTACATTATACAACCAGCAAGAGTCGTCGTCGTCCATTTGGTCTGATCTGCTCTCACTCATTTCGATGAGTTGCTCAACAGAATCGCCAAATTTGCAATTTTTATAAAAATAGCAACAAATCCTCATTCGATCACGAAAAGTGTGCGTCAGCCGGTCGAATAACGTCAGCTGGCTGGTTCGATTCTTCTGCTGCTACTACTAGTACAGGGTATACATAAGAAAAGAGACCCACTAACGCGGTGCAGCAGCAGCTGAGACAAAGCGTCATCCATCGAAACTGCCGTCATTGCAAGTTGACAGCAAAAGCGTTGGGCTTTTATTTGGTGTCTTTTTTTTTTACTTTTCTATAACAACTAAGTGCCAACAACCAAGTTGTTTTTGTAGTTAAGTGCCGATGGTGGCGGTGGCGATGTTCGTCGTTTATCCCAGCACAGGTTAAGCTCAGTTCTAGTTTGTTGTTCAATGAGAGATGTCGGTGAAAATAAGAAGTCCGTTCATTCGCTCTTTCTTGCTCTCCGTAGATTAGACAAACCTGTTGTGGTAATCAGCGCCATTGCAGTTGTCACTTCGTAAGAAAAGCTACCCGGGTTGTCACCACAAAAATCGAACATGAATTAAATTAAAGTAGCAACAATTAAGAAGACGTCGATCATCGTTGAACAGTTTTAGAAACACGGCGGATGACGGAGAAAAACTGAGAAAACGAAGTGAAGAATAAAGAGCTGTCATAAATGACAATAATTAATGTTAATGAGAGTCGAACTTTAGTCATTAATGATAAAGCAATAACGGTGTTTATTATTAATTCAACGATTTATTTTATTATTACTAACAAAATTAAAAAAAATTGACTAGAAAATAAAAATCTTACATCTAAAGTAATGTGCTGCTTTAAAGCTTTAAACAAAACCAAAGCATAGTGAAAGAGAAACATAAGTCAAAAGAAATCAATTATTAGTGAAAGACGATCGAAAACAATTCTTTTAACAAATCGAATTTTATAATAAATAACACTATTAAGCATACTTGAAGGACATACTCAAGAACTTAAGCGTCAAGCTCGATAAAAGTGCTCATCTCAGTTCATTTCGTATATCACATGGAACCGGGAACTGAAGCCGCCATCTGAAACATCCATCGGGATCGAGAACATAATCTCTGGAGGTAGCTTTACAAACCTGTCGCATTACGGAACCAATAAAAACAAAAAGCTTTTGGACAAGAAACATTTTCGACTTTAATAAATTTGTTCTCTATGGAAATATGTTGAGATCGCCCACTCATGTGCCCACAATTCAACTGACACAAATCCATCAGACGCCATCATACGAAACGGGACGAGCCGCGGGTACAACTTCAGTGCATCGTAAACTGTACCATGATCATTTCTATCAGAGTGAATCTCAGTATAAACAACAACAACAACAACAGAAAGAACAGGAAAATAGAAAAGATTATCATTTGAATTCTAAACCAATAATAACAACAGCAACAACAACAACAACAGCAACGAGAAGAAGAAGTCGTTTATTATTCTCGGCAGCAATAAGAACAACAACGACAACGACAACAGCAAAAATACAACCGAGTGACGTTAACAGTAGTGATTTAAAAACAAAAACCAAACCAGCAACGACGACAACGGCTACTCGAAAGTTAAAAGTTTCTAACTTAAATAGTACGACGACAACAACAACATCTCCTCCTCCGGTAACATCTGTGGCAGCCTTGAGTAAAGCTACCAGCAGCAATCATCTGAACACCGTCAACAATTTAACAAAGATTTTAACGCCTTCGGGTGTTCCAGCGACGACAGCAACAACTACAACAAAAACAAGATCGCCAACAGCGACACTCACCTCTCCAATGTCACCGACATCGCAAACACCGACCAGAACTTCGCTGTTCGATTCGTGTCACAGGAAAATACGGTTGATCGGCGGTGGTCCCGTTGCTTTCTTGGGCGGACTTGTAGCGTAAGTTTTTTTAGATGGTTCTTCCTCTTTCTTTTAAAGTATGAACTCTTTATTGTACTCTTTATGATGGGTAACTGGTAACCAGAGTATACATAGACCTCAAGTGGATTTACTTGAAACTTTAAGCTAATATTTTGTCAAAACGAGTGGAGTCCAAATAGGAGTCTAGAGACCCTATTTAGTCGGCATTGGCCACTGATTGATTGCTTTTGAAACTGTAAACAACTTTCTGTTCAATTCGATGCCCTAAAAAAGAATTCTATTAGATTCGGTCTTTATTCGTAAAGTGAATTTTTTCCTTCTTTAATTTTATAGCTTAATTTTAACTTCTTTACAGATGGTTTTCTCTCTTCGAAAGGGGACACATGCGAGAGAGAGAGAGAGAGAGAGAGAGAGAGAGAGAGAACAGTAGATTAAGGAGTTAGCTAAACGTTAGCTGCATTTTTAATTTGAACATTCATGGTTTACTTTCGGTCAGTCTTCGAAGTTGAATTAGTATTCCGTTTGCAAGTCGCGCTCTTTTCGGCTCGGTTCGGTTCGGTCCGTCTGTCAAAACTTGCCCTATATTTTAAATGCCAGTAAATTACGAGGTTTCAATGTCGACGATTACCTAGATTTCAAGTGTCACTCTCCAAGTGGAGAGTGTCACCCGAGACCAACATTTCCGTGACTCAACAAATCTAGCTGAGAACTTAGTCAAAAGTTAATATTAATCTGCATAAATGTAAAATCGAAGAGCGTTAGAAAGAGAGAGAGAGAGAGAGAGAGAAAGAGAGAGTGGGTTAGAGAGGGAGGAGAAGACTATATATTAGATTTACAACTTAGCAAATTTCGAAGGTGAGCAGCTGCTGCCGTTAGCATGATTTCTCAGCTTTCACTTTCACCAACCCGAACCAAACCTTTTAGTGACTCAGCCCATGACGAGTTCCATGAAATTCACTGTTTTCGACCTCCATATTTAGAGTTACAGCTTAGAAGTTGCTTTTAACACACTTCTTTTTTTCCGCACAGAATAAAATAAGTTAACATAACAATTCGAAAGTAGTTATTATACAGTGAGTAAAGCAGAAAGAGAGAGAAAGAGGAAAACGAAAGAGAATGGGGGAATAAGCGAGATGAAACTAATCTCCTTAGAAGAGATTATCATATAATAGAAATGGAAAAATATTGTTATTATTCTTGTTGTTTATCTTAATAATGTTATTTCAATGCAAATTTATTAGTTTTCCCAACAGATTTCCTTGTTTTGTTGTTTCTCCTTTATTTTGTTTTTTTTCGATTTCGTTTTTACGTAATTCGTAACTGCGTATTTTTTTTATAACATCTCAAATAAGATATGCAAAATAAAACCTGTTCTTATATTATATATCGATTCTATTATAAAAAGATGCATATTATTAACTTTGTCGTAGAATATTTCTTTGATCAAACAAGACCTGCAAATAAAACCTATAAAAGCTTTTAACCATAAAATGATTAGATTATTATCACTCCTTTTATGATTAATGACCTTCAAAGACACTATTTGCTCTTTACTACTATTATACTTTCTGTCTGTCTCACTCTCTCTCTTTTTCTCTATCTGCCTCTCAATCACTCGTGCGTGATTGCGTGGAAAAATTTTTCTAGCCATGTTGTTTCTTAAAAGGTTAATGATCACATTAATTTGACCATCACATAATGTCAAAAAATATTCTTCGGGAATGTTGGGGTCCCCCACCCCCTTTCCGCCCCATTTTATTATTAGTTTAAGTAAACATGACCTATCATTATCATCATCATTAATAAGTCAAGAAGCCCTCAAAGCAGAGCCATGATATGATATGAAGTTAGAAGCGACATGACACATTGACACGCTGATATTTCTGACGAGTTGAAGTCTCTATATAGATAAAATGTCCTCAAAACAGGAACTCAATCAATAAATTCTCAAGTATTGATTGAGTTCGTTTACGTGATGTTTTTATGGACATTTCTTCTGCTCTTCTTCCTTATTTCGATTGAGTTTTAATCTACTGAGCGATTTAAATACTCGCCTCTACGTTGTATTTCCTTGTTCTGTGTTTTTTCTAATCCTTTTTATTCTCTATGGAACTCCTTCTCTCTTTGTCTTTGTCCGTGTTCTTGTATTCCATTTAAGTAGAATTCATAATAGTTAGTTTTTCTTTTTAGTGCGCTCAATTATTTTAGTTTTAATCTTAATTTCATGAAATCCGAATCTGTGAAGATGATTGAGAAGATTGATACAAAGAAGAATATAATAACACTTCTTTCATTAGACGTTTTCCCCCCGATAACCTCTGTGTGGAAAATCGTTTCTAATTTTCGATTTTCAAGATATTCTGATTCAGTTAATCAATCTTTATTAAAACTTGATTATGAATTCTAAAAGTCCATAAAGAAACCATTATTTTTTCAGTTTTATGTGGATCATTCAGTCTTAAAGTTTACAGCTTCTTTCGATTACTGGATGTTAATCTTTATAAAATAGATGATGAGATAGATTCATTCATTAGTTAATGTTTTCAATAAGTTCCGATTTGTTCCGAAGAGCAAAGAGTTTAATAGTTGGGCAAAAACAGCAGCCACAACAAATCAATGGCAACATAATTGATAATTATTAGCTATTAGAACAATTATAGAAGTTTACGTTAATTGTAGTTGATGGTTCTGTGGGCACAATTATTATTAAACCATTAAAGAAATTAGTGAATAAAACTGAGACTCTTCAGCTTCTCTGCTGACTTACTGAGGTTTTTTTTAAACCTCAGGACGGTTGGCTGATTGCCTGTTTAATTCCCTGGTTGGCTGGCTGGCTGGCTGGCTGGCTGGTGGCTTGTTTACCTGACAGACTGACTCTGGTTCTCGGGGGTTTCTGTTTTTTTTTTTTTTTAGTTCTGGCTTGTGGCCAAAGTGGAACTTTTCAGTCGGTCGCGATCTGGTGATTTTTTATGTTAAACGCGCCATGAACTTGTTTGCTCTTTGCGCTTTGTTATTCCGTTAGCTAAGTTTAATTATTTGGCGGTGGCTGCTGTTCCGCGGATTGCCGGCGGGGTTAAAGCGGGATGAAATACTCTGGCACACTTTAGCAATTCAGAAACCGTTCCAGTAGGCTTGGCTAAGCATTTAAAAATTTCTCTATTTCTGTTCATATTCTATTTTTAATTTGATTTAATTACCTCGAGTTTCAAGTGATTTTCACGAAGGTCGCTGAAGACCTTCGCTCTTCGCAAGCTGCTCTATAAAGTGAAAAGCAACTGAAAATGTGAAATCTTTAACATCGTCTAACATCTCTGTTGGAAGAATATTAAAACAAGATTCGTTCATTTTTGTACCTGAGCCGGAAGTATTTTATATGAAATGCCGCCTGCTGCTGCATCTCTCTCTCTCTCTCTCTCTCTCTCTCTCTCTCTCTCTCTCTCACTCCAAAAGCGCCCACGAAGCGAGGCTAATTTAGAGATCCCCTCCTCTGCGCTCTTTCTTTGTCCTTCCTTCGTCTTCTGGGAAGTATCTCGGACTTTCTTAAGACACCTCAGGTGTTCCACATCTGTTGTGATTCACATCGGAAATGAGAAAGAGTGAATGAGAGTGAATGACAAATAAATGTGGCGGGCAGAGAAAACTAATTGTTGTTGCATTTCAATTCGCTTCGTTGTTGTTGGTTCGTCGATGAAACAACGTCAATTGCTTTACTCGCCAATTGTTGCTTAACCCTTAAATTTCACGGTGATTGGCAAGGAAAAGAATAGAGGGGGGGGGGGGGGGGGGGTAATTTGATGTATTTATAGCAGAGGTTGAAACTTTTATAACTTTTATCAAAAAAGTCTTTTGAATAACTGTTATCAAAGACTTTTATTTTTAAAAGTCTTTCATAAAAGTTATTTCGAGACTTTTATATTTAAAAGTCTTTGAAAAAAGTCTTTTGAAGACTTTTATTTTTAAAAGTCTTTGGAAAAAGTCTTTTGAAGACTTTTATTTTTAAAAGTCTTTGAAAAAAGTCTTTTGAAGACTTTTATTTTTAAAAGTCTTTCATAAAAGTTATTTTGTGACTTTTATATTTAAAAGTCTTTAATAAAAGTTATTTTGTGACTTTTATTTTTAAAAGTCTTGGGAAAAAGTTATTTTGAGACTTTTATTTTTAAAAGTCTTGGGAAAAAGTCTTTTGAGGACTTTTTCGTCTAACTTTTTTGAAATAAAAGTCTTTTTTAAAAGTCTTTTGAAGACGAAATGCGCTGTGGCGAACGGTGGAGGAACATGAATGTAAAGAATATTTGCTTGAATCGTCACTCAGCGCACGCTGCGTGTGTGTATCAATATCTCGACCGAAGCCCTTATCGGCAGCGGGTACAGCGGCGACAATGCTTTAAAACAACAACACATTGCTCAGCTTGTGTGTGAATGACTGTGTTGTTATTGTTGATTGTTTACGTTATAGGGTTATAAAGGATTTAAAGCAGAACTACTAATGCAATGAATTTTGATCGAAAAATTGTTATTGGTATCAAAATCTAGTTAGTCGCATGTATCTTTAGAGTTAGTTAACTCTCAAACGGCTGCACCGATTTCGATGCGGTTTTCACCATTCTATTGCAAATTTTTAATGCAATCGTATTCATAGATGAGGTTTTTTTTCATTATAATTTTATACCTAAAAAATATCTATGATTTTAAATACTTTTGCATCGCTGATTTGGAGCAAAGGCAAATGTTGTAACCAAAATAGAAGGTACAGAAAGCTATGGATTGGTTTCAGTTTTTGAGCCTAGCTAGAAAATGTTCCGCGTATGATTTGACAGGGCACCAATTATTGGACTCCATAAAGCCGACAAATATGGTACCTAAAGTGCCAGCGTATTTTTTCCCAATTTATAAGAAAGGTTCTGTTCTGTCCTTTTTTTATTGTTCTGCAATATTCTGATCAATTTTGCATTCCATCATTTTTGTAAGTAGAAATATGTACATATATCACACGAAAGGGTTAAGGCAGAACAGGCATGGAAATTCCCATCATTAATTGCATTTGTTTCAACAAAAGTTGTGAAAATGAAAAACAACAACAACTACCAGCACACAAAACATATCCGGCAGGTTTTGTGTGCTGAAATGCGATATCTGTTTGCAATACCTGTCACCAAAAAATCGTACGGTACGCCAACACATCCAGAGTTTTCTGTACCTTCTATTTTGGTTACCATATTTGCCTTTATTCCAAATCAGCGACGCAAAAGTATTTAAAATCATAGATATTTTTTAGGTATAAAATTATAATGAAAAAAAAATCTCATCTATAAATACGATTGCATTAAAAATTTGCAATACAATGGTGAAAACCGCATCGAAATCGGTGCAGCCGTTTGAGAGTTAACTAACTCTAAAGATACATGCGACTAACTAGATTTTGATACCAATAACAATTTTTCGATCAAAATTCATTGCATTAGTAGTTCTGCTTTAAATCCTTTATAACCCTATAACGTAAACAATCAACAATAACAACACAGTCATTCACACACAAGCTGAGCAATGTGTTGTTGTTTTAAAGCATTGTCGCCGCTGTACCCGCTGCCGATAAGGGCTTCGGTCGAGATATTGATACACACACGCAGCGTGCGCTGAGTGACGATTCAAGCAAATATTCTTTACATTCATGTTCCTCCACCGTTCGCCACAGCGCATTTCGTCTTCAAAAGACTTTTAAAAAAGACTTTTATTTCAAAAAAGTTAGACGAAAAAGTCCTCAAAAGACTTTTTCCCAAGACTTTTAAAAATAAAAGTCTCAAAATAACTTTTTCCCAAGACTTTTAAAAATAAAAGTCTTCAAAAGACTTTTTTCAAAGACTTTTAAAAATAAAAGTCTTCAAAAGACTTTTACTTTTAAAATAAAAGTTAAAAGTTAACTTTTAACTTTTACTTTTATTATAAAAGTTAAAAGTTAACTTTTAACTTTTACTTTTATTATAAAAGTTAAAAGTTAACTTTTAACTTTTACTTTTAAAATAAAAGTTAAAAGTTAACTTTTAACTTTTAACTTTTAAAATAAAAGTTAAAAGTTGACTTTTTTGCTCAAGGCCATTGCCATAACAGTTATTTTCAGGCTCTGATTTATAGGGTCTCTGAGTGGTTTAAATTTCCAAAGCGAAATCAGGAAAGTTCTCTTTCGATTACCATACAAGCGATGAGGTGGTAATACGCAAGGAAACGCTTTTGAATTCATATCTTGTGTGCTTTCTTGTGAGTTTTCCATTCCATTTACACTTCATGTTCATTTTTTTACAACTGTAATTAGAATGTTTGTCTTTAAACAGAATTTTCTACAAGAAATTTCATTTTTTTTTTATAGTACTTTCGCTTATCCTTGTAATTAGTTATCTTTGTTCACTTTGAAAACGTACATTTTTGTATATATGTAGATACAGTACAACCTCCCTAATCCGGACAGATATAGTTTCAGCATCTGTCCGGATTAGTGGATCGTCCGGACTAGAGTTAAAATTAAATTTTAAACGGAATACATACATATTTGTACATATATATTATTTATTTTTATTACTGAAAAGAAACATAAGTACTCATAAGAATTCATTTGTATTTAATTAATTTACAGAAACGTAAAGGAACATACTAAAAGTGAGCGAAAATTCATTTTGAAAAATAAGAATTTATTTTTGTTTGAATACATGTATCTTTATGTAATTTGTCAGCTTTATTTTTAAATTCTTTTAAAAATAAAATATCCTTATCTGTCGCTTTAGTTTGTTCAGCCCATAAAATAGCTTTTGAAAACAGTTCACTTGCCTCTTTATGTGAGACTTTGTTTTGAGCATTTTCAGACTCCTCCAAAGAACTATAAAGTTCTTCAATATTTTGGTTAGCAATTACTGCCACTTGTCTGATTGATTTTCCACTATCAATTGTATCCAATATTTTGCACTTTACTGCCAACGTTAATGTTTTATGTTGTCGTTTATTTACGGGAGCCATATTTACGTCTTAACTCCACGCAAACTCAAGTAAACTAAAATATTTTACACATTCTTTAATTCTTGCTCACACACAATGCTTATTTTGTCTAGCGGTAAAATAACGAAGAAATTTTACTGAGGAAAAAGAACACTTGTCCGGACTATAGAGGAAAAATTTCTAAACTGTCCGAAAAATTTAAATGTCCGGATTACTGGATAGTCCGAATTAGCGAGTGTCCGGATTAGGGAGGTTGTACTGTATATAAATTCAGAATGTTCTATATAGATCTATACGTAGGTATAAAGATGTCGTATTTATATAGAAGTATTAAAGTATCCCTAACAAAATTCGTTTTTATTGCGGTATATTTATTATTATAAAAATCTTCTCCTTAACCTATATATAGCACTATAAATAACCCTTTCCCGAAGGTAGGTCTAAGTTATTTCTTTATTTCTTGTGAAAACTCGGTAAACTCGGATAACCTTGATTAAATTTATACTTCTATCGCCCACGAAGCGAGCGTTTTAAATACAGTAACCTTCGTCTTAAGTACTACAATTCTTAGTACCGTTTTATCATGGTTTCAATGGGCACAGAACCACACCATATTTTGTTTTGATGACGTTTTTGTATGGCGAGGATTGTCCAATCCTCAATTTTGATTGTTTATCTTTAAATTGATTTGCTTATTTAGACTATTTACAATATTTAGATTTATTGACTCTTTCAATTTGATTTCTTAATTATAAGTCAGTGTTATAATCGATGTTTAGATGTCAAATAGCAGTTTGTTTATTGATTTGAATACAGCCAAAAGTGTGCCATTTATTAAACTGTAACTCCGAATTGAATCGCCTTCTTTTATTTCAAATGTCTTTCTAAACTTCGCATTAAGAGCTTTTAGTATTAACGCCGCTTTCATTATTTTATTCAGCTTGGTTGGAAGCGTAATCTTAAGCGATACGTGTTGGGAGACCCTAAGCACAAAACCACACTCCCGGGTCTTCAAGAACAGCACGAGTATTCCAGAGAGTCGTTCGGGTATCAGAAAATGTACCCCATAAAGAAGGAAATATTTTATTATCTCTTTGTTTACAAAATGAAGATATTGAAATAAAGTTTCTTTATTTAAATCAAACAACAACAAGAACCATATAAAAGCAAATACATACTTAAATTGCGTTGAAGCATTGAAGACCCCCCTCTTCTATACACACTCTCACTCCTTCGTTTTCGTCTTCTTCTTCTTTTTTGTGTTCTTTATCTTTCTCTATAAGTGTGAGCTTGAATTTGTCGCCCTCTCGTTTATTCTTTTGTTTATAAAAGACGTCTGTTGATGTTTATTTTGGCAACATAGAAAAAGTGATGTGAAGTGAGGGCCGCCTCCCTCGCGTAGCTTTCTTAACCGTTGTTGGTCAATCGACAAAGCTTTCGAGTGAATTAATTAGTTTTTTGTTTTGTTCGGTTCATTAATTAAAGTACCATCATCAGCTGATGCTTTGAAATACATGCGAGTGTATTTTGAAATATACTCGTTGCTGTTGTCTTGCTTTGCTCAAGAAAATGTCGTGTTGGCCCCACAGAATATTTTGTCATGCAACAAAGTCGCAATACTTTCTTCTTTCTCTCTCTCTCTCTCTCTCTCTCTCTCTCTCTCTCTCTTTCTCTCTCCCTGTCTTCGTTCCCTCTATCCAAATCACTTCGACTTTTATTTCATTTTCACGTGTTAAAGTGTTGTTGTTGTCGTTGTTATTGTTAATTGCACCGTAAAGATAACAGATTGAAACAGTAAAAAGCAATAAAAATATTTGTACTTTTAAACCTAAGAAACTACATCTGTGATTCTCTTCACCCAACCTCCCTATCCGCCTCCCCTTCCACCTCCCCTTCCGTCTCCCACAAACACATAAATTGCTAGATCAGTTTTTTTCAACTAAAGTATTTTTTAATTGCTAGATTTATGAGTTTTTTCATTTTTATTATAGAGCGAAATAATGTGATGTGATTTATTTCGAAATCTCTATTAATTTCTTGATGATCTTTATTAGAATTGTAATAGCAGAAAACATGTGATCAACAACATCTGAGAATTACTGTAGTTCTGGTTTGAGTAGCAGTAGTTTTAGTTTAATAGAAGAATAAATTAAAGAAAGAATCAAATGTTTTCAGATTTTTTATCTGAGCTCTACAAATTATTACTAGCTAGCATCTCTAGCTTCGATATCATTCAGATCGGATTCATGGTTGATCGTGCCGTACCGCATTATGACCTCCATGGTACGAATACTTGGTTAATTATTGAATGCGAAGTGAACCACTAAAAGTGCGTCGTTCATCTTCTTAAAATCGTGTTGTCTGTAAAGGATTTTAGGATTGGGCCTGACTTCGACTGGACATAAATGTAAATATTATGATTAATATCTTCTCTTAGGAAAATCATAATGAATCAAACTTCAAATGGTAATCGGATTTCCGATCTATAATACTATTTGAGGAACATCGCTCAGTTTTGTAACAAAAAGTTTTCTTGTAAATGTTGCTGTCAGAATTTTATTCGAAAATGACAAAACGTAATAAATTTCTAATAATATTCAGATTGATCGGGGACTGAGAGAAGATACTGTGGATATAAAGAAAGACTATGAAAGGTACTCTTAATTTAAATACCCTCAAATACCTAAAATACCTAAATGCAATGATATTTCTGAGAATAGTTTAAAACGAGTCATAAAACGAAACCCACGGAACGGATAAATCGGATCATCGGTGGTAAATGAAGACGGGAACAGTTTAGTAATAGGATTAGGGAGATAAGGTAGTTCCTGGTGACCACTAAGTAAACAAAGTGCAGTGGTACTTACGTGGTTACAGTAACAGTAATAAAACAAAAGTTAAGAATCTGTCGTCTACCTGGTGGCCAGGTTGGCTGGTTGGCTGCTTGGTTGCTTATTTTATTGCTTTCATGAATATCAAAATATTTTCTTGGCTGCAATGCCTGAAAGTAATTCTCAATATAATTCTAGCCGTAGAAAATATTCAACCAAAACAAGGTCAACTACGACTTTTTTCACATAACTGTTTTTGTACTCGGTAATATTTTAATACAATCGTGTTATTGTCTGGTTAGCTGTTGCTGTATTTCTTTTTGTCACTTATCGCTCTCGGTGGAAAATTAAAACATGTGATGTGATGTGATGTGATGGCAGGGTACACCATGTGTTTCTATTTTGCTTGTTGTTGTCGTGTGGTTCTTATCACAAGCACTGTTTCAACACCTCAACACCACGTTTGAGCAGTCGTTGATCACTTTGCTCTGCCTTGCCTTCGTTAGGTGGTGTAAAGCGAGGGAATACTGTAGGGGCAAAACTTAAATGCGGTGGAAGAGGGATAGGTGTGTGTGTATAGCATGTCATCATTATCATTACCTTCATTTTAAATGCTTTTGTCTCTTTGATAAGAGCTTCAAAAAAAGCTTTAGGTTTTTTGTTTGTGGGCGAGGTAAACAAACAATATTTGTTGTTGTTATTATTTCTGAAGCAGGCTACGTTGTCGTTGTTGTTGGAGGTGGTGGTGGTGGTATTGCAATCGGTGTGGTTGTTGATAATGGGCTCATTGAATTGATAACCAGCGAAGATTGATTCCTTCAGGTTGAGGGCTCAATGCGAGACCCGGCCCGATTTACCAGAACTTTTGTAAACTGTCATTAGATGTGGCTAGCAGCTTGGTTGCTGCTGGCGATAAGTTCAACTCAAACTACAACTCAGTCGTGAAGTCTGTGCTTTGAACTGTTTATTTTTCTGTTCTTTCTTCTTGTATTCCTTCTGCTTCCGCAAAACATATGTGTTTTCTTCTTATCACCTTCTTTTTTCTGCTGTCGTCGTAAACCAGCCGCCAGTAAATCTGTTTCTTCAATCCGCTTGACATATTTTGCGTATTAATGCCGATGATCGTCTACAAACGTAGGCGATCAAATGAGTTCCGATGATGAAGTCATGCTCGTACTTACATACTCGTAGGTTCCAATTTAAAGTCTAGCAAAACCACTTCACCACTTTCCGATATGATAAACATAACTTACTTAATGTGTGAAATAGCAGAAAACTTTAACCGGCCGCGTGTGTTTATTTCTTGTGGATTGTTGTTTTTGTTTCTTTTTTTTTGCGGTGCACACTTTTTAATGGGTTTCTGTTTTTTTTTTCTGCTTTTGTTTCCACTACTGCTTTGGTTCCGTCGAATGCGCTTCTTTCTTTGTTAGCAGCTACGCGAAGTTTTCAGTTTGTATACGGTGCTGCTCCTGATAGCGGTTCGCGACCATTAACGTAGCTTGCGGAATCATAGAATTCGTTTTTTCCAATCCTTATCAGACGTTGTCAGCGTTGTCAGTGAATAAGTGAGCGAGTGCGAGTGCGAGTTTATATTTCTTCAGTAGTGTTTGCAGAGAGCACACTATTTCGGTAATACATCATCCTGTATTGTACAATATAATCTCTGCTCCACTGTCCATGATAATACGACTGCAGGACAGCGGCAGGGGGTGAGTCGGTGTCGGAGAAGATTTCCTTCATGAATTGTGTGGTAAAGACTGTCAATTTCATGTGGATGGTTTCGGGGATCCCCCGCAAGATTGGTATATCGCTTAGCACAGTCCTCAGATATACTCAGGACTCAGTGGACAATGTGCTGTGCATTTTAGGGTAAGTACTGGGGGGGGTCTGATTGGAGCGAAATGGCGAGCAGGTCGTTATCTCTGTTAATAAATAATAGTGTAGTAAATTAATATAATATTCTGGACATCATCTCTCTCTCTCTTCTCCGCTCTCTCTCTCTCATGTTCGATTTTTGGTTGCGAACCAACAACAAAGTTTTACCCATTTGGATGAAGTGACCCACACTTAACGAAGTCTGATCACGGCCAAACAATATTACGCCGATCGACGTACAAAAGTGTGGTCGTTCGGCAAATATACATACATACGTCACACCGCCAATGAAAACGCATTAGGGTCACTACACGCGGTGCTTATGTCAAACTTGTGAAGTTTCAAGCATTGAAAAGATTTAAACTTTAGTATTTTAGTATATTAACTGAAAACACTTGTAAAATACAACCACGGCGATATGAACAATGGTTTAAACGTGATTTTTTCTAAAATCCTTCACTGATGCTGGCGAAAAACAGGACAGAAAGCTAGAAGCCGGTAATTTCTTGATTTTGGGATAGTTTTATTTGCTTAATTATTTATTTTACACAGGAAAAAATTAATCAATAAAAGAAAAAAAGACTAAAAGTCTTTAATTACATTTTTCTCTAAAAGAGTACGAATTGCAATAAAATATTACCGGGATATCCTTTCTAGTTAAGGAGATATCGGCGCCAGAATTCCAAATTTCGAAGGGAAAAAACTCCCAAAGCGGGCCGACTTATTTTCATCCACAAAAGTTCGCTTTAAACCTGATAGCTGCAAGCGATGTGTATGCACCTTAAAGAATCTGTCAATATTTTGTCGGGTTGACATTCTCAAACGAAAAAAGAACGAAACGAAAACGAACCTGCGCAATGCGTAATCTTATTTTCTAGCATTCTTGCTCCTTCTCTCCTTGTCTCTTCTGCAATAAATAATAAAGGTAAACGCTTTTCGATAAAACAGATCCAATCATTTCGATAAGCAGGACAGATAAAACACAATCGCTTTTGCGTCGATGAAACAGATGTTTCTTTTGTTTGATAAATAAAACGGATGATTAGATAGTTACTCATACATCTTTTTATAAACACCCGACCTTTGAGGAATACGAAGCATTTTAGAAACTTGTGACAATCCAAAGGAATTGAATTCCTAGATTCAGTGAAAATTAAATACTTTCTTTTACAACCTTCAAATGGTTGTAGAAATAATAATTGTGGATTTAATGATGGGGGACAAGAATTGGTCATCATCATTTATTCTACGATACTATAAACCTCTCCTTTCTCTCTCTCTCTCTCTCTCTCTCTCTCTCTCTCTTTTCAACCTCTCTGCACCTTTTTTCCTGCTCTTTTCCGCACTCTTCTGCTTCGTTCTATCTGTGGGTTGGTTCATTCAAGTTTATTTATTTATTTATTAAGTTGATCGGTTCTTTTTTTACAAAAATAGCATTTTCATTGCTGAAATAATTGCACTCCTTTTTATTGAGTCCCCAACTCGGTTTCGGTTGGTTCTGCTCTCAGCGGTCGTCATAAAAACTTGTCCTTGAATGCGTGCAGACTGCGAAGAAAATAAAAACAAATAAAAATTGAACGCAAATAAAATCAATACAACAACAACAGTAACAACAACAACATTATATTTACTAATCAATTAAACAGCAAAAAATATAATGCATGAATTATCTAAAATAAACTGTAAACAAGCTTAAAAAATCATTACAAAACAAACAACACGATACGATACGATTATTTAAGTAATATACGACTCTTTATTTACTTTTTATGATGCAATAATAACCACAATTAAAGAACTTCATGTAATTATAACATTTAACTTTCTTAACACTCTCATTTGTTTGCTTTAATTTTTTATTCTACATCTCTTTAAATTTAAAACTTGATTTTCCATAAATTAAAGTTTCCTTTTCTATGTTTTTTTATAGAAAGGCGCGCCGCAAGGAGCGAGATGGCGATCAGAGTTCAACAGATACTAAACTCTATCTGGAGGAGAGCGTCCTGGAGCGTAAGCTACCCGAAGCCGATCTGAAAGCGTTAGTAGATCTTCCCGCCGGCTTGGATTATAACGAGTGGCTGGCTTCACACAGTAAGTTCAGCTCAAGTGCTCCAATTTAATGATTTATTTCTGGTCTCACGCTCTCCTTCTCTCTTTGTTTCTCTCTTCCATGTAGCTTTGGCTCTTTTCGAGCATGTCAACCTGGTCTACGGCACCGTTAGCGAATTTTGTACGCCCTCTGGTTGTCCCGATATGACTGGGCCAGGAAACAGGTAAATATACCTTTTATACGTCATGGAATCCGAAGGTCATGAAGAAACTAGTATCATAAAAAAACTGCTCTGGGTCTTGGGTCGCGAAATTCGACGTACGGGTTACGGACTACAGCAAGATGCACACCGGGAAGTAGTGGAGAATGTAATCGAAAAGCCTTTAAAGTCTTTAGGACTGGCCACGACGGACATTTGATCGATATACATTTCCGTGTGCACGTCTCAGTGTCGGAGTCATACTGGGAAATCGTAGAGTCCAGCCATATCGTGACGCATTCTTCACGTCCATTCAAATGGAAGCAATCATCCACATTTTTTATATAAATAAATACAGCCAAAGTACAGACTACTATTTACATCCATATGGTAACCCTGATTATGTGTTTACGTACCATTGATCTATCACTCCAGTTGAATCACTTTAATTTAATTTGAATCAGCCTGTACTTTTTTTCAGTCATTTGTATCGAATTCTATTTTAATTCCTTTTAAAACATTTTCTAATACGTATCATATTAAAGATCTTAACAATGAGCACACACACACACACACACACATGTTTTTGAATATATTTTAAATGTCATTCTTTAATCTTAAAAAATGACTTTTTAATCCTTTTAGATTCCTTTCTAATTGCTTCTGAATTTGTGAATAATTCTGTTGTTGATTTTCTGCTTTATTAAAATAACAATGCAATAATTTTTATAATTTGTGGCGATTATTTTGGAAACTATTTAATAAACGTATTCCTTTTGTATTTTTGAAATTATTTGTTTTGTTCTTATGAACAAAACTAGTTCTTTGTTTTTGCTAATTATAATTCTATTCTTTAAACAGCAGCTAATAAAAAACGAGTCTTTATTATATAATATAAAAGCTTTAATTTTTCTATTGTATATAAAAACTTCTTCCGTATTTATATGTATTTTATGTAAATTTTTCCCATTCGCATTTGATAATAATTCCTGTGTCTCTCTTTCAGAACGTACTTATGGTTCGATGAAAAGGGCAAGAAGACGCGCGTCGCGGCACCGCAGTACATCGATTATGTGATGACTTTCACGCAGAAGACCGTCAGCGACGAGTCGATTTTTCCGACGAAGTACGCCAACGAGTTCCCCGGCTCGTTCGAGTCCATCGCACGCAAAATACTACGCTTGCAGTTCCATGTGATAGCGCATCTCTACGCGGCGCATTTCCGGGAGATCGCCCTGCTAGGCTTGCACACCCACTTAAACCTGACCTTCGCCCATCTGACGGCGCTTCATCGTCGCTTCAATCTGATCGACGAGAAGGAGACGGACGTGTTGCGCGATCTCGAGGTGGCGCTGCGCTTGACGGACGACAACCATGCCGGCCACAACAACCACGTGCTGCCGGCGCCGCCCCACAGCGATCAGAGCAGCTCGTCGTCGTACGAGGCTGGAAGCGCCACCAATTATGTGGCAACAGCCGGCGTTTATGCTGGCAGCAACCAGCAACAGCAGCAGCACATCGCTACGGTCGCATCGACAAGCGTGGACGATGCAGTAGCGTCTACTGCGCCCATCTGCACTCAGCCGGAGGCCAAGGTTGGTGCTAACAACGTGTTTGGCGGTGGCGGCGGCCTGATGGGCGGCATACTGGGCGACTTCGCGGGCAGCGATTTCAGTGATACTTCGAGATATTGTACTTCAGCGGTTCCTTCTTCCTCCTCCTCCTCCTCCTTCAACAACGCAACAGCCGCCAACGCGGGCGGCACCAATGGCGCAGGCGCTCTCCAGTTGAATTTCAATAACAATTTTGCTCAAGCGCACCACCAGCATCACTTGCAGCATCTTCACCACCACCACCATCTTCACCACCACCACCAGCCGCCGCAGCCGTCGGCGCACCAGCAGAATATGGGGCTGCTGCAGTGCAACGCGACCGCTACGGCGCCCTCTCCTCACAACACGACAACCGCATAGTTGCCTTCGACGCCAATAGCTTTGAGCTCAGCAGTTGATCCTATTCCTCCCTCCTCTGCTCCACCACCATCTTCACGTCCTCATCTGCCCCTCTTCTCTTCGAGGGCATCATCCACGTCGACATGGATGACATCGGCATCGGCATCGGCATCTTCTGCACTCATGCGTTGCAATGACAACAATTTGATGCTTTTGCTTATCTAGTTGTTGCTGTTGTTGTTGTAGTAGTAGTAGTAGTAGTTGTTTCTATGCCAGCTTGTGCTCGAACTAATGCTAGTGTTGGTGTTGGTGTTGTCGTTGTTGAGGTTGTGGTTGAGGTTGCCCTGCTTGCGGTAGTGGAAGCCACTTCATCCGCCTGCTTAACAGTTCGCTGCACGATGGCTGCGGCATCGTTGACGCCGACGCACCCGCACTTCATAATTTTAACGCAATTATAACTCGCTTAAGGCCACAAAAAAAAAAAAACAAAAATAACTAAACTAATTCTAAGGGAAAAGTTTTAATGTACCAAAAATAAAACCAAGAAACAGAAAATGAATTGGAATGAAATAAAGAGAAATGAAGAAAACAAGTTAATAAATTCAAATAAAAAGAAAGAATTAACGAAGAAGAAGTCAAAGAAACGAATTGGAAAGAATGAGAAAAACAAAAGAACTAACAAGAAAGTTGTTGCTAGATTTAGAGAGGGAGAACGAGTAAGAGAAATAAGAGAGAGTTGGAGAAATTTCATAAATATATTTAAATGTTTTTATGTATCTGTATGTAAAACAGAGAAAAATGAAAGTTAAGAAACAGCAGAATCGCAGCAGAAAGAAAGAAAAACGTAGAGGAAACCTCGTAGTTTTTAGCACTCAAAATAAAGGCCTAGAAAATAGCAAGAAATCGTCTTTTGTTTTGTTGGTTTTTCTTTATTCACAACAGCTACAGAAACAACACCAGCAACAACAACAACTGCTTCTACAACAACAAGGAAGAAAGGATCACGAAAGTCAGGATGATGCTCAAATTAAGAGAGAGAATAGAATTATAATTGATAGTGTTTTTTAGGGAGGAGAAACGGCAAAAGGAATAAAAAAAAGATCGGGATAAAAAAAGATAAAGAAGTTTATATTATGAAGTTTAAAGAAATATAATATTATTTTAAAAGAGAAAATTATTAAGAAAATAAAATAATTCGAAGAAAATTCTTTATATAGCTTTTTTTACAGTTTTAATACTGTTTTCTCTGTATTTTTTTCAAAATTCAAATTCTTATTCATAATTTTTATTTTAGGAATTATTGAAGACGATGTTGATTAATTCTTATTAATTTTAAATTCCTTTTTCGTTTTCTTCTTCTCAATTCTTAACTAAAGTGTTCTAAACTAAAGTCTGATATATTTTGTTTGAAGTTTAGACATTTTATCTATTATTAATAATTTATTATTACTCAATTAATCTTTATTAATACGTTGTTAAAGTTTGATTTTGGTTTTTTGTGTTTAGTGCTCTTTACACTCATTTTTGCTGTCCTCTTAAACACCATTTTTTTATATAAAATGAATATATTAATAAAAATAACAGAATTTGTGGAAAAATACAAAAACTAAAAACGCAATTTTAATTTGCAACAATCAATTCGAAGCAAAAAAAAAAAGAAAAAAATTCCAAACGTTTGAATTTCATTTAATAAAAAGTATATTTTTCGTTCGGTGGTGTTCGGGTGGCTGGTTACATAAGAAAGAGGGAGAGCGAGAGAGGGGGCGGGTTACTGTTGGCATTGAATCGGTGAGTGTTTGATTGATTGAATGACGGCTGACGTAAAGTAGACGTTTTTTTAGTGATCAGAAGAACTCGAATGGAATGGAAAACAACGACGGAGAATAAAGCAAAAATATGCTGAATAGAAGGCTGAATAAGATAAAAGTTGAATATGAAAATCGGGTTAATACAGAAACTGAATATACGATATAAACTGAATATGAAAAACTGATTCATCTCAAATCGAGGCGACATAAGAGTCATAGAAGCTGAATTTAATAAAAGTGATCAAAATTTAATGATAAAAAATAACACATACTATATTAAAACGCTGCTTCAAAATAGGTAGAGCGATTATTAAGCTATTCTTGTTGCAATTTACTAAGAAAAGAATTACATACATACGATTAGGGTGGGTCATCGGATGGTTTCTTTTTAAATTTTTAAAAAATGTACTGCTAACAAGAAACCAGCAGATGGCCCACACTATACATACTCGTATATTGTGTGTATGTATATTATAATTTCCCACACATTATATTATTTATTATTTTTATCGTAATTTGTTATGATTATTTATATCATTTAAAATGAATAAAAAGAAAACCAACAACTAAACGAATAAATTAATAAACAAACAACTTATATTAAATATAGAGATCTACAAATATTAGAACACAAAACAATAAACGATTAGAAAAGCGGGAAAGAAGAAAAAATCGTAAGAAGAAGAAGAAGAAGCATACAGACATATACATTAAAATAATTGTTTAAAAAATAAGTTGTATAAAATTTAGAGAAGAGACACGTTTTAAACTTTTTTAAAAAAATGGCTATTTTCGTTACTGCAAATTACGACTACCAACAACAACAACAAAAGAATAAAAACAATTGATAAAGTTATTAATATTTATAGACTATTTAGAGTTTAGCGTAGAAATTAAAAAGCAAAGGAAAATTAAAGACAACACAAACATGTATTTGAAGAGTAAAGTTTTAATGAGAAGAAATAAAAAATGTTATGTTCAAATTTGAAATTGAATAAAGCGAGTTTAAATCAATATAGTGAGGAGAAATCGGAACATTTAGAAGACTAATAAAATAAGAGAATAAATTAACCCTTGACTACCTGAATTAAGAATTCAATTTCAGCGCAATTCTAACGAAAATAACTGTAAAGTGGAAGTGCGCATTTCAAAAAGTTACTACCTACCAAGTTTGCCCGATGACAGGGCCACAGGGTCATCCTGAAATATCACTTGTCTCATAGCGAGAAGTGCCGCTCAATCGAAGGGATCAGATTTTGTACCAGTATGCGCTCGTATATAACAGCATTCACTGTTTGTTCGAGAAGATCGAGCTGTCCAACACCATTATAAGAAAAACATCCCCATGCCTAAACAATAGAAAATCAAGAGCAATTCCTGTTACTTCCGGTGTCCCTCAAGGTAGCCACTTAGGACCTTTATTATTCTTAATTTTCATTGACGACCTACCCACGGTTATACATAACAGTAACACGCTGATGTTCGCTGATGATCTAAAAATTTTTCTTTCATTCAAAAATAAAACGGATACGTTATTGCTTCAAATTGACCTGGACAACTTAGTCATGTGGTGTAATTTTAACTGTATGAAGCTGAATCTTTCCAAATGCAAGCAAATGACTTTCTATCGTGCGGCCCACATTAATGTCAACTATTCTATTGGAGGCCACTATTTGGATTCTCTTGAGCATATGGATGATCTTGGTATTACTATGGACCAAAAACTCAGATTTCATATACACATCAACCGCATAACTAATAAGGCTTATAGCATTTTGGGATTCATTAAACGGTGGGCCAAAGAATTTATGGAGCCACAAGTAACGCGGATTCTATATACCTCTTTGGTTCGTCCTATATTGGAATACGCCTCACCTGTGTGGTGTCCTAACTACAACTGTTATATTTCTCAAATCGAGTCAGTTCAAAAGCAATTTCTACTCTTTTGCTTACGAAATATCTACCGGAACGATTTGCAGAACTTACCATCTTATAATTATCGTTTGGAACTCATTATTCTTCCGTCTTTAGCTCATCGGAGAATTATGTTGAATGCAATTTTTGTGCTGAAGCTACTTTATGGCCATATTGACAATCCTTATCTTCTGTCTAACATCAATATTAATGTAGCTCGCCGTGTAGCCAGAAGACCTCAATTTCTACAACTGAGTTTCTGTCGATCAAACTATCTCCAGCACGAACCACTTAGGAATGCTTGTGCCGACTTCAACTATGTTAATTGCAACATCACCTTCTCTGATTCAATTCATTTAACAAGAATCAAAATTCTTCAATTCCTAAAAAATCAACAGTAATATATTTACTTTGCTATGTATTTAATCATTTATTTATTATTTACCAAAATGTTATGTAAACTATAAAGCCTATGGCTTAGTTTTAATTTTTAAATAAATAAATAAATAAATAAATAAATACCATTCGGCTACCACCCTGCATGACGGTACGTTTGCTGCACTCGTCGCTGTAACGCTAGCCTGTCCTTCGACTCACGTACGAAACTTCGTCGGATCCGAAGAGGTTAAATTCACACTCGCCCTCTCTCCAACCCACCACGGCCCCATTCTGGTGTTGTTTGGCCCATGGTAGGCGCTTTTAGCTACAGTCTATGATGAACAGTTTCCGTGCTTATTTCATTGAAAACTTCTTTGATGTGGACAAGGATTTTGAGGACAATAACTCATCGTTGACAGGTCCTACCTCACGAATAAATGTCTTGTCGTCGTCTCCTGACCATCGTTCGTCGCGATGTGATGTTATGTTCTTCGATCATTTATACGCATGTCCTATTTTTTCTGTTTCTTTATTTGATGTCGTGTATAGTGTTCAAATTTTCCTAACAGACTCATGTAGTCGCTCGTATTTTCGTCTCACTCACTCCAATGTAGTTTGATGTGCAATTTTGTAATCTCAAGACTCGGAGCACGATTTAGGCGAGTATCTCGTCTTCTGAGAAATGGGAATTCATGGTCACATAAATCACAAGGTCACCAACAAAAATTCATGAAATATTCGTAGTCTGAATACTAATCGAATGTTGATTATAAGTTGGTTACAAACAAGGATATCATATTAAGTTTTATCTATAGTTATCGTTATCTTGTTCTCAAAAATGGTCCTTGGACCCATCATTCAAAATAAATGGCTCATGTAACATATTTGCTTGTACTAAAATTGGGCTGCATTATTTCTACTACCTGGTATGTATAGATAATATTTATTTGTCTGTATTATTTTGAAAAACCTGTGCAAGTGTGCGCTTGTCTCTGACAATTAGAATCAACTAACACAGGTCAAGTTTTCTATCCACATATCGATAGTATATCGCTAATAAATAATTTATTCAGGAGTCAAAGAGTCCTGATCATATGCTGATCCTGAAAAAGTATGCGCCAATAATTCCTTGAGTTGACATGGCAACCGAAACGAGCGACAACCTCAAGCGATCGCAATGGATTCTGATGCAGTTCCAGTGGATCATCGGAAGCCCCATTTTTACAATTTTATAGTCTGAAGTGAAACACAGTCTCGAGTTAACGCAAATGCCGAAAGAATATTTATGATGTTTATTTATCATCCGGAAGAATGTAGTTTGTAGCCGAGTCTGTTACTTAAAAATTCGAGTACTTTTGAATGCCTCCCAACCAAGTTAGCTCCAAGTTAATGATGTTGATGGATTTCCAAATATTAGCATTCATGATACATATTTTCAGTGTTTGCTCAGCGTTTTATTAGCGTTGTTAGATTTCGTTTCGATTAAAAACCGATTCCTTTCTACGCTCAGTGATTAAAACATGATCTTTATTTTCTAAATCGTTGAGTTTACATTTGAGTTGAATATAAATATAACGAAAAGATCGAGAAATTCGAAACTAATGTCTAAGACAAGCTTTAAATTTTGTTTATAGTCTTTTTCTTTAAATCTTTTCTTCACATTCTCTTTATTATATTTCGAACTATGGAGATGAGTTGATGGTTTGTATTGTATTTAAAAAAGTATATTTTGTACATATCTGAAGATGAATGTTTTTTATCTGAAGATTAATGTGTTTTATATTTTAAGAATTCGGAGCCGAAGATTGATATTTCGTATTTTTATCTAACGATGAATCTTTTGTGTGGAAAAATTGACGTTTTCTATCTAAAGATCGATGTTTTGTGTCTGAAGATCGATGTTTTGTGTCTAAAGAATTGCGAGCTCGAAGAAAAACTGTTTTTCAGCTGGTTAACTTTTTGTTTTTTTTTCTTTTTCAGGTGGCGAAAAGAAATGAAAATTACAGTTGCAGATATAATAATAATTTTTGTGTTTTATTGATTTTTTTTTTGGTTTTTGGGGCGGGGGGTTTTATAAAGTTGTTGTATTTTTTATAAATTAAATCTTTTTTTTTTTGTGTTTTTCTGTTTTGTTGTATTTTTATAAAATTCTTCATTTTTATTTCACAAAATTTTTTTTTATTTTTTTATTTTTTATTTTTTATTTATTTTTTTTTTTTGTATTTTGTATTGTTTGAAGCTTTTTCGTTAATATACACTTTTGTGGGGTTTTTTTTTTTCTTACATTTATAATAATATTCATTCAATAATAATATTTAGCAAAAAATTGAAATGTGTTTTTTTCTACGTATAGTTTTCTTAAATGTTTGTTTTTGTTTTTGTTGTATTTTGTTTCGTTTGAAGCTTTAATTCAATACATTTGGATCACATTCATGGTTCTATATTTGACATTCATAAAATCTACATTAATTTTGAGGTTGTTTTTATCATAGGTTTCTTTTAAAAAAGTTTCATAATCGTTTTGTTTTTCGCTTTTTTTTTTCTCTTCCTCTTCTTATCGATGACGATAACGCATGACGATTGAAGAATGAAGAATGAGTAAAAAAGTGAATTTATACTTTCGAGGAAAAAAGAAGCCAGAAAACAGCGCATAAAGAAAACGAAAAAAAAGAATAAAAATAAAAACAAAACAAAACAAAAGCTCAAGGAAGAAAAAAAAAGCTTAAAGAAACTTTTTGAAAATTTGTATGAAGTTTTTTTAAGCTTTTTCTTTATACTTGTTTTTGTTGTTCGTTTTGTTTTATTTTTATTTTTATTTTTTCACTTCGTTTCCTTCGTGGTGCACTCTCATGAAAAAAAGAAGGCGTGGCAAACGATGTACCACGTTTTGTTTGTTTGTTGTTGTTGTTGTTGCTGTTCTCGTTGTAGTTGTTGTTGGTTTCTTTTTCTCCCTCACGAAATTCTTTTTAATTCTTTTTAATTTAATTGATTTGTTGTTTGTTGGATGTTCTTTTGTTAAGCTAACATTTAAACTTAATATTAAATAACTGTAATTAATTTTTATACTTTTTATAACTTAATAATTAATATTTGAAATATTTTCATTTCTCTTTAGATTTAATATTTATTCACATTGATTG
Organism: Myopa testacea; assembly: GCA_949629155.1. Classification (NCBI taxonomy): domain Eukaryota; kingdom Metazoa; phylum Arthropoda; class Insecta; order Diptera; family Conopidae; genus Myopa; species Myopa testacea. The sequence continues at coordinate 17,340,679 of OX451348.1, read as the reverse complement.
AGTTGAGTTGAGTTGTTTTTTTGTTGTTGTTGTTTTAATTGCAACAGTAAGAAGAACAAGAAAATCCAACCAATTGATTTGCTGTTGTTGTTGTTGTTGTTGTTTTTTTAAAATGATTTTTATTTTTTTCTTTTTTTCGAATTTATGTTGTTTTTCGAAAAAACGATCACAATGGAAAATGAACAGAGTTTTTGGTCAAATTTGTCGCTTTTTTAATTGCTTTTCTTCTCTTTAGTATCGCTTAATTTCTAGCTTTCAATTTTATTTTCATTTCTTGTGTTTAACATTTTTTTTTTGTTTGCTCTTCAAAAAATCAAAAATACATAAAAAAATTCATTTCAAATGTAAATCTACTGAATTCATAATCTGAATGGAGTCCAATATACATTCAAAGTTGAAGTTGACTTCTTTAATTCATTTATATTCAGAAATTATCAAAATAAAGTTAATTTGAAAAATCTCGAAAAAACGAGGAATTGTTTAAACACAATTGTGATAAAAAACTTACTTTCAGAAATTATATTTTTTTTGCAAAAATATTTTTGAAATTATTTTCGCGAAATACGTATTTTGTTTTATTATTCAAAATAATTTCAAATAAAATTCTTTTCTGAAATAAGTTTGTTTTTTGAAATTTTTGAAAATATTCTGTTTTAATAATTTTTTTTAATAACTTTAAAAAAATTGTTTTTTTTTAATTCTTTTTGAATTATGTTTTTCAAATTTTATTATATTGTGTTTTATTTTTTTTTTTTTACTTTCTAAATTTTATTTCGAAAATTTAAAAAGATTTCATTTTTTGTGGAAGTTTTTTGTTTTTTATGTGTAAAAAAAATTCGAAAACACTTTTTTTTCTTAAGCAAAAAAAAAAACAAAAACCAACAAAGCATTAAAAAATATTTCTATGTTTGCATTTTTTTCGCCAAAAACTTCCTTGAAAAAAAAACAAAATTAAATGCTCACATTTTTAATAATTTAATAAAAAAGAAAAACACAAAAAAGACATTCAACATAAATTCAAAGTTTGCAAAGTTAAAGTTAATGTTAATACATAAATTATTGTTGAAAAATGGTTATTTTTTAACAAAAAAAAAAAAAAAAACTCACACACACACAGAACAGTATTAAAACTAAAATAAAATTTAATTTAATTCGAGATCGTTTTTCAAGCATTTCTTTGTTTTTGTTTTTCAACTAAAATGCTCTTGTAGAATTTGTTGCTTTTTTGGAAAAGTTTTACGTATCAACTAATTTTTAAAAGTTAGTACATATTTCATTATTATTCTTTTATATTCGTAATATTTTTTAACTTTTACTGCTTACACATTATTATGTTATTTTTAATAACTGCTTAGTTTTTAGTTGTTCTTTTGTTTTTTTTTAGAAAATAAACGAAAGTGAAAAGATAAGAAAAAGCAAAATAGATATTTTTTAAAGATCTTCTTTTGTTTTTTAGTCATTTTTATTTATTTTTATTTATATTTTTATTTATATTTATTTATTTTTATTTCTATTTATTAGATATTTTATTAATTTCAAGTTGAAATGTTATTCCATTTCACTATCATTATTATTGTTATTGCTATTTTATTATTATTATTGTTATTTTTATTTTTATTTAAATTTCATTTTCATTTTCATTTTCATCTTAATTTTATTTTATTTGCATTTTATTTTATTTACATTTTATTCAATTCAATTTAATTGGATTTTCTTTTATTTATATTTGTTTTTACACAATTTTATAGAACAAAAAAAAAATACTCGTATATTAAAAGCATGCATGTTTCTACACTGAATAGTTGTATACACTACATGGGCTGAAAAGTCCTCGGCCTGGCAATGAGAAAACGTTTCCGTTAATGGAACAAGTGTTTTATACCTCGACCTAACCTCCGTCTGGAGTAATGCACTTAGTAACATCCTTTCCATGAGCAAACACTCATGACTGATATGACCACAACCGCATGACCGCATTCCTTTGAGATGTCTATGATGATGTTACTTTCTGGATGTTACTGGATACTCTCTAGGATGCTTAAGGACTTTTTTATGGCGCCATCTGTACGTCAGTCCAAACACTTTTCAGCTCATGTATAGTAAATATATTGCTGTTGTGTTTTTTATTGTTATTCTAAGCTTCTCTTGCAGTTGAGAAAATAGAATAGAAGATATATTAATTAAGATAGAATTGGTTTTTGGAAAATAGCCAATTTTTGGTTGGTTGTTTGTTTGTGTTGTTATTGTGTTTTGCTTGGTGATTAATTAAAATATTTATAGATTGGTTAGTTGAATCGTTGGTTAATAGATTGATTTAGAAGTTGGATTGGTTGATCTGTCGATTAATTAAGATTTTTGTTTGGTTTCGTGATCGGTTGGGTTCTTTGTTTAAATGCGCTAAAAACGAGTACTTAGCAAGTAGTTGTTTTTGTTGTTGTTTTGTTGTTGTTGTTGTATGCTTTTCACATGCTCTCGATTTTATATTATATCGATTTTATACTAAACTTTTATATAGTATATTGTATACTTTTAAGAAAACATAGTAAATTGTTTGTCCGTCACATTATTTGAATTTTTCTTGATCGATTTTTGTTCATTTTATATATGGTTGGTTATTATTATTAACGTTATTATATTATTATTATTATTATTGTTGTTGTTGTTCTTCTTCTTCTTAATACGTTTAAAGTTAAAGTTTTGTTCAGGTTTTTAAAAAACTACTTTTAACACTACGAAGTATATAAATTTTGAATTTAAACATAATTTGGATTTCAATTTGAATTTAAATTTAAAGTTTAAATTTAATTTTAATTTTAATATTAATAATAATACGTTTATATATAATATAACACAGATGCTTTTATCTTTTCTTTCATTCTTCACTTCGGTTTCCGTTCTCTTCTTCTTCTTATTCTTCTTCTTCGTTTCTTTTCCTTTTCCGTTTCAATAACAATGTTTTTTTTTTCTTATTTTCTTTTTTGTTACTTCTAGAAACCTCTGTTTTCTTGTTCTTGTTATTTTGACATTCAACACTTTGCGATTCTTTTCTCTTTTCTTCGAAACTTGTTCGCAAGCCGAATCATCATTAATTTGAAGCTCGAATTCGAGTTCGAATAATTGTTTGTATTCACTTAAGTTTTATTAAATTATTAATGATTGTGATGATCGATGATGAAATTAATAATGATGATTTGGCTTAATTTCCATCTTCTTCTTCTTCTTCTTTACTTTCTTTACTTTTCTGTTGTTTTTTAATGAAAACTCAATTCTTTTTTATACTTCATAGTTAAGATATAGCTAACATTTGTTGTTGTTGTTGTCTCTTGATGTATTATAATTATTACTCATGCATTTTTTTTTTTGTTTGTTTGCTTGTTTTACTTATAAGCTAGTTTTTTTCTTAAAACTTATTAATTTTAAACATTATATTAAAAAAAGTAACTAAATAAGTAAATAAAATGTGAATAAAACAAAAAAAAAAAAAAGAAATTCAATTGAATTAAATTGATTTGAGAAATCAATGGTTTTGCTTCCTGTAATACACACACAAATATTGTTGTTGTTGTTGTTGCATTTAATTTTAAACAATTGCTTAATTTTTCATTTCATATGTTTTCTTATATGGCTTTTGTTATCAATTTAACGTAGTTTTTTTCTACCGTAGAAGAGAAAAAAATACAACAAAAGATAAACATTTAACTCGTTTGTTTTTTTTTTTTTTTGCTTGAAATTCTTTTTCATTTGTTGTTGTTGTTGTTTCTGTTGTTGTTTCTGTTGTTGATTTGATTTGCTTTGTTTTGTTTTGCTTCTTTGTTGTTTGTCGGTAGAACTTATTTATTTTCTTTTAAAAAACCTTTAATTACAACACCGAATAATTTAAAAAGAATCCTTAAAAATATTACATACAAGAGAGAGTGTTTTGTTGTTGTTGTTCATACATAAATATTGATTACTACATAATAACAATAATAATAATAATAATAATTTGTTTATTATTATTTTCATTAAAAATACAATAATAAAATTTTAACGTAGACATAATATTGATTGAGTTTGTTGTTGATTTCCTTATCTACTAAATTTAATTTTTGCTGTGGTTTGCTTCTGTTTGAATTAAATTCTATTTAAAACAAAGTACATTCAATATTTTGGGATTTTAATCAAATCTGGAGTCGATGGTGGGGTTGTTTGCGGGAAGGGGTGGGAAGGAGGGTAGGGATGGAGGATGTGGGTTGATGGTTACTTTATACGGTGGTGTTACTTTATTTTTATTTATTTGATTTTTAATTTTATTCAATTTTTATTTAATATTATTTTTAATTTTTTATTTTATTAATTTTTATATTGATTTACAATTCCATTTAGTTTTTATTACTTGTTGATTTATTTAGTTTTATTATTATTTTTAATTTTATTTTCATTTGTGATTTTGATTTATTTATGAATTTTATTTGAAATATATTATAATTTGTCTCTCTTTGAAGAGTTTATTACATGATCCACATATTTTTATGACTACTACGATTTTTGAGTGTCCTGTTTTGCGTTGTTCTTGTTGTTGTTTTCTTATCATATCCTTTTTACTGTTTTGGATACTTGTTTTATTTCTTTTTTTTTTTTTTTTTGTTTTTGTTTTTTGTATAATGTTTTTTTAGTATCATTTAATATCACATCACCTTTAATTTTTAAATATTTAACGATAATACTACTAATTCTGTCTCGTCTTGTCTCGTCTGTCCTCTCTCTCTTCTCTCTCTCTCTCTCTCACTCTCTCTCTCTCTCTGTGCCGGGGCTGAAGTGACACCCATTGTTTTTACTTAACTAGTTTAACTGTTAAACAGTTACGGTCTCTGTACAGTTTGACAGCCTGTTGATTTGCAGGTTGAGTGAGTGTCTGGTAGTCAGTTAACGGTTCTCTGTTAACGGTTCTGTAGAGTGTTTCAGTGTCTGTTGTGCGCAAAACACATGTGCAGATAAAACGCACGAGGATTTTTGTGGGAATTACTGCAGTTGAAACACATGTGCATATATTCTTATATAATATCTTAAAATACATGTGCAGCAGAAAACTCGATAAATCGCATTGTAGCATTGTTGCGACGCAGCCAGATTGGAAGCCGAGACAGCATGCAGCGAATCTCGCCTGCCAGATTCGTCAGATTCTGTCCCGTTTGTTTCCAGTCGAACCAGTTTGCTGCAGGTTCAAAGATCTGCATGTGTCGTGGGCATTCGACTGTTACGTGTTCTTGCTGGGCTGTTAACAAGCGTGTGTCAACTCGTCTCTCCGTTGATTTATGTTCGCAGTCTGTTAATCTTTTAATCTGGCCCCCGTTTGTTAATCTGAGTGTTTAACTGTTTGTGGTTTTATGTCTCTATTTCTTTTATTTCTTTTGCCCCATTTCGGTCTGTCTTCGTCTCTGTCCTCGTCTCCGTTTTCGTCTCCGTTTTCGTCTCTGTTTTCGTTTCCGTTTTCGTCTCCGTTTTCGTCTCTGTCATCGTCTGCGTCTGTTCCTGTTTCTATCGTTTGTCGATTTTAATCACTGTTGCTTTGAATGTATTTGTTTTGTTTTGTTTTGATTTAAATTTTAATTGATTTGATTTGATTTGATTTGATTTGTATTTGTTTGTTTTCGATAGTTTGTTTTCTGCTGTGATAGCTGTGTTTTCTTTCTTTAAGATATTGATGCATATATGAAAAATCTTACAAGTAGTTATTTCAGCTGTTTTTGGAGTATTCCAAGTGTGCTGATGATGATGGAGATGCTTTTGTGTCTGCTTACTTCTCTGTTAATGCGTTGCGTTGCCTCTGTTAATGCTTTGGATTTGTTTTGATTTGGATTTTGATTTTCCTTTCCTTTTCATTAGCTTTCCTGTTCTTCTCTTCTCTTTTTATTTTGTTTTTCTTTTTTGTTTTTTGCTTTTTCGCTTTTGTATTAATTTACGATATCAGCTGATCGGAGGGATTTGAAATTATGTATGTTTTACTGAAAGCTTCTCTTGGTGAGCTCTTGTATATATTTGTGTGTGTGTGTGTGTGTGTTTATGTGATGATTAATACATATCATTATCATTATCATTCTTCTTCTTCTTCTTCTTCTTCTTTGTCTTCTCATTCGTCATCGCCTGTTTACTCGCCCGAGTACAGCTTATTTTTGGTCAAAGAAAAATCTGGACTGATCAGTATCGTGCTGCTGCGTGTGAGATTTCTACGAAAGGGATCATGAAAAAGGATTCAATTAAAATGCGAACTCAATTCAAGGCGCTTCTGTGTCATTTCACTCACTTGATAAACTGTGGCAGCATCGAAGTCCAGCCGCTTCGATCATGCTTCAACGTCAAGTACAACTCGAAGGTGGACACAGTGTTTGGATCCACTTTGAAGCTAGCGATGCGTCTGTGGAAAAGAGAAGAAAACCAAAGCGGTTGCTTATTAATAACTGCGGATGCTCTTTTCTCCTGGTCACTCTTCTTCCTCCTCCGCCCGCTGCTCCTCGTCTATTCGTTTCTATTCTTCACGTTTCTTACCTGGTGTTATTCGGCTCATCCTCGAATTCGATGTAGATGCTGCAGCCGCGCACGCCGCACGGTTCCTGCTCGCTGCTCTTTATGATTTCCGTGGCTATGCGCGGAGTGAGGTCCCAGGGCAGTGAGACTTCGGTGCAGGCCAGATGGCGACTCTTGGCGGCGCGCAACTCGGCCTGCAGGCGCTGCGACAGCTCGTGGACGGTGCTGGCCTCGATGTCATCGTCCGGATGGTTGCTGAAGCGGCGGAGGCGGTCCTCGTTGATGGCCGCTACTTCGGCTGCATGCTCGCCGCAATACAACAAGTTGTTGTTGTACGTGTATCGCGGCAGACTGCGGGATCGGTTGGTGGCAGCGTCCATGCCGGATTTCTGCTGGTTTTGAAGGGGATGAAGATGTTGTGGGTGGGTCGGGGGCTGTCGTGCATGAGCCGGGCCGTCAACGACGTCCACGTTGTTGCTGGCTCTATGAGTATTGTTGCTGTTGCTGTTGCTTCGGTTGAGATGAAGACAAGGCGGCGGGTGGTTGCGATGCTGCGATTGCTGGTGAGAGGGTGGAGGCGGTGGGGGTGTTAAAGGACTGGTCCAATCTTTAAAGTGGCAAAAAAGGAGAAAAGAAAGAATTTTTAATCGTATTTGCATTGTTTTAAATGAGTAAAGTAAATAAACTATGTATAGATCGATAAATCCCTAAATCCCTTGGGAAGAAATAGAAAAACAACCATCGATTAGGTTAGAGGTGAAAATATTGCACCAGAAACCAACCATCAGCCCATTCAAAGGCGTTTTTATTTCGCCCTTCCACCCACCGGCGCTGCAATTAGACTGGGCTAGCAACACTGTACAAAAACAGCTGTTTTTCTAATATCATTTTTATTCCGTGTATCGATCCGAAAGGGACCAAAGAAGGAAAAAAAAAAGAATCAAGTTCCAAGAGAAACAAAACTAAAGAGAAAGAAACAAAAATGTTTCCAACAAACGAAGAAGAGTTAAAAAACCTGTTTAAACGAAGAGAGCGAAACAGAGAGAGGAGAGAAGCTGAAGAGAGACCCGAGAAAAAGAGAGTAACTCAAAGAGAAGAAAACCGGAGAGCTGTCCAAACGAGAGGAGAGCCAACTCGTTTATCTCGTGTGTTTCTCTCTTCTCGCGGCGAGTGTGGAGAGAATGCGAATACTTTAGAAGCTTCTGTTGCAGCGGAGGGCGTGGAGAGGCGGACGACACGGAATCACCTGGCAGCTCAGCTGGAAATCAGCCGCTCGGTGTCACACTTTTTTTTTGTCGCAGCGCCGTTGTTGTTGCTGCTGATTTATTGCATGCTTAAAGAAAACTTTGCAATAGCAAACGAAAACAAAGGCAGAAGAGAGAAAACATGCAGGAAAGCTTTTTCTGCAGCTGACGCAGACCGATTTTACTGATTCTGTTGGTGATTCCGCTGCACTGTTGCCGGTGCTCTGCTGCTACTGTTCTTGCATTTCGTCGTCCGTACGTTCTTCGCTTCTCCACCAGCAACAGCGACGTCGATGCCGGCTGCGACGCTGGCGATTAGTTCGTCGTCGGGCCCCCTGCTGAGGGAGCTGAATTGAAGCTTGCGAAACCAGGCTGGATGGAAGAAGATTGTGGGATTTTCGGTGGAAGGGCGGATGAGGTGGAGAGGCGTGCAAGTAGAATGATGAAATCCACTTGCGTGATGCAAGAATGACAACTTTTTGCACCGGCACCAAGCAGAGACCAGAGCAGCAGGGATTCTTGAAGGTAAACGGTTCCGTACGTCAGAAAGTCTAAGAATGTCTGATGCGATGGGAGGCCGGTGAATGCGGAGAGGGTTGAGGACGGGCGGAAGCAGCAGCAGCAGCAGCAGCACAGCTGCGAACGAATGCAACCCGAATGCGGTTAGCAACAAGAAAGTTTTCAGCTCGTACATAACATTCATGGTGTGTATTGCATGGAACGAAGGGCCCCGAATAAACGAATAAACGAACGAACGGACGGACGGACGAACACTCGAGCGAACGGCTTAAAATGTTTCCATTAGTTAAGCACGCTGGCAGGCAGCGGCTGTGGAAAGGACGACCAACTTATCGACGCAGCGACAGAATGCAGCAGAGAATCCTTTGCGAATCCCTGCAAAAAAAAACAACAAAGCGTGTGTATTCAGGGGTACATGGAAAAGTGCTCATAAATTGACTCTGCTGTTGTCAGCCGGCCGGGGAAGTTTTGCAACGGTACCTCTCTCAATGAATTTCAATGCACTTTCTGTCAAAACCAAGAAAAAGAAAAGAAAACCCCAAAAAAAAAAATGCTGTTGCAGTGGGCTTGAAGACGGTGCAGAGTAAATAGTTTTAAAATACAATACAAAAGTAAGTAGATTAAAAAGCAAACCATAGCAAATGTTGATACTGTATAAGAAAGTGATAGAATATTAATTAATGCTTTTTGACGTGTACTTCAAATACAAAATTAAAGGGAATGTCATCGGTGCTGGAAAATTGACGAGAAGTTACGAACACCGACAAAGAGAGAATTTGAGCAAATATAGACGACTATATCCAGGGTCCAAAACCCATGGAGTCCGTCAGACTTCGACTTCAACTCGTGTCACGGATGCGTTCATTATATTTCGTTACTCGTAAATAAATAAATAAAATAAAATGATTGCGAGTTCACATGCGTTGTGGGTTTCGTGTTAGTTGCCCCAAAAAAGGGAAAATGATCAAAACAAAGCTTTGTCAGCCTCGAAAAACAACGGACACTTTTCATAGTTTTATTCGCTTTTTGTCAGGCTGACAAATTTTGCGAGATTGCCAGAATAACTGTTCTTTGTCAGCAGTCAGGTTTTTCGCAAAGATGTGCAAAAACTGAATTCTAAAAAAGCGAAGTTGCAAAAAAATAGCTATCATCATCAAGTTGCACAAAAATAGATCCACATCAATAAAAAACAAACCAAAAACAAATTGAACTACAAAACAAAATCAAATCAATTCAGAAACAAATTTGAGCAAATTTTACTTAGATTGTAAATTGTGCATGAGACATATGTGAGTCATAGTTTTGTTCACCTCTACGAAGCATATTTTTCAAAGTGGAATATAAAATCAGATGTAAATTAATGCGTATTTATAAACATAACTGTAGAAGCTGTATATTCACTTGCAATCAGCACGCTCTTGAGTCATATGTGAACATCTGAGAGGAGGTACAATTCGAAGATATGCTACTGTAATTATATTTTATATTCTTAACAGCTGTTTTCTCGAAATGAACAGGAAAAAAACAATGCAATCGCGAATTAGCATGAACAACAAATGAGTAAAAAAATTAATTAGATGACAATGCATTTTTTTTTTTTTTCATTTGCATCAGCTTCAGAAACAGCTGTCTTTTTTTTTAAATAAAAGTACATATCATCATTAAAATATTATAATAATAAAATGTGAGTATTGAAATAATTGTGGACATTTTATAGAGTATTTTCTCTGTTTCAGTTGCATCATCGGATTTCTGTTCTTAATCATTCTCCGTCTTCTTTTCCTTGACTCCATGCTACGTGAAAGGAACCACAATATTTTAGCCAGATTTTCAATAAACGATCGACGTGATTCTCCGTGATTGCGCTCTGTTATTGTTGCGAAAAGAACAACAAACACATAGCAGACGCGAAAATAACAAATCGCAATCACGGAGAATCACGTCGATCGTTCGTTGAAAATCCGGCACTTAGTTTTACGAAATGTTGTTGTTCTTTGAGTTAAGTTTTATGCTGAAAGTGTCTTAATGTTGAGAAATGCACTCGAAATCGTCTTCAACTGAGCGTATAAAAATTTGAACTTCTATTCTTATAAATAGTTATAATTCTAAAACGAATTTCTTCATCTATTTAATAGTTTTTTCAACTGAGTTCATTGGATGGCTCAATGAATGGCTCTCAAGGTTTCGGTTTATATTCACTTTATACATTCTCCATTCATGCAGCGTTGATTTGATTTGATTTGATTTTAAAACCCGGGAGAAAAACCGTTTGCTTGTAAGTCTCAATGAATTGCGAGTTCCGAAAAACCTTGCAAAGTTGAACATAGAATTTCTCAGTTCGCAGTTCGTTCTGAATCAAGTCGTCCTTGATACTAGCCAAGGACTAAGCAAAGAACACTACGTACTTCGCCGTCACCTTGAGTGTGTTCTCCATTAAAAGCGATCAATTATATGCAGCGCTTTGACACAATAACACATGCACACAGAAAAGCGATACAGAAGGTTGGTTAGAAGACGATAACCAACGATAATAAGGATATAAGATAGAGTTGATGATGATGCCGGACGGAGGCGGATATAATTTGTGCGTACATACCTTTTACTTTCGATGAACCGATGACACCGAATTGTCCCTGCAACTGGTTCTGCACCGAGAGCACTTCCATTTTCATCAGCAGCTCCTCGAAAACCCTGTCAATTTGGACGATTTCGTCCGCCTCGACGTCGTACTGCGGTGTCGAGGTCGTCGTCGCTGCTGCTGCTGCTGTTGCTGTGGAGTCGACGAGGATGGCGCTGGCTGCCTCGATGGCTGGACTGGGTAATGAGCTGCTCGAACCACTCCTGTTAAGCGCAGCAATGATGAAGTTTTACGGTGGGCAGCAATTTTGGAAGAGCGGCGCACACTACGAGTGGTTGTGTTTGGGGACGAGACGAACAACGAAAACAAAACGAACAACAAACGAACGAACGAACGAGCCAAACGCCGGCTCCGATGATGGCGACCAACAACGAAGTAGTCGATTATATCGTGTATATATATATATATATAGTAATATATATATGTACTTATATATGTAGTTGTATATATATGTATCTATATATATATGGATGTGTTCTTGTATTTTTTTAACAGATTTTAAAAACTTAAACTGGTTTTTAACGATAAGAAATGCACTTTTTTGATCACTTGCTTGAAACAAACTCCACGTACTTCCTTCCTGCTGGCTGATTGGGTTTGTCTACTCTACGGCTCGCTCTTTCTTCTTCTTCTTCTTCTTATACTCCTACTTTATTTCCTTAATTTTTAGTTGAAAATCAGGATTTCCTCTGCGACGTCGTCGTCGTCTGCTTGCTACTGGGATTTGCTCCAACGAAGAGCAAAAAATTCGACGATTGGAAGGAAAATCAGTCGTCGTCGTCGGTCGGGTTGAGTGGCGACGGCAGGACTTCGGAAACTTCATCAACGATGACAGTAAGCACGGCAAAATTATTAAAACGGCTGACTTTTCAAAACAATTCGATGAACAAATTTATATTTCTTCCGTTCCAAGCGAGTTGTATTTCGAACTGAAGTCGTTTTTTCTTGCCGATCGATTCTCGAGGTTCGTCGTCGTTCACGTCGCTTCGTGATGTTCCTGTGCAGAAGAGGAGACTTTTTCACAGCACTTAAAATATTACGAATCACGGCTCCGAGTTCCAAGTGTTCTTGTTTTCTTGCTTGGTAACGATTTGAATCTCGAAACGGAGAAATAATGGCAAACGTTATTTTGGAAAAAATGTTCGTTTTCTTTTCTTCAGCCTGATTTTCCGCCTTTGCTACTGCTCTGTGTTCGCTCTCCGATATTCGCACTTCTGGTAGTTTGAAGAAAAATGTTATTATTGTGCAGTTTATAAGTTTTGTGGGGCTTTTGGACTCCGATTTGGTCTGACTTTAGTTTATTTTTCGACAGCTTTTGAAAATTTGATGTGCCTGTCTGATTGACGTTTTTTTCTGTTTGATTGTTTTTTCGAAACTTGATCGATGACGGCGGTGAGATCGGGTGGTGTAAATGGATATGAACCGTTTTCTGACGGTTCCTGGCCAAGTCGTGTGGTCGGCGGTCGCGCGGGATGCGAAGAAAATGTAACGAATACCAGCAGTGTTTCAAAGCTACTAACCCGGCCGGCTCTGACACGACCGCTTTTATAGCCTTGTGGCACGACGTCAGCGCGAAGTCGACGCCTTCGGTCGATCAACATCCGAAGGAAAGCAGCGCTGCACACAAAAGCACAGCAGCATTGAAGCAACAAAAACAACACCAAACGCAAAATCAACAGTGAAGAGCGCCGCGGCAGAGCTCGACATGCGCGCTTGACAACCAACCCAACAAAAACAACTACTTGCCGTTCACCGGCCACAAAATTTGCTATTGAAATCGTATGTTTTCGTGTTGGTGCGAAGAGGAGAAAATTGCTGGCGCTGATTGAGAACGAAAGAGAGTAGAGACAATGTTTTAAAAGTGGTCGGAAAGAATACTTAAAAGAGGGGTAAACGGCAAGAAAAGAGAAGCATTTCGTTTGGGTTAATTTAATACAGAACTTTGTTTGTGTAGAAGACAGAGAAGAGTGCCTAAAGTAGGGGGAAAAAAGAAGGTAGAAAAGAAGAGAAAAATTAAGAAGAATAAACACGCAAGAATATCGAATACGATTGAGAACTAAGAGAGCTGTGTATTACTAGGGAGAGTGCTGAGAGAGAAGAGTGTGAATGCAAAAGGAGAAAAAAAAACAGCATAAAATCTCAGAGTCAGAGAGCATAAAACAAATCATATGTTTTCCGCTGGCTCAGAGAGAGCAGTTTTGGTTCAAGTGTGTGTGAGAGAGAGCGAGAGATAGAGTACATATAGAAAAACATGTGTTTATTGCAAAAGCGGAGAGACCTATTTTTGAACTGCCATCATATATAATATACTTGTATACAGCTTGGCACTCGTGTATATAGATCAATATACATGTTTGTACATGTACGTAATTCATATCAGCTGTTTCGATTTTATTTTAGGACTTGCTGGTCGTCTTCTTCGGAGCTCCCTCAAAATCGCACACACAGACACACACACACGCTATGTTACATGGCTATCTGTATATATGGATTATTATATACTCGTATATACACTTTGTGTATGCCTCCAAAGTTATGTTTACTCAAAAGCAATTAAATGTTTTTATTGCTCTCTGCTCGTGTTCGCTCGGCGTTGCTCAGCTGCACGGCCGCTCTTCGCCGCTCGCTGTGCATTTCGTTGTATTTACTTTTGCGGTTTGACAATAGATGCAAGCGACAACAACAGACAGACAGACAAACGGACGGACTCTGATTGACTGCATGAGTGACGGAGAAACGAACTGACCGACTGACGTTCACACTGCACGGGGCATCATCGCTGAAAAACAACAACAACAACAACAACGGTGGTGATTCGCTTGTAGTGCATGCAGGCAGGCTGGCAGTCAGCGCTACGTCTCTGTTGTTGTTGTTGTTGTTGTTGTTTTTGTATTCATGTAGTTGTTGCTGCTGCTGCTGCTGTAAACAGCTGAGCACGATTTATTATTTCGTTTCATTAGTTTTTGGTTGCTGCTGCTCTTTCGTTTACCCAAATCCCTCTCGCTCTCTCTCGCTCTTTCGCTCTCTACCAACTCTATTGATCCATCTTTTCTACCTCTTGAGCGCTTTGATTGTGTTGATGGTGTTGTTGCTGTTTTATTTTATTTTCCAGAGAGATGGAGAGAGAATGAATTTTACAAAGCAACTGCAATTACAACAACCATAACTGCAGCAGAAGTAACAACAAACACAACAACAATAAAATTTCCATATATACTACGTCCATATGCACAACGGATGAACGCGACAACGCCAACAACGGCGCAGAGATGCCAGATTAGCATGTATTGCAACGAAAAAAAAAAGAGTTAATTTTTTCCTTTTTTTTTTATTATGTATTTCTGTGGTGGTTTCTTCTCTTTTTTTGGCTACGTGACTTTTTAATGCAGGCCGCAGCGACAGAAACAGCAACAGAATCACGGCTTATTTTCTCTCCAGAAGCCTGGAAAAAGAATACACAATCAGAAAAGCGGAATATGTATCTGCGAACGATGTATTGACGATGTAACATGGGAGCAGAAAGAAGAAGAAGAAGAAGAAGAAGAACACACCATCACATGTTCGCCGGCTTGCATGCACAAACATGAACTCGCCAGCCGACATGCACTCCACGATACTGCTTCGTAAATTAGTACATAAGTACTACGTTCGTAGCGAGTACATAGCGAGTACATAAGTACTATATACTTGCAGTGCATGCGAAAGTGTGGCTTGTTTAAAATTTAAATTTTGTGTTCGGCTTCTTTTTTTACTGTTTACTGTTCTTTGTTTTTGTTGTCTTTCACCACTTCACGGACGATTGTTTGTGCCCCACAGCCAACGGGAAGGCACACCGGAGGACGAGGATGATGATGATGATGATGATGATGATGATGTTGCTGATGACGTTGACAGAAGGTTGAAAAGAAAGGAGGAGTGGAGTGGGTGGGAAAAGAAGAGAACGCAAAGAAGGAGAGAAGAAAGACGGCGAAGATACGATTTCTATACGATTTAAATGCATAATTTGCATGAATTTAAGACCCTTGAAGACTCATCGTCAAAATCAACTTCAATAACTGTAATCCTTGCATCCTTCAACATCCTGCAGGTACTTGTGGATAATCCTCTGGAATTACTATAAACTCAAATGCGAAATACAAACACTGAATAATGTTCTGATCTTCGTGAAGAAAGAAAGCAATGAAAACCGCAAATGAAATAAGATACAAAAAGCGAAAATGTTGAAAAAAAATAAGCGACGAATTTCAATGAAATTTCGATAAAAATTCGAAAAAAACGAACACAGATTAAAAGATCGAAAGAAAAAGCAAAGAGACGATAACGAAAACAAACGATAAAAACTAAAATTTTAAATATTAAAAATTTTTTCAACTAAAAAAGCAGCCTGTAAAAACATGTAAGCGATAAATTCGTTTAATTTACTTGCTATTTTTAGTTATAAATTAACACAGAACAACGCAAGATAAAAACGGCTTCCATGCAAATAAGATAAATAAAAGTAAATAAGGCGAAAAGTGGAGAAAACGAAAGAAACACGCGAATCCAGGCAAATTGCTGGGAGCCATAAAAGTGGGTGGAAAACAGAAGTGAAAATAGGAAAAAAAAAACCGTCTTCGAGCATGCATTCGAAATTACTTCATTCGAATTCGAACATTAAAACCGGGATAACTTTGAAAATCGGACATCGATTATTATTTGAAGTGTGTTTATGCGACTTTTTGTTTGGGCAAAACTGCGGATGGATTTCGGGACTCACATGGTGGGTATGGTGGACCCCCTCTCCCCCCATCGCCTGGTTCACCATCACTTGGATTCGTCGTACTGCTGGTCAGCTCGTCGCTGTAAACGAGGGTCTCGAAGGAGGACTCACGTGATCAGTGAAGAACATTCTGGATGTCTTGAAACGAACTCCTTTTCGATGACATTCGATGCGACTTGAAAACGCAATTCGAGAAAGTGGAAAAATTCGCCATTCATTCAGAAAATAGAAGAGCTGTCCCAAGAAGATTGGCTTTCATTCCATTGAATTATATTTATTCCATGTTATAAAGTAGAGTTTATTGTATTATTTCCAGGTTTGTTTGTTTTTTTAGTGAACATGAGACTGTATCGTGATATGCGATGATATGCGATCGTTTGGGCCCAGCCATTTGCCTTCGGTGATCATTTGTGCTGCTGAATAACCAACAACTGCTGAACAACGACCAATTGTTGTTGATGATGCCATCGGACAGAGGCGTCGAAGAGCTTCAAAGGTCGGCTGGCATCGAAGAGCGTCGAAAAGAGCCGGGATTCAGCATAAAACCGCTTTGAGAGGGGTCAAAGAGCGTCGATGTGATGGATGTCTAGAAGTACTACGGTCGTCGGCGCGGTTGAAAGCGTTTTAAAGCTCCTCCTGGTGTTTGTAGGCATCCAAAAGTTTCGAAAAGGCCTCGAAAGCGATCCCTCCCCAAGCGGTCCCTCCGTCGGACGCCTCTGCCTGCCCTGGCGACTCGGTGACTTGGTTCTGAAACTCGAGAACAAACAATATAATTGACCACAACTTAAAAATAGCAATTAAACTAAATTGTTTAATGTTATCGCGCTCCGGCCGACTGTCGATCGGGTCGGTCGCGTCGGTCGTGTTGCTTGGCCGAGCAGCGCTCTCGCTCGATCCGGCAGGCGTTCCGTTGAGTCGCACTTCCAACTGAAGGCTTAAAAAAAAAAAAGAGAACCAGCGGCCGTGCTGTCGGACGGACTGATTCGCTGTTTGACTGTCGTTGTTGTAGATACACACTTGTTGTTGTTGTTGTTGTTGTTGTTCTGGTTGTTGTGACTTTGCTCTGCATCATTCAAGTTCTACTAATAAACACGAATTACTTAAAATATACTATACTATATTTTAGTTTGCGTTTCGATTCGAGTTATCGGCACTTTTTTGTGCCAGCGATTTGTCTGAAGATTGCAAAAAAAAGATTACAAAATTAGAAAAAATATTCAAAATCCAAGAAAACAAATAATAAATGAATAAAGTAAATAAAGTAAATAAACAAATAAAGAGACTTCATTTATCAAAGATTGGAACTGGTTTCATGTTTTATGAATTCTTTTTATTGTTCAACGCTGAGAGAGGGGAAAAAATAGTTTTTGTTTAGTGGAAAAAAGTATTGTAGGAAAAAAAGCAGTAAATAAGGCCAGAAATAAAAGAAAATACAATTCAATTACAACAAAATAACACACAGAAAAATACAATCAAATAAAATTAAATAAAAAATAAAATAAAATAACTAAAACTTTTGGTTTTTGATTGTTTTTATTATTGTAGAAAAACAGTTGCATGGATTATCTTCTAAGAAGTAATGAAGGTTGTTTCGCCCCTTCACACCCCCCCCCCCCCCCCTCCCCCGCGATTTTCTTTTTTTCCAATAAATCAAATATTCATCATCAGCGTTGTTTGCATTTCAGAGGAGTTGAATAGAGCCCTCTCTCGCCTGTAATCTGGCACGATCCCCGCACTCCGATTCGTTTGCCGCAGTCGGGTGGATCGCAGCGGGCGGCGCGGGCGTGTGCCGAAGCGGTACAGCTGCTGTCCGGACAAAGGCGCCCGTTGTTGTTGCTGATGCCAGCCAGAGCCAGCGGCCAGCGCTCGAGAGGCGCGCATTCGAGACCCAGATAAGCGACGACTTTATTGAGGGCCCCGCGATAAGCGACGAAGGCAGCTGCTACTCCGATAAGAACGGCTCTCGGCCGCGCACGCCGCTGCTCGTTTATCGATCGTTGTAGCCATTTTTTTATGTTTTTTGTACATATGTAAATAAATACAATTTCGCCGTTTCTGTGCTCTTCTCGTGTGGTTTCGCGCTGATCTTTTTATCACTTCTGACACTTCGATGCAAGTGAGACAAGCAAGACTTGGAGCATGTGACAGCAAAGTATTACAACAACAACAACAACAACAACAACGACAACGAGAACAACAAACCTAACAGTTGTATGCAAAAGTGTTGGCACGCGTGTCGTGGCAGAGCATCACACTGACTGAGATAACAGTAGGCGTGACAGCGCTCGGACAGCGGCGTCGGCTGATTCTTGGTACCCGACTGCGCTGCCGACGCGTTTGTCGACGCGGTTGCCGTTGCGGTCGCAGTCGCTGGCGATGTCAAAACCGTTGAAGCCCGCGTCCTCTGAATGCATGACCTCACTGAGTGCGGAAAGAAGCGAAAAACAACAACAATAAATTAGACAAAACAACATCTCAAATGTCTACAATAACAAATATTGCAACAACAACAACAACAAAAACTGGAGCCATCGAAATGAATATCGAATCGTTTGATGGCTTTGTGAAGTGTGACTTTTTTGGGCATTGTATAAACATAATCGCAGAACAAGTTTCCAAAAAAAGTAACACTATTAAACACGAGATCAGCGAGAGAGCAAGCGAGACGGAGGAAAAACAAATAAAGCCTTAAAAGAAAACATAATCTGTAGTTAGTTGTTTTTTTTTATTATCGGTTTTGTTTCTTTTATCTTCTTCCTCCTCTTCAATATGTTATTCAATAAATATTCGATTTTATTGGTTCATAGTCCAAGTTTTTACCGAAAATAAGCATAACAGAGTCTGGTTTCTTTTTAAAATTGATGGTTGACAGGACGCACTACTGCATGGCCCGTCAAGGCAGCCATTCGTGTGAAGCTATACACCACATCTAATCGGAAGGTCTACTCTTTTCAATGAATCATTAAGATTGAGAAAACATTGAACTATCTTTCGTCTATAGCAATTTTAAAAAGAAACCAGCCAATGGCTCACCCGATATAAACCGTTGGTTATTCAAAATTATGTCTCTCCTAACGGCGAGCGATGACGTCGTTGCTGTCATCGTTTGGTCCATCATAATTTCGTCGGTAGGATTTTAAGCGAAGTATGTACTTCGTATGGAACTTCGTATGGAGCCCACGATCAACGATGACGAATGCCGCCGCTGTTCGTTCGCACTCATATGCAAAAACAGTTGCTGTTGTTGTTTTTGCATTCGCTCCAAAGCATCATCACAGTTGTTTTTGTATTCTAATGTTTAAGAGTTTTTGTTGTGCGCTCGAATGATGGTGCTTTGTTGTTGTTGTTGTTGTTGTTGTTGTTCGAAACATACGTGCATATGCATGTCTGTCTGTTGCTGCAACAATTTACAGTTTTTCACTCGTTATTGTACGGTGTTGTCAACCAGGAAAAGAATTAACTTGAGCGATCATCATCAAAGGAAGCCAACTTCACACTGCAGATGACAGAAGAAGTCGCCGGTGGGCGTGGATGGGGGAGATGAGGTCGAAGAGCAGACGATAGCGGCAACGGCGGCAGTTGACGATGCTTGAGGATGAGGCTATGATGAGGAT
This sequence comes from Myopa testacea, assembly GCA_949629155.1. Taxonomy (NCBI): domain Eukaryota; kingdom Metazoa; phylum Arthropoda; class Insecta; order Diptera; family Conopidae; genus Myopa; species Myopa testacea. The sequence continues at coordinate 17,321,401 of OX451348.1, read as the reverse complement.
TTCCTTCTGCGGGATTCTGTGAGATCAAATGTCTTGTGGCGGCATAATTTTTTGCGTTGGGAGCCGACCGACCCCCCGACCGTTCATTCATCCCCCCTGGCGGGCGACTTGTTTGCCAATTCATCTTAATTCCTTGCTGCTTCTGCTGTCACCGACGACAATCTATTGCTGTCCACTGCTACACACACACATACACACACATGTATGTATGTATAAAGATATATCGTGACCGGAAAGTAGCACTGCCGGCGTTGCCATATTTACACATGTCAAGCTTATCTTGAGGCATGTTTTTCTTCTCCATCCAAAGCGTATTCTAAACTTTTTGTGTCCATCAAAACAACAACAACAACAACTTAATTCGTTTTCTTCAAACGCTTTTTTGTCTTCGGTTTTTTGTCCAAAATTTTCATTTCTTTTGCCTCCGAATTTGTTTCTTTTTTGCTGGAATTTTATTGTGCTATTTATTCATGAAATGTTTTTCATTTCTTGTCATTCGTGTGTGTGTTTTTGCATGAAATGTTTTTCATTTCTTGTCATTCGTGTGTGTGTTTTTGCCCCCCCCCCCCCCCCCCCTCCCCCTCCATCACGTTCCACATGAAATGCGAAGCACAGAAAAAGAAACAGAAACAAAAACGAAAACCTTCACATTTCCTGGAACTAACAACAAATTTCAATCGATCTAAATTAAATCAGCTCTTCATCACGCCTCTTTTTCACGCGTCTCTCCGCCCTGCGCCACCCTCCCATTCACCCCCCCCCCCCCCCCCCCCTGGCAAAATGGACAAAACAACAGTTTTTGGGTTTTCTTTCCGTTGCTGTTGATTGTGTTTGCTGTCAACAATTTGTTGTTGTTGTTGTTATTGTTGAGAATGTGGTAGCAGGGGGTGGTCAAGGCAGCCCTGTTTTAAAGAACCGCAAACATTTTTAAGGGTTCTTCTGGGTTTTGTAACCAGTTTTTAACAAGGTTTTTAAGTGGAGAGGGCGACATAAGGAGAGAGCGAGAGGGAGACAGCGCGATTCCACTAAAGTTCTACTTAAACTTCTAGAAAATTGAAGTGTGGCAACATTTTGACACAATCTGTGAGTGGAAAAGTGTTGCCAAGTGGCACAAGAAAACAACAACAACAACAACCACCGCTATACTACCAACATACAGCGGCACGAACAACTGTCAACAACAACAACAACAACAATCAAGTCAGCAGAGTTGCCGTCGTCGTCGCCACATTTTTTGTTTTCCTTTATACAATAATTAAAATATTTATTTAATTTTTGGCATCTTCTTCTTCCTCCTCTCCGTGCTCTTCTTCTTGAGTTTGTTTACTTTGCTGTTTCTTTGTTTCTTCATGCGTTCCAAAAAAAATTCCACACAAAAGTTTCTGCAAACATTTTCGCTGCTTTTGCGGCGGTCGCTGCTGCTTCTTCGCTGCTGCTTCTTCGCTGCTGCTGCTGCTCCTCTGCGCCGTTGTTGTTGTTGTTGTTGCTGTTGCTCCACCAGCGTAAATAAAAAGTTTGTTGATTGAAGCTGAGCTGCAGAACTTAATTTCTGTTGTTTCTTTTGTTTATTTATTACAATTTATTGCAATTGTTTGTCTGTTTGTTTCTTTGCTGGCTTGCTTGTTTGGTTGGTTGTTGTTGTTGTTGTTTCTTTTTTGTTTCAATTGATCACGCACGAGGAAATGAGAGATAAAAGTAGAATAACAACAACAACAACAGAAAGAAACACAGAAGAGCCGTGAGTGTCACTGAAAATCACTATGATGAAGTTATGATCATTAATAATGCATTATCGACATCTACCAGAGTTGAGCTGAATAATGATGAAGATAATGATGACTGTGATAATGATGATGATGTTTTCTGGTCAGCAACTCGCGATGATGTCGTCGCCGAAGTCACTCGTTCTTCGATCGGTTTTTTTCGATTGTTTGTGAACAGGATGGATGGGAACAGAACGAAGGAAAGAGAGATCAAAGTGTGAGAGAGACCCCCAGACAGTGTTAACAATGGTCTTCGTTGTTTTAGTGACATTCTGGAAAAGAAGCAATAAATTCCGGTAGTAAATTTCGACAAATCGATTGCAGAGGCCTCTGCTAATATCGCTGCTTCACACATATGCACACATATAAACATATTACCATGTAAAAAGTGTTGTTGTTGTTGTTGTTGTTGTTGTTGTTTTTATGTTTAACTGTTTAAAGAACAATTTACTAAAGGCTCGTCCCCACACACATCGAGTTGAACAAAAACGAAACAAAGCAAAAGAATACAAACACGCTGTTTGTTTTGTTGTTGTTGTTGTTGTTGTTGTTGCAAAACGAATACACAATGCATCAGAACATGTGTCGGAATACGGAATACGATCGTTTCCGCTCGTAAGACTGCGCTTCGTGCACCTTTCGTCGTTTATTAAGGAAAACACGAGTGCTGAACCACTTCGCTGCAGTCGCTGTGCAGTCGCCGTGCAGTTGGCAGAATTTTGGAAATTTTTTTTCGGCATGAAAAATAGGAAAAAAACGGCAACACAAACATAAAATAATAAAAGGTTTATTAAAAGCCTTTAACAAAAGAAATACAAAACAGTCGAATGCGTTCTCTCTCTACTTTACTTTGTTTTACTTTGCATTGTATCGTGTTCATCATCGTTATCATCGATCGTTGTTTGTTGTAATAATGACGAAATTTGAGAGTCAAAATTGTATCAACAAATAAACAAACGTTTTTATGATTATGCTTCACATGAATCTAAACAAAGGATTTCTTGACAAAACACGACATGTTTTTCTCCTTAATGCAAATGAATGTTTATTTTCGAAAATGTTGTTCCTCATTCCAGAGAATAAACTAAAAGCAGGAAATTCATATGTTAAAATAATAATAATAAAGCAATAAAAACATGCAATTTCAATCGAAACTGAAATTAAATACTGTTTTTGGAAATTTTCAGTTTTCCTTTGTTTTTCACATTGTTTTTCTTTCTTTTAGTAAAAAAAAATTTATCACGAGTTAATTATTTGTTCACATTTTTTGCGCTTATTGCCGTCTCGCTCGCACTCGCACCGGGGTAGCAGTTTCGAGGGCGAGCCGCTGATGAAGTTTCAAATGCAAACATAAACTTTTAATTTATGAGAGTTTCACTGGAAGCGATCTTTGTTTGTATCCCATCCTGGTTTATTGTGCACTTTTTCTATGTTTATTATTCAAATGAGAACGCAGAAGATTCTGTGACAGAGTGCAGACCGTTGTTGTTGTTGTCGCTGATGTTGCTGTTGTTGCTGTTGCCGTGTACCATGGACAACGCTGGATACTCGGTAAATTAAGTCATTAAACTGCGAAATGATTGATGGCTTGTCGCCGGTTGGCGGCGTGGAAGGCGGCAAGCGACGAGCGACAGGCGGCCGCGACACCAACAGCAGCAGCAGCAACAACAACAACATGGAGCAGGGGAACGAGTGTCAAGCGCGGGCGACAGCCGACAGTCGACATGCGACGTTCTGCAATCAAGCGTTGATTGAGGCTGCAATTTGTCACAATTTGTTTGCTGCTGCGTCTGAGTTGAGTTGAGTTGAGTTGCTCCGACCTCTGACCTCCTCCTCCACCAACACCCCCGCCCCCTTCAGGGTGTGTAGCACTCTTTGACTTTTTTGACTGCCACTCAAAGTTTCATTCATTTTAGAGAGAAGAAGAAGAAAGAACTGCAATGAAACACGAACCCAACTGCATCACTCTTCGGTCGGTCACGTTCGTGGGCTTTCGTAGGAGCTGCAATAAAATCCTAGCAACAAAATTGCAATGCATACTATACGACGCCGACGTCGCTGTCGCTGTTGCTGTTGTTGTTCTACTTTCCACTTCGGCTGCTGACAGCAGATCGCAATCGCGACTCACCACCCTTTCGCCGTTACTCAATAATCATTACAATTACAAAACAGTTTTCGAGCTCTTGAACGCTTATCATCATCATCGTCATCATTTGCGGTTGAGGTAAATATTAGCAAACGCATTTAAGCCACAAAGCAACGCAAAGCATTGCTTATGAACTGCCGCCGCCGTCAGCGCTGCCGCTGTCGCTGCCCCTGCCTCCGCCGCAGCCGGCCGCCTTTGATTCTGACTTTCGAGAGGACCGATTTTAATGCTTCAATATTTATGGAGGGTGCGCTGAGCAAATAGAATCAGAGGCACAGCGCGAAAAACACCTGGGTACCGTTATACGTGGTTATACGAGTACGTAGCTTATGCAAATAACGGTTACCCCGCGCTGCACGGCGGCGACGGAGACGAACACACACACAACCATACGCACATAGTTTCTGTTTCTGTTGGTTTTTTTCGGCTTTCTTTTTGTTGAATATGTTGTTGTTGTTGTTGTTGTTGACTCTGGCGCAACCCTTCCTGCCGACAGCCGCCATGTGATAAGATAAGATTTTCGCCGAAGACCGGCATCTGCACTGGGCTCCACTGGATACCGCGGGTCCAAGGCGGCACTGAGGTAGTTGGAGGTGACTATAGTTTTGCCAACAACAACAACAACAACAACAACGATAGATGAATCGAACCGCTCAGCAGAAGAACGGAGTTCGTTTTAAATGACGCGTGGTTTTCAAGAGGATTTCACGAAGGTCACCCGTATTTTTCTTGTGGGAAAAAAAAACAAATAAAAACTAAAAGAAGCCGACAGCAAAAAAAGAAAAACTTCCCAAAAAATCATACAAAGCAATACAACAAATTGTAGAAATAAGTTTCTTTGCTGAGCGCTGTTGTTTCAAGGGAAAAAATAAAAAAGAAAAACTAAAAAGAATAAATAAAATAAAAAAAATTTAAATTAAAAAAAAAATTTTTTATAAAAAAGTCAACATTCTGTAATAAAAATGCAAAAAAATTTGAGCTGAATTCGCATCGAAGTCGCACTCAATTTAAAAGCACTACCTTGGTTCTGACTTCCATGTTGCCCCACTACTCGAGACCCCACCTTCTGAAATTTCAATTCTATGGACGTTTTATTTGAAAGCGAAGAAAGTGTATTTTATCCAGAAGCATCTTGGATAATGAGAACTTGAATTCATTACATTTTCACGAGCTGTGAACACATTAAAAAATAAACACACAGAAAAAAAAAATAAAAAAATGGAAAAAAACTCACAAAAAAGGAAAACTAAAGGAAAACAAAAAACTCAACAACTTTGTTGCTATGTTTTATCGTTAAATAACGAATGATTAATGAATTAACGACAATCGGTCGAACCACAAGAAGTATGGGGCACAAACGGCGGGGGAAAAGTGACACGTCATCGCATGGGTTAAGTGCGGGGTACCACAGGCCCCCGGACCCAAGGCGAGGTGTCCCCTCGCCGCGACCGCAGATGTTGACATCGACTACGAAGCGTTAATTATTGCCTCCGAAATTTAATTAACGATTATTAATGATTAATCGTTGGAGATAAAACAATCGCACGACTCAAAAAGGAAGAACAACAACAAAATCGGAGAAGCAAACAAAAAATCCTAAAAGCAATAAATAATGAATGATTAAATAAACAACAATTGTTTGTGTTATCATTGTTGATTAGTCAATGCTTAATTTATTTCGGCATTTCATTGAATTCATCAGCACCGAACACACTCTGAAGAAGTCGAGCGATCGATCCGTCAAGAAGATCATCCAAACCAATCAGTCACCCAATCGATATACCAACTGAATCACATCCCCCCTCCCCCAACTGATCAATCCACCTTCCAATCGATCTACGAACTCAAGAGAATATTTCGCAATGACAACCGTTGAAGTGATCAAATTCGTGGTTCAAATCGTGGTCCTGCTGTCAAACACCATGAGCTGTCAAACACTATGAGCTGTCAAACACTATGAGCTGTCAAACACTACGAACTGTCGAACGCTTCAAATGTCACTTTGTTTAGTGATCACAGATGTCACCTGATTGCCTTTGATCGCCTGAAGTGCTGCCAGATTTCAATTATAATCACCGAATCCAATCACTCCACTTTTTTCAATGAGTGATGATGTTTGAATGAATCGTGATTTTAATTAATGTTTTAATAAGTTTTTAATTTAGGAGAACGCCCCAAAAATCGCTCATGGTTCACATCCTTGGTGACATTTTGTGGTTTACCGATGAATCCTTCCGCTCCGCGTTGAGTGCTTTTATTTTAAACAGCTTCTTGTGGTTTTTTAGCATCTTCTTCTATAGAATGTGGTTATCTTTTATTCCTTAGCCCATCATCTGTCTGAAAAGTCACCCTTTTGAAGTGGGTCGTTTTTATAATTTTGCTCTTCTTTTTTTGTGACATTTAATGGGCAACATTTTTGCGTTTCTAAATGTTGCCACGTTGTAAAGAGAATCCCTTCAGGGGCGGGGGAAGCGGATGCCGGTTGAGCTGCGGACCGGGATGGAGGGTGAAGGGACCCAGGACACGATGTGTGGCCCAAAACAGGCAGAACAACATTTGAAAGGCCTGAAAATGTTGTTATGCGACGCATGTACGCGTCATCAGTTAGCGTCAAAATAAGTTGCAAAAATTATGCCAAGCGTTTGGATGGTTGGCTGTGCGGGGTGGCCAGAATGGGGGAGGGGGTGACGTGGTGGGGTCGGGTGTGTGTGACAGAAAGTGGATGCTTGTGTGTTGTTTGGCGGTTGGGTGCCTTGGTTTTTGTTGGTGGTTTGATGACAGGACGACGGAACGACAGCAGGAGTGAGAGGTCTCTCTCTCTCTCTCCCCCTCTCTCTGTCGCTGTCAGAATGGATAGTGACTGTGTGGCGTTTTGTGGGTGGGGGGTGGTGGTGAGGAAGGAGTTCGTTTCAGTAACAAACAACATTTTTCAAAGGGTTTATTTTAATGCCATGCAGAGAGCATCTCCGCAAAGAAATCTCCTTGAATCTAATGAATACCGAAGCGAATGAAAAACACCGAATAAAAAAAAATCATTGCGGAAAAAAATGCGACGCACGTTTCGGCAGTAAGACGAATGAGTTGGGCAAAAAAAACATGTGAGCAGAAAAAAATTACTTAAAAGAAGAAGTCAGAAGGAGGCAAGGGTGATGAGGTCTCTCTCTCTCTCTCTCCCTCACATAGCCGTCTCTTACTTCCACCTACTCTCATTATATTGATTTCTCGCTTCATGTGACAGCAGAGTCTCCCCTCCTCCTCCTCCCCTCTCTCCATGCTCTAGCATACTTCTTTGATGTTGCCAGTTCAATTTTGCGAAATCTGTCAAAATCTGAACACTGCAAAAAAGCAAAGAGAAGAAAAGAAAGCAAATAAAAGGTGTATAGTACTGTTTGAACCCGGTAACCATCGACGATTTGCTACACTCGAAAAATGCTTTTGAGCCCTGTTCTGGAAATCTGCATATAACTATAATTTAACTGTAAATAGAACGACATACGAGTACAATAGCAAGATGAAACCGAAAACAAAGCAAAGCAAAACCCGTAAACAGAACAAAAGTAATGGAAAATGAAACAAAAGAACGGCAAACCGCGGGAACGGGGGAACGGGGGCAACGAAGAAAGAAGAACCAACAACAAACCGAAAACGTACAAAAATTGTTGAGAATACAGAAAGTTTGTCACGGTCTGAAGGCACATAAACAGGGCGACCGAATGAAAACAAGCTGATAAACAATGAAGGGGGCAAACAACAACAACAACATGAACAATAACAACAACAAAAGCAGAAAAAACAACAGTAACTGTAGCAGTAACAGTAACAGTAACGATTGACTTGTCAAACTTGGCACTCGTTTTGATTTTATTGCGGTTCGCCAAACAGACGGCGCGATTTCCAGAGCTGAGCCGATCTGCTGGGCTGCCACTTCGGTCGGTCGTTCGGTCGTATGAACGGGCGAGCTGTCAGTTTGGTCGGCTTGACATTTGGTGGTCGATCGATTTGCTGGCTGGTCGCTGGGCGGAACTGCCGACTGGTTTAGTGGATGCCTCAGCTAGTCAGTCAGTCAGTCTGTGAGTTGTATCAGTCTGGCGTTAGAAGAGACTGCCTGGTAATTCGGTTAGCCTCTCGGTTTTCCCCTCAGTTGTGTCCCCATCGTATCGATCCGTAGAACGGTTACTTCGGTCACTATTGCAGTCGCTTCTTCTCTCAGTGTTCCTCAACTGATTGGTTGCTTCGCTGTCAATCGTTTGCCTGCCTGACCTCCTTCCGCTTTGTGCCCGAAATAATGCTGCGTCACCCCGACAAATTGATCTCATGTAATTTTGCGGATTTCAAAGAATTGCGTGGCTTTTGTTTGTCGTGTCAAACGTTGCAAAATATTTGCTCAGGCCGGTCGAACGCACACAAAAAAAAAAAAAAAAAACGCAATAACAATGACAACGTCACCGCCAACAACAGTCGCCATCCGTCTCGCAGGATGTCGGCACTCATTCGCAAAGCCATCTGAAGCTTGCCGCTGATTATTCGGTTACTCGGATGACGTGCTACAAATGATGCTCGTGCGTCGTTGAACGAAGTCCCAAGATGACCCTCGGTGCTCGAATGGAGTGCCTCGAAAGCAGAGCGGCCGAATGCTGACTGGGACGAAGGTTGAAAATCGCCTGACGAGCGCTGCAGGGTTCGCCGTTCCCTCGTCTTCGTCACGGCAGAAACCGAGAGAGCGGAACGGGAACAACTGCTTCGTTCGTCACTCGAATTGCAACATTTCATCTAATCAATTCTTCTTAACCCTTGAGTCGAGCACCACTCGAGGTACCGTTGAAGACGCTTTCACACGTGTTCCACTCCATGCAATCGAGAGACGATTATCAGCGGAGGGTTTGGAGTGTGCAAACTGAAGCACGAACTTCAACTACAGATGCGCAGATTTACTGAAACACGTTGATTGACCCATTTTTCGGAGGGGAATGAGTACCTGGATTTACGGGTTCTCTCTCTGATTCTTGAAAAAACTTTCTTCCTCTAAACAAACTCCAGCGTTCGATTGTTATTTAATAAAAACTTGTTATTGCATCATTAAAAAGAAGCCATAAAGCAACAAAATAACAAAAAAAAAAAGACTAGAATAACGATATAAATTAAAATGTGTAGAAAAAAAACAAATAAAGAGAAAAAAAAAATAATTAAAATATAATAAAACAATAAGAAACAGAACAGAAAGCAATCAAAGAAGAAAAAAAAACCAGAAAGAGAAGAATATTAAAAGACAAGAAAATAAAGCAAAAAAGAATATAAAAAAACTTCACAAACTTTATCAAATTAAATAAAAGAAATAAAACAATGAAAATAATAAAAACAAAAAAATTAAATTTACAATAAAATAAAACTTTAAATTGAAAGAAGAAAATTAGAATTTCATTTTGGAATAAAATACCATTCAGGGAACAAAAACGAAAAGAAAGAAAGCGGAAAGATTTCTTGTGAATTCTAATTGAGATTTCCATCAATTTTCTGTGAAGTCGAAACAAAATCCAAGTATTTATAATAATAAAGTATATTTTATGAAGTATTCACAGCAGCAAGAACAAGAAGAAGAACATCGGCAGCAACGACGAAAATAACAACAACAACCCATATAATAATGTCCAAAAAAAAAGAGAGAGAGAGGGAGAGAGAGAACAGCAAAAAAAAAACTAACTAAAACTTTTGGAATCAAGGAATGCATAAAATAAACTCGGATGTTGATCGGGGTTGATTCAAGAGCTACTAAACTAAAATAAGCAGCGATGGGTTGTTGTTGTTGTTGTTGTTGTTGGCCGTTGCCTGCAGGAAGAACGAAGGGGAGAGGGTTGGAAGGAATACCGAATGCCGAATGCCCTTGAAAACTTGTCGAACAGCTGAAACAGCTGTTTTGCGGACCGAACTTCATGAAAGGACACACACCAGCGGTAATTTACTGCTGTTGCTAAGCCAGCGCTGCCAGAGTTGCCACCGGAGCAACACCGACCGAAATACACATGGTGCACATGGCTCGATAACAAAGCAGAGGGTGCAATTAATGCCGCTGCCGCTGCCGCTTAGTAACATGCAGAAAAACGGAGGAACAGACGAAAAATATGAATAAGAATGATGAAGCGCTGCGGAACAAGGTCACCGCAATGACACAGAAACACACACCGAATATAATACAAAAGAAGAAGAAGAAGAAGAAGAAGCAGAAGCAGAAGAAGAGTGGAGAAACGAAGAGCGAGAAAACGCCATGCTGTGGCCATGATCGACACATATTAATAACTGCGACGGGAATAACTACGACGAGTACACGAGTAAGATACAACCTTAAGCTAGTCCCGGCACCGACTATTTTGGTATATAGTATAGTATGTGGGGCAGCAGGACTCACATGCCGACGGCCGACGATGCTGTGGCTGCTGCAATTCAGAACTAAAATTAAACTAGCGTAGTCAGCGTCGAGGCTGCCATTCAACGATTTCATTATCATTCATAAATGCGATGTGTGTCGAGCGGCACAGCTGAAGGTCTCCCTACGTTTCCCTTCGTCTCTGGCCGACCGCCGGCGGGCTCTCAGGCACTCAGGCCGAAATGACAAATACTCTGCGTGCACAGGCTGTGAAATTCCGAAAAACAGCCGGATATCCTGCACACAGGACGAAAATACTTCATCGTAGTACATGTAATGCGGCTGCAATAACAATTACAACAACAACAGTAGCAACAACAACAGTAGCAACAACAACAGTGGCAACAACAACAGTGGCAGAACAACAGACAGAGTCAGCAGAAGTCGCGAAAGCGGGCCATCAGCATCGGCATCGGCATCGGCATCGGCATCAATTAACGAGCTGCACAGCAAACAATAAATAAGTACGACTCAATGTTTGCAGCAGTTGCTCACCATGGGAACTACAACTGCTGCTGCTGATCCTCCTGGCAATCCTTTCATTTATTCCGTCAGTCAGTCAGTCAGTCACTCGGCTCGGCTCGGCTCGGCTCGGTCGTTCATTCATTCGCAGGAGCGGCACCGGCAGTGGTACCTACGGAGTGCCCTCCTCGTCCTTTGATACCGAAAATTTGTGAATGTTTTTTGGGATGTTTGAGCCATTGAATGGGCGAGCAGCAGCAGCAGCAGCAGCAGCAGCAGCAGCAGCGGCAGCTTGTGTTGCAGCATGCAAATAAACTCGTCTAATTTAACAAAAAGGCAACACAAACAACTTCACTGTTTTTGTTGCAACTTTGAAGCATTTTTTCCAGTTTCATTGTCGATTGTCGATTGTTGGTTGTCAGTTTGGTGTTGTTGTTGTTGTTGTTGTTGTTGTTCTGGTTTGTTTGTTGTTATTGCTTCTTAGAAGGACTACAAATGATCCACTCGGAGCACACGAGTCAGCTGCTTGTGATGACTTCGGCAGCCGTCATGCATACTCACCGCAGAAGGAGGGATCGCCAGAGAGAGGGATGGCGAAGCATTGAGAGATGAGAAAACAAACAACACACACACACACACTGCATGTATGTGTGAAGCGATGGATGGATAGATGGATGGATGGATGGATGGATAGCAGGATGGATGGATGGATGATGTACTGACATGCTCTGTGTTTGGTAGAAGAGTTGCTGCCAACCTGGTGACTGTGATGAACCAAAAAAAGGTGTCAGTTGTTGCTGTTTGCTTTTGAGCTCAGTCCGCTTTGTTTGTATTATCTTATCCACACTCTATTCTTCTAAGGTAAGATACCGGGTAATTTTATGAAAATAAAGTCATCAAGCAGATCGCCTAATTGTATCTCTGAACAAACCTTTTCTCTGAGAACTCGTTGATCTGAGATAAATTCGCTCTTCCGGTACCCATCCTCTCTAGTTTTTTCTAGTGTACCGGAGTATATTTTCTCTGAAGACACTTAATCGATTTTCGCAACTGTTTTCACCATAGATTAAGAATTCTCAAAAAAATGAATTCATAAAGGATTTTCACTAATATTATGATTTTAAAGCAATATTCCTCAAAACTGGTGGGTCTGAGACATTTTGGTTCTTCTGGGATCCTGTTTGCTTTTGTTTTGTGTATATTTTCCCCGAAGATACTTTGTTGATTTTCTTAACCGTTTGCCCAATAGATATGGTATAATCACCTTCATCAAGTCATCAGGAATTTTCACTACGATTGATTTTAATGTTCTATTACTTGAAACTGCGTGATTTCAAGATTATTTAGACTTTTGAGCACTCCATCCACTTTTTTTTGGGGAAGAAAATTAAAAACTATTCCACTATCCATAGTAAACCACATCGTGTAGTTTGTGACAGATGTCAAAGTTGTAAAGCAGAAAGATTATTATACAATCCAGTGATTTCGATGGCATGACCTTCTCTCTCACTTATCTTGAATTGTTTTAATTATCTTATCAAAAATCTCACGCGATGTGGAAAAATTGGTCGGATGGAATCATAATTAGGGACATGTAATTACACCAAAACGAAAATAACAATTATAATAATCGTTGTTAACCAAATTTCAGTCACGAAAAAATAAGTGATGCGTGATGACATTCGAATGTACATACAACAGTGAAAAGTGTGTGTATTCTTTAAAAGATTATACGAAAGCGATTAATTTCAACATTTTACACGATTATGAAAGACAGATAGAGAGAGAGAGAGAGAGAGAGAGAGAGAGCAAAAGAGATGACTTGTATTCAAGTCGGAAAAAAATCAAGAAATTCAAAAGTGAAGAGTGACTTTAAACCCTCTACGAGTTGTTTTACTTAAAGAAGTGAGTCGTCTAAATTATTGCTCCCAGAAGACTGATAAGCGTATTATTATAATAAAAGCCATTCAAGGACCTTTTTAATGATGTCCTGCACTCATCGCTCTTCGGTGTGAAGTTTTCCCGGAAGTTTACTACAACAAAGGAGTGATACTATGCATTTATACGGATCTCTATACTTTTTGTCCCTTTCAGTTGCAGTTATGTCATCAAATGTGCTCAAATGTGCTGAAATGTGTGTCCAGAATTACAACTCCGGGTACAGTCACTAAATAATATTGTATAAGCAGCTGATGAGATCAGTTAATTAATTGTACAACTTAATTGAACTCGTATTTTAATTTATGGAGCTAATAAATTAGCATTAAAGCTTGTTTGATACTCATAAATAATCGTACGAGAAAAGAAAAGAAACCAGCAGAGAGTAAACTTTTATTAAATAATCTTGATTTTAATTCGAGTCGATGAGAAATTTATTTGCGAATAATTTATTGCAATTTTTTTAAATGTTTTATTCTTATTGTATAATTTGTAGATTTAATTATTTTTATTTTCATTTTATATTCTTTTTATCTTAATTTGTTTTGTGATTTCTTTTAAACCTGAATTTGATTTTAATTTTATTCAAAAATTTAATAAAATTTAAAAATTAATTAAAATTTTTCTCTAATATTTTTTCAAAAATATCGTAAAAAAACAACAACATCCTCGACATGTTGTACTCAATTCGGATGCAGATCCACTTCATTCAATATTCGCAACATGTAATTAACTCCGATGTGGAACTGGTTCGTTTCGGGACTGGTTCATTTCGGATTCGGTGCAATTTGAGGCACTACATTCGATGCTGCTATTCAATAAATTGCAGGTCATTAAAAAAATTGCAACAGCAGCATCCAAAAGAAGCTGTTGTTGTTATTGTTGTTGTTGTTGTTGCTGCTGCTGCTGATGCTTTCGGTTTTCGTTGTTGTTGTTGTTAGTGTTGTTTTCTTCCCCAGTGAAATGATGATACGATAAATGAAAATAATTTCCAGAAATTTTCATAAAATTAAAGTGTAGCATTTCACTAGCTACAAAAACAAAAACACAAAAAAAAACAAAAACACAAAAAAAACAACAACAACAAAACGGAGAGCATGGCACATCGTATGAAATGTGCTTTAAGTTGGGATGCGATGCGGTTTGGAATCGTATGAGATGCGATGCGATGCGATGCATTGAATGACTGACTGACTAGCTGGCTGCTTGCCTGACATGTGTCAGGAACATGAGCCACGCCAATTCAGCTTCTAAACTCGGCGGCAACGTATTATTAAAGAAGAAGCGGAGGGGGAACAAAAAAAAAAAATTCTCCAAAAAGGCACCAAACAAAAACGCAAAAAAACACCAAGAAATAAGTGAAAAATGAAAGGATCCACGCACGTGTTGTGTCTATTCCTGTGGGCCAATAATAATAATAATAATAATAATAAAGACAAGGATACAACAACAACAACAACAACATAATAAAAGAAAGCCACATCAAAGTATGTGTTGCTTATGCAAAAACTTCATATGTTCAAGTTACCTGAGTTGGCCAATTAAAGTTCCCTTTGAAGGGTATATTAAAGGTTCTGTTGTTGTTGTTGTTGTTGTTGTTGTTGTTCCGTTCTCCATCCATCCTGGTGACGTTTTATCGCGACTCGCAAGCGTCTGAGTAAAGAAGACGAATGACACTCTGACAGTTTTTTTGGCCGACGCGTGTCAAACATCTTCAACATATCATCAACGACATCACCACCACCGACAACAACAACATCATCCACATTATCAACAACATCATCATACACATCATCATACACATCATCATCAACAACAACAACCAAAGAAACAACCAAATCGACTATATTATTAAGATAAACCGCAAAATATGTCAAGAGTCGCAAAACCAAAATCGATCGAATCGAATCGAATCGAACAGAGAGTGCGACAGTGACTGGGCGTGGCTGTGGCTCGGAGGTAGTGCGCCTTGTGAACCACAGACACAAGGCTGAAATAAATTAAAGAGGAATTTAATTTCGTATTTTGTTCGGATACAACAAAAGTTCATCTGGATTGCCGTCGGACGAGTTGAGGAGCACTTTTAATATACTCGTGCATGCATTCAGAGTGATAATTGTTAAGCTGTGTGTGTGTGAGTATGTGTGTGTGTGTGTATGTGTGTGTGTGTGTGTGTATGTGTTTATCTCTCTGCCTGCGTCCGCTTCCGTTGGCTAATCGAGTGGCCGCTGCTTCCGTTTCCGGGTCAACGGCGATGATTTTCATCGAATACTAATGAAATAGCGCAAAAATTTAATATCGCCATGAAATTAAATACTCGCCTCGAAAATTCAATATTCATTGTATTGAAAGATTTCCAATCAATAAATTCATAAACTGCTATCGGAAATAATTTCCGCTTCGTTTCACTGATTCGATATATTGTAGAAAATAATTTGTGATTGAAAAAACCAAAAAAAAACAAAAAACAAATAATAAAAAATCCAAATTCACTCAACCGAAATGTGAAAATAATCTCATTTATGAATTCGATTTATATTTATGTTTTCGAAACGCACTGAAATGAAATTTATAAAAAAAGAATTACAATTAATTTCGCACTCATTCCGCATTCCCAGCAACCCTAGCTAAGTACCTGTATATGTCTATGCTTATCACTATCCCCATCACCATCCTAGATCCTATACTATCCCCATCCCATCCTTTTACTACTCGTATATATCTACATGGGTAGGTATATCTACATGCTGCCCACTTGCGCCTTCCCTCAACCTGCCCTCTGGAGAGCTCTTCATGAAGCAAGAGCTTATTAACACGTTAAGGACTCAAAGACGACAGCGCAAAAAGAAAACAACGCTTAAAGAAGACGAAAACACGGACAAATGATGAGCGAAGTTGTTCCAGCATAAACTACAATATATTAAGACGTCTAAGGACAACAACAACAACAACAACAACAACAACAACAACAACAACAACAACAACAACAAACAAATCTAATTTATGTGGGGCTTCTCGTTGTTGTTGTTGTTGTTGGCGTTGTAAAACTTTACTTAGATAGCTTAGAATTTCCATAGAAAGCTGATGTTTAGAAAGCTACTATTTTTGGATCTACAAAAATACAACAAGTAGGAAAAACAAAAGTAGAAGGATAACAAAGGATAATCCCGGTTAGGGTGACAAATGAGGATGGGTAGCTGAGGGAGGGTAGGGTGCCGCCGTTAGGAGTGTTGAAGCGAAGTCTTTTCGAACTCATGGGATTTCATGGTACTCCGTATGATGAGCTTATCAGTGACGTTGATCCTGAAAAGTGAGTGGGTGACAGAGTGATTGAGTGAGTCACGCTGAAGACTTGACAGTTTCACTGGCTGACTTCTTGGTGTGACTCGCATCGCATAAGCGATGTCGTTTAAACGACTGTATAAGTGACATGTACAAATATGTTGGCCGATTGATTGTTTCTGAACTGACTGACTGACTGACTGACTGACTGACTGACTGTTGTATGGAGTGACTAACTGAGTGACTTTGAGTGATTTAACTCAGTGAATTACTGAGAGTGACTGAAGTTTGGAGCGATAATTTTTAAGTAGGACCAAGAGAACCACTTCAGTGGTCACGGGGATCTGATCGCTTGATAAAGTGACTGACTACTAATAGTGACTCAGGGACAGTGGTTGATTGATGGTGACTTATTAACTGTGAGTGACTTATAGAAAATCATCGAGAGTCACTGCAACAGTGTAGCTCCCTGAATGCCAACCAACTGACTGACCAACTGACCAACTGACTGACTGACTGTGTCTCCATTGACTCCATTCAAGGTTCTGTGTGTTGGCTGAATTAATTAAAATGAGCCCCCGTGCGTGCGTGCGTCCGACGCGCCTCTGGCAACAAAGAAAACAACATGGAACAGAAGAACTCGAATGAAAGGAGGGAGGGAAGCAGCAGCAGCAACGACTACAACGCATGTCAAACGCCAAACAAACTCTGCTAATTAAAATGTTGATTGCAAAAAAAAAAAAGAGAAGGAAACAAAGAAAAGAGGAAAAACGCTAGAGGCGAAGAGTGGAGCAGAGGCAAGGCGAAGACAAAAACAAAAAAAAGGAATCCTTCAGCGAGTGTCGTAAATCCTGTCGAGCAAATAATTAGCATTAAAAGCTAACCGCTGTCATAAAGCAAAATTAACAACAACTACGAAGGGCAGAAACAACATCATCAGCAAAAACAACGATAAAAGTAAGCTGTCCTCTCTTCGTTTTTTAGACTGTCCGACGCTCTCCCTCTCCCTCTCCCTCACCCTCCCTCCATCTCTCTTTCTGTCCATTTTGCTTGTTTAGTAGTGGGCGGTACTTGAAACGCCTTGATTATTAAAGCCACTCATCCAACCACTCATCCAACCAACCATTCAGCCGACCGTCCAGCCGACTCTCCCACCAACCCACCTTCTGTCTGTCTGTCTGTTCGTCTTCGTTCATCTCTCCATCGTCTATCTTCATCTATCATTAATTTTGCTCATTTAATTTTAATGACACGCAAAATAATAAACGCTGGCCAAGACGGCGGCCAGGAAGGCAGCACTACAGGCGGTAGCAATGGCCATGGCGACACCCTACAATAATAAGTTCAAAGCTTTTATTAATAACGGAAGCGAATGTAGAGCTCTCCTTCCCTCTCTCCCTCCCTCAATTCAACCATACTCCCACCTCCCTTTTTTCTCTCCCTCTCTTTCTCACTCTTTCTCACTCTTCCTCCATCTTCCCACCTCTTTTTCCCCTCTCTCCGGCTCTCTATCTCTCTCACTCTCTGTTCTACTCTTCATATATTTAGAATTACATATCATAAAAACCTAAGAAAAAATTGAATTTACTACTAGTATTTTTTTGGTTACTTCGGTCTCTCTAGATTTTAGGGTTGCCACAGCATGTTTTAATAAATAGTAAACGTATAAATTATACGTGCATTGTGAGAAATGTTATGAGAATTTGATGATTTGGCTATTGTTGTTGTTGTTGTTGTTGTTATTACGTATACTTTACTACTCTACTATTATTACTATAATATTATTATGATGTTATGGTTGTTGTTGTTGTTGTTGTTGTTGTTGTTGTTGTTGTGCTTAATGCTGCTGGCATAAAACTGGGAAGCTTCCATTAACGCATGCTATTAAAATTGCACTAAATAGAGTCTGTAGTTGTTGTTGTTGTTGTTGTTCTTTCATTTTCTTGTCATTTTCATTTCTCATGTTAATTTATTATTATGTATTATTATTATTGTTACTGTTGTTGTTGTTGTTGTTGCTGCTGTTGGTAGCCCTTATATAATAGTTACTCACATATTTTCATAGCAGCCAACAATTGAAGAGGTATATTTTGATGTTTTCCCTTTTCCCATGATGTGAGCGTGGTATGTTTGGGGGGGAGGGGGGGGGGGTGGCGAATGGGGCGGTGGGTTAGGGCAGGGTAGGGTAGGGTAATATCAAAGTAGTTAGCTGCTGCAGGAGTTTCATAGGCGTTGTATTGGATCCATTAAAAGAAACAACAAGTAGCCACGCCGTGGGCGGTACCCCTCACGCATGACATACGCAACACTCACGCGTCGATGTCTTCAAAATGTTCGGTCGAACAGACCGAACGACGAACCAACCGGGAAGCCGTGTACAGGAACCACTTCTTTGGTGAGAGTATAAAATAAAAGCAACTAATAACAACTATTTCTCTTCTGCCTTCTCTTCTTTGTCTTCTTCTTCTTCGTCTTCGTCTTCTTCTTCTTCATGTAAATTTTGTAAAGTCATCAAATTTTTTATAATCTACGATAATAATAGGCAATGAAATGATTGCTATGAAGTGAAGTATTATTATTGTAATTATGAGGGAAGTGCGTGAAGTAACCACGCCCCTTTTTATAGGAAGCGAAAACAAGCACAAGTATTATAATATTTATAATAAACACTCTTTACATAGCTTTAATAGTTTCGATGGTATGCAGTTTTATTTTATTTCAATACTATGAGTTTTTTTTAGTAGCCCAATTTTGCTCATTTAATCACAGACAAATAAAGGTACTTTTGGGGTGCGATGTCTTGAGGGTCTGTTAGGTTACTCAGAACATAGAAATTTCGGGAATCGATTCCATGGTTTTTGAGAAAATCAACAGTGACGATAGGAACATCGAAGGGACAAAGAAGAAGAAAAAACAGGAACTTCTTTCAGATGACAAAAAAGTGTGATAATTTCTTCTTATAGAAGGAGTTATTATCTCATCAGAAGTGAGAAAATTTTGAAAATCGGTTGCGTAGTTTTTGAGAAAATCAACGATCAACATTGAAACATTAAAAGTGACAAAATAAGGAAATAATGTTTGTAAATAGATTTAACCTCTTCTTTATTGATATGAATAAATTTTGCGTATTTGAGAAGTTGTGCTGACCCTTAACACCCCAACGACCCCTGCCCTGGCCCCCCTCTCCAATCAGCCTTTGATTTGATTAATTAGTTTCGACTTTTCTGAGTCACTGAAGTCCTTCCTGCTTCGGGAAATCTCTGTTCCTCGGTTTCTAAAAAGATTTTCCATATCCAAGCAATGATTACAGCAACCTCGTTTCGTATGTCACCCCTTCTGGTCTGCTAGCACCCCCCCCCCCTCCCCTCCGCTTCATGATACCATTGAACCCGTTGGTTGTCATGCATGACAAAGCTTCCGAATGGAGAATTCCGACCAGAAGCCTTTGTGTCCGGAAATCAGCCGAAAAATCAACCAAGAAAACAACACCATCAATCATTTTGCCAAAAAAGAGGCGAGAGAGAGAGAGGGAGAGAGAGAGAGAAAGAGAGAGGGAGAGAGAGAGAGAGAAGTTTCGCCATCATGCGGCAGAAGCTGGCAAAATGTTCGCGCGATGCGATTTCTTAAAAGGTTGTTGCCAAAGTTGTTTTTGTCGCAGGAGATAAAAAAAGGAACCGAAAAACCATTCTTGAGAAAAACCAGCGAACAGCGAAAGAAAAATCTTCATCGAACTTGGAACGTGGAAAAACATCGCCTCGCAGAAGAGTTACT